>JAEHOD010000059.1:0-700668 GCA_016834595.1 Chlamydomonas schloesseri | reverse complement strand
CCTTGCGCCGTGCGGTGCGACGGTGGTGCCAGGGGGAAGTGCGTTCTTGCTGATGATGGAGTGCGAAGCGCCTGTATCAATCAAGGCTTTTGTGCTGGGAGTGGCCGATGCGGCACTTGAAAATAGAGCGTTGTCAGGGCTGGCAACGCGAAGTTTGGGTTGTTGCGCCGGGTCAAACCACGCTTGCAGGCTTGCGGTGCGGGATCAAGCTGTGGTGCTTTCTGCTGCTTGTGCGAAAAGCGGCGTGCCTGCTGAGTATTCTTGCGGAGCGTCATGCCCTCGGACAGCTTTCCAAGCGAGCCCTTAGGAGCGATGATCACTGCACTGGTATCGAGGGTCTGGCTGCCTTGCAGCGCTGGTAGTGTTTGACCCAGAAGTGCAGCTGACCGTGCGGCAGTGGTTTGAGCCAACGTGGTGCCCACCTACGTCCTGACTTGAAAAACGAACGCTTGGGACATGCAAGGTGGCGCAATGAGCATTGGAGCTTCATCATTACACGCAGCATCAAAGGAAAAGTCACGCCCTGAGGCGGCCTGCAGACTCAAAACTCTGAGCGACTGAAATTCTGTCTGCCCTATGTGCGTGCGTGTGTCCTGCTGTGTGCCCGCGCCGTGGCGTCCGGTGCAGAATGCTTGTGCGTATGCGATGTGAGGTGCTGACTATCCCCTATGCGATGCAGAGGCAGTGCAACGACCCTTATGCGGTTTGGATGCGTACACTTCTCACGACCTAGCTAGCGACTCATGCTCATCGTTATGATTGCGCAGAGGGCTGCCACCTACACCTTCACACTGCGCAAAATTCCTAACCTGCTGGCGGTTGTTGTGCTCACGGCAGGCGCTCCACTGCTGCACGCGGCCGCCATGGTGGCACTTGGTGCAGAACCCGAGGCTCTTAATGCTGTTCAGGGTCCTGTCGCCCTCGGCGCGCGGGGCTTGAATGAGCCAGCGGAGCCGCCGGCGCCTGCAGCGTCGCGCATGGCGTCCAGCTTGTTCTCGATGCGGCCCACCGCCTGTTTGCGAGCGTGGCGAAGGGGCACGTAGCGTCAGGGCGCTTGTGGTGCTTAAATGCGTGAGTGCGGGAGGAGTGCTTGCCGTGCGTGTGCGTGGCGGGCGCCGCGGTTGGGCATCTTACGCACGTACGCGACGTGCGTGTCCCCGTCACCCTCTGAACCCTCTTCGGTCGCTGCTGGAGGCGTTGTTGTACTCGTCGCTGTCCGTGCCGGTGGGAACGCTGGCGACGGCGGCGCTGGCGCTGGCACGCTTGCGCAGGCGGTAACCTAGCTCTGCTGCGTACGCTGCGTCAATGGCAGAAGCCAGGGTCCCGGTGCCGCTTCTTCTCGCCGTCTACACACGCGTCGCGCGCTAGGCCGGGCAGCATGTTCTCGAAGAACTTATCAATCCTGTCTGCTTCTGCATGTCGGGCGCTTCTAGCAGCAGGGCGGTGAACTTCTGCACGTACTGCGACACGGGCATGCCGGGGGTTTGCCGCACCTCACCGGAGCTAAGGCGTTTCGCGCACGCGCAGGGGGTCCGACCGCTTGTCAAGGTCGCCATACACGCGAATGAACTCGCTTGCAGTGCGGTGGCGTCTAGGGTGCGGTGGGTGGTGTGATAGTATGCGCGCAGGTTCTTGAACCAGGTGGCGGCCCGTCCCTCGAGGAAGAACTCGAAGT
Source organism: Chlamydomonas schloesseri (assembly GCA_016834595.1). NCBI lineage: Eukaryota > Viridiplantae > Chlorophyta > Chlorophyceae > Chlamydomonadales > Chlamydomonadaceae > Chlamydomonas > Chlamydomonas schloesseri. The sequence continues at coordinate 698,993 of JAEHOD010000059.1, read as the reverse complement.
CGGTCACCAGGTCCATCCCCGTGCGGCCCATGTATGAGATAACCGACCCGAACCACACCTCCCGGTCCTCAATGCTCTTATCTAGCTCGGGATCACCCGCTAGCTTGCATGGCCGTGGTAGGTGGCGTGCGTATGGAACAGCGGCTACAGCGGCGCTAGGTGCCGAACCCGTGTTCACCTGCTGGAGCTCGTGGATGGCGCGCGGGCGGCGGCCACGTCGCCGTTGGTTTGTTGACCAGCAGAGCGTGGGTGTTGTGCATGCTGTTGCGCGTGCCGTCCACTGCGTCGCGCATGGTGTTGACGGTGCGGTGGACGCTGTCCATGATGTGGCCCTGGCTGTTGACGCGGCCGTGCAGGCGCGCCATCTGCTCAACCAGGCTGGGCGGCTGACCGTAGTCGAGCTGCTGGAACGCTGGGCCGCCGTGGCTGTGGCCGTAGGTGGGGCCGGCGGGGCCATAGCCCTGCTGGGGGCCCGCCGGGCCGTAGTTGGGGCCGTGGCCGTAGCCGGGCGGCGGCATGGGCGCCGACGGCTGGCTGTCGTAGCCGTACTGCGTGGTGGGGGCGGCAGCAGCGGCAGCAGCGGCAGGCGGGGGAGCGTGTGAGTGCTCGTGTGGCATGGATGGCACAATTGGTGGTGGGGGCCGGACGCGCGAGCGGGGGCGCGAGCCGTGTGCGAGGAGCCCGGTGGAATTGCGGCCGTGGCCGTCGCGTCCGCGTCCGTACCCTGAGTGCTGGTGCCAGGTCCTGCGGCGATTGCGGCGCGCAGGCGGCTGAAGGCCCCGTCGGGACGGTGGCCGGGTGCGATCCGGTGCGAGGGTCCGCTGGGGCGGAGCCGGCGTCGCTACCGTTGTGTGGAAATCGAACAAGATTTGTGCTAGTGCCCGTAGGTTCAGCTAGCGGAAGGTTTGCGCGCGAAGGCGAAAACGAATTGGTTGAATTTTTGGGGGGCAAAAGAGCATTTTGCAAACCCAGCGACATGATAGCAAGTGCAGTATTGGCAGGCATCGAAGCATGTTGCGGTACAAATGTGCGTACCTCGTCGCCTTGCGCCGGCAGGAGTACAATGTTGCCGTCGTTCATTGTTACGCGCCCGAAGCCCCGGGAACCGGCCGGTGTCAGACGACGGGCGCAGGTTGCGACGACCGGGGCGCCGCGAGGATGCGGGCTCGAGTCGGCAGCGGCAGCAGTCAGTCAGTGGGCTGCTGCTGGTTGTTGCGCAGCGGCGGCAGCAGCCCGCGAGCAAGCCAGCAAGCCTGAGCGCAGCCTGAGTCGGCAAGCCGGCTGAGCGGCAGCCCTGCTTGCGCGCACCTGCTGAGCGGCAGCCTGCTGAGCGGCAGCCTGCGAGCGGCAGCCCTGAGCGCAGCTGTTGGGCGGCAGCGGCCTGAGCGGCAGCGTGCGCTGCGGCAGCAGCTGCGGCCTCAGCGGCCGGGTCCATAGCTAAAGGGAACTAGAAACGAAGGGCAATTCGCACCACTGTACCGGACGTGTGCTAGACTTGAGACGCAAACGTAAGCTACCTCAACATAACAACCGAGAATGGTGGTTGTTAAGATACACCGGGGGTGTTTTCCTAGGCGTTTATATAGCCCGTGGGCACGGTTGGAGGGAACCGAGAAACCGTAGTTACTAGGGTTTGGGGCGAGTGTTCGCCTAAAGGCACGTTCCTGCAGGAGTGTCGTTCTGTGTAACGCTTGACAGGGAACGTCGTGGGTTCCAACCGTGTGTCGAGAGAGCGGAAGTCCGTAGACCTACTGTTACACGGCGGCTGAGGCGCTGACGCGCTCGCCGCCTCGATAGGCGGCCGCGTGGGCGGCCGCCGCGGGATGGTGGCCGCCGGCGTTTGCTGACAAGCCGCCACTGACTCTTGCGGCGGCAGGCGCGGCGGCGGAGGCGCTGACGGCGCTCGCCGCCTCGACAGGCGGCCGCGTGGGCGGCCGCCGCGGGATGGTGGCCGCTGGCGTTTACTTGGCAGCCGCCGCTGACTCTTGCGGCGGCAGGCGCGGCGGTCGGAGGCGCTGACGGCGCTCGCCGCCTCGACAGGCGGCCATGTGGGGCGGCCGCCGCGGGATGGTGGCCGCCGGCGTTTGCTGGCAGCCGCCGCTGACTCTTGCGGCGGCAGGCCGGCGGCCGAGGCGCTGACGGCGCTCGCCGCCTCGACAGGCGGCCGCGTGGGCGGCCGCCGCGTGGATGGTGGCCGCCGGCGTTTGCTGACAGCCGCCGCTGACTCTTGCGGCGGCAGGCGCGGCGGCGGAGGCGCTGACGGCGCTCGCCGCCTCGGACAGGCGGCCGCGTGTGGCGGCCGCCGCGGGATGGTGGCCGCCGGCGTTTGTTGACAGCCGCCGCTGACTCTTGCGGCGGCAGGCGCGGGCGGCGGAAGGCGCTGACGGTGCTCGCCGCCTCGACAGGCGGCCGCGTGGGCGGCCGCCGCGGAATGGTGGCCGCCGGCGTTTGCTGGCAGCCGCCGCTGACTCTTGCGGCGGCAGGCGCGGCGGCGGAGGCGCTGACGGCGCTCGCCGCCTCGACAGGCGGCCATGTGGGCGGCCGCCGCGGGATGGTGGCCGCCGGCGTTTGCTGGCAGCCGCCGCTGACTCTTGCGGCGGCAGGCGCGGCGGCGGAGGCGCTGACGGCGCTCGCCGCCTCGACAGGCGGCCATTTTAAGCGGCCGCCGCAAGATGGTGGCTGCTAGTCTTGTCTGACAGCCGCCGCTGACTCTTGCGGCGGCAGGCGCGGCGGCGGAGGCGCTGACGGCGCTCGCCGCCTCGACAGGCGGCCGCGTGGGCGGCCGCCGCAGAATGGTGGCTGCTAGTCTTGTCTGACAGCCGCCGCTGACTCTTGCGGCGGCAGGCGCGGCGGCGGAGGCGCTGACGGCGCTCGCCGCCTCGACAGGCGGCCGCGTGGGCGGCCGCCGCGGGATGGTGGCCGCCGGCGTTTGCTGGCAGCCGCCGCTGACTCTTGCGGCGGCAGGCGCGGCGGCGGAGGCGCTGACGGCGCTCGCCGCCTCGACAGGCGGCCGCGTGGGCGGCCGCCGCGGGATGGTGGCCGCCGGCGTTTTGCTGACAGCCGCCGCTGACTCTTGCGGCGGCAGGCGCGGCGGCGGAGGCGCTGACGGCGCTCGCCGCCTCGACAGGCGGCCGCGTGGGCGGCCGCCGCGGGATGGTGGCCGCCGGCGTTCGCTGGCAGCCGCCGCTGACTCTTGCGGCGGCAGGTGCGGCGGCGGAGGCGCTGACGGCGCTCGCCGCCTCGACAGGCGGCCGCGTGGGCGGCCGCCGCGGGATGGTGGCCGCTGGCGTTTACTGGCAGCCGCCGCTGACTCTTGCGGCGGCAGGGCGCGGCGGCAGAGGCGCTGACGGCGCTCGCCGCCTCGACAGGCGGCCGCGTGGGCGGCCGCCGCGGAATGGTGGCTGCTAGTCTTGTTTGACAGCCACCGCTGACTCTTGCGGCGGCAGGCGCGGCGGCGGAGGCGCTGACGGCGCTCGCCGCCTCGACAGGCGGCCATGTGGGCGGCCGCCGCGGGATGGTGGCCGCCGGCGTTTGCTGGCAGCCGCCGCTGACTCTTGCGGCGGCAGGCGCGGCGGCGGAGGCGCTGACGGCGCTCGCCGCCTCGACAGGCGGCCGCGTGGGCGGCCGCCGCGGGATGGTGGCCGCCGGCGTTTGCTGGCAGCCGCCGCTGACTCTTGCGGCGGCAGGCGCGGCGGCGGAGGCGCTGACGGCGCTCGCCGCCTCGACAGGCGGCCGCGTGGGCGGCCGCCGCGGGATGGTGGCCGCCGGCGTTTGCTGACAGCCGCCGCTGACTCTTGCGGCGGCAGGCGCGGCGGCGGAGGCGCTGACGGCGCTCGCCGCCTCGACAGGCGGCCGCGTGGGCGGCCGCCGCGGGATGGTGGCCGCCGGCGTTTGCTGACAGCCGCCGCTGACTCTTGCGGCGGCAGGCGCGGCGGCGGAGGCGCTGACGGCGCTCGCCGCCTCGACAGGCGGCCGCGTGGGCGGCCGCCGCGGGATGGTGGCCGCCGGCGTTTGCTGGCAGCCGCCGCTGACTCTTGCGGCGGCAGGCGCGGCGGCGGAGGCGCTGACGGCGCTCGCCGCCTCGACAGGCGGCCGCGTGGGCGGCCGCCGCGGGATGGTGGCCGCCGGCGTTTGCTGACAGCCGCCACTGACTCTTGCGGCGGCAGGCACGGCGGCGGAGGCGCTGACGGCGCTCGCCGCCTCGACAGGCGGCCATGTGGGCGGCCGCTGTCGGATAGTGGCCGCTGGCGTTTGCTGGCAGCCGCCGCTGACTCTTGCGGCGGCAGGCGCGGCGGCGGAGGCGCTGACGGCGCTCGCCACCTCGACAGGCGGCCGCGTGGGCGGCCGCCGCGGGATGGTGGCCGCTGGCGTTTACTGGAAGCCGCCGCTGACTCTTGCGGCGGCAGGCGCGGCGGCAGAGGCGCTGACGGCGCTCGCCGCCTCGACAGGCGGCCATGTTGGCGGCCGCCGCGGAATGGTTGCTGCTAGTCTTGTTTGACAGCCGCCGCTGACTCTTGCGGCGGCAGGCGCGGCGGCGGAGGCGCTGACGGCGCTCGCCGCCTCGACAGGCGGCCATGTGGGCGGCCGCCGCGGGATGGTGGCCGCCGGCGTTTGCTGGCAGCCGCCGCTGACTCTTGCGGCGGCAGGCGCGGCGGCGGAGGCGCTGACGGCGCTCGCCGCCTCGACAGGCGGCCGCGTGGGCGGCCCGCCGCGGGATGGTGGCCGCCGGCGTTTGCTGACAGCCGCCGCTGACTCTTGCGGCGGCAGGCGCGGCGGCGGAGGCGCTGACGGCGCCTCGCCGCCTCGACAGGCGGCCGCGTGGGCGGCCGCCGCGGGATGGTGGCCGCCGGCGTTTGCTGGCAGCCGCCGCTGACTCTTGCGGCGGCAGGCGCGGCGGCGGAGGCGCTGACGGCGCTCGCCGCCTCGACAGGCGGCCGCGTGGGCGGCCGCCGCGGGATGGTGGCCGCCGGCGTTTGCTGGCAGCCGCCGCTGACTCTTGCGGCGGCAGGCGCGGCGGCAGAGGCGCTGACGGCGCTCGCCGCCTCGACAGGCGGCCGCGTGGGCGGCCGCCGCGGAATGGTGGCTGCTAGTCTTGTTTGACAGCCACCGCTGACTCTTGCGGCGGCAGGCGCGGCGGCAGAGGCGCTGACGGCGCTCGCCGCCTCGATAGGCGGCCGCGTGGGCGGCCGCCGCGGGATGGTGGCCGCCGGCGTTTGCTGACAGCCGCCACTGACTCTTGCGGCGGCAGGCGCGGCGGCGGAGGCGCTGACGGCGCTCGCCGCCTCGACAGGCGGCCATGTGGGCGGCCGCCGCGGGATGGTGGCCGCCGGCGTTTGCTGGCAGCCGCCGCTGACTCTTGCGGCGGCAGGCGCGGCGGCGGAGGCGCTGACGGCGCTCGCCGCCTCGACAGGCGGCCGCGTGGGAGGCCGCCGCGGGATGGTGGCCGCCGGCGTTTGCTGACAGCCGCCGCTGACTCTTGCGGCGGCAGGCGCGGCGGCGGAGGCGCTGACGGCGCTCGCCGCCTCGATAGGCGGCCGCGTGGGCGGCCGCCGCGGGATGGTGGCCGCCGGCGTTTGCTGACAGCCGCCACTGACTCTTGCGGCGGCAGGCGCGGCGGCGGAGGCGCTGACGGCGCTCGCCGCCTCGACAGGCGGCCATGTGGGCGGCCGCCGCGGGATGGTGGCCGCCGGCGTTTGCTGGCAGCCGCCGCTGACTCTTGCGGCGGCAGGCGCGGCGGCGGAGGCGCTGACGGCGCTCGCCACCTCGACAGGCGGCCGCGTGGGCGGCCGCCGCGGGATGGTGGCCGCTGGCGTTTACTGGCAGCCGCCGCTGACTCTTGCGGCGGCAGGCGCGGCGGCAGAGGCGCTGACGGCGCTCGCCGCCTCGACAGGCGGCCATGTTGGCGGCCGCCGCGGAATGGTTGCTGCTAGTCTTGTTTGACAGCCGCCGCTGACTCTTGCGGCGGCAGGCGCGGCGGCGGAGGCGCTGACGGCGCTCGCCGCCTCGACAGGCGGCCGCGTGGGCGGCCGCCGCGGAATGGTGGCTGCTAGTCTTGTCTGACAGCCGCCGCTGACTCTTGCGGCGGCAGGCGCGGCGGCGGAGGCGCTGACGGCGCTCGCCGCCTCGACAGGCGGCCGCGTGGGCGGCCGCCGCGGGATGGTGGCTGCTAGTCTTGTCTGACAGCCACCGCTGACTCTTGCGGCGGCAGGCGCGGCGGCAGAGGCGCTGACGGCGCTCGCCGCCTCGACAGGCGGCCGCGTGGGCGGCCGCCGCGGGATGGTGGCCGCCGGCGTTTGCTGGCAGCCGCCGTTGACTCTTGCGGCGGCAGGCGCGGCGGCGGAGGCGCTGACGGCGCTCGCCGCCTCGACAGGCGGCCGCGTGGGCGGCCGCCGCGGGATGGTGGCCGCCGGCGTTTGCTGACAGCCGCCGCTGACTCTTGCGGCGGCAGGCGCGGCGGCGGAGGCGCTGACGGCGCTCGCCGCCTCGACAGGCGGCCGCGTGGGCGGCCGCCGCGGGATGGTGGCCGCCGGCGTTTGCTGACAGCCGCCACTGACTCTTGCGGCGGCAGGCGCGGCGGCGGAGGCGCTGACGGCGCTCGCCGCCTCGACAGGCGGCCATGTGGGCGGCCGCCGCGGGATGGTGGCCGCCGGCGTTTGCTGGCAGCCGCCGCTGACTCTTGCGGCGGCAGGCGCGGCGGCGGAGGCGCTGACGGCGCTCGCCGCCTCGACAGGCGGCCGCGTGGGCGGCCGCCGCGGGATGGTGGCCGCTGGCGTTTACTGGCAGCCGCCGCTGACTCTTGCGGCGGCAGGCGCGGCGGCGGAGGCGCTGACGGCGCTCGCCGCCTCGACAGGCGGCCGCGTGGGCGGCCGCCGCGGAATGGTGGCTGCTAGTCTTGTTTGACAGCCACCGCTGACTCTTGCGGCGGCAGGCGCGGCGGCGGAGGCGCTGACGGCGCTCGCCGCCTCGACAGGCGGCCGCGTGGGCGGCCGCCGCGGGATGGTGGCCGCCGGCGTTTGCTGGCAGCCGCCGCTGACTCTTGCGGCGGCAGGCGCGGCGGCGGAGGCGCTGACGGCGCTCGCCGCCTCGACAGGCGGCCGCGTGGGCGGCCGCCGCGGGATGGTGGCCGCCGGCGTTTGCTGGCAGCCGCCGCTGACTCTTGCGGCGGCAGGCGCGGCGGCGGAGGCGCTGACGGCGCTCGCCGCCTCGACAGGCGGCCGCGTGGGCGGCCGCCACGGGATGGTGGCCGCCGGCGTTTGCTGACAGCCGCCGCTGACTCTTGCGGCGGCAGGCGCGGCGGCGGAGGCGCTGACGGCGCTCGCCGCCTCGACAGGCGGCCGCGTGGGCGGCCGCCGCGGGATGGTGGCCGCCGGCGTTTGCTGGCAGCCGCCGCTGACTCTTGCGGCGGCAGGCGCGGCGGCGGAGGCGCTGACTGCGCTCGCCGCCTCGACAGGCGGCCATGTGGGCGGCCGCCGCGGGATGGTGGCCGCCGGCGTTTGCTGACAGCCGCCACTGACTCTTGCGGCGGCAGGCGCGGCGGCGGAGGCGCTGACGGCGCTCGCCGCCTCGACAGGCGGCCGCGTGGGCGGCCGCCGCGGGATGGTGGCCGCCGGCGTTTGCTGGCAGCCGCCGCTGACTCTTGCGGCGGCAGGCGCGGCGGCGGAGGCGCTGACGGCGCTCGCCGCCTCGACAGGCGGCCGCGTGGGCGGCCGCCGCGGGATGGTGGCCGCTGGCGTTTACTGGCAGCCGCCGCTGACTCTTGCGGCGGCAGGCGCGGCGGCAGAGGCGCTGACGGCGCTCGCCGCCTCGACAGGCGGCCGCGTGGGCGGCCGCCGCGGAATGGTGGCTGCTAGTCTTGTTTGACAGCCACCGCTGACTCTTGCGGCGGCAGGCGCGGCGGCGGAGGCGCTGACGGCGCTCGCCGCCTCGACAGGCGGCCGCGTGGGCGGCCGCCGCGGAATGGTGGCTGCTAGTCTTGTCTGACAGCCTCCGCTGACTCTTGCGGCGGCAGGCGCGGCGGCGGAGGCGCTGACGGCGCTCGCCGCCTCGACAGGCGGCCGCGTGGGCGGCCGCCGCGGGATGGTGGCCGCCGGCGTTTGCTGGCAGCCGCCGCTGACTCTTGCGGCGGCAGGCGCGGCGGCGGAGGCGCTGACGGCGCTCGCCGCCTCGACAGGCGGCCGCGTGGGCGGCCGCCGCGGGATGGTGGCCGCCGGCGTTTGCTGGCAGCCGCCGCTGACTCTTGCGGCGGCAGGCGCGGCGGCGGAGGCGCTGACGGCGCTCGCCGCCTCGACAGGCGGCCGCGTGGGCGGCCGCCGCGGGATGGTGGCCGCCGGCGTTTGCTGGCAGCCGCCACTGACTCTTGCGGCGGCAGGCGCGGCGGCGGAGGCGCTGACGGCGCTCGCCGCCTCGACAGGCGGCCGCGTGGGCGGCCGCCGCGGGATGGTGGCCGCCGGCGTTTGCTGACAGCTGCCGCTGACTCTTGCGGCGGCAGGCGCGGCGGCGGAGGCGCTGACGGCGCTCGCCGCCTCGATAGGCGGCCGCGTGGGCGGCCGCCGCGGGATGGTGGCCGCCGGCGTTTGCTGGCAGCCGCCACTGACTCTTGCGGCGGCAGGCGCGGCGGCGGAGGCGCTGACGGCGCTCGCCGCCTCGACAGGCGGCCATGTGGGCGGCCGCCGCGGGATGGTGGCCGCCGGCGTTTGCTGGCAGCCGCCGCTGACTCTTGCGGCGGCAGGCGCGGCGGCGGAGGCGCTGACGGCGCTCGCCACCTCGACAGGCGGCCGCGTGGGCGGCCGCCGCGGGATGGTGGCCGCCGGCGTTTGCTGGCAGCCGCCACTGACTCTTGCGGCGGCAGGCGCGGCGGCGGAGGCGCTGACGGCGCTCGCCACCTCGACAGGCGGCCGCGTGGGCGGCCGCCGCGGGATGGTGGCCGCCGGCGTTTGCTGGCAGCCGCCACTGACTCTTGCGGCGGCAGGCGCGGCGGCGGAGGCGCTGACGGCGCTCGCCGCCTCGACAGGCGGCCATGTGGGCGGCCGCCGCGGGATGGTGGCCGCCGGCGTTTGCTGGCAGCCGCCGCTGACTCTTGCGGCGGCAGGCGCGGCGGCGGAGGCGCTGACGGCGCTCGCCACCTCGACAGGCGGCCGCGTGGGCGGCCGCCGCGGGATGGTGGCCGCTGGCGTTTACTGGCAGCCGCCGCTGACTCTTGCGGCGGCAGGCGCGGCGGCAGAGGCGCTGACGGCGCTCGCCGCCTCGACAGGCGGCCGCGTGGGCGGCCGCCGCGGAATGGTGGCTGCTAGTCTTGTTTGACAGCCACCGCTGACTCTTGCGGCGGCAGGCGCGGCGGCGGAGGCGCTGACGGCGCTCGCCGCCTCGACAGGCGGCCGCGTGGGCGGCCGCCGCGGAATGGTGGCTGCTAGTCTTGTCTGACAGCCGCCGCTGACTCTTGCGGCGGCAGGCGCGGCGGCGGAGGCGCTGACGGCGCTCGCCGCCTCGATAGGCGGCCATGTGGGCGGCCGCCGCGGGATGGTGGCCGCCGGCGTTTGCTGGCAGCCGCCGCTGACTCTTGCGGCGGCAGGCGCGGCGGCGGAGGCGCTGACGGCGCTCGCCGCCTCGACAGGCGGCCGCGTGGGCGGCCGCCGCGGAATGGTGGCTGCTAGTCTTGTTTGACAGCCACCGCTGACTCTTGCGGCGGCAGGCGCGGCGGCGGAGGCGCTGACGGCGCTCGCCGCCTCGACAGGCGGCCATGTTGGCGGCCGCCGCAGGATGGTGGCTGCTAGTCTTGTCTGACAGCCGCCGCTGACTCTTGCGGCGGCAGGCGCGGCGGCGGAGGCGCTGACGGTGCTCGCCGCCTCGACAGGCGGCTGCGTAGGCGGCCTCTGTCGGATAGTGGCCTCCTCTGCGCTCGGGCAGGCCTCTATTCTTCCAGCTGCTTGCGCACGCTACGCCAGCCCCGTCGTGCAACCGGGCGTGGTGGGCTCGCCTGTTCGGTGACGCCCCCACACCTGTAAATGCGCACACTTGCCTTGAGCCAGACCCCAACAACTCGAGGCTCGCCACGCCGCTCCTTGCCACTCTACGGCAGCAGTACGGTATGCGCGCGCGCGGGTTCCCGCGTGCCTCCTGTTCTGGTTTTTGCCCCTGCCCTTTCCCCTGCCCGGTAGTGGGCCCTGCATCGTGGCCAACGCTATACCGCTGGCACCCCAGCTGCACATCCTCAACGGCCATTCGCTGGCAAACTCGTCCCCTGTCCCAAAAGCGTTCTCTCATACACCCTACACGCCACACAACTCTGTCCCCGCGCTTTGGGCCTCGCTGTCGGTGTGGTATCTCTTCGTGTCTGCTTGTAAGGCCCTCCTCCTGTGGCCTGCCGTCCCTTTGCCCCACTTCCTACGTTGCTGCCTTGTTCCAGCAGTCAGCCCTTTGGCGCCTAAGAGAGGCAGCCTATCAGTACGACTGTAGCATGGAAGTGTGGTTAGAGGCGGAGGACCGGAGGCCCCGAAGGGGCCGGAGGGAATGGAGCCTCTAAGCGAGCTTCCATGAGAAAGTCGTACAGGCTGGCTCTCTTTGGCGCCAGCCTCTCCTCCTTTTCCTCATTCTGCCTTCATAGTGAGAGCCTTTAACGTTGCTTCGAACGTTCTCACTCAAGTGCCCGCCCTTCCCGCCCTTGTTGGCCCCAGGTTCTCCCCTCCACGCAGGATTGCTCGGCCCTTCCGGCGCGGGCGCCATCGGCGGCGGGGCCGCCGCCTCGCCGCCGGCGCCGGTTCGCGCGGCCGCCGGCCCTCGTGCCGTCGCGGCGCCTGCCGCGGCCTTGCGGGCTGGCCCCTCGTCCGTGGCGGCGGCGCCTCGTTTGGCGCTGGTCGTGAATCCTTCGCTGGGCCGTCATCGTGGCGTTGTCGGCGCGTCTCGTGAGGGTTTCACTAGTGGCTCCTCGTGTCAGGCTGGCTGTGTCGGGCCGTCGGCGGGGCGCTTAGTTCTGCGCCATTGTCGTTTCCGGGTTCTGGTGGCTTCGGCTTCTTGTTGCTGGTGCGCTTGGTTGCTGCTCGGGGTGGCGTGTGTTGTCGCGGCGTTCGCCCGCCTCTGCGCCGTCTCTTGTTGTCGGGCCTTGTTGTTTGTGGGTTTTTTCTGGGTTTTTTTTTGCTGCCGCGTTGCGGTTGTGCTTGTCGTTCCGGCGCGTCGGCGTCGCCGTTGGGCTTGCGTGTGTTTGGCTCTCGCCGCTTGTAAGGCCCTCCTCCTGTGGCCTGCCGTCCCTTTGCCCCACTTCCTACGTTGCTGCCTTGTTCCAGCAGTCAGCCCTTTGGCGCCTAAGAGAGGCAGCCTATCAGTACGACTGTAGCATGGAACATGCCGAAACAGGGGTGACGGGCGGGCTCATGCCGCCCGTATGGAGGCCGGCTATCCGACTTCCATGGGTGTGAGGGGGAGCCCTCTTTCGGCGCGCCTTCGAGTGCGCACGATGTCATTCAGGGTGACTACTGCGTGGTCGTGGAGCGTGTTGCAGCATCGGGCGGCTGCGGCCCCAAGCTTGCGGAGTAGCTTGAGTAGCTTGGGTAGGGAGGCGCGTATGGTGCCTGCGAAGCCCAGGCTGATTGCATGTTGTGTTGTGTATTTAACTTTCCAGCCGGCCCTCCGTAGGTACTTGGCAAGTTTGGTGCAGGGGGGGGGGGGGGGGTAGAAACAAACTTTTTTGACCCCAGGCCACAAAACCTCCCGGACCCCCCGACCGACCGACCGACCCACCCCCATGGACAAAACCGTGTGTTTCAGGGGGTTTTACCCCTCCATTTTATGCCGGAGTGGTGCCAATCGACTGCCCTTGGTGTGCTCTATCACGCTGTGCGATTTGTCGGTCGTGCACATGACTTCGACATGTGCAAAATTCTATCCATGGAAATGTCCCCGGGCCTGACCCTCTCCAGCCAACAATGAAACAGGCTAAGCGCATAGCGACACGCACCAATAATATGCTCTCGGATGGTTTACCGCGATTGGACTGGGGTTTACCGCGATTGGGGTTTACCGCGATTGGACTGTGGCTGGGATGACATGCCGACATGTCAACAACTTTTCACATCATTGCTTCCTGCAGTGTCCTCCATCGCTGCAAACATTGCTACAGTGTGTTGCAGTAGCACGCACAGGCTTACAGAAGCGTTTGGGGCTCGTGGGACAAAGTTTTGCACAAACCGTGACAAAACCTTGGGGGACCCTGGACCGACCGACCGACCCAAAAATTTGGAGGCCCATAACTTTGCACCCAGTACCCCATTTTTATTCTGAAAGCGGATTCTGAACGCTCTCGTTGAGCTCTATCCATTTGAAGCATGGGGTATGCTTCGGAAGATTCTACCCCCCCTGTTTGGTGTGTTGTTTGGCCTTCTCGTGCGCTTTGGCTGCGTGGTTGGTGTCCGCGAAATGCCCCACTTCAATGATGTACACGGTACGGTTGCGGTCGGGGAGGGGTGTGTGCGTCGGTTCAAGTGGAAGGCTGGGGATGAGTAGTATGTCCGGTCGCATCTTTCGACGGATGTGGTCAGGGCAGTTGGGTAGGAGCCACTTAGGAAGTCGGGTGCCGGAGACATAATCAGGGAGGTCAGCCTCGGCTGTTGCGTCCATGATTTTGAAGCAGCCTCCGTTGGTCCCACGTGTGATGTGGTGCATCAGGGTTCGCACCGCCTTGTTGTGTCTGCTGATGTAAAGTTTGCGCATGCGGGCGTGCCGGCAGCCACCAAGAATATGGCCCCCGGAGTCAGGGCACGTGCAGAGGGGGCATGGGGCCATGGTGGCGTCCCCTGTAGCGGGTGCTCGTCTGCGTCCGGTGAGCGTGCGCCCAAACCGGGCGGCCAGCTTGGCGTTCCATAGGTTGCCGTACAGGTAGTCCAGGCAGCGCTTCGCCTTGTGGTGGCGCCCGGTGGCGCTCCTGAGGGTGCGGGTGCTGGATTTGATGTCCAGGTCGGGGATAGCCTGGGCGACGAATTCGGTGTAGAGGGTTGGGTTGCTGTACCCTAGGTTGACAGCCGGTGCCATGCGGGTTTGGATCCCACGGTTGAGGTCATTCACGTAGTGGCCCGCGTTGGGGTCTTGGGGACCATCGAGCGGTAGTTTAAGGGGTTTCCGAAGCCAGAAATACTGTGCTCGCGGGTCGTTGTCAGCAGTTTCCTGGAGCCACACGGCGTCTGTCGGCGCCTTCTTATCGGCCGCTTGCCCGGCTATTTTATCGACTGTTTCGTTATGTGTGACACCTACGTGAGCCTTGACCTTGAGTCGGGTGGTGAGCCCGTTCACCGCGCGAAACTTGAGCTTCAGCGCGACGAGCCGAACTACCGGGAAAGCGTGCAAAACGACTTGCAACAGCATACGTAAAACATTCTTAGGCATTTGGGAGCGATTGGGCTTTGGACACCGCCGGGCGTATGGGCACGACACGGGTGAGTGAGCCCGGGTTGACGTCTCCCTGGCTTCAGACGGTATCAGCGAATACGCAGTTTGCGCTGAGAAAAACCTGCACGGGGCGGTGGGCCGAGTGCCGACGAGTAATGTACGAGAGTGCCGACGAGTGCCGAGTGCCGGCGAGTATGCGAGCGAACATTCGCCATCGCCATCACCCCCATCGGCCCGAATGTCAACAATGCCCCCAAGCAATGACAATGACGCATGCATGCTACACAGTATTGTTTCATTTTCGCTCGCAACAATATTTCATAGCTACAGTTCATTACCAGCCGGGAACTTGCATCGTGCGGCGTGCGGCCATCGGTGTGAGCTCACAGAGGATCAGGAGGTATTGCCCGGTATTGCCCATTACTTCTGCTGTGAGGGCGTTATTGCGTAAGTACGGTGGGTCAATGGTCAGCAGTGGCAGAACTCGGGGATTTTCGCCGGCCCTGCTCTCGCCCTGGTGGGCCGCCTGCACTTCAGATTCATTTCACAACACGTGCAATACGTATAAAGATGTGTTAGGGAACGCTACTGCAAATCTGCGTGCGGCTGCTGGTACTATACCACCCATCATACATGCCAGCAGCCATGGCTGCTAAAATGAAAGCATGCATACTGATCTTATCATGGGCATCTACGATGCGCTGTGGTATTTTGTATATTTTGGTCTCACAGGTTCGCTCTTCCTCGCGCGCCATCGCCAGCAACTCTTACAACTTGTGCTGGCCACGACCGTTTGTGCTGTTTTTCTGAACGTGCGCTTTCTGAGATTACTGCGATGATTACTGCGGTTCGGGCTCAAGCTGGGCTGCGACGAACCCTGGGTTTCCTCTTCCTCGCCTTTGTGCTAATCTGTCAAGTTAGTCAAGTCTTGGCCTCCACTCCCCCACGGCCGCCACCACCAATTGGTAGGCGTGAAATGCAACAATCCGGTAAGCCGGGACTTTTGGTTAGGGCGGGGGGGAGGTAGCCATACATCCATAGGATGGTGTTTATCAATTGTTTGTGAAGTGCCGATGTCCAGCGGAACAGCGGGTACATTACCGCAGATTACCGGTGGCTCCAGCGCCGTGTTCACCGAGGCTGCATTTCCGTTCGCTGGCGAGTATAGTAATCGGTATGAATGTCGAGCGAAAGGTAGCGCGCCACTAAGCGGGCGGCTGGAAACAGCAAAAAAGCGGCGAGGCGGCAAGACGTGTGGTGCGAGAGACGCGCGATAGGTTGCTGAACGCCTTGCACGAATACGTACCTACGGAGCGGCGTGCAGTGTCACGCCGCAGGGAAACCCGAAGACGCGCCATGTGTGAGGGTGGCAGACAAAAATAGGCAGGGACCGTTAAGGCGAGGGCGGCGAGGCAAATACCTACCGCTACGCAGTACGACGGCTTGCCCCTTTTGGGACTATGGGATGAGGGGCCGAGGGGGGCGAGGGGGGCGAGGGGGGCGAGGGGGCGAGGGAGGTCGCGAAGAAGTGCGCGTATGAAGTGCGCGTGGATGGCCTCGTGATCATAGGCTGTATCTCACGCTTTTGTTTACAAATGCTTCGCACGTCCAATTCATACAGCGATGAAAGTGAAGTTCGCTGACAATAATGTCGATCGTTTCCCCGGCTTCACGATAGAGATCAGGTTCTGTCCTGATATTCATATATAAACAATAGAAGCGATATACGCGATACAAGCGATATCAACAAAGCAAGCGAGGCAAGGTTGCTGCAAGGGCTGCTGACCCTTGCGAGAACCGCCTCAGGTACATATGCATCCTATTAGCGCCTATTACGCTCGGTGTTGGTCTTCTATGCAGCGAGAACCGCGACAGCACGCACATTGCTCGCAATATTGCTTGCGGACATGGCAGAGGTACAACAAGCTTTAAAGGCCATGGGTGAGCCCACAGCTGTAAACAGGGTTCAAGACGCAAACAAATCGCCTGGTAGCAATTGGCTCCCATGTTCCCCATGCACATCTCCAACCTATGTTCCACTCAGTCCGCTATCCATGTAACCCTGGTGCGTATTACATACATCGATCATATCATTATTACCAAGAGCAATGGCTTCGTCCGCGTCGTCTAGGGATGTAACGTTTCGAAATGTTTATGCGTAACTGTAAAAACCGAGGGGGCCCCCCTTGCGTCGATCGGGGTGACTGCAAAGGCTTCCGCCCCTCCCCCTTCGGGGGAAGGGGCAAGCCAACAGAGAGAGGTCGCATGCGTGTGCACCTAATAAAAGACACAAACATGCACGAGCATGCACGTAGCATGCGCTTCAGCCGCTCAGCATGCAGCATGCTCTGCCCCACCCAGTGTCATGGCCGAGTAGAGATTGCATTGGTAGTAGAGCCTCCAGAGGTGACAGAGATGCTCGCCACCATAATCTTCTTCATCTTATGACCACATACTACTGAGGCAGGGTCTCAGATCGTGATACACTTCAGACAGTTGAATCAGCGGGGATGACACCTTGCACCCTATCCATGTATCCTATGTATAAGTACTAGTCAAAGATACATATGTATGCACTTGACAACCCTGGCTGGGGGGTCCGAACACTGCTTTCCTTGCTTTCGTTTCGCAATTTAGCGCATGTCTTTAACACTGTCTCCGGTAGGTCCCATGCATGCCTGCCCCATGCAGCGCCCGCCCGCTGAGTTGCATACCCCCCATCCTGCTGGTATCTTTTTTGCATTCGCAGTAGACTGCCCTTGTGTATTCCCTTTTCGCTGGAATGGCACTGACTACACTGGCTGCACGGCCGACGGCACTTCTGACGGTCGACTCTGGTGCCTGTCTAGCAACACAACATGTGTGCGGCCCAATGGTTACGCCTCATTCTCCACGCCGAGGGGTATGCCTTGGAAATACTGCAGCGGCACCGACCCACGCAACCCTACAGGTGCGTGTGTGCCCACTTGGTGCAGCACCCATGCATACAGCACTTGCATGATGAGTGATAGTGATACATTTGTTTGACCCATTTGTTTGTGAAGTGCCGATGTCCAGCCACGCGGGTAAATACCACTCCGGCAAGTAAGTCCCTAGGGACTGCGTTGGTCTAAGCCCCCATACCATTGAAATAGCATATAAAGACACGTAACAAGTCCATGGATGACTCCCGAGCAACAAATCGAGCGAGAGTCCAAGTCGAAATGTTGAAATTCGCGCTCGCCAGGGCCTGGCCAACTTAGCCCAAACCTATATTGCTTACATCTGCGCTGAAACAAAAGGTGACCGCAGTAGGTTCAGGCCCCAAACACCGCATATGCGAGATATGGGCTCGGTTAATAATTTCGTGAGTTGAGCCCCGATAAGCATGATTTAGGCAGTAGCCGATCGTTTCTGGCTAATAATAATGTATACACCTATAAAATGGTGGAGTCTAGCTCTTGAGGTAGGATTTGCCCCGGGGCACCGTCCACACGTGCGGGTTTGGCTGGGGAAACACACCCCCCGGACGGCAGCCCAGTTTTTGGGCTGAGCCCCCCCAGCGAAGCGTCCCGGAGGGGGGGGCGAAGCCCCCACAAAACACCCCTGTCCGTGCGTGCGTGCGTGCGTGCGTTGCCGTGCGTGCGTGCGTGCGTGCGTGCGTGCGTGCGTGCGTGCGTGCGTGCGTGCGTGCCTGCGTGCGTGCGTGCCTGCGTGCGTGCGTGCGTGCGTGCGTGCGTGCGTGCGTGCGTGCGTGCGTGCGTGCCTGCGTGCGTGCGTGCGTGCGTGCGTGCGTGCGTGCGTGCGTGCGTTCGTGGCTGGCTGGCTGCGTCGGCAAAAAGTATCATACTGGCACAAACCACGACTGCCATGTATTAGTATTTTTTATTGTCTATTGCATGTAAATAGGCGGCAGGGAAAATTCGATCGGGCGGAGCGAGAAGTGCCTTTGCGCGTCCATGGACAATTGACTTTCGCGAGGTCGCGAGGATAGTCCCCTACGCCCGCGTTTATAGGGTCTATAAAGCAATCTTTGTTGGCGGCAAGCAAGTCGAGGATCTAAAGCGCGAGTTTGTTGCAACTTGTGGAGCCATGTCTGTCGCCCCTCCTAAAATGCCGAGGAGCCCCGAGGTCGCTCCCACCCTGCACCCAGCCCGAGGAGGGTCCGGCATCGAGGAGGTCTGAAGCGCGGTAGAGGGCTACAAGTGTTTAGGATTGGCAGCAAGGGGACCCTTAACTCGCGTGGACAGGGTGTGGGACTAACACACGCGTGCCTTGTGCTGGCCTAGTCCATAGACCCAAGCCTTCGCATCGTTCCAAGCAGCCACCCACCCCGTGAATGTATTAGGGCTCAGCCCATTTTCCAGCTGTACAAAGCTGACATCCCTTGTCCTTTTAGGTGCACGCGCATGCGACATCTCTCTGTTTGCCTTACCCCTCGCCTTAACGGTCCCTGCCAAGGTCCCTGCCTATTTTTGTCTGACACCCCTTGTCAGTTAACACATTGCCTCTGACAAGGAAACTAACTAGACAGGCGGCTTCATCGTGGGGGATAGGCAGGGTCGGCATCCTCAGGGAAAAGGCCCGTGGAAGAAGGGGCTCCCCCAGACCCCGTCCAGCCGCCCAGTGGTACCCGCGTGTCTCGCACCACACGTCTTGCCGCCTCGCCGCCTTTTTTGCTGTTTCCAGCCGCCCGCTTAGTGGCGCGCTACCTTTCACTCGAAATACATACCAATTATTATACTCGCCAGCAAACGGAAAAGCAGCCTTGGTGAACACGGCGCTGGAGCGACCGGTAATGTACCCGCTGTTCCGCTGGACACTTGGCAGTAACCGGACGACATGGGAGTAACCGGACGGACACGCGCACACACACCGGCACGCACACGCACACAGACGCGCGACTCGAAGTCGGGGGGGGGGGTCCATAGGATGGTGTTTATCAAATGGTTGTGAAGTGCCGATGTCCAGCGGAACAGCGGGTACATTACCGTTGGCTCCAGCGCCGGGTTCGCGAGGCTGCGTTCCCGTTTGCTGGCGAGTATAGTAATCGGTATGTATGTCGAGTGAAAGGTAGCGCGCCCCTAAGCGGGCGGCTGGAAAAAGCAAAAAAAAGGCAGCGAGACGGCGAGACGTGCGGTGCGAGAGACGCGCAATAGTTTGCTGAACGCCTTGCACGAATACGTACCTACGGAGCGGCGTGACAGTGCCACGCCGCAGGGAAACCCGAAGACGCGCCATGTGTGAGGGTGGCAGGCAAAAACAGGCAGGGACCGTTAAGGCGAGGGCGGCAAGGCAAACAGAGAGAGGTCGCATGCGCGTGCGGGGGGGGGGGGAGTCCATTCCGAACCCAAGCAAAAGTTGCAAAAGACCAGACACCCTGAACCCGAAACAAGCCAGATCGTGGAGCGAGGAGGTGTGGGAGTGTCGCGTAAAAACATCTAGTTACAAGTAAAACCCACATACTTATTAGCAGTAATGGGGTTTGCCCCTGTTTCACGCTTGGGCGCTGAGCCAATGGCGCCCAAAACCCCGAAGACCGAGTCTCTGCATATGTGTGCGCCGTCGCACTGATTCTGCTCCAAGCAGCCCACTTGGCTGTTGATTACCGCAGAGTCGCGCGCGTTTGCAGTGTCAGTGAGCGAGTGTCAGCAGTGTGCAAGTGCCAGTCCTTGGCACAGTCCTTCACCGTACATGTATAAACATACACGGACCCTACATACGTCGTGTGCTGTGCAGGCTGTTCTCGTAGAAGCGACTGGTGCTGGCATTCTGGAGCGGCAGCAAGCATGATGGACTGCGACCAAGACGGCTTGTTGGATGTTGTGTGCACTGACACCGCCACCGGCGAGCGTGGCGTCATCCTCTCAAGCCGCAGCTGTCGGTCGGACGATGCAAGCACGGGTTGGCCCTACGCCCCCTCGCATATGTGCCCCTCATTATTTGGTACGTTATGATGGGATTACTTGGGTGTGTTACGCGAATAGCTTTGGACACAGCCACGCGGCGGTGAAAACCGCCGCGGGTGAACGCGTGCCCGCCGGCGCCCAGTGGCTAGATGAGGACCCAGACAATAATTCGCGCAGCAGGTACTTCTGGATTCGAAAACAAACTACACAGCGACCTGAAGGGGCGCCAGCGGACCCCACAGAGGGACACTACGCACAAGACCTGAATCGCGGTATAGGCACACTCAGGCCCACCCCCCACGTTACCAAGGGATACACCCGGGAGACTGCCTACACGTACGGGCTTTGTAGCCAACACCCTCCCCGACCTGGATATCAAATCCAGCGCGAGAATCCTGAACCTCACCTCATCAAACGACATGAAATCGCTGTCCAAACGAATACACGCGCCGTGTCCAGGGGCAGCAACATACTGGGGAATAGAGAGCAGAGCTGTTCAGGGCTCGCACCGTGCGTATGGTGCTCATCCAGAGCCGTGAGTCCGCCTGACACGGCCCGGGAGAGAGGGAAACCCCGAGGGTATGTGCACGTGTAAACGATTCCCGCTCGCTTACACGTGTACATTACTGGGTTGTCATTTCCATACTCCTCGCTCCATGCACATGCAGTGGTTCAGAAGCAGATTGGCTGCTTTGGCGACCACTTAGAGCGCGCACTCGACGGCTACTACTTCGGATACCAGACTGACATGACGGTGGAGGTGTGCGCGTCCAAAGCGCGCAGCCAAGGTGTGTGACACGGGCCTTTCGCAAGTCCTGGGCTAACTACCGGTATGGCTAGAACTGTGGCATGTGCTTGTGACCCAAACGTATGGGACTGCAAGGGCTTGTGGAGTTTTATGCTTTCTTACTAGAATGCTGAAGTGTGCTGTTGCCAGGACCGCCCCCATTACCTGTCGTACCTACATCCACACGTGTGCAGGCTTCCCCTACTTTGGGGTCCAGGCCGGTGGTCACTGCCTGGCGGGAAACAACCTGACCCGCGCCCTGACCCTGTACGGCCCTGCGAGCGCATGCACATCCAAGTGCACCGGCAACAACAACCAGTATTGCGGCGGCAGCTTCCAGCAGAACGTGTACTTCACGTACCCGGAGGACGTGTGCCGTGGAAACCCCTGCGATGATGGCGGGCTTCAGGGCTCCACCTGCACCGCAGTGCCGGGTGGCTCTGGCCTAAACGCCTACAGCTGCTCGTGCCCCGCCAACAGCGCCCGCAACAGCAGCCAGGCGTCCTGCACCTGCAATAGCGGCTACAGCCTCAGCGGCGGAGCCTGTGGACGTGAGTAGAGGGCTGTGTGTGCTGGGTTACGGAGTAAGGGCGGCGGAGTGGCATGTAGTTTTGCCGCAGAGTCACGCGCGTTTGCTTGCTTTCCACAAGTTGCTTGCTTGCCTCCCAGCTCCCATGGCTCCCCAAACCGCCCACACCGGCCGTTACCCGCGCGCTCCCTGGGGCTCTTTTTTGCCAACACCCTCCCCGACCTGGATCTCAAATCTAGCGCGAGAATCCTGAACCTCACCTCAGGCGGACACCGCAAAGCCAAACGCGCTCTAGACGCAACGTATGGACAGCTGTAGAACAACAAACTCGCGGCCGCAGCGGCCACACAGTCACAGGCCGCCGCGCCCCCCGCGCCAACCCCGACACCCCCGCCCCCTGCCCACTCTGCGGCGGACCTTTTAAAAAATAAAGGAGGACACATCCTGGGTGGCTGCCATTACTGCCATAACGCACAGCTCCGCGCCATGTACAACAGACGACATGAAATTGCTGTCCAAACGAATGCACGCGCCGTGTCCAGGGGCAGCAACATACTGGGGAATAGAGAGCAGAGCTGTTCAGGGCTCGCACCGTGCGTATGGTGCTCATCCAGAGCCGTGAGTCCGCCTGACACGGCCCGGGAGAGAGGGAAACCCCGAGGGTATGTGCACGTGTAAACGATTCCCGCTCGCTTACACGTGTACATTACTGGGTTGTCATTTCCATACTCCTCGCTCCATGCACATGCAGTGGTTCAGAAGCAGATTGGCTGCTTTGGCGACCACTTAGAGCGCGCACTCGACGGCTACTACTTCGGATACCAGACTGACATGACGGTGGAGGTGTGCGCGTCCAAAGCGCGCAGCCAAGGTGTGTGACACGGGCCTTTCGCAAGTCCTGGGCTAACTACCGGTATGGCTAGAACTGTGGCATGTGCTTGTGACCCAAACGTATGGGACTGCAAGGGCTTGTGGAGTTTTATGCTTTCTTACTAGAATGCTGAAGTGTGCTGTTGCCAGGACCGCCCCCATTACCTGTCGTACCTACATCCACACGTGTGCAGGCTTCCCCTACTTTGGGGTCCAGGCCGGTGGTCACTGCCTGGCGGGAAACAACCTGACCCGCGCCCTGACCCTGTACGGCCCTGCGAGCGCATGCACATCCAAGTGCACCGGCAACAACAACCAGTATTGCGGCGGCAGCTTCCAGCAGAACGTGTACTTCACGTACCCGGAGGACGTGTGCCGTGGAAACCCCTGCGATGATGGCGGGCTTCAGGGCTCCACCTGCACCGCAGTGCCGGGTGGCTCTGGCCTAAACGCCTACAACTGCTCGTGCCCCGCCAACAGCGCCCGCAACAGCAGCCAGGCGTCCTGCACCTGCAATAGCGGCTACAGCCTCAGCGGCGGAGCCTGTGGACGTGAGTAGAGGGCTGTGTGTGCTGGGTTACGGAGTAAGGGCGGCGGAGTGGCATGTAGTTTTGCCGCAGAGTCACGCGTGTTTGCTTGCTTTCCACAAGTTGCTTGCTTGCCTCCCAGCTCCCATGGCTCCCCAAACCGCCCACACCGGCCCATACCCGCGCGCTCCCTGGGGCTCTTTTTTGCCAACACCCCCCACAAGTATCTACGGAGCGGCGTGACAGTGCCACGCCACAGGGAAACCCGAAGACGCGCCATGTGTGAGGGTGTCAGACAAAACTAGGCAGGGACCTTGGCAGGGACCGTTAAGGCGAGGGGTAAGGCAAACAGAGAGATGTCGCATGCGCGTGCACCTAAAAGGACAAGGGATGTCAGCTTAGTACAGCTGGAAAATGGGCTGAGCCTTAATACAGTCACGGGGTGGGTGGCTGCTTCAATGGAACGATGCGAAGGCTTGGGTCGGCCAGCACAAGGCACGCGTGTGTTAGTCCCACACGCTATCCACGCGAGTTAAGGGTCCCCTTGCTGCCAATCCCAAGCATTTTGTAGCCCTCTACCGCGCTCCAGACCTCCTCGATGCCGGACACTCCTCGGGCTGGGCTCGGGGTGGGAGCGACCTCGGGGCTCCTCGGCATTTAGGAGGGGCGACAGACATGGCTCCGCAAGTTGCCACAAACTCGCGCTTTAGTTCCCCGAGTTGCTTGACGCCAACATAGATTGCTTTATAGACTCTATAAACGCGGGCTTAGGTGACTATCCTCGCGACCTCGCGAAAGTCAATTGTCCATGGACGCGCAAAGGCACTTCTCGCTCCGCCCGAATTTTCCCTGCCGCCTATTTACATGCAATAGGCAATAGCAAATACTAATACGTGGCAGTCGCAGTATATGCCAGTATGATACTTTTTGCCGACGCAGCCACGCACGCACGCACGCACGCACGCACGCACGCACGCACGCACGCACGCACGCACGCACGGACAGGGGTGTTTTGGGGGGGCTTCGCCCCCCCCTGGAACGCTTCGCTGGGGGGGGGCTCAGCCCAAAAATACGAATACGTGGGATTCGTGGTTTGAGCCAGTATGATACTTTTTGCCGACGCAGCCACGAACGAACGAACGCACGGACAGGGGTGTTTTGGGGAGGCTTCGGCCCCCCCTCCGGGACGCTTCGCTGGTGGGGCTCAGCCCAAAAACAAACTACACATCGAGCTGAAGGGGCGCCAGCGGATCCCACAGAGGGACACTACGCACAAGACCTCAATCGCGGTATAGGCCAGGGAAGGCGCAACCCACGAAATGCTGTGCCGACAAGTGCCATACAATACGTATATCATCTAGTTTGGCAGTGGCGCGCAACATTCACGTTCGCATGTAGAACCCCGGCGCGCGACCCTACCGAAGTCCGGGGGTTTCCGCCGCGAGGTGCACACATGCCTAAAAACACCGCGCGACAGCCTTTGCAAGTCTCTCCTTGCCCGGCCCCTTGGTCCCAGAACTCTATGTACGCATAGAAAGTCCTGTCGTGCGGTCACCAAGCGCTGTCATTTGGAAGCAAAAGCGCGCGTCCGGGTCCAAAATGGTATCGAGATGGTCAAGTTACAGGCGCCGCGCCCCGATGGCGCGAGGAGGCAAGTATGCAAATACTGGAACCAAAAGAACATAAATAGTCGCTCAAAGCCTGCGGCTGGGGGGCCCGAACACGGTTTTGGGCTGGATCCTGCCCCATGCAGCCCCATGCCGGCCGAGTTGCATACCCCCCTCCCCTGGTATAGGCACGCTCTCCCCCCCCCCCCCCCCCACACACACACACGTTACCAAAGGATACACCCGGGAGACTGCCTACACGGGCTTTGTAGCAAACACCCTCCCCGACCTGGATATCAAATCCAGCGCGAGAATCCTGAAATTCACCTCAGGCAGACACAAAGCCAAGGACAGCTGTAAAAATATGGTAGCAGGCATATATAGCGCCTGGTTGCGGTTGCCTATGCACGAACGTACGGTGACCGCGATGCGCTTAAGCGCGCCACCACTGCTGGTGACCCCGTTTGACCCATCCTCCGTCCACGCCCTCACTACCCTCACCCCCCCCCTTGACTTCAGCAGCCTGCCCTTGGCCCGGCGATCCCTCACTTGGAGGCAGCTATGCCTTCAGCTGCAGCTCGTGCACCGTCTCCTCCTCCACTGCTACAGCCCCCTGCACGCTGTCATGCAACTGCCGCGACGTCAGCGGCTACACCCACTACAGCAGCCTGCCGCTGGCCGCCTGCGCCTCCAAGCTCGTTGACAACAATAACGGCCAGCTCACCTGTCGGGCGGAGCCGCAGCCGTCGCTGTCGCCGCCACCAACTCCTCTCCTGGCGCCACGTCCACTGCCCTCGCCGCCGCCGCCTCCCTCGTCCATGAGTGAGTGGGGTACAGGTGGGCTCTTCTTTGCGTACGTTATGGGTCACTCCAGCGAGGGCGCCGTGGGCTGGGCCGCGTCCGACCTACGTGAGTCGCACACCAGCAATTGCAGCGACAACCTCCCCTGTAGCGGTGATGCCGCCTGCTGTTGTATAATTCCAATGGCTTGGCGCGGGCGGCCAGGGGCCAGTGCGTGGCAGCGGGGCGCGACAAGGCGGCATGGCTGACTTGCGCCCCCGCATCAAATTGCAAGCTATCATCACGTGCGCCTTACACCTGCCGCCGCTGCTGGTGATCCCTCTTCCGCCTCATTTGCATCAACCGTGTGCCCCAACCTACCGCGCCTCACGTTCATACGGTGCTTGCACGTACTACACCTACGCAGCTTTTTGAATTGTTGACGGAACCAAATTGCGTGCATGCATGCATGCCGGCAACAACGGGTGTCAGCTTTGTACAGCTGGAAAATGGGCTGAGCCCCAACAAGGTCACAGGCTGGGTGGCTAATTAATGTGAATGAGCTGTAGACCCGTGCCGACGATGATCCAGCTCAGGGGTAAGACTCGGTCAGCACAAGGCACGTGTGTCTGAATCCGCCAAACACGCCATCCACGCACGCGAGTCAAGGGCACCCTTGCCACCAATCCCAAGCATTTTATAGCCCTCTGGCGCACTGAAGATGTCCCCGATGCCCGACACTCTCCGTCCGGGCGGGGGGGGGGGCGCCGTCCCGCGAGGACCCCCGCGCCAGCACCTTGTCACTGCTGCACAGCAGCGCTGCTGCTGACCCTTTCAATCAAACACAGGACGCCCTGCAACGGGTGTGATGTGGACGGCGTTGCTTACCTGCACCCCCTCACTACTCTATCCCATGCACACCACCTCATGCCCTGCACAGGGCGCTGCGACAAGCCGTCTTGGTGGTGCGGAGACACAAACCAAGTTGCGAAGCAAGTGTTCTGCGATGATGACGGGACGCTTGACTGGATATGTGTCGAGCCAAGCACCGGCAAACGGGGTGCCATCACCTCCAAGCTCAGTTGCGCTTCGGACGACTCGCGAACTGGATGGTGGGTGGCTTGGTGAATGGCAGGGAGGGCTGTTTGCAAAGTGTGCCATAAGCCAAGTAAGGCTGACAAGCAACACCGTTCGCCTGGCAACGGCTGGTCCCTTACTTGCTTGCAGGCCCAACGCCCCATCCTCGCTATGGTAGGTGTGGACTGAGCCACGCAACCCGAACAAGCTTTAAGCATGATGGACCCATTGTGTATTCACATGAACATACAGTACATACAGCGGCAGGCAACTGAGCGATTGTATCCGTGTGCCTGCATGCATGCAGCCCCTCTGAGTTCGGCACAGGTATGCTGTACGCGTGCCCTGGTGCCCTGATGCCCTGGTGCGGTCCTCAAACGTGATCCTGGTGCAACATTACATATTTGCCCTATGGCAGCCTTTTGCCTCCTTAGCCCCCCCTAAGGAGGCCCCAAGGAGGGGGGGGCCTCCTTGCACCCTCCTCGGGGGTACCTGTCACTTGGAACCTCCTTTGCCTCCTCGAGGAGGGTACGAAGGAGCCCCCTCCTGCCCTCCTTCCCCTCCTTGCCCTCCTTAGCCCAGGCAGCTGATGCACAGCTATAATCGTTACAGTACTTGCATTGCCATTCATATATTATATATTTTCCTTCGTACTGCCAGGCGGCATGCAACCTGAGCACAGCTACTCTCGCTCACAGCCACACCATATCTGAATGGATGGAGCATCCAATTGCTTGGCTTGCAAGCAGCACTACTCACCGTCAACCTCTACGACCTCCGACTATACTCTTCAAGTACAGCCAGGCGGCATGCAACCTGAGCACAGTCACTATCGCTCACAGCCACAAGTACCCAGTCTGCTACGTGCACTACGTGCAAGCCCCCAAGCCAGCTGAGTGGGCGCAGATGTCCGTCCTTCGCGCACCAACGATAACTCATCAGTAGCCGCGAATTGACTGGCTGAGGGGGGTGTACAACTCGGGCGTCACGCCCCCACCGGCCAGCATGGGGACCGGACAAAACGTCCTGCTGCGGGGTCCGAACACGTTTTGGCCGGCCCCCATGCAGGCCGGTGGGGGCGTGACGCCCGAGTTGCACACACCCCTCCCCTGGGCTGCGGACTAGTGCAGCACTGCAGCCGCCTCGCAGGATACCAGAAATAGCGCCAGGAACTCGTGCCACACACAAGCCCATCCTGCCAAACAAGCTCCATGCTTTCCAAGAACCTGCAAAGAATGAACACGCACAGAAGTCCATGATAAGCGGGGGGACTCGAGAACGCCGGGTATGTAGGCGAGGGGAAGACATGCACGGCACTGCCGAGGGCCGAGGGCGCGCGGCGGTGACACCTCAAGACACGTATCTGATGCTAAATGCTCCAACTTGATGCTGAATGATCCTCATCTTATACCTGCCTTACCGGTATGGATGATGGCCAGCGAAGTGGTGAAGTGCCGGGGATGCTCTGCCGGGAACAAGGCTCGGTAGGATTGTGCCTGCAACACAAGATATGTGGTGCTTGACCGATTTGACTAGGTTATATATGCGCGCGCAGCCATTGCGCTGACAATGGCGCTGCCTGTCGGTGGTCAACCCGTTGTTGCTCCGTTCTGCAAACAGGTTGACCGTGCACCCTCTCACCTTGCCAAACAGATGCAAAGCTCCATACACTCTTTGACGCATCCGCGTATGGTTTGCTGCGCCATCAGCGCTGCAGCTTAGGCACCAACGCCACATCCGCCTTGACCGAGCGAAAAGAATGAAGGCACGAAGGCCCGCCTTAACCTGTTGCATGTATATCTAGTTGTATATGAAGCATTAGTATAGCCATTATGCTGGCCGCCCGCGGGCGGCTCAAACAGACAGCGTCGACCGCTGCCATTGAGGACGCGCTCCTGGCGATTCTTGCTATAATATCCAATTTTTATGATAGCTAACAATCTACACTACTGCTTGCACGAATGAGATGAACAAAAAGCGGTCCGTGCGCGAAACGGCCTGTCGTGGAATCGCCACTGATTTCTGCAGCACCGGCGGTTTCAGCCGTGCTCCGGCAGGCAGTGCATTGTCGGTCGGGTCCATGGCCGAGTGGCCCGGGCCGCAACGCTTCTGAACCACGGCTCGCCGAGATGCCACCCAGGGGGCCGGACCCTGGCAACACTTGGCCCGACCGGTATTCAGGGATCCCCAGCCAGGACGCTATCCTGCAAGATCTTTACAGTTCCACACATGCGCTAGACCGCGTTTGGGGCCCTAATAACGCTCCACGGCGCAGCGGAATTCGTCCATCGGGACGGGGCGCTCTGTAGAGGGCCTGGCCGTGAAATTACTCTGTATAACAGTAGAGGGTATATGTACAAAGCAATATATACAAAGATCACACCTCGAGGGGGCCCATAGGCGAAACGGGCCGGGGGGCATTGGCCGATGCCCCCCGGCCCTTTTCGCATACGCGCTAAATTCTTCGGGTCTTGTGAGCCATAACTCCCGAAATAGGTATGCTCTATTAATTAAAAGCGTCAGGCCTCCAAGCACGCGACGTGCAACCCTGCACTGGCCATCCTACATCTTGGAGAGCGCCCCCCGCGGCTTCCAAGCGCGCAAAGCCGGCACCGCGGCTACTAAGCTAACATACTACTACTGTAAGCCCCTTGTGGCTCGCTGTTATGCCTAAGGAGGCCATGTTCTCTAGTACGCGCGACCACATTGTCATGTTGGCTTTCAGGGCACTTTGTTAAGGGTGCTGGGAGTACCAAACGTTAACATGTAGTATCTATAGCATATATGAACTCATGAAAGCGCCGAAAAGGCCCGCCCCGCGAAGTGTGTTTGGGGCTGGGGAGGGGGTAAGGAGGGGTAAGGAGGCTCCTCAGCAGCCAAGGAGGCAAAAGGCTGCCATAGGGTTGGGTTGTACCGATGTAACCCACCGATATATCCCCGGGCGGTGCTGCTGCTGACCCTTTCAATCAAACACAGGACGCCCTGCAACGGTTGTGACGTGGACGGCGTTGCTTACCTGCACCCCCAGCACTAATAAACACTGCCATTTCCCATGACGCTACCTCGGCCGCCCCGCCCACTTATTACAACCCCGCCCCCGCTCACAGCGTCCCCGCCACCGCTCCCGCCGCCAGTCTCGAGTCCATCCAGTCTAACGCGCTCACCGCCACAGTCCACTTCATGTGAGTGTCCTTCTGCTCATTGCATCCTAGCACCAGAGGTTTGATTTTGAAGCGTTCTGGTAGCAGGCGTAGTGTCTGGTTGCGTAGAGTGCTGGGTCACACGCTCTAGATCGAGCGCATTCGCCAGCTATGCACGAACGTACGGCGACCATGATGCACTTCAGCGCGCCGCCGCTGCTGGTGACCCCGTTTGACCCATCCTCCGTCCACGCCCTCATCCCCCCCCCCCACCCCTTGACTTCAGCCTGCCCTTGGGCTGGCGACCCGAGCTCAGTTGGCGGCAGCTATGCCTTCAGCTGCAGCTCGTGCACCGTCTCCTCCTCCACTGCTACAGCCCCCTGCACGCTCGCCTGCTACTGCCGTGACGGCAGCGGCTACACCCGCTCCAGCAGCCTGCCTCTGGCCGGCTGTGCCTCCAAGCTCGTTGACAACAACAACGGCCAGCTCACCTGTCGGGTGTAGCCGCAGCCGTCGCTGTTGCCGCCCCCACAGCCCCCTCCACCCAAATGATGTATGAGACTTCACCACGGTTTGGTGTTTACATGCATTTGCGAGGAACGGAGGCTTCAAAACGGAGGCCGCCTCACCACTTGTCGTGGAAGCTCATGGGGTCCGCTTGTAGCGCACACCAAGAACAAGGTTGGGCGTGTTGTTTGTGCATGTGTGCATATAATTGTGCGGGAGTGAGGGGTTGGGGGCATAGGGCAGGTGGAAGGTGGCCTTTTAACAGTGGCAGCCTGCATCATTATCACTTTGAAGTTCTGAGCCCGCTTTGTGAGTTTGCGGCTGGCACCATATCAGGGATACTGCTCTATGCGATGCGTGGAGCATGAACGTTGCCGCACGTGAAGACGAGCGTGGGAGTGAAAGACGATTGTGTGAGGCAACACCCCTCCGCCAAAATAACGGAGTGTACTACTAGATACTAGTAAGTTTGAGTGGTGTGGATCATCAACTAGGACGCTTCACCATGCTGTGTGGCTTGCCACCGCCCGGGCACAGATCAGAGGGGCTCGGGCCGGCCGGACCACCCTTTGTTGTGAGGGGCCCGTGTGGAGAGGCCAAGCAAGCGTAAGCACAGCGCAGCACAGCACTGCAGCCCGGTACATTTTACGGACATTGCAAACAGATGGCCAGCCAACCGATTTGCAACACTGTGCTTGTAACATGCTACCTACATGTCGTGCGTTTCCTGGGAAGCGCCGTGGGTGGGGAGGGCGGGTGCCGACTTGCTTCATAGGTTGGGGTCAGTTACAGTTACAGTTCCCATAACATATGGGGGGTATCCTTGCAAGCCGGGGGGGCGATGGATACAGTGGTACTCCTAGCTACGCGGGACTTTGCTGTCCCTCTGCACTAATAGTGCGTTAATGTAGTTTGCTACCTCCCTAGGGTCCTTGCTCTCAAAGCAGGCACGCATGGAGTGTTGTGCGTGATAGCTCAAGCTCCTCCCCACTTAGATGCGAGTGTCCTCGTGAGCCACACTGAAGCCTCCGTAGAGTGTCAGTCAGTGCCCCCCACGGCCTGGGCGCTGCTCTAAGGGAAAGCATAACGTCCTATTTTGCATTAGTTCGAGATGTGCGCAGGGATCAATCCTGCGACCCTTGCCCAAGGGGTGGGTGATCCTGGCAATTTGCACCACTGTAACAATAGGATTGCCAGCTAGCTTGACAAGGGAACGATTCTCCCGTTACACTTCACACCACTCCCTTCGTGGGCACGCGGGTCAGCCGTGGCAAGCGCCTTTACCGACCGGGTACAGGCCATCGCCGCCGTCAACTCCCTCCTGTCAGATGTCCATCCCACGTGGGCGGCGGCAGCGCGCCAGCACCTGCACGCTAGCACAGACACGCCACAGGCCGTCCCCACCCCCTCTGCAGCCCACCATCCCCCCGGCGGTATCCCAGCCCCAGCTGCCCCCGCAGCGGACCCTCCAGCGACCCCCCCAGCAGCCCCAGCAGCCCCAGCAGCCCCAGCTTTGGCCACGGAGGTGCCCACGGAAGACCAGGTGGTGGCCATGATAGTAGGCCGCGTGGGGTGGCACGTCCAGGGGCACCAGCGCCCCGTTCCCCTAGCTGCATTGACTGTACGGGATGGGACCGCCATGCAACTATCCGGCGTCAACGAGGAGCGATCGCGATTGCACAACGCATATGTGGCTGAAGCACTCGGCATCACGTTGCCCCCCGCCCCTGGACGCCAGCGCTTGGTGCTGTTCCGGCGGCACATGACGTCGGTATGGTATGTACGGTGGGAGCTGAAGTACAAGGAGGTTCTGTGGCGGCTGGCCGTAGACGGCGTCGGCATGCTGGGCAACACGCACATCCATGGCAGCGCACCCGAAACATGTGTCTGCAGCACATATCCCCCTCAGCCCTTGTCTACGGCGGCAGCATCGGCACCGTCGCCCTCACCCCGCCTGCATCACTTCTGGGAGTGTCCCATCGCGCAAAGTGTGGTGGAGCTGCTGCAAGACACGATCAACGCTGAGCGCACCGACATGGGCTGCCCTGTACGGCGGCATCATGTGTGGCTGCTGGAGAGCCCAGATCCGGCGCAGATACAGCAATGCGTTTGGGAGGTGGTGGCGCTGGCTGCTCTGAACGCGATGGAGTGTGCACGGCGGTACATGCGGGCGCGGCGACCTTTCGGAGTGAGGGCTTTAGAACGGGCAAACGCGGTGGCCCTGGCTAGCTTCAGAGGCTTGTTGACCGACTTCGCTTCCCTTGGGATACCACGGCGCCGGCGGGATAAGGCGTGGCAGAAGGTGACCGACACACACCCTTTTTTGCGTGTACGCGGATGGAGACAGGTTGGAAGTGGCCGTTCCGGATGTGGGTGCGCCTGAAGACATATGAGTGTGCTGTCATACCTACTACACTAAAATACTGCACTGCTGCTCAGCATGACAGGCCAAATGAACTGAAAAAAACATGAGTCGCGAGTGTCATAGCCATGTGTGTGTCTGTTGAGATGGGAAGGGGTTGCAGGTCCGGTGGGGATTCAGGGATGTTGGGACACTGGTTTCGACGGGTTCCCTTGTATTTACCTGCGTTTCTGCCTGTTGAACAGCATGGGGTGCTACTTTCCTGATTCAGTGATGCACTCGCTAGTCCTAACACTGCTGAGTCGACACTGGACTTGACTGAGGCAAACATCTCATGACACAAACACGGCTAGCTCTTATCGCCAGGTGTGATGGTCAGGGGAGTGACCCGCGAGCCCGAGAAGGGACCACCTGTAACACTCAACTCAAAAAAAAGCCTCTGCAGCAGCAGCTTCCCACACCGCCTCTAATTTACGTGTATACTCCCTAACCATGCCACCCTCTGGCACCTTCAGCGCAGCGTAGTAATTTATGGCTTGGCTAGGGGACAGGCCTTCAGGCGCCCGTACCCCCATGCTATCAAGAAATTGCAGCATACGCTTTGCCCAGCATTCCTCTCTGTCCAGAGCCAACACCAAGTCAGCCCGAAACACATGGTGGTAAAGGGCCTGTTGATTCTTAACTAGCCCCTTCCAAAAACGCACTGCTAAGGTCACCCAGTGGATTTGCAGGGGTTGTTGTGCTAATTCCCGATAAAGGCACGTCATGGTAGGGTTTTTGGCGCCTACCACTCTGCACATAAAAGCTCGTTGCTCCTCCACCATAGGGTTGCTCATTGCTTTATCAAACGTGAGCACCAGCTTATCCGGGCTCCACACTTGAGCCCCATACAAGTACACCGGTCTAAATCCATCAGTAGCTTGGGTTGCGTGATTTGCTTGGCTCTCGTTGCTACCGCTCATTATACGCTAGCTACAAATATTTCTTGGTCTATATGAGCCCTCCATGCAGCGGCAGCTGCATCCTCATGCGGCCGGCAGGCCGCCCCCTACTCCCCGCCCCGCCGGGGCGCCCATGGGCCCGCGCCTCTATGTCAACGGGGCTACAAATTTTTCCTCTGCGTCGTCGTGGCGGCTTTCCTTCACGCGTTTGTCTTACCTCCTCTAATACTGCATTCTTTATTCATTCCACAGCATTCGTACAACGATTTTGCGAGCTGCGAGCAGCGCTCCCCAAGGGCCTCTGCCAGGTGCTTTCTCCCCAACAGCCATTGTCATATGCATGTTAAGAACTTAATTTTAAGCGCATAGAATCAAACTGAAGCCGCAGACGGCCACTGACTCTACGCCCATGCAGCCCATGCGCGCCCTGTTGCGCATGCAAGGCCCGCGCGCGCCAGCGCTAGTATAATTTTGCAAACCTCTGGGCCACAACAGCCCAGAGCGACCAACAGCGTGGCCCTTTAGGGGCTAGTTGCGACCGCTGTTGCCGACTCGACCCTTCAAGAACGCGCTCGCTGGTGGCCCCCGCCAGCCCTGCTTCAGCCTCTTCATCGCCTTCGTCGTGCTACATCCGCTAACTGGTGAGTGCCTGGTCTGGGGCTGCACGCTGCAAGCTACTTGCGGGGCCGAGTCAACGAAGGGTGGATGGCCAAGCGAGACCGACGCTGCAATTGCTTCCTGTCCATTGTGCCCGTCCTTGCACGGCTCCGCATTCGCATCGCCCATGCCGCATGCCGTACGACCGGGATTGCGCCATGCAACGCGCGCGTTGCTCTTTTTCTGTTGGCCGCCCCGCGTCAGTACTTTGTTACTTTCTTGCATGATTGCTTTCTCAGTGCCTTGCCTTAGTTCTAGGTCAGCACCCGCCGTCCCGCAGCACAGCCTCAGCCCAGCACCGCACCGTCTCGCGGGTTCCTCGCCTGTCTTTGCGCGCTTTGCTGCCTTGCCTGCTGCTTCATGGCTTCCATGGTTTTTCTTTTACGCTTATTTCTCTCTTCTCCTCCCTCGCATGTCGTGCTGGACACCGGTGGCGCTGGCGATTTTCAGGTTGGTCACACCTCGAGCCAGGCTGCGCCAGCCCAGCGCGCCGTCAGCCCAGCAGTTCAAACAATATAGCTTACAGCCTCCTGGCGGTCTTGGGCCGGCTCATATCAGCGGTTACCGTCTTTCGGAGGTAATGTGGCCGCGCATTTCGCTTTACCGCTCACCCCCGTCTCCTGCTGCTTGCGAGACACGACTTCCACGTCTGGTGGCGTGCTTACGTTTTCGTTTCGCAATTTAGAGCATATCCGTAACGCGGCATGACGCGGGGCTGCTTTGGGGTCCCGGCAAGTTCACGCTGGTATCTGTTACCCCGAGGCAGGAACCTACTCAGGGTTCCGCCCTTGGGTTTCGGCATACGGCGAGCCTCCCGCAAGGGTGCAGCCTGCCATCACGCCGT
This sequence comes from Chlamydomonas schloesseri, assembly GCA_016834595.1. Classification (NCBI taxonomy): domain Eukaryota; kingdom Viridiplantae; phylum Chlorophyta; class Chlorophyceae; order Chlamydomonadales; family Chlamydomonadaceae; genus Chlamydomonas; species Chlamydomonas schloesseri. Next base: position 665,106 of record JAEHOD010000059.1, on the reverse strand, counting down.
CGCGAGCATGCCTCGTCAGCCCGTCACGCCAGTTTTTTCTCACGTGGTTCAGCTTCTGGTTTTTTGTTTTTACCCACATGCAGCTGGTATTTACTGGTATACAGTCTATCGCTCACACACCCCTGCCGACACTACTCCCCGATATCGCTACGACTTCGGCACCGCCCGCACCATTTCAGTCACTCACTTCAGCGTTCATACCATGACGCCCTGCAGTCTAATAACGACGCCAGCAAACACAACATTTTACGGGCCAGTTCCATCGGCTGCGCCGCGTCGTCACCGAGGTGGACCACTTTGTATATGAGACCGCCAACCTCATCAACGCCCTCGGCCGCATGGGCTACCGGCGGCCCCGCCTGCTGCGGGACTTGTCCCGTATGCTCCAGTGTACGCCGGAGGCCTATTACATCCAGCGGCGGCAGCCCGCCTACGCTGACCTGGTCGGCCTGACCCGCCAATACCTGGCTGGGCACCGCGCTTTTGACAGCACGGCTCCGCCCATGGAACTCCAGCAGTCGCATTATTGGTGAATTATTGGTGCTTTATTTATGCAGCGCCTGGGACAGCTTATGCAGCATTCAGCGTCCAGCCGTGTCAGATGTTTCTTTCCTCAGCTTGTGTGTTTAGTGCTTCCGCGGGCCCCCCTGCGGCCGCTTCCTTGGCCGCCGCGCTGCCGCCCCACGGCCGCCCCCTGCGGCGGTGCTCTACGCCTGCGCGCCGCCGCCACCGTGGCCGCGCTCACCGGTTGGTGCTGCCGCCCCCGCGGCGGCATGCTGGGCTACGCGCCGTCGCCCCCGCGACGGCACACTGTGTCTACGCGCCGTCGCCCCCGCGGCGGCACGCTGTGTCTGCGCGCCGTCGCCCCCGCGGCGGCACGCTGTGTCTACGCGCAGTCGCCCCCGCGGCGGCACGCTGTGTCTACGCGCCGTCGCCCCCGCGGCGGCACGCTGTGTCTACACGCCGTCGCCCCCGCGGCGGCACGCTGTGTCTATGCGCCGTCGCCCCTGCGGCGGCACGCTGTGTCTACACGCCGTCGCCCCCGCGGCGGCACGCCTGGCCGGCCGCACACCCGCAAACAAACAAAGGGAGTACTTGCGAGCGTGTGCGCCGGCCAGCCCCCAACCCCCTCACGCCGCCCCCCCCCCCGGAGATGATGACACCGGTATCCGGCCGATCCTGGGGCTTGCATTCCCTCACCTTGCTTGCATGCACGTAACCCCCACCCGGCCGGCGCTGCCTCCCTGTGCGGCCGCCGGTTCCTGACGGGTGTGGGGAACCGCAATGCGGTCCGCACCCGTCGCTGTCCTGCAATTGCTTCCTGTCCATTGTGCCCGTCCTTGCACGGCTCCGCATTCGCATCGCCCATGCCGCATGCCGTACGACCGGGATTGCGCCATGCAACGCGCGCGTTGCTCTTTTTCTGTTGGCCGCCCCGCGTCAGTACTTTGTTACTTTCTTGCATGATTGCTTTCTCAGTGCCTTGCCTTAGTTCTAGGTCAGCACCCGCCGTCCCGCAGCACAGCCTCATTATACGCTAGCTACAAATATTTCTTGGTCTATATGAGCCCTCCATGCAGCGGCAGCTGCATCCTCATGCGGCCGGCAGGCCGCCCCCTACTCCCCGCCCCGCCGGGGCGCCCATGGGCCCGCGCCTCTATGTCAACGGGGCTACAAATTTTTCCTCTGCGTCGTCGTGGCGGCTTTCCTTCACGCGTTTGTCTTACCTCCTCTAATACTGCATTCTTTATTCATTCCACAGCATTCGTACAACGATTTTGCGAGCTGCGAGCAGCGCTCCCCAAGGGCCTCTGCCAGGTGCTTTCTCCCCAACAGCCATTGTCATATGCATGTTAAGAACTTAATTTTAAGCGCATAGAATCAAACTGAAGCCGCAGACGGCCACTGACTCTACGCCCATGCAGCCCATGCGCGCCCTGTTGCGCATGCAAGGCCCGCGCGCGCCAGCGCTAGTATAATTTTGCAAACCTCTGGGCCACAACAGCCCAGAGCGACCAACAGCGTGGCCCTTTAGGGGCTAGTTGCGACCGCTGTTGCCGACTCGACCCTTCAAGAACGCGCTCGCTGGTGGCCCCCGCCAGCCCTGCTTCAGCCTCTTCATCGCCTTCGTCGTGCTACATCCGCTAACTGGTGAGTGCCTGGTCTGGGGCTGCACGCTGCAAGCTACTTGCGGGGCCGAGTCAACGAAGGGTGGATGGCCAAGCGAGACCGACGCTGCAATTGCTTCCTGTCCATTGTGCCCGTCCTTGCACGGCTCCGCATTCGCATCGCCCATGCCGCATGCCGTACGACCGGGATTGCGCCATGCAACGCGCGCGTTGCTCTTTTTCTGTTGGCCGCCCCGCGTCAGTACTTTGTTACTTTCTTGCATGATTGCTTTCTCAGTGCCTTGCCTTAGTTCTAGGTCAGCACCCGCCGTCCCGCAGCACAGCCTCAGCCCAGCACCGCACCGTCTCGCGGGTTCCTCGCCTGTCTTTGCGCGCTTTGCTGCCTTGCCTGCTGCTTCATGGCTTCCATGGTTTTTCTTTTACGCTTATTTCTCTCTTCTCCTCCCTCGCATGTCGTGCTGGACACCGGTGGCGCTGGCGATTTTCAGGTTGGTCACACCTCGAGCCAGGCTGCGCCAGCCCAGCGCGCCGTCAGCCCAGCAGTTCAAACAATATAGCTTACAGCCTCCTGGCGGTCTTGGGCCGGCTCATATCAGCGGTTACCGTCTTTCGGAGGTAATGTGGCCGCGCATTTCGCTTTACCGCTCACCCCCGTCTCCTGCTGCTTGCGAGACACGACTTCCACGTCTGGTGGCGTGCTTACGTTTTCGTTTCGCAATTTAGAGCATATCCGTAACGCGGCATGACGCGGGGCTGCTTTGGGGTCCCGGCAAGTTCACGCTGGTATCTGTTACCCCGAGGCAGGAACCTACTCAGGGTTCCGCCCTTGGGTTTCGGCATACGGCGAGCCTCCCGCAAGGGTGCAGCCTGCCATCACGCCGTCGCGAGCATGCCTCGTCAGCCCGTCACGCCAGTTTTTTCTCACGTGGTTCAGCTTCTGGTTTTTTGTTTTTACCCACATGCAGCTGGTATTTACTGGTATACAGTCTATCGCTCACACACCCCTGCCGACACTACTCCCCGATATCGCTACGACTTCGGCACCGCCCGCACCATTTCAGTCACTCACTTCAGCGTTCATACCATGACGCCCTGCAGTCTAATAACGACGCCAGCAAACACAACATTTTACGGGCCAGTTCCATCGGCTGCGCCGCGTCGTCACCGAGGTGGACCACTTTGTATATGAGACCGCCAACCTCATCAACGCCCTCGGCCGCATGGGCTACCGGCGGCCCCGCCTGCTGCGGGACTTGTCCCGTATGCTCCAGTGTACGCCGGAGGCCTATTACATCCAGCGGCGGCAGCCCGCCTACGCTGACCTGGTCGGCCTGACCCGCCAATACCTGGCTGGGCACCGCGCTTTTGACAGCACGGCTCCGCCCATGGAACTCCAGCAGTCGCATTATTGGTGAATTATTGGTGCTTTATTTATGCAGCGCCTGGGACAGCTTATGCAGCATTCAGCGTCCAGCCGTGTCAGATGTTTCTTTCCTCAGCTTGTGTGTTTAGTGCTTCCGCGGGCCCCCCTGCGGCCGCTTCCTTGGCCGCCGCGCTGCCGCCCCACGGCCGCCCCCTGCGGCGGTGCTCTACGCCTGCGCGCCGCCGCCACCGTGGCCGCGCTCACCGGTTGGTGCTGCCGCCCCCGCGGCGGCATGCTGGGCTACGCGCCGTCGCCCCCGCGACGGCACACTGTGTCTACGCGCCGTCGCCCCCGCGGCGGCACGCTGTGTCTGCGCGCCGTCGCCCCCGCGGCGGCACGCTGTGTCTACGCGCAGTCGCCCCCGCGGCGGCACGCTGTGTCTACGCGCCGTCGCCCCCGCGGCGGCACGCTGTGTCTACACGCCGTCGCCCCCGCGGCGGCACGCTGTGTCTATGCGCCGTCGCCCCTGCGGCGGCACGCTGTGTCTACACGCCGTCGCCCCCGCGGCGGCACGCCTGGCCGGCCGCACACCCGCAAACAAACAAAGGGAGTACTTGCGAGCGTGTGCGCCGGCCAGCCCCCAACCCCCTCACGCCGCCCCCCCCCCCCCGGAGATGATGACACCGGTATCCGGCCGATCCTGGGGCTTGCATTCCCTCACCTTGCTTGCATGCACGTAACCCCCACCCGGCCGGCGCTGCCTCCCTGTGCGGCCGCCGGTTCCTGACGGGTGTGGGGAACCGCAATGCGGTCCGCACCCGTCGCTGTCCTGCAATTGCTTCCTGTCCATTGTGCCCGTCCTTGCACGGCTCCGCATTCGCATCGCCCATGCCGCATGCCGTACGACCGGGATTGCGCCATGCAACGCGCGCGTTGCTCTTTTTCTGTTGGCCGCCCCGCGTCAGTACTTTGTTACTTTCTTGCATGATTGCTTTCTCAGTGCCTTGCCTTAGTTCTAGGTCAGCACCCGCCGTCCCGCAGCACAGCCTCATTATACGCTAGCTACAAATATTTCTTGGTCTATATGAGCCCTCCATGCAGCGGCAGCTGCATCCTCATGCGGCCGGCAGGCCGCCCCCTACTCCCCGCCCCGCCGGGGCGCCCATGGGCCCGCGCCTCTATGTCAACGGGGCTACAAATTTTTCCTCTGCGTCGTCGTGGCGGCTTTCCTTCACGCGTTTGTCTTACCTCCTCTAATACTGCATTCTTTATTCATTCCACAGCATTCGTACAACGATTTTGCGAGCTGCGAGCAGCGCTCCCCAAGGGCCTCTGCCAGGTGCTTTCTCCCCAACAGCCATTGTCATATGCATGTTAAGAACTTAATTTTAAGCGCATAGAATCAAACTGAAGCCGCAGACGGCCACTGACTCTACGCCCATGCAGCCCATGCGCGCCCTGTTGCGCATGCAAGGCCCGCGCGCGCCAGCGCTAGTATAATTTTGCAAACCTCTGGGCCACAACAGCCCAGAGCGACCAACAGCGTGGCCCTTTAGGGGCTAGTTGCGACCGCTGTTGCCGACTCGACCCTTCAAGAACGCGCTCGCTGGTGGCCCCCGCCAGCCCTGCTTCAGCCTCTTCATCGCCTTCGTCGTGCTACATCCGCTAACTGGTGAGTGCCTGGTCTGGGGCTGCACGCTGCAAGCTACTTGCGGGGCCGAGTCAACGAAGGGTGGATGGCCAAGCGAGACCGACGCTGCAATTGCTTCCTGTCCATTGTGCCCGTCCTTGCACGGCTCCGCATTCGCATCGCCCATGCCGCATGCCGTACGACCGGGATTGCGCCATGCAACGCGCGCGTTGCTCTTTTTCTGTTGGCCGCCCCGCGTCAGTACTTTGTTACTTTCTTGCATGATTGCTTTCTCAGTGCCTTGCCTTAGTTCTAGGTCAGCACCCGCCGTCCCGCAGCACAGCCTCAGCCCAGCACCGCACCGTCTCGCGGGTTCCTCGCCTGTCTTTGCGCGCTTTGCTGCCTTGCCTGCTGCTTCATGGCTTCCATGGTTTTTCTTTTACGCTTATTTCTCTCTTCTCCTCCCTCGCATGTCGTGCTGGACACCGGTGGCGCTGGCGATTTTCAGGTTGGTCACACCTCGAGCCAGGCTGCGCCAGCCCAGCGCGCCGTCAGCCCAGCAGTTCAAACAATATAGCTTACAGCCTCCTGGCGGTCTTGGGCCGGCTCATATCAGCGGTTACCGTCTTTCGGAGGTAATGTGGCCGCGCATTTCGCTTTACCGCTCACCCCCGTCTCCTGCTGCTTGCGAGACACGACTTCCACGTCTGGTGGCGTGCTTACGTTTTCGTTTCGCAATTTAGAGCATATCCGTAACGCGGCATGACGCGGGGCTGCTTTGGGGTCCCGGCAAGTTCACGCTGGTATCTGTTACCCCGAGGCAGGAACCTACTCAGGGTTCCGCCCTTGGGTTTCGGCATACGGCGAGCCTCCCGCAAGGGTGCAGCCTGCCATCACGCCGTCGCGAGCATGCCTCGTCAGCCCGTCACGCCAGTTTTTTCTCACGTGGTTCAGCTTCTGGTTTTTTGTTTTTACCCACATGCAGCTGGTATTTACTGGTATACAGTCTATCGCTCACACACCCCTGCCGACACTACTCCCCGATATCGCTACGACTTCGGCACCGCCCGCACCATTTCAGTCACTCACTTCAGCGTTCATACCATGACGCCCTGCAGTCTAATAACGACGCCAGCAAACACAACATTTTACGGGCCAGTTCCATCGGCTGCGCCGCGTCGTCACCGAGGTGGACCACTTTGTATATGAGACCGCCAACCTCATCAACGCCCTCGGCCGCATGGGCTACCGGCGGCCCCGCCTGCTGCGGGACTTGTCCCGTATGCTCCAGTGTACGCCGGAGGCCTATTACATCCAGCGGCGGCAGCCCGCCTACGCTGACCTGGTCGGCCTGACCCGCCAATACCTGGCTGGGCACCGCGCTTTTGACAGCACGGCTCCGCCCATGGAACTCCAGCAGTCGCATTATTGGTGAATTATTGGTGCTTTATTTATGCAGCGCCTGGGACAGCTTATGCAGCATTCAGCGTCCAGCCGTGTCAGATGTTTCTTTCCTCAGCTTGTGTGTTTAGTGCTTCCGCGGGCCCCCCTGCGGCCGCTTCCTTGGCCGCCGCGCTGCCGCCCCACGGCCGCCCCCTGCGGCGGTGCTCTACGCCTGCGCGCCGCCGCCACCGTGGCCGCGCTCACCGGTTGGTGCTGCCGCCCCCGCGGCGGCATGCTGGGCTACGCGCCGTCGCCCCCGCGACGGCACACTGTGTCTACGCGCCGTCGCCCCCGCGGCGGCACGCTGTGTCTGCGCGCCGTCGCCCCCGCGGCGGCACGCTGTGTCTACGCGCAGTCGCCCCCGCGGCGGCACGCTGTGTCTACGCGCCGTCGCCCCCGCGGCGGCACGCTGTGTCTACACGCCGTCGCCCCCGCGGCGGCACGCTGTGTCTATGCGCCGTCGCCCCTGCGGCGGCACGCTGTGTCTACACGCCGTCGCCCCCGCGGCGGCACGCCTGGCCGGCCGCACACCCGCAAACAAACAAAGGGAGTACTTGCGAGCGTGTGCGCCGGCCAGCCCCCAACCCCCTCACGCCGCCCCCCCCCCCCGGAGATGATGACACCGGTATCCGGCCGATCCTGGGGCTTGCATTCCCTCACCTTGCTTGCATGCACGTAACCCCCACCCGGCCGGCGCTGCCTCCCTGTGCGGCCGCCGGTTCCTGACGGGTGTGGGGAACCGCAATGCGGTCCGCACCCGTCGCTGTCCTGCAATTGCTTCCTGTCCATTGTGCCCGTCCTTGCACGGCTCCGCATTCGCATCGCCCATGCCGCATGCCGTACGACCGGGATTGCGCCATGCAACGCGCGCGTTGCTCTTTTTCTGTTGGCCGCCCCGCGTCAGTACTTTGTTACTTTCTTGCATGATTGCTTTCTCAGTGCCTTGCCTTAGTTCTAGGTCAGCACCCGCCGTCCCGCAGCACAGCCTCAGCCCAGCACCGCACCGTCTCGCGGGTTCCTCGCCTGTCTTTGCGCGCTTTGCTGCCTTGCCTGCTGCTTCATGGCTTCCATGGTTTTTCTTTTACGCTTATTTCTCTCTTCTCCTCCCTCGCATGTCGTGCTGGACACCGGTGGCGCTGGCGATTTTCAGGTTGGTCACACCTCGAGCCAGGCTGCGCCAGCCCAGCGCGCCGTCAGCCCAGCAGTTCAAACAATATAGCTTACAGCCTCCTGGCGGTCTTGGGCCGGCTCATATCAGCGGTTACCGTCTTTCGGAGGTAATGTGGCCGCGCATTTCGCTTTACCGCTCACCCCCGTCTCCTGCTGCTTGCGAGACACGACTTCCACGTCTGGTGGCGTGCTTACGTTTTCGTTTCGCAATTTAGAGCATATCCGTAACGCTAGCTCCTGCCCATTGACCACGCCCTCTGCCCCGCTTGCAGTCACAACCTGTTGGGCTGCTGTCGACACGCTAAGCGCCGCGATGCACAAGGACAGCAACACTTACTTCTGCCGGTGAGTGCGGTTTAATTGTTGACCGCTGCCAATTTCCCTCGCTCGTGAGCTAGGAAGTCTACCGGTGCACCGTAGGAGCATGCTCCGAGTTATTACCGGTCACCGTGCTCTCCATGCTCCCTGCACCGATTGGCGCCAAATCTTTATAGTGTATTAAGCTCATTGAGCATATGCCATTTCCACTTTGAAATTCGCGAAACGTGCGCTGGGGTGATGTTTGTCTCGCCAATCAGGCGCGGTGGCCTGCAGAAACTGCCCCCCGGCGCCGGGGGATTTCACACATGAAAATCATACTGTTTTAATAAACGCAACGTGCTATATATATTCCTGAAGCCGCATGTGAAATTTCGAGGCGAGCACGCCGGAGCATGCAACCGCAGGTGTTGTACGGCACTGCCGTACAAAACCGGCAAAGCCATGCTCCGGTCGCTCCCCAACGCATTTTCGCATGCCCTCTGCACTAATGCAGTCGCTCGTTGTGTGAGAGGCCATATGCTTTTTAACTGACGCGATTGGAGTCTGGAGCAGCACAGAGCATGCGTTTTACGGTTTTGTACGGCATGGAGGCTGAGCCCATGCTCTCGTCGCGCCAGGGCCCTGGAAGCTATGGTCTGCTTGGATACACCGATAATATGGGTATGCTGAGTCTGTGTGTGCTTTGGTCGGGTGCGTTTGGGGCCCGGAGGAGCACGGAGCATGCATGGTAGTGATGGTACTCTGGCCCATGCTCCGGTCCCATACACCCGCGTCAGCACACAACCGACAAAGCCATGCTCCGGTCGCTCCCCAACGCATTTTCGCATGCCCTCTGCACTAATGCAATCGCTCGTTGTGTGAGAGGCCATATGCTTTTTAACTGACGCGATTGGAGTCTGGAGCAGCACAGAGCATGCGTTTTACGGTTTTGTACGGCATGGAGCCTGAGCCCATGCTCTCGTCGCGCCACGGCCCTAGCAGCTGTGCCTGCTTGGATTCACCGATAATATGGGTATGCTGAGTCTGTGTGTGCTTTGGTCGGGTGCGTTTGGGGCCCGGAGGAGCACGGAGCATGCATGGTAGTGATGGTACTCTGGCCCATGCTCCGGTCCCATACACCCGCGTCAGCACACAACCGACAAAGCCATGCTCCGGTCGCTCCCCAACGCATTTTCGCATGCCCTCTGCACTAATGCAATCGCTCGTTGTGTGAGAGGCCATATGCATTTAAAATGGCGCGATTGGAGCCGCGAGTAGCGAAGAGCATGCGTTTTACGGTTTTGTACGGCATGGAGGCTGAGCCCATGCTCTCGTCACGCCAGGGCCCTGGAAGCTATGGTCTGCTTGGATTCACCGATAACATGAGTACGCTGAGTCTGTGTGTGCTTTGGTCGGGTGCGTTTGGGGCCCGGAGGAGCACGGAGCATGCATGGTACTCTGCCCCAGGCTCCTGCCCCCATGCACCAGCCATACCCGCCAGCCTTTGGACAGCCTGCTTGGGGGCTTTCTGAGCCCTTCCCGCTTACCTCTGTGTACTTGAGCCGAGTTCATGTATGCCCATAAAGGTGCTGGCGCGGTTGTGGTCCGGGGGCAGCACAGAGCACGCGTTGTACCCTTTCACATCCGTAGGTCCGCTGTGCACACACACCTTCCCGGCCCCTCCCCCCCCTCCAGGGTAACCCAGGGTTTCACCCACACGACTGCTCTTTCCTTCAAGCCACAACACCAGCCCACGCACCACATCCCTCCTTGATTCGTTGCAGTCCGGCTTCCTCCCGTGTGAAGGGCTGGACACGCCACTAGGCAAATGACACAGGTCACGGTGTGGATCCCTCCCGGAGACCCAGAGTGCCTTGTCCGCAGCCGCCCCATGGCCTCCCCGCACCACGCATCCTCATATCACCAGCCCGCACTTGTGCATGTGTGAAGTACGTGAAGGTGCTGATAAGCACCGGGTATGTTGAGCACAAGGCATTCTGTGCCCTCGCAGCCACCCCCTTGACGTGACGGACCCAGCCGCAGCGTGCCCCAGTGCCGCACCAGCTGCGCCCTGAGCCCATACACAACACACAGCACTGACGGTATGCCGGAGCATCCAAGCCAAGCGCTATCTGCTGCTGCGCTCGCGCGCGTGGCTTGGAACGGGGTGTGAAGCGGAAGGCCCCACCACCATCTAGGCTCCGGTCTAACCCTTAGTCAGCCACCACCTTCACGGCTGGCACCCATGCCAGTCACTTGCTGCCAGCTGGATGCGGCCGCACTACTAAGCGAACGCTGTGCGAGCAGTCCTCTGGCTAAGCGCACTGGTCGAACACGCTGTGTGACTGCAAAATAACATGGGGCGTGCATAGCACTTTGCTGGGACAGGAGCGCGCTGCGGCACTGCCGCTGACGGACACACGGCTAGCTCTGTCCGGCTCACGCACTGCTGACCCTGCAGCTGCTGCTGCTGCTGCTGCTGCTGCAATTGCTGCATTCGGCTACCCCTGCCGGCTGCGGCCAGCCACGCATGTAGTGATGGTCGGGTGGACGGGGCTACGAGGCGCGCCGCTCCGTCACCGTCAACGTGTTTACTGGACAACCGGCCCGCTGCTGCTTAGTGGCGCCGGCAGCCAGCACACGTTCGATGTGTTACGCACGAAGCATGTCGCTGCGCGCTACGGAAGTGGCGAGGCCACGTAGCTGTGGGGCGCCTGAGCAGGTGGTGGTGAGAAGGGGGCTCGGTGAGAGAGGGTGGTGCCATGTGCGCTTCTTGCCCCCGCCGCCCCCTGCTGATGGTGATACCTGCAGCCGCAAGGTGTCAACACATTTCCAGCCCAGCATGGAAGCAAGACTTAGGCAAAGCGGCGTATGGGTACGCTAGCGCGGGGTGGCGCGGGGCGGCCTTGGGTTTCAGGCATGTGGTGAGCCTGGCCGGCTTGTCGCACAGCCCGGCAAGTCAAGCGTGCAACAGCAGGGCAGTCCCTCATACCTCCCGCTGTGTCACCCTGAAAGCCGACGCGCCGGGGCCCTGCTTTGCTGCTGCGCCCGAAAATGTTGACCGCGCCACAGAATGTCCCCCGGCAGCGCCATGCTTTGAAAAGGCGTCCCGGCATGCATTCATGGCAGTCTTGCTGTTTCACAGCCAATATCAGCCAGGGCTATGCATGGCAGGAAGAACGCAAAGTCTGGCCCAAAGTGGAAATTGCGAGGCGTTCGCACGCTTTGAAGCTGTTGGGTGATGCAGGGTGCATGTAAAATGGCAGCCAGTAATGAGTATATGAGCACAACACGCAAATGGTGGAAGGCATGTGGCGACAGACGGAAATGGTGCGAAGGCGGTCAACAACGGTCATGCCCAGGCTTAAGCTTCAAAGCCAGCTCTGTCAGCGATGGCTAGTCCCAAAGCTCATGTGTCCACTGCGTAAACGAGCTGTTGCGAAAAATGCGCAGGTCCGTCCGTGCAAAAGTCGATGGCTGTCGCTCGGGGCGGAGCAGCTCTTTTCTGTTACATGCCGCCGCTGGCTAACTGTAACGATGAAGGGTAGCTGAAAAACGTCAGACTTGCAGGAGCAGCGGTCGAGAGCGTGCAGACGCCCGCGCGTGCTGTTCGCGGCAGGACAGATTGCATTGGTTACAGGAGGGACCTGCTGACGCAGTTCGCGAGCCAGCGAAAGCGTACTGGAACTAGTACGAACACCCTGCTCTAGACCTCAGGGGCGTGCCACCTGCAACGCCGACAGCCTACTCTGGGCCTTGGGCTAGTAGGCCTTGCTCCCATGGGAGCTCCACCACTTCACTCATCCAAATCCTCCTCAAATGTAATATACGCTGGTTTGTTCAGTCTCATGCTGCCATCCTCCCTTCTTTCAATCCAAGGGTGACCTGGTGGGGTTTTATCCCACCCCCTTGGCTTGATGCCCAGGCTCACGTACGACTGCAATCTTGCCCAAAAGTCTGCTATCACTTGTGTTTTAACTCTAGCCAGTGTCGCCCCGTTCCCTACGTATCCTTGCTCATTCCTAGACGCAAAAAGCAGTCTCCTTCCGTAGTCCATGGCCGAAATCGCCGCCAAGCATACGACATCCCAAATTGCCTGTTTAATTGTTTGGTGAGGCGGTGCCAGTAGCCACAGGTTCCTACGTTCCACAATTATTTCAAACAGGCTATCCTCGTCACCAATGTCCGCAGAATCTTGTATATGTGTCCTCAACGCCTTTGCAATTGTGCACGTACTGAAGTGGTGTACGCGGTCGGAGCATGCATCTGCCCTTCCACACGGGCAATTATGGCCTTGTCCTCGGTGCATGGAGAAGCCCGAGAAGCCGCCGACCACTAGTCTCCAATACGCTTCTTTCTGGTCGGCTTCCCACTTAATTTTCCACAGCCGCTTGTATGTGCTCGAGATGTAATTTCTGTCTTCCGTTGCCACCACCTCTGTATTGCCCATGTCCTTCGCCTCTCGAATAAACTCTTCGTGTTTCACTTTTAATTTATCAAACGCTTCATTCATCTGTAGGTACGTAGCTTGCTTCACTGTTACTGTCGCCAGCGGTATTGGTATGTTGCTCAACTTCCACCCCAGGCATCCAACGATGTGGTCAATCATAACTGCATACCTTTCTACGGCATTTGCATTTCCTGCCTGCCTTGCTGCCTCTTCCCATCCCTCCGGTAGGTGGCCAATGAGGCTTTCCAGGCGTCTCAACGCGTCTATCCCGTTCCTCAAAGCCCTAGGCATCATTTCTATTCCCTGTCCTCCGAAAAGGCCCGTGTCGATCACATCTTCCTTATATATTCGTGTACATTCGCTCCGTATCCGAGGCGGAGCTCTGTCTGTGGTTCTCAGGCCCCCTAGTTTCTCCTTCATCCGTGCAAAAGAGTCCAAGACCCTCACTGCGTCGCCAACTGTATTAATCGAGCCTAATTGAACTACATCCGAGAACCCGTTCTCCAGTGTCACCTCGTTGCCATACCGCTGCCTGCATTTTAGAATGGGGTTGCCCCATAGTGGTGCCTCTGACACCCACGGTTCTGCTGTAAGCCTGCTGGCATCAATAATTGTTGGTTCCGGTAGGTGTGTAATAGCCAAGCATACTCTCTCAATTAATGCACAGTCCGTATCAATTATTTTCCCCATAACCGTCGGCTTCCCTGTCGTGGGGTGCTTGCGTGCCGTCAAGAGCGCCAGGGGTTGCGCCGCCGGGTGGTGAAGGCGTACTGCATTTTTCAAGTTGAGCGCCCAAGGTGGGTTAAATTTTAGGAGGGTGCAACCACCTCCCGCTACGCCTCGAATCCCTAGCACTGCATGGCGAGCCCGCACGTGTTGCAGCATTGGCAACATGCCGAAACCGCCACATTTGATTGGTAGACTTAGAATCGCGTTGCTGACTCCCGGTAGCCGGGCGTGTGGGTTATTGCTGTATGCGGCTGGTGAGATTCCTCGGTCTACCAGGGCTGTGGCGTTACTAATAATTTTTTCCAGTGATCCATCCGATGGTATGCCTTCGAACTCCAATTTATATAGCGCTTTACTTAAGGCGTAACCAGAAACCGCTGCCGCCCTGCCAAACGTCGAGAGCGACATTCCTGCAATGCGATTCATACATGCGTTAGCCTTATCCAGCGAGGGTGCCAAGCTCTGCACTGGCGTGGGGCCCTTGTTGTTGTTGAAGTGCACGCCCAGTGTTTTTGCCGATTCAACCATTCGTAGAGATGACTGAGGCTGTTCTGCCCCTGCTGTGGTGTCCGTAGCACCAATAATAATAGTTTCTGATTTAGTTACGTTAAGGCGTTGGCCTGAAGCCTTTCCAAACTGCTCCATAGCATTGATAAAGGCCGGTATCTCCGCCAGGTTACGTAGAAACTGCGAGTAGTCATCTGCATATTGGGATGCTTTCAGTTTATGTATGTCAATGCCAAAGCCTTGGCTTGAGAGCCATGCGAGAAGGGCTTGAGCAATTGCTAAGTATAGTAGTGGCGCTAGCGGGCAGCCCTGTCGAACACCGGCTGTGAATTCAATAAATTGCGAGAGGTGACCATTGACCAAAGCTGCGGAGCGTGTACCGTCGTGTAACAAGCGCACCCATTCCAGGAAGCCGTCACCAACACCAAGTGCTTCCAAGCATTCCAACATAAATTCCCGGTTGACTGTGTCGTATGCTTTATGGAAATCCAAGAAAGCTACCACTCCAGATTCATTTGACCCCCTGAGGACGTGTGGTGCCAGTTGCAGCAACGCAATATTATCGGCAATCCGTCTTAGCGGGAGGAAAGCTGTCTGTTCTGGGCTGATGGTCTGGCTGAAGGCCTTCGACAGCCTAGTAGCAAGAACCCGTGCTAGGGTGCGGTAGTCTGTGTCAAGCAGTGTGATAGGTCTGTAGTTCGCTGTCACAGTTGGGTCTCCAGCTTTGTGCAGGCAACATATCACTCCGTCCAGGAAACCCTTTGGTAGTCGCTGCTGCTGGGCTGCTGCTGAAAAGACTGATGCTAGTATTGGTGCAAATTTGTTGTCAGGACAGCCAGGACCGCAGGCAACCCCCGGGCCGCTTAACGCCCCTGCGCAACCCCCACACCTTCAAATCCCCCTTTCCCCAATCAAGAACATTTCAGTTCGTGTCCCAAGTGATTGCCCAAGGGCTCCAGGCAGTCCGCCGGCGCTTGCATGTGTGGTGTGGGTAAATGTGTGTATGGCATGTGGGGTTGTGGGTGCAGGCCCATCCAGACATGGGAAACAGGCATCCCCAGACCCCATTCCACGGAGCAAGCAAGTGGTGCTCGGCCCAAAGGCATATTAGGCATACACACACGTAATACCAAGCGCGCAAGGCAGTCAGGTCGCGCATGCATGTGTGGTGTGGGTAAAGGTGTGTATGGCATGTGGGGTTGTGGGCGCAGGCCCATCCAGACATGGGAAACAGGCATCCCCAGACCCCATTCCACGGAGCAAGCAAGTGGTGCTCGGCCCAAAGGCATATTAGGCATAAACACACGTAATACCAAGCGCGCAAGGCAGTCAGGTCGCGCATGCATGTGTGGTGTGGGTAAATGTGTGTATGGCATGTGGGGTTGTGGGCGCAGGCCCATCCAGACACGGGAAACAGGCATCCCCAGACCCCATTCCACGGAGCAAGCAAGTGGCGGTCTGGTGATGCCTGTTTCCCGTGTCTGGATGGGCCTGCGCCCACAACCCCACATGCCATACACACCTTTACCCACACCACACATGCATGCGCGACCTGACTGCCTTGCACGCTTGGTATTACGTGTGTGTATGCCTAATATGCCTTTGGGCCGAGCACCACTTGCTTGCTCCGTGGAATGGGGTCTGGGGATGCCTGTTTCCCATGTCTGGATGGGCCTGCGCCCATAACCCCACATGCCATACACACATTTACCCACACCACACATGCATGCGCGACCTGACTGCCTTGCGCGCTTGGTATTACATGTGTGTATGCCTAATATGCCTCTGGGCCGAGCACCACTTGCTTGCTCCGTGGAATGGGGTCTGGGGATGCCTGTTTCCCGTGTCTGGATGGGCCTGCGCCCACAACCCCACATGCCATACACACATTTACCCACACCACACATGCATGCGCGACCTGACTGCCTTGCGCGCTTGGTATTACGTGTGTTTATGCCTAATATGCCTTTGGGCCGAGCACCACTTGCTTGCTCCGTGGAATGGGGTCTGGGGATGCCTGTTTCCCATGTCTGGATGGGCCTGCGCCCACAACCCCACATGCCATACACACCTTTACCCACACCACACATGCATGCGCGACCTGACTGCCTTGCGCGCTTGGTATTACGTGTGTGTATGCCTAATATGCCTTTGGGCCGAGCACCACTTGCTTGCTCCGTGGAATGGGGTCTGGGGATGCCTGTTTCCCATGTCTGGATGGGCCTGCACCCACAACCCCACATGCCATACACACATTTACCCACACCACACATGCAAGCGCCGGCGGACTGCCTGGAGCCCTTGGGCAATCACTTGGGACACGAACTGAAATGTTCTTGATTGGGGAAAGGGGGATTTGAAGGTGTGGGGGTTGCGCAGGGGCGTTAAGCGGCCCGGGGGTTGCCTGCGGTCCTGGCTGTCCTGCCGCGAACAGCACGCGCGGGCGTCTGCACGCTCTCGACCGCTGCTCCTGCAAGTCTGACGTTTTTCAGCTACCCTTCATCGTTACAGTTAGCCAGCGGCGGCATGTAACAGAAAAGAGCTGCTCCGCCCCGAGCGACAGCCATCGACTTTTGCACGGACGGACCTGCGCATTTTTCGCAACAGCTCGTTTACGCAGTGGACACATGAGCTTTGGGACTAGCCATCGCTGACAGAGCTGGCTTTGAAGCTTAAGCCTGGGCATGACCGTTGTTGACCGCCTTCGCACCATTTCCGTCTGTCGCCACATGCCTTCCACCATTTGCGTGTTGTGCTCATATACTCATTACTGGCTGCCATTTTACATGCACCCTGCATCACCCAACAGCTTCAAAGCGTGCGAACGCCTCGCAATTTCCACTTTGGGCCAGACTTTGCGTTCTTCCTGCCATGCATAGCCTGGCTGATATTGGCTGTGAAACAGCAAGACTGCCATGAATGCATGCCGGGACGCCTTTTCAAAGCATGGCGCTGCCGGGGGACATTCTGTGGCGCGGTCAACATTTTCGGGCGCAGCAGCAAAGCAGGGCCCCGGCGCGTCGGCTTTCAGGGTGACACAGCGGGAGGTATGAGGGACTGCCCTGCTGTTGCACGCTTGACTTGCCGGGCTGTGCGACAAGCCGGCCAGGCTCACCACATGCCTGAAACCCAAGGCCGCCCCGCGCCACCCCGCGCTAGCGTACCCATACGCCGCTTTGCCTAAGTCTTGCTTCCATGCTGGGCTGGAAATGTGTTGACACCTTGCGGCTGCAGGTATTTCCATCAGCAGGGGGCGGCGGGGGCAAGAAGCGCACATGGCACCACCCTCTCTCACCGAGCCCCCTTCTCACCACCACCTGCTCAGGCGCCCCACAGCTACGTGGCCTCGCCACTTCCGTAGCGCGCAGCGACATGCTTCGTGCGTAACACATCGAACGTGTGCTGGCTGCCGGCGCCACTAAGCAGCAGCGGGCCGGTTGTCCAGTAAACACGTTGACGGTGACGGAGCGGCGCGCCTCGTAGCCCCGTCCACCCGACCATCACTACATGCGTGGCTGGCCGCAGCCGGCAGGGGTAGCCGAATGCAGCAATTGCAGCAGCAGCAGCAGCAGCAGCTGCAGGGTCAGCAGTGCGTGAGCCGGACAGAGCTAGCCGTGTGTCCGTCAGCGGCAGTGCCGCAGCGCGCTCCTGTCCCAGCAAAGTGCTATGCACGCCCCATGTTATTTTGCAGTCACACAGCGTGTTCGACCAGTGCGCTTAGCCAGAGGACTGCTCGCACAGCGTTCGCTTAGTAGTGCGGCCGCATCCAGCTGGCAGCAAGTGACTGGCATGGGTGCCAGCCGTGAAGGTGGTGGCTGACTAAGGGTTAGACCGGAGCCTAGATGGTGGTGGGGCCTTCCGCTTCACACCCCGTTCCAAGCCACGCGCGCGAGCGCAGCAGCAGATAGCGCTTGGCTTGGATGCTCCGGCATACCGTCAGTGCTGTGTGTTGTGTATGGGCTCAGGGCGCAGCTGGTGCGGCACTGGGGCACGCTGCGGCTGGGTCCGTCACGTCAAGGGGGTGGCTGCGAGGGCACAGAATGCCTTGTGCTCAACATACCCGGTGCTTATCAGCACCTTCACGTACTTCACACATGCACAAGTGCGGGCTGGTGATATGAGGATGCGTGGTGCGGGGAGGCCATGGGGCGGCTGCGGACAAGGCACTCTGGGTCTCCGGGAGGGATCCACACCGTGACCTGTGTCATTTGCCTAGTGGCGTGTCCAGCCCTTCACACGGGAGGAAGCCGGACTGCAACGAATCAAGGAGGGATGTGGTGCGTGGGCTGGTGTTGTGGCTTGAAGGAAAGAGCAGTCGTGTGGGTGAAACCCTGGGTTACCCTGGAGGGGGGGGAGGGGCCGGGAAGGTGTGTGTGCACAGCGGACCTACGGATGTGAAAGGGTACAACGCGTGCTCTGTGCTGCCCCCGGACCACAACCGCGCCAGCACCTTTATGGGCATACATGAACTCGGCTCAAGTACACAGAGGTAAGCGGGAAGGGCTCAGAAAGCCCCCAAGCAGGCTGTCCAAAGGCTGGCGGGTATGGCTGGTGCATGGGGGCAGGAGCCTGGGGCAGAGTACCATGCATGCTCCGTGCTCCTCCGGGCCCCAAACGCACCCGACCAAAGCACACACAGACTCAGCGTACTCATGTTATCGGTGAATCCAAGCAGACCATAGCTTCCAGGGCCCTGGCGTGACGAGAGCATGGGCTCAGCCTCCATGCCGTACAAAACCGTAAAACGCATGCTCTTCGCTACTCGCGGCTCCAATCGCGCCATTTTAAATGCATATGGCCTCTCACACAACGAGCGATTGCATTAGTGCAGAGGGCATGCGAAAATGCGTTGGGGAGCGACCGGAGCATGGCTTTGTCGGTTGTGTGCTGACGCGGGTGTATGGGACCGGAGCATGGGCCAGAGTACCATCACTACCATGCATGCTCCGTGCTCCTCCGGGCCCCAAACGCACCCGACCAAAGCACACACAGACTCAGCATACCCATATTATCGGTGAATCCAAGCAGGCACAGCTGCTAGGGCCGTGGCGCGACGAGAGCATGGGCTCAGGCTCCATGCCGTACAAAACCGTAAAACGCATGCTCTGTGCTGCTCCAGACTCCAATCGCGTCAGTTAAAAAGCATATGGCCTCTCACACAACGAGCGATTGCATTAGTGCAGAGGGCATGCGAAAATGCGTTGGGGAGCGACCGGAGCATGGCTTTGTCGGTTGTGTGCTGACGCGGGTGTATGGGACCGGAGCATGGGCCAGAGTACCATGCATGCTCCGCGCTCCCCCGGGCCCCAAACGCACCCGACCAAAGCACACACAGACTCAGCATACCCATATTATCGGTGTATCCAAGCAGACCATAGCTTCCAGGGCCCTGGCGCGACGAGAGCATGGGCTCAGCCTCCATGCCGTACAAAACCGTAAAACGCATGCTCTGTGCTGCTCCAGACTCCAATCGCGTCAGTTAAAAAGCATATGGCCTCTCACACAACGAGCGACTGCATTAGTGCAGAGGGCATGCGAAAATGCGTTGGGGAGCGACCGGAGCAAGGCTTTGCCGGTTTTGTACGGCAGTGCCGTACAACACCTGCGGTTGCATGCTCCGGCGTGCTCGCCTCGAAATTTCACATGCGGCTTCAGGAATATATATAGCACGTTGCGTTTATTAAAACAGTATGATTTTCATGTGTGAAATCCCCCGGCGCCGGGGGGCAGTTTCTGCAGGCCACCGCGCCTGATTGGCGAGACAAACATCACCCCAGCGCACGTTTCGCGAATTTCAAAGTGGAAATGGCATATGCTCAATGAGCTTAATACACTATAAAGATTTGGCGCCAATCGGTGCAGGGAGCATGGAGAGCACGGTGACCGGTAATAACTCGGAGCATGCTCCTACGGTGCACCGGTAGGCTTCCTAGCTCACGAGCGAGGGAAATTGGCAGCGGTCAACAATTAAACCGCACTCACCGGCAGAAGTAAGTGTTGCTGTCCTTGTGCATCGCGGCGCTTAGCGTGTCGACAGCAGCCCAACAGGTTGTGACTGCAAGCGGGGCAGAGGGCGTGGTCAATGGGCAGGAGCTAGCGTTACGGATATGCTCTAAATTGCGAAACGAAAACGTAAGCACGCCACCAGACGTGGAAGTCGTGTCTCGCAAGCAGCAGGAGACGGGGGTGAGCGGTAAAGCGAAATGCGCGGCCACATTACCTCCGAAAGACGGTAACCGCTGATATGAGCCGGCCCAAGACCGCCAGGAGGCTGTAAGCTATATTGTTTGAACTGCTGGGCTGACGGCGCGCTGGGCTGGCGCAGCCTGGCTCGAGGTGTGACCAACCTGAAAATCGCTCGTCGCCGGGTCCAAACAGCGAGCGCAGCGCCGCGCAGCTGCCGCGTTGGACATCATATGTTGAACTGTTAGCGCTTGGTAGTGGCTCCAGCGACAGCGCCCAGCACCGAACTAGAATGGCTGTCAAGTCAGCGCTCATCGTTCGACGTCCCCCTACGCGCGCTGACCTTCTCTATTGTTCGCTCCTATTCCTTTCGTACCCACAGAGGCCTCCGTTCCTCGCAAGATGCTGCGCTCGCGCTCTTCACTGAACCCGGCGCCATGGCCGGCATTCCCGAGCTAGAAAGTACGCCGGTGCTCCGGGGGAGCATGCTCCGAATTAATGCTGGTTACCGCAAACGTCCTGCTCCCTGGGCCGTTCAGCCCCAAAATGCGTCTGCGTATGCAAGACACGTACAAATTATATAGTACAAAGCGGCGCAAGCTAACTCGCGCCTGGGCGCGACCTGTCCTCCAGTCCGAACAAAATGCCGCTGCACAAGTGCGAGCGATCCCTGCGTACTTTGCCCGAATATGTTGTATAGATATAATATCTCGCTCAATGCCTTTTACCTCGTCCATTTTGTGACCCAGAAGAAGCGATATCCTCCAGCCCCTCCTGCCATCGATCCCATCGCCACCCCCGCCCATCTGGGCCCATCCCACCCCCCTCGCTCCCCCTCCTCCGACCGTCACTCCTGCCACCACTGCCAACGGCTTCGTTGCTCCTGGTACTGGCTGTGGCGGGTTGCAGGCCCGATATCCCTCACCCCAGGCGTAACTCGCAATTTAGCGCATGTCTTTAACTCCCGTGATGACGAGGATCCCGAGGGGGGCAGCGGCGCGGGTGGTGAGGATGGCGGCCCCGGTGGTGGTGCTTACGGGGCCTGCGGTGCTGCAACCTTATCGGCTCGTCCCGCTGGTCCCGTGCAGGGTGTTCAGGCTGTCTGGTGGCACTCGGCGTGCTTTTGCCGTGTCGTTTGGCTGGTTCTAGGCAGGGGAGACGGTTCTCCCCTGGTTCTAGGGGACTTCTAGCCGTCGGCTAGGTGCCCATGCTGCGCCAAAGCGCAGCCAGGCACGAGCTGCACCAGCGTGCAACGATGCTGCCAACTGCAGCACCCCTAACGCACCAGCCATGCACGCACTAGCGTCGTGGTAGCGTGCTGCTTTCATTTGTAACACTTAACGGTGTTTTCCTCTAATGTGAGGGGGGCACATGGGGGTCGAGGGGCAGTGAGCCCCGATGACCCCCAGCCCCCCCCCCTCACCAACCCTTATCAATATCACGTGCCTAACCAACGGGATGAGCGGGAGCCGGGGCATCTAAAATCATGATTATATATTACGTTATCCGGCCGATCCTGGGGCTTGCATTCCCTCACCTTGCTTGCATGCACGTAACCCCCACCCGGCCGGCGCTGCCTCCCTGTGCGGCCGCCGGTCCCTGACAGGTGTGGGGAACCGCAATGCGGTCCGCACCCGTCGCTGTCCTGCAATTGCTTCCTGTCCATTGTGCCCGTATTTGCACGGCTCCGCATTCGCATTGCCCATGCCGCATGCCGTACGACCGGGATTGCGCCATGCAACGCGCGCGTTGCTCTTTTTCTGTTGGCCGCCCCGCGTCAGTATTTTGTTACTTTCTTGCATGATTGCTTTCTCAGTGCCTTGCCTTAGTTCTAGGTCAGCACCCGCCGTCCCGCAGCACAGCCTCAGCCCAGCACCGCACCGTCTCGCGGGTTCCTCGCCTGTCTTTGCGCACTTTGCAGCCTTGCCTGCTGCTTCATGGCTTCCATGGTTTTTCCTTTACGCGTATTTCTCTCTTCTCCTCCCTCGCATGTCGTGCTGGACACCGGTGGCGCTGGCGATTTTCAGGTTGGTCACACCTTGAGCCAGGCTGCGCCAGCCCAGCACGCTGTCAGCCCAGCAGTTCAAACAGTATAGCTTACAGCCTCCTGGCGGTCTTGGGCCGGCTCATATCAGCGGTTACCGTCTCTCGGAGGTAATGTGGCCGCGCATTTTGCTTGACCGCTCACCCCCGTCTCCTGCTGCTTGCGAGACACGACTTCAACGTCTGGTGGCGTGCTTACGTTTTCGTTTCGCAATTTAGAGCATGTCCGTAACGTTAGTGTGGTTAGGCCAAAGGTGGCACGTTTACCTGCCGCCAGTAGCTCCTTCGTACATTCAGTAAACTTGCGCCCAGCACCATAGTATAGCCCCAGGTATCTAGCCGTCTCTTTAGCCGCTAGGACCTTGAGTCGTGCACCCCCAAACGTAAACCTGTGGTTGCTCCACTCCGTCCGCTGACTAGCATTGGTGCCATACAGTAGCACTTCACACTTCACAGTATTCACACGCATTCCCATAGCCTCACAAAATTCATGCAGATACGTTAGCAACGTTTGTGCACGCTCCCGGGAGCAGGCGAGCAGGGTCGCGTCATCCACAAAAAGAAGGTTGGTGACGGTCTCCCCATCGACGGAGGGGCTCAGGTCGGGCCCGGCCCAACCAGCCCCCCTTGGGGTCCGATCCGCCGCATCAATGTAATGTGTGAGTACTGAGGTCATCGTGCCATTCGACGTCCACTAATCCAGTGGCCTGGTTTTTCCACTGCTGGAATGGGAAGCCGTGTCCACGCATGCAGTGGACGCTCATCCTGCGCCAAGTCCCCACCCCCCGCCCCTCCCCGCCCGCCATTTTGGCAGCCGATGCTTCTCAAACAGCGCGCGATGCACCCAATACTTCGCACGCTGCAATTGCGCACCACCACTGACCAGCAGAGCGCGGTCAAACTGGCCAAATTTGACCTAACCGTACCACGTTGTGGCCACAGACCCAGTGGCCCACGAGGGCCACTATAGGGGTGGATGTGGCAAGCAAAACCACCACCACACACAAGGTGTACACCACCAAAAATTAAAACTTTTTTATGTGTGTGAATGGAGGGCCCAATGATCGGGTAACACCACCTGGCACGCGTGTGGGGACGGAGTGACAGGTCCACGCAGCACGGCGTCCACTGTTGGGGTCTCGGTCTGAGTATGCTCCTTAGTATTCAAAGGCAAAGGGTAGCTGTATCGAGATAGAGTGGCAGAGTAACGAGACTGTGTGTAT
Source organism: Chlamydomonas schloesseri (assembly GCA_016834595.1). Taxonomy (NCBI): domain Eukaryota; kingdom Viridiplantae; phylum Chlorophyta; class Chlorophyceae; order Chlamydomonadales; family Chlamydomonadaceae; genus Chlamydomonas; species Chlamydomonas schloesseri. The sequence goes on along the minus strand of JAEHOD010000059.1, from coordinate 641,936 downwards.
AGATAATCGAGATGCGGAAGAGTAGCAGCGGAAGGTAACTTGACGTAACGGGGGATAGGTGACCAAGCACGGTAACCGCCTGCGTGTCAACGGCTGACACGTACCCGCCTAAGCCGAGCCTTCTGTTTATCACCAAGGGGAAGAGAGAGAGGAGGGAGGTGGAGGTGATAAGAGGGGGAGGTGTTGCGCAAGGGGATAGGAACCCTGCGAATGGGATAAGAGGAGAGGGAGAGAGGGGAAGGGAGAAGGGGCCGCGCTGCCGAGCTGGGGTTAGCTGGACTTAGGCGCTGTGGCTGTGGCGCACGAGGGCGCAAGGGGAAACCGGGGGAGAGCTGGCGCACGGGGGCGCGAGGGGAAACCGGGGGAGACTGGCGCACGGAGGGCGCAATGGGAAACCGTGGAAAGCTGGCGCACAAGGGCGCAAGGGGCACAGAGCCGGGTAAGCCAAGCATATGACTTACAAGGGGCTAGCAGGGTCGGGATCGACCAGGGTACTCAGAGCGTATGTCTGGTATCGACAGTGCTTCTGGTATGAATGACCTAGCCCGCACTCCGCCTTAAATACCCACTCAGAGGGCCAATCGCTCCAGGGAAAGCAGGCCGGCCAGGCCAGATCAAAGCACGCGCACTTTTCACTTTATAGCACAGCACAGGCCACACAGGCCGGACGGGCGCGCATGTAAGAGAAGTCACGCTCTGCACGTGCAGGACTGCACGCGCACACACGCCCATAGGCAAACCTCCACGCATGTGGCCACACAGACGTGTACATGAACATGGCACTCCCATGTATTGAAATCCGCAATTGCATCCTTTTCATGCGGGCCTAAGCGTCCAAGCTCTTCGGATCCAAATACACACACGCCACGCGTCCTGACCCCCCTCCTCACCCCCTCGTGAGCAACGGTGTCCCGACACCTAGCGCGTGCCCCCCAAGTTAGATCACCACAGCTGTGGCAAGTTCCCCTGCTAACGCCCGTGACCTCGCGGGCTTAAGGGGCAACGCGCATTCGGCGGTAACCTGGTGGGTGGCAGCAACAAGGGCTCCGCGCGGGGCTTGGGCCTGGAAGCAACGCGGGCCTGAACTTGGAACTTGGGCCTGACCTCACCTGCGATCTGGACTTGAAAAGCTTCACATGCGCCGTGCGCCGTACGCCGTACGCGTGCGGCGAGCCATTCTTTGGTTGAACTTTACACGACTTGGCCTTGCATATGCTGACCGGCCCACTGTGGCTCTCCCGGTGCGCTCGGAGGCAGGTCCGGGGGCACTTGTCGATCCCAATCGAAACACGGAGCATTCCACTCCGCAAAGTCGCGAAGTCGCTACATAAGTTGGAGTCCATATTGCATATTGTTTATTCCGCTCTGATCTCCTTCCGACGGCACCAGAAGCACGCGTCACAAAACATCTTTACCCAACGAGCAGGCGCAGGTCCAGACTCTGCATCATCCGTGTTCAACAAACAGAATATTGCAGGATGAGTGCCAGGATGAGCGCCGGGCGAGCCATCAATGACTCGCGTTCGTCGGGAACGATACCGGTCGGGACCGGGAAAGGGAATAGGCTGACGCGGCTTCTTGTTGAACAAAGAGCCTCCTCGGGATTTTGCTGCGGTGAGTGAGCCCGGTCGCAAACTAGTCGGGCGCACGCGGGCCCTTCAGCGGGCTCGGGGTCGAGGGCCCGTCCCGCGGCGAGCGCGGGCGCGCCAGCGCGCACAAGCGTCGCGTACACGCGCTAGGAGGGTTCGGCAGGACTGGAGGGGCGTCAGGGTAGTAGGACCAACTGGCAGGGGGCGAGGCACGGGGTCCGTGCCGATTTCCCCTTGTGAATTGCGTCTCAGCCGTTCCAGCGGCTACGACTGTCTTGCGTGGTAGAAACGCTAGGGCTGGGTCGGGCTCTTTGGCCTTGCGGAAGAGCAGTTCTCCGTGCAACTCATACAAAGCTGCCCGACGTTGCACGCGGCTCCATTCATGCAGGACGTCATCGGGGCCCAGCCTGCCGGACGGGGCTAGAGTGATCGTCCCAGTCCTCAGAAAGTCCATCAATGCGGTGTCAGACCAGGGATCCACACTACCGTCCGCGGCGGCGGGTAACAAGGCGTCCTCTTCATTCATTAGAGTGGCGGGCGCTCCTTCGCCTCTGGACACCGGCCTGTCGGCCGGGGCAGCAGAAACTGATGTTGCGCCGCCTGAAGGTGCGCAGGGCGGCCTATCGACGTGTGGGGACCCGCCAGGACAGAAGCGGTCCGGGGGAACCTTGGGGATAGGGGGCTTCGAGCCGGTGGTATGCTGGATTGTGCCATAGCCTGGGTAGCATTCCAGTGCATGGTCGCGGACGGGAGGGCCCATAGGAGGTGCCCAACCGCTCGCACTCGGCTGCAGTGCGACGGGGCTAGGAAGGGTTGCGCGGAACGCATCAGCCTCAGACGGGCATTCAGCCTCGCCCTCCGCTGAACAACTCACAGGGCCGTCACTGCAAGCTGCATATCGCCCATCCTGGGCCGGCTGCACGCCCCTGGGTACGTCCGGGATCAGAGCGTAGGGGTCAGGGGCAGACTCGATACTTAGGGTGGCACGGGATTCAAGGCGCTCAGGGCTCCGGGCCGTGCTCAGGCACGGTGCAACGGCACCGGGCGGTGGGCAAAGTCTGGGTTCATCACCGGTGGCGGGGGCTGGGGCCCCTAGCGCAGCGAGTAGGCGCACATCTGGCGCATCATCACATAGGAAGGCTTCAGTGCACCAGCTGGGGCTGGTCTGTACAGCGGCATTGTCGCTCGTGCGGTCCAATTTCGGAGGTCTTACCGCGGCTGCAGGGGCCGTGACTCGTTCCCCTGCTAAGCCGTTTGCCTGGGGATTCAAGCTCTGTCCTCGGACTGATGTAGGTTCGCGGTCATGAGACGCACCGACACAACGACGAAAGCGACTCAAACTGGAGGCTGGCGCACCTCCTGCACCGACGCAGGTCTGGTGCACTCCCACGGACAGGGTACCTGGCCCAACGGGCCTTGCCGGCTTGCAGTCAATGGGAGCAAGCTGGGGGAAACTGGCCGCGGTGGCAGGCAAATGACACGTTTTCCGCTTCTCACCCACATGCACGCCGCCACTGGCCGGCGCACCGGACGCCGCATGCTGGGCAGGAGCGGCAATGCGGGGCTCTGGGGCAGGAGAGGGCGTGAGGGCGCGCTCGGCGGGAGCGCGCGCAGGTGAGCCATCACATAGGCCGGCCACGGTCTCATGGGGCTGGGGCAGCTCATACACGCTGCCGCACGCATAATCACTGCGCTCGGGCACAGGGTAGTGCTCCGGGGCCGCGGCGGTAGTGACTTCACGGACATGCGCCGTGTAGGTGGCCGGACAGGCGTACGCCTCTTCAGCTGCATGGGTGCGCGACTGCACCAAATCGAACATGTTGGCTTGGGGCGAAGCATCATAGGCATGGGTTTCGGGTGAGCTGAGGGCAAGCTCATGCAAGTTGACGGCAAACTGCGCAATCTGCCTCTGCAGGTCATCGATACGGGAGGCAAGGGAGGCTGTGGCCGGCGCAGTCGCGGCACTGGGCCGTGGGCTGTGGCGTGGCCGGCGCTCATACCAGCGGTCTTCACGGCGGCCTGGGGACGTCCCGTAGCGGGAAGCCTCGAACCTGGTGGCCGTATCACGCATGCAGCCTTCATCGGCCTCACTCACGTAGACAGCATCACTGATTGCTCCATCCAAATCGGTGGGGCGCATGAGATACACTTGCTTGTAGATATCGGGTTGGAGGCCACGGAGAAAGTTGTACATATAGGTTGGATCGCGGGCAGGGTTGATGCCAAGCTGGGCAACAAGGCTGCGGTAGCGATCAGCGTAGCGGCGTACGCTCTCAGTCTTGCCTTGTCGGCAGCGGGTTAGGCGGTCGTACAGCTCTTCCTGGTGGGGCGCAAAACGCTCAAGGAATGCGGCCGTGAACTCAGGCCAAGCCTGTATGTCATGCTCAAGGCCTGACTCCCACGTTTGCGCATCGCCACTCAGGCGGCAACACGCGACAAGGTACTTATCAGCGTCTGCCCAACGGAATATGCGTGCGTGGCGCTCGATCTTGTCAAGCCACTGGCGGGGATCATGCTGCCCGGGGTCGAAGATAGGGATAGAGTTGAGGCTTGAGGGCGTAATACCGTAACGCCTGTCAGCCATGGAGTTCGGACCTGAGGTGTAGGTAGCGTGTGGATACACAAGGCTTGCACGTGGATGTCTGCTGCCGTTAGCAGGCCTGAAACAAAGGAGGGGATATCAAGAGCAAGGCCCTGGCCAGAGGTGAAGGCGGGTGTAGATGCTCGATGGCACGAAACCGGGTGTGTATAAAACCGTGGCGTTATAACCAAGCGGTTATGATCGTAACTGCAAGACGGTGCCAAGATAAAAGCAAGGAAGGCAGGAGCGGTGGATATAAACCAAGGAGATACGGAGAAGGAGGCAAGGAGTAGAGAAGGGAAACCAAAGGTATGCGTGAACACAGATGTGTCGCGAGGCGTGCGGCGACTGGGCCTGCACTAGGAGCTCGGAACGAGACCGGGTTTCCCCGCGTCTCGATACCACAAAACCACCACCACACACAAGGTGTACACCACCAAAAATTAAAACTTTTTTATGTGTGTGAATGGAGGGCCCAATGATCGGGTAACACCACCTGGCACGCGTGTGGGGACGGAGTGACAGGTCCACGCAGCACGGCGTCCACTGTTGGGGTCTCGGTCTGAGTATGCTCCTTAGTATTCAAAGGCAAAGGGTAGCTGTATCGAGATAGAGTGGCAGAGTAACGAGACTGTGTGTATAGATAATCGAGATGCGGAAGAGTAGCAGCGGAAGGTAACTTGACGTAACGGGGGATAGGTGACCAAGCACGGTAACCGCCTGCGTGTCAACGGCTGACACGTACCCGCCTAAGCCGAGCCTTCTGTTTATCACCAAGGGGAAGAGAGAGAGGAGGGAGGTGGAGGTGATAAGAGGGGGAGGTGTTGCGCAAGGGGATAGGAACCCTGCGAATGGGATAAGAGGAGAGGGAGAGAGGGGAAGGGAGAAGGGGCCGCGCTGCCGAGCTGGGGTTAGCTGGACTTAGGCGCTGTGGCTGTGGCGCACGAGGGCGCAAGGGGAAACCGGGGGAGAGCTGGCGCACGGGGGCGCGAGGGGAAACCGGGGGAGACTGGCGCACGGAGGGCGCAATGGGAAACCGTGGAAAGCTGGCGCACAAGGGCGCAAGGGGCACAGAGCCGGGTAAGCCAAGCATATGACTTACAAGGGGCTAGCAGGGTCGGGATCGACCAGGGTACTCAGAGCGTATGTCTGGTATCGACAGTGCTTCTGGTATGAATGACCTAGCCCGCACTCCGCCTTAAATACCCACTCAGAGGGCCAATCGCTCCAGGGAAAGCAGGCCGGCCAGGCCAGATCAAAGCACGCGCACTTTTCACTTTATAGCACAGCACAGGCCACACAGGCCGGACGGGCGCGCATGTAAGAGAAGTCACGCTCTGCACGTGCAGGACTGCACGCGCACACACGCCCATAGGCAAACCTCCACGCATGTGGCCACACAGACGTGTACATGAACATGGCACTCCCATGTATTGAAATCCGCAATTGCATCCTTTTCATGCGGGCCTAAGCGTCCAAGCTCTTCGGATCCAAATACACACACGCCACGCGTCCTGACCCCCCTCCTCACCCCCTCGTGAGCAACGGTGTCCCGACACCTAGCGCGTGCCCCCCAAGTTAGATCACCACATGGACGCTGTGTCCACGCATACAGTGGACGCTTCTTGAATGACAAGTCCCCGCCCACAGCCCCTTCTCCTGCCCCGCCGCGCCCCCTATTTTGACTGCTATACTGCGCAAACATGGCGCGATAACTCGCGCCATGCATGTCGTGATTCCCGGCCAACCGCACCCGGTCAAACCACGGCCTTGCGGTAATAAATGACCAATCATTTCTGTTCAACGTTTACATGTTTCGACTTGTTAAAGTGCTGATTATCATTGTGCGGGAGCATTCACGTATGCAACACCAGACCGAGAGTTGCTCGCACCTGGGCGCCGAGGCGTCGCTGCCTGGGCTGCCCTAGACCGCTGTGCATACATGTATCATAGCATATGGGAAGCGCCTAAGCTCACGGGTTGGTTGCGGGGGGGCCACACGCCGTGCCTGGCCCCCGCCTGGGTCCCGACCCTGATGAACATGGATGAACGTTCATGGGCGCTGGTGATAGGCACGCCAGACGTGGGCATTTTGGCCACTAAGGCGGTGGAGTGGGGGGAGGGGGGGGGGGCAGGAAGTGAGTTTGGAGGTGGGGTGGGGGTATTATGGGGCGGCGGCGGAAGCGGAAGCGAAAGAAGTGCAGGCGCGTCGATAGGATATGGTTGTGGAGAGGTAGAGCATGGTGAATGCGCGTGCCTTCCAACGCCCCAAAGGTGCTGATGCCCGCTTCCCGCCCGCCCCTTTCCTTGGAGAGGTAGTGCATGGCGACACGGCAGGTGATGTGGTAGACTGAGAACTCTAACGAGCTGATATACGTCTGTAGTGACCTGGGACCAGGAGACCAGGTCCGCAGCATCCACCATAGCAGTGGACAGTCCAGCCACCAACAGAGCAGAGGGCCCCATGCCCAGACCACACCTCAGCCCCTCCCACACATGCAAAGGTCAGCGCCCTGCCCTGCGCTCTTGCCTATGGCTGTGTCCTTGTGTGAGAAGGATGGGTGTGCAATATGGCTGGGAGATTCCGTCCGCTGGCATTGTAGGAGGGGTCGAGGTGTCAATCTGACATGGCGTACATGGCGTGCTTTCGCTTTTGTTTCGCAATTTAGCGCATGTCTTTAATGGGTGCCACACCCACCCCCAGTCCACACCACACCTCAGCCCCTCCCACAGAAAAGAAAGAAAGGTTACACTGGACCGTAGGTCCTAGCGTGGATTAACGAAGAATTGTCTGCGAGCGCAACCCTAGCACTGTCAGACTAACTCTACGATTCTTCACCACCGTATCCTAGCCACCATCATATCCTAGCACATCCGAGCCACCCTATCCTAGCCATCACCCTATGCCGCTAGGGAAACGCCGCATTAAAGCTGTGGAGCACTGCCAGTTAGCGCAACTTGCCAGAGCCTGGCGCTCCTGTTTTACGACCACCAACTTCGTACTCTGCCTGCACCACGACCTATTTCATTCGTGGGATCACCGATCGGTATCTCACCAATCTTACGCCCGTGCATAATTGGGCTTCATCCGGATTCGAACCCTCCTGCGCTCTTGCCTATGGCCTATGGCGTGCTGTATCCATGTGTGAGAGGGATGGGTGTGCAGTATGGCTGGGAGATTCCGTCGGATGTGGGGCTAAGACCCTTTCCCTTTCCGAGCAGCCCTACCCCGGTGGCCAACATGTCCACTGATGTAGTGGAGGCTACGACTGAATGGCCACCAGGGCGCTCCACACCCCCAGTGGCCACACGACCCGCCTATGGCGTGCCCACTGCGTGCCTGCCGGAGGCTCCCTGGCGCGCATGGGCACCCGCCACGCAGCCCTGCGTTGGCCCCTTTGCTCCCCCCCCCCCCCCACACACACACACTACACACACACTCACGGCAGACACACTAGCAGTGACTGAATCCACCACGTGCTGCATCCACAACGACTCCGTGGAAGCTCACGCATGCGCCCTGTTTACTGCTGCTCATGGACTGTCAGGCCAGCAGCTGCTCGCAGCAGGGACCCCTCCCTCCCGTGCCTCCGTCCCCCCCTTGTCGAGTGACCCAGCCCCGCACCACCCTTACGTTTGCATCGAGGGGTTCTTTCCTAACCAAATCGTAACCAACGCCGTAGATATTGTCGATACTACAAGCGTAGCTATAAGATCGTTAAATATAAGAAAGACGTGATTGGTATCGCACAAGTTGCAACACGAATACAGCGACGGTCACCGCGCCACGTGGCCTCACTCCTAAACCTCGAGCGCGCTCGGATGGACGAACCCAACCATGGCGCCAGTTTTTTTGCTGAGTATGCACAGAATAAACCACCCGAATCAGGAAACCGGGATGTCGCCCATAACTTCCGTGAAGTCGCGGCCCCGGCGTCCAGCTCTTGCACACATATTTTTCTCATCGCAAGAATCATATCTGGGTCCCTCACAGCCGCTCAGACACGCGAAAACGCGGCACCCCAGGAACTCCCTCTCTGCCGCCTCCCGACGCCTCGCTGCGTGCGCGCGCTAATTCTGCAGCACCAAAACCAAAACCTGGGTCCCGCACGCCGGGGAGCGGCCTCGAACAGAGCTGCAGGGTAAGTTGCGACCGGTCACGACGGGCCCGCACATGGCGCGCGGTGCGCGCGGCGCTAACCGGAGCCAGCCAACACCTGGGTCCCGTGCGCTTGGGCGCGGCCAGCGGGCCAGGGGGGCGCGGGCAAGCTCGGAATTTCGCTAAGTACGCTGCTGATTATTACTATGCCTATGCAGTAGCATCCTCCAAGCCCTTCTGGCCCGGCAGTAGCACGGCCGCCAGCAGCTCCTGTTCGTAGGCCGCCTGCCGGGCCGGCCGCGCCGCGTCGGCCTCCGCCTTGCGGCGGGCGCGCTCGGCCGCGCGGCGCTCCTCCTCCTCCGCCTCCGCCTGCATCTCCGCCTGCTGCACCTTCATCCGTGTGTTAAAGTCAGTGAGCTGCTGCTCGAGGCGCTGCTGGAGCTTGAGCTTGAGAAGCTGCGCAGTAGGGTTTAAACGCCATGCTGTGTTAGGAGAGTGACAGGTCATTTGCAACTTCAGCAAAGGCTTGCGGAGCGTGAGAACAACATGAGAGTGCTTGCACCGTGTAGTGGCAAGCGCAAGTGCGGCCACGGGGGTGGGGGTGGCTGGCAGGTCCCCCTCTCACTGGGACTGGCAGGTCCCCCTCTCGCTGGGACTGGCAGGTCCCCCTCTCACTGGGACTGGCAGGTTCCCCTTGCACCCACCTGTATCTGCTCCGGCGTCAGGCCGTCCAGCCGCTGCTGCACCTCCTCCTGCTGCCGCCGCAGCCGCTCCACCTCTGCCGGGTCGCACGGCCTGGGGCCGTCGCGTTTGCCGCCACCATTCTCGCCTGTGGGTGGACAAGACCGGCGCATGGATTGCTGCACTGCACGGTGCGGTACTCCTTGCACGCACCTAACACGCATTCCAACCTCCTACTATAGCTGCCGCCCTCCGTCCTCTCCATTGCACTTGTCAGGCACCTCCCTCACCTGAACGGGCCCCCCTCTCCTAGGCAATGGCCTTGAGTTGAGCCTCCTGTTGGTTGGCCATCAACGCCAGGAGCGACTCCTCGTCCTCCAGCACCTGCTGCTGCTGCTGCTGCTGTTCCTGAGGTGACTGAGGCGGTGGCGGGCCGTCCGCCGCAGCCGTGGCCGCGGTCGGGGCCCCAGCTGCGCCTGCGTCCGACCCGGTTGTGCCGTCCTGTGCAGCTGCCGCACCAGCTGCGCTGTGGGTGGGAGCTGCCGCTGGGGCCGCGGACCCTGCCACCACAGCGTCCGTGGCGTCAGCTGCGGCTGCGTTTGCCCCCCCCCCGCCTTTGTTGTCAAGCGTGGGATACTTGTGCATGCGGGTATATGCGTCCCCTCAAGCCTATGAAATGATGACAAGGGGTGTCAGCTTTGTACAGCTGGAAAATGGGCTGAGCCCCAATACAGTCACGGGGTGGGTGGCTGCTTCAAGGGAATGAGCGTTGGGCCCATGCCGACGATGATCCGGCTCAGGGCTTGGGACGCGGTAACGCGGTCAGCACAAGGCACGCATGCCTGAATCCCATACGCCCACATCCACGCGAGTCAAGGGCCCCCTTGCCACCAAGTCCAAGCATTTTGTAGCCCTCTACCGCACTGCAGACGTCCCCGATGCCCGACATTCCTCGGGCTAGGCGCGGGGTGGGAGCGACCTCGGGGCTCCTCATCATTTCAGGAGGGGCGACAGACATGGCTCTGCAAGTTGCCACAAATCGGCGCGTTAGTTCCTCGCGTTGCTTGCCGCCAACATAGATTGCTTTATAGACCCTATAAACGCGGGCGTAGGTGACTATCCTCGCGACCTCGCAAAAGTCAATGGTCCATGGACGCGCAAAGGCACTTCTCGCTCCGCCCGAATTTTCCCTGCCGCCTATTTACATGCAATAGACAATAGCAAATACTAATACGTGGCAGTCGCAGTTTGTGCCAGTATGATACTTTTTGCCGATGCAGCCACGAACGAACGCACGCACGCACGCACGCACGGACAGGGGTGTTTTGGGGGGGCTTCACCCCCCCCTCCGGGACGCTTCGCTGGGGGGCTCAGCCCAAAAATTCGGGAAGCGAGAAGTGCCTTCACACGTCCATGGACAATTGACTTTAGCGAAGTCGCGAGGATAGTCACCTACGCCCGCGTTTATAGGTTCTATGAAGCAAACTATGTCGACGGCAAGCAACGCAGGGGACTAACGCGCCAGTTTGTGGCAACTTGATTTGCCTTGCTGACCGAGTCCTAAGCCCCGAGCTCGCGCATCGTCAGCATGGGCCCAACGTTCATTCCCTTGAAGCAGCTACCCACCCTGTGACTGCATTGGGGCTCAGCCCATTTTCCAGCTGTACAAAGCTGACACCCCTTGTCCCTGCCGCCTATTTTCGCATTCTGATTGACATCTCGCGCAAGACGCACGCTTCTGCAGGCCAGCCCCACGCTTGTACCCGAACAAATTTCGTTGCTTACAACGCGACAACAAGCGCCTGCAGCGGCGGCCTGTGTGAGAAGCGCGCGTCCTCAGCGAAATTTTCCGACCCGACCGCCAAACACGCGCACGCGGCGCTGCCGCCTGTGTGCAAGCGCGCTTAAACAACTGGGTCCCTTGCACTGGCGCGCGCCGCGCCGCGCAGCCCCCAACACTCCCGCATACACACACGCTGCTCTCCACCCCGTCCCTCCCCAAATTTACAAAGACACAGGTAACAAAAACTGGGTCCCTCGCAACCCCACCCCCCTCCCCCCGCCCCCGGCCGCGCCTACGCATTATTCATTTTCCGCTGGGTCCCTCCATCTAAATTACCGTTTTTCTTGGAAAAAATAAAAATAATAATAATATCTCACAATTGCTGGTCAATGCAGCATGCATGCTGTTCATCTCACGCAGCTCATGCGATTCATCATGCACTCTTCCAGCGTTAATCTGCGATGAATTGGGGATGAATACCTGTGCTGTACAACAAAGATGAACAGGATGGAGGAGTGTCAGAGGCAGTGGGGAGGAAGGGTTCGGAGGGGCGGTGGAGGGGCGCTGGAGGAAGGGTTTGGAGGGGAGCTGGAGGGGGCTGGAGGAAGGGTTTGGAGGGATGGTGGAGGGGGGCTGGAGGAAGGGTTGTGAGGGGGGCTGGAGGAAGGGATCGGGGGGATGGTGGAGGGGGGCTGGAGGAAGGGTTCGGAGGGATGGTGGAGGGGGGCTGGAGGAAGGGTTCGGAGGGATGGTGGAGGGGGAATGGAGGAAGGGTTTGGAGGGATGGCGGAGGGGGGCTGGAGGAAGGGTTGTGAGGGGGGCTGGAGGAAGGTTGTTAAAGATGACCATATCACAGCGCAGGGGAACAAGCTGGGAATTGTGGATAGGGCCACACGCACGCTGAAGCGCTACGTAGACAAATGGATGCTAGAGCACGATACCACCAAGTGGACCAGCTTCCTGCCCAAGGTGCTGGACCTGTACAACAGCACACCGCATTCAGCACACCCCGGAGACACCTCGCCTGATGAGGTTTTTGCGGATGTGGACTACATGCTTGCGCTGCACAAGGGTCAGCATGCCAAGAACGCGCGCGTGGAGAGTGGGTTCAAGCCTGGTGACCGCGTGCGTTTGCTGGAGGGCAAGGGGCTGTTTGACAAGGAGAAGGCTACCTACTCACAGCAGATCTACACCTTGACACGGCAGGAGGGCTATCGATTCGCTGTGGAGGGCAAGCGGCGCCTGTACCGCCCGTCAGAGATGCAGTTGGTGCGTGGTGAGGTGACAGACAGGGTGACGGGTGGCGCGAAGCGACAGGCAGAGGCCGCACAGGAGCAGCGCCAGGTGCGGCGCGTTGCTCGAGCTCTTGCGACCACTCAGCAGCAGGCCACGCGCGCAATTGAAGCACAAGAGCCACCCGCCGCGCCGGCGCCCGCGAAGAAGCCTGCGGGGGGCAAGCGCGGCGGCAACAGGAAGCAAGGGCAAGCGCGAGCAGGTGCGTGGCGAAACACACTTCGAGGTATCACGCTTTGAGGCGAGCAAGTACGTTGGTGGCAAGCTACAGTTCTTAGTAAAATTCAAGGGATTCCCTAAAGCGGAATGGCTGCCTGCGAAGCAGCTGCAGGAGGACCTGAGCGCCGACGCCTATCGCGCGCTGCGCAAGGCGATGAAAGCATCCTGATGCATCTCGCCGCATCTCTATTTATATATCTCGCAAAATATATCAAATACTGTAGTTATTTTTATGCTGTCGCAGCCTGGTGCGACTCCCGAGTTTTGCGTCTCTCTGAGGTTACACGCAGCTCACCAGACGGCGCGCGCACGACTATGCACTCCAACTCGCGCGCCGCGCCAACCGCCAGCCTCTGCCGTGCTCCACCGTGCTCAGACGCAGCTTCCCACACGCGTACGCCCTCAACTGCCAGCTCCCACTCGCGCGCCTGCCGACTAGCGCCAACTGCCCGTGTGCGTCACTACAGTCAGGTAGCTTCCGAGCCGGGCCGCCGTACAACTACCTGCTCCAATTGCGCAGCTGCCGACTGCCACACTACCTCCTGTACGGCTGAGGGGGGTTGGGGTGCCGTACACGAGTTAGTTGGGGGTTAGTCGGAGCTGTCCTAGAACATACATTATACTATTTTTTGCCATCCACGACATGCGCACCAGCAAAGAACCTCTACTCAAGGCTGCAGCGGCTAGCAGCGGCAGCGGCGCCGCGCCGAGATGGCCGGCGGAACCGCGTCGCAAAGACGTACGGTGCTTGACGACATGTCGACTAGCAATCTTGTGCATTCCAAGACGCTTTTTACTCAATGCAGGACAGGGCAAAAATTTCAAGGACTTCCCCTTGCGCGGGCTTGGCAGCCTCTGATGATTGCCTGCTGTTATGACAGCCACTTTGTTGTTGCCAAGCAGCACCGCCATGGGCTTTGGAGGTGATGCCAACGTGTCAGGTACGTACGGTGTTGCGGCCAATGGCTTTGTGCCAGAGGTAAGCCTCGAGCGCGCCGCGTCGAATGTGGCATGCGGGGATTGGGCATCGGTTGGGACTGGCACGAAGGGTTGACACGGGCAGGCCCATTGTGTTTGGTCAAACCCGTCAAGCCGCTGCATTGTAATAATTGTATGAAAACAAAGCTATATAATGAATTAATCCTGGTGACTCCGAGGCTCCCATGCGACGTGCGAAACCCGCAGATTTACCTCCCGGAACATTTGTAACAGTCAAGCAAGAGGTCACTGCTTTTTTATTTTGCGGAGATGTCGAGCGATGACGACGACGAGCTTGCGGCGCTGCGGGCGGAGCGAGCAGCTCGAACCGGAGGCGCAGCAACGCTCGTGAGACTATATGCGAACTTGAAATGAGTTTTAATTGGTTTCACCATAAACTGAACTTGAATTTCTGTTCATGCCAAGCAGCGAGATCCCTCACAACTGAATTCGCGTTTCGTCCTCGAATACCTGTTGTTTTCACACAGTCTCAGCTGAAGGAGATCCAGCGTCGCACGGAAGCGCTGAAGAGTGGCGACTACTTCGAAGCGGGCGACCGGTGAGCGTGGAGGGTGACCCGGGCCTCGGGGCGTGCACCAGACACACCCCAGGCAGGGTTTGGGCATGTGGGATGTGGGCTGCTTCATGCGCGCCCCGCAATGCGATCATGCGCACACGTAGTGGGGCCGCCGCGGGGTCGCCGCCCGCTTATGAGATGCAGCGAAAGGGTCGGGCTTTGAGTGGCATGGGTGAGTGAGTGTGTGTTTTTGTGTCATGGGGGGGGGGGGGGGGTCGGGGCGGTTGCGCCACACGCACCAGTGCGAGGCCGGCCGGCCAGCCCAGTGGCACCCTAATGCCGTAACCAGGGGGTGGGGACAACTCAGGGCTCAAACTTTTGCCTCCCACCTGACCTGGATCTGAGCAGTCAGCCCGTGTACGGTATGTGCTCGCCGGCTGTCGTTTGCAGGCCGGGCGCTGGCGGCGGCAGCGGCGGCGGCGGCCCCCGCTCAGTAGGCCCGCCACGGCCGCCGCCGCGCGGCGCCGGGAGGCAAGGCGACGATGGCGATGCTGATGAGGACGAAGGGGACGACGACGATGATGGCGCGGCTGCGGCGGCAGGGGCTGTGGGTGGCGCCGGCCGCGGCGGCGGCGGCGGCGGCGGCCGGGGGGCGCCGCGGGCGCCCAAGGTTGTGTGGGTGGAGGAGCCAGACCGCCTGGACGACCCCCTGAGGGCGGCGCTGCCCATGTCGTTCGGTGAGCACGCCGGCAAGCCAGAGAGCGAAGCTGTGGAGCAAGCCAGGGAGGCGGAGGAGGCGCGCCAGGGAGCGGGGGAGCAAGCGGAAGGTGGCGCGGTGGTAGCTGGTGATGGTGTTGGCGGGCGGTTGTGTGGGCGGCCTTGGCGGCGGTGGTGGCGGTGGTGGCCTTGGGTGGCCTTGGGGGCCGCTGGGGGCCGCTGGGGGCCGCTGGGGGAGGTCGCTGCCGTGTCGGCGGTGAGGCGCAGTGCCGGGTGCGAGGTGTTGCTGAGTCATGGGGTCGGCGGGGCCACATGTCGGCAGCTCGTCAGCACAAGCGAGGCCGTGGCTTTGGGGCGTGGGGCTCGCACCTGCCGTTGCCTCCTCACACCTGTGTCCTGGCGCTGCCGCCCTACCGGTGCCGCCCTACCACAGGCATGCAGGAACAGAAGGTGGCCATCCCCACCGCCGTGCACACCGCCTTCAGGCGGTCCGCCTCCCCGCCTGCAGGCGGCGGCGGAGCCGGCCCCGGGCCCAGCTCGGCAGCCGCCGCAGCCGCAGCCACAGCAGGAGGCAAGGCGTCGTTTGGGCCGCCGCGGCCGCCGTCCAAAGGCCGCGACGGGGGTGCTGCGGGAGGGCGGGGCGGCAAGGGCGAGGGCGAGGGCGAGGAGGGGGCGGACGCGGAAGCGGGGCCGCCGCGGCCGCCGCCTGGCCATGATGGCAGTGATGGGGAGGAGGAGGACGGCGACGTGGGGCCGCCACGGCCGCCGCCCGGTGGTGGGTGCTCGCGCGTGTATGTCTGGGGCACCAACCACGTAGGACGACCATGGCTGCGAGAGGGTGGTGGTGGGCGGTGGGCGGGGGGCGCATGGCGGCAGGTGTGGGGGGTGATTCAGCTAAAGAGCCGGAAACGAGGCAAGGCGTGGCGAGGCGAGAGGGGGGACCAGGGACCGGGGCGGGGACGCTTGCAGTATGGGTGCGTGCCTCGACGTCATCTGAATGGAGTTGGGTGTTGTGGCGCCCGTGTTGGCGCCATGAAACAAGCACAGGCTCGGACGACGACGATGAGGATGAGGGGGGCGCGGACCCAGCGGCGGGCGCTGACGAGGACGACGAGGAGGGAGACGACCCGTACGGCCTACCCGTCACCCATGAGGCGGTCATGAAGGTGCGTGCCGTGCGTGCGTGGTGTTGCCTGCGGTGTGAGGCTCCTTGTGGGTTGGCTGCGACCGACTCGCTCACTCGCACTGAGCACCGCTACAGCTGCACCACCACCACCACCACCACCACCACCACCACCACCACCACCACCACCACCACCACCACCACCACCACCACCACCGCCACCACCGCTGCACCGCCGCCGCCACCACCCCGGGGTGGGTTCTCTTGGCCGTTTCGCTTTCTGGAATGAACTGCCCCACCACCACCGCCGCCACCACCACACGTAGGGCCACACCAAGGCGGTGGTGTGCCTGGACGTGGAGCACAGCGGCACACGCATGGTAGGAGGAGGGAGGGGGTGGAAGGAGGAGGGGGGGGTGGGTGGGTGGGTGGGAGGAGCAGGGGGTGGGTGGTAGGAGGAGGGGGTGGGTGGTAGGAGGAGGGGGTGGGAGGAGCAGGAGGAGGTGGGGGTGCCATCGTGGGGTGCCATGCATGTTTGATCAATGACGAGGGGGAGGGGGGGCTCAGGGCTTGGGGGTTGCGGGGTTGAGGGTTGAGGGTTGATGGTTGGGTTTGTGGATGGTGAGGGGTGTGGGTAAATGGGTGGATGCCAGGGTGAGCAAGGTTGGGACTGGGCACTGGCAACCGACCAACCGCCAACTGCCACATCCACCAACCGTCAACCATCAACCGCCAGGTCACGGGGTCGTACGACTACACGGTGCGCATCTACGACTTCCACGGCATGAAGTCCGACATGCGCAGCTTCCGGTGAGTGGCGGGGTGTGGGGTGGGGGGGCGGGGGTGGGGGGTGGGGGTGGGGTTGTGGTTACCAGCCCAAACTAAACCAAACCCAATGCATAAGAGCGAGGAGGTGAGCGTGGCCTAATATGGGCGAAGGATGAGGAGAAAACTCGCAAACATTCCCACAACCCGAGAAGTCCCGGTCCCGAACCCAAAATTCCCAGTCGTTGCCCATCGAGCCACCCAAACTTAACTTTTGACTGAGTAGGCGATTACCACTTCAGTCTCGGGCAAGGTTGACGGCAGCCGCCTTCACAAGTGCCACCCAGGCTCGCACACCAACAAACGTCACGTGCTAACGAGCAGTGCAGGCTAGACGCGCGAATTTGATACCCACCTAATAATCAGGAACGGAGCCCGGGCGCCAGGCAGGGGACCAGCGCCAGGGCGGGACAGCGGCATGCGAAAGGGAAAGGGCAAACGGTGTAAGCGAAAAAGCGTGGTAGCGAAAAAGGCACAAGGGCATCCTAGGTACACGAGCCTGGGTGGCAAAAGAGAAAGAATCGTCAGCCTGCAACAGGAGACATAAGTAGGCATGGGGATGGGGCCACACAAGGGCCAGGACAGGAGGAGGAGGGAAGCCGTTAGAGGAGAGGCAGGGTGCGGGCCGCGTACGGCTCCCCACAACCCTGCCAATCCGGGCGCCCTCACGCAGACGAGGGCGTCCGGGGCCTGTAGGCGCTCAGGAGAGGAGGGAGGGACGAGGCAACATGGGCACACGCAAAGAGAGAGGATCCCAAGCCAACCCCAACACGCACAACTAGAGCCTGGGTGGCAGGTGCGGAAGGTCGGGTGTGCGCGCCCGCCTGCCCGCCCGCCCGCGCCCCCCCCCACCACCACCACACCACACGCATCCACCCCCACCACCACCCCCACCACCACCACGCGCCGCCCGCCCAGGAGTCCCACCCAGTGAATTGCCTTGGCAAAGCCCGGCCAGCCTCCGCGCGTCCACCTCACCCGCCATCCCGTCCAACAGCCAGCCTCGCCAACATTGACCCATCCCAGTGCGGCCGCGCGCGCGCCCTCCCACCCAAGCCCGGATGACAGCGCAACGGCCCTATGCTGATAGCCCCCGCATGCGCGCAGAGCGATCAACACCGTCAATGTGGAGAGAAAATCCCATCCTCGTCCTCGGCGAATCCCGAAAAGCAACCGGAGCCCGCGCGCCCATCCAAGCCCGGAGTACAGCGTAACGGCCCTATGTTGATAGCTCCCGCATGCGCGCAGAGCGATCAACGCCGTCAATGTGGAGGACATATCCCATCCTCGCCCTCGGCGAATCCCGAAAAGCAACCGGAGCTCCCGGTCCCGGCCCAAACCCACGGACGCTTCCCAAGCCCGGCGCCCTAATACCCGGCCCCATTGCTGGAGCTCTGGCGACCTAACTTGTCTCTCCTAGTGAGAGTGACCTCAGCCGAGGGGCCGTGCGTCTCCGATCTGGGGGGGTTGTGGTTACCAGCCCAAACTAAACCAAACCCAATGCATAAGAGCGAGGAGGTGAGCGTGGCCTAATATGGGCGAAGGATGAGGAGAAAACTCGCAAACATTCCCACAACCCGAGAAGTCCCGGTCCCGAACCCAAAATTCCCAGTCGTTGCCCATCGAGCCACCCAAACTTAACCTTTGACTGAGTAGGCGATTACCACTTCAGTCTCGGGCAAGGTTGACGGCAGCCACCTTCGCAAGTGCCACCCAGGCTCGCACACCAACAAACGTCACGTGCTAACGAGCAGTGCAGGCTAGACGCGCGAATTTGATACCCACCTAATAATCAGGAACGGAGCCCGGGCGCCAGGCAGGGGACCAGCGCCAGGGCGGGACAGCGGCATGCGAAAGGGAAAGGGCAAACGGTGTAAGCGAAAAAGCGTGGTAGCGAAAAAGGCACAAGGGCATCCTAGGTACACGAGCCTGGGTGGCAAAAGAGAAAGAATCGTCAGCCTGCAACAGGAGACATAAGTAGGCATGGGGATGGGGCCACACAAGGGCCAGGACAGGAGGAGGAGGGAAGCCGTTAGTTCTTTCAGGAAACCAGAAGCAAACGACCAAGAGAACCCGAACCAGCCAGGGGGGCGGGGGCCGGGGGAGGGGGGTTGTACATACCCGCCCAAGGGGGGTTAGCCATCTACGCGGGGAGGGAGGGAGGGGGGGCGGGGAGGCAGGCAGGGAGGGGGGGGCCTGACATCGCCGTCACCACTGCCTGCCATGCCTTGCTCGCCCCCCGCCCCACCTCCCCACTCCCTCGCCCCACTTCCCACACCTGCTGTGCCAGCGCCTGCTGCACCGTGCCCCCCCGTCCACACCTGAGTGCATGGGACCCCATAACCACCACACCACACGCCGCCACACCACACGCCACCGCCACATCGCACCGCCACCACATCACCCACCTGTCCCCCACAGCGACATCGAGCCCAGCGAGGGCCACCCGGTGCTGTCCGTGAGCTGGTCGCCCTCGGGGGACGCCTTCCTGGTGGTCACCGGCTCGGCGCAGGTGGGCGGGCGGGGCGGGGGGGGGACTGTGTGTGTGTGTGTGTATGTGTAGGGGGGGTAGTTCATTCCAGAAACCAAAAGCGAAACGACCAAGAGAACCCAAACCAACCAGCCCAACCCAGAGCGCGGAGGTGGTCTGGCCTTAACCTTTAGGTCTCGGGCGCCCTTGAGCCTTGAATCTTCAGTCAGGGGGGGTTGTGGTTACCAGCCCAAACTAAACCAAACCCAATGGGGGGCAATTTGGGCGGGCGGGGTTGATGGGGCATGTGTGGGAGATTGGTAGAGAGCGGCACAAGGAGAGCGACACCTAACGCTTAAGGACTGCATATGGGTGGGCTGGGTGGCTGGGCTAGTGTTAGGCAGTCGCTTGGGTTTTGGAAAGGCGTACCTGACACAGGGCACGCGGTGGGACCCGCCAGTGGGGCGCACGGTGGCGCGCAGCGGCGGGTATGTGCAGGAGTGGCTTGTGTGCGGCCGTGGCCGTGGCCGTGTGTGTTGCACGGCGCCCCCGCATGCTCATACCATACCTTTTGCCCTTGCGCGCGCAAAACCCTCAACCCTCCTCCCCTCCCCCCCTCCTCCGCTCCCCCCTGCCTCCCTCCCCCCTCCAGGCCAAGATCTACGACCGCGACGGCCGCGCGCTGGGCGAGTTCGTGCGCGGCGACATGTACATCCGGGACGCCCGCAACACCAAGGGCCACATCAGCGGCCTGACGGGTGGGTGGGTGGGGGCGGAGGGGTGGGTGTGGAGCGGGCGGGTGTGGAGGGGCGGGCGGGTGGAGGGGCGTGGAGGGGGTGTGTGCGTGCGCGCGTGCGTGCGGGCGTGCGGATTGCGAACCAAACTGCCGTTGGGAGCCAACCGACCGACTCGACAGCGCGCTGCGGGGCTCGGGGCTGCGGGGCTCGGGGCTGCTGGGCTCGGGGCATGCGAGCCACCGTACAGCACGGGGGGGGGGGGGGCTCGGGAGAGGTGGGGACGCGGAGCAGCAAGTAGAGGACGCTGCCTGGGAGCTGCGAGTGGGGGCGGGGGTTGTGGTTACCAGCCCAAACTAAACCAAGCTAAAGGAAGCGGATGCGAGCAATGCAGGCAAGGCGATACAACAATATACTCGTCATGTTGAAGTAGCCGGGGGGTTAAGGGAGCTGGAACGGGGCGAGGGGGAGCGGGATGGGTTTTGAGGGGTGAATAGGAGGTTTGTGATGGACTGGGTTGAGGGGCCAAACCCCTCTCACTCCCTCTTGCCACTCCCACTCCCACCACCACCACCACCACCACCACCACCACCACCACAGGCGGCTGGTGGCACCCAAGCGACAAGTTCACGGCCATCACCGCCAGCGAGGACGGCACGGTGCGCGCGCGCGCGTGTGTTAGGAAAGCACAAGGAGAGGAAGGGTCGACACCGTGCGCGCGCGCGCGCGCGTGTGTGTGTGTGTGTGTGTGTGTGTGCGTGTGTGTGTGTGTGTGTGTGTGTGTGTTTAGAAAACACGAGGAAGGGGACAAACGCAGACCGTGTACGGTATGTGAGTGGGGGGGGGGATGTTTGTTCATCTAAAGAGGAGCCCGCCCATTGCCGGCGTTTGGGGATGTGAGGTGTCCCTTTGGTTCACAAGGATGAAGGGACACATGGAGGGTGGGCGGCACGCAGACAGGGTTTTGGAGCCCCAGTCACGGAGGCGGTGAAGCAGACATGGAGTAGGAGAGGGGGGGTTGTGGTTACCAGCCCAAACTAAACCAAACCCAATGCATAAGAGCGAGGAGGTGAGCGCAAGGGGGGGCGCCGCGGGTGCATTCGGTGGCTACCGGTTTGAGTGCATGCATGACTCACGACAGCCCTTGGCAGCGCCTGCCACGCTCCCCATCGCTCCGTGGTGGTCTATTTCGCGACGGTCATCATATCCGCGACAACCCCCTGCCCATGCAACAGCGCTGAGCCCACGCACACACACCGCACTTGTGCTTTTCTAACACACCGCACTTCACCCAGCCACCCCGCCCTCCCGACACTCCGCCTCCCTCCCGACACCCCAACGGCACCCCGCCTGCCACCAGGTGCGGGTGTGGGACACACACAACATCGCACAGAAGACCGTCATCAAGCCCAGCCTGGCCAAGCCGGTGAGAGGGGCAGAGAGGGGCAGAGAGAGAGAGGAGGAAAGAGGGAGAGGTTGCCTTTAAACTGGACTTGGAGCTTGGGAGTTCTTGGGAGCGGTGCAGTGCCACCTGCCAGGTGCCTGCTGGCCGCCGCCGCCTCGGACGCCTGGGCGGCCACGCGTGGCTCCTGGCCCGACCCCCGTCCGGTTGCCTTTGTCCCGGTCTGAAAGTGGATCCATCGCGCACTCTGGAGAGGGCTTTAGCGTCACACGCAAGTCTGAAAGTTGAAGCCTTCGCGAAACGCCCACACGCTCTGCCGCGCACGCACACACGCTGTGCCGCACACACGCACACACGCACACACGCACACACGCACGCACGCCGCAGGTGCGCACGGCGGTGACGGCGGTGAGCTACAACAGCACCGGCAGCCTCATCGGCGCGGGGCTGGCGGATGGCACCATCCAGGTCTGGAGCGTGGGAGGTGAGCAGCAGCGCCAGCAGGGGCGGCAGTAGCAGGGGCGACAGGGGCTTGCCCCCGTGCGGCGGGTAGGGGTGGAGGGTGGAGGCCGGTAGAGGGAGGAAGTATGTGTGGCAGCCAAGACAGACAAAGGCCGGTGGACACGGTAGGACTTGACCTCAAAGTCAACCCCTACAATATGTCGCACCCGGCCCACCGCCTTCTCTCCTTAACTCGCAACCGCGTGCAACTCCCCTTCCCTCGCACCCCCCCGCCCCAACCACCTGCAGGCAAGTTCGGCTCGTCGGCCGCGGTCGGGCAGGTGCTGCCGCCCAGCCAGCAGGTAGGTAGTAGGGAGGGCCGGTGGGGAGGAGGAGGCCGTGCGTGGGGGCTTTGGAGGGGGAGGGGCGGGATGGTTATGGATGAACGCGCGGTGCTGCGTGACACGTGCACTCCCCCCTCCGTGCACACGCGCACCTGCAGCCCCCCTGCACCTGCACCTGAATCTCAACCTCCCCTGTGCCTGTGTACCTGGCTACGCCTTCTCCTTCTAACTCCAACGCGTTTCACCCCCACCCCCCCTGCCTCCTCCCCTCCCACGCACCCCCAGATGATTGAGAAGCAGGGGTGGACGTATGTGAGCAAGCCCACGCAGCTGGCGCGCAACGCACACGAGCCGGTGCGTGTGAGGGAGCAGGCGGCCGGTCGGCCGGTCGGTCGGGGCGCGTGCCGGCGGGGCGCGGCGGGGCGCCGGGCGGGGCGGGGCGGGGCGGGGCGCCGGCGGGGGCCCACAAACAGAACTGCGGTTGTTGTTGTGGTTGTGGTTGTGGTTGTGGTTGTGTTTGTGGTTGTGGTGGTTGTGGTTGTGGTGGTGGGGCATCACGTGGGGCTGTCCACTGGGGCAAACTGGGTCGAACTGCGGTGTCCATCACCCATCACCCACCCACCCGACACCGCTGCAACCGCTGCTGCCGAGGCCCCCGCCCCCATGCATGGAAGCCCCCACGGCCACCTTTCTCCCGCCCCACTGAAAACCACCAACCGCCAACCTCCACAGGGCACGGAGATCACCTCACTGTGCTTCAGCTCCGACAACAGCACGCTGCTCAGCCGCGGCGCCGACGCCACGCTCAAGATCTGGGACCTGCGCAAGTGAGTGGTAGGACCGTAGAAGTGCGGCCTCCTGCGAGCCAGCCCGCTGGTTCAGCTACTGCTGGTCAATCCTAGTCAAACTACGGTAGTCCTGCTAGTCAGCGAGGAGGTGCCGTGGTCAGCTAGTTATGCAGGGCGGGTGGTGGTGATGGTGTTGCCCACGTGGGTACCCCGTACCGTACAGCGTGTCTGTACGTCCCAAGACATGCCAGCACAGCACAACGGCCTCAACCCACGCTATCATCCCTCCCACCCCCACTGCTGCCCCCACTGCTGCCCCCATCTGCTGTCCCCACACGCGCACGCATGCACGCAATCACACACACACACACACACACACACACACACACACACACACACACACACACACACACACACACACACAGGTTCAACACGCCGCTCAAGGTGCACGGCGGCCTGCCCGCGCCCTACGCCCAGACGCGCGCCATCTTCAGCCCCGACGAAAGCGTTATCCTCACGGGTGGGTCGAGGTGTGGGGTTTCACCGCGTGTGTGTCCCTGCTTGTGTACGTGTGCATGTGCCTGTTTTACCACACGGAGGGCTGTCTGACCTGAGACGCTGCCGACCCCTAGCTTCTAACCACCTTCTTTTCCCAATGCGCCGCGCCATCTTCAATCATTCACAAACAGGCACCGGCAGCTCGGGCCCGGGTGCCGGTGGTGCGGACGGCGGCAGCGAGGGCAGCGTGGCGTTCTTCAGCAAGAGCACGCACGAGCTCATCCGCAAGGTATTTTGGGGGGCCGTGTGTGTGCGTGTGCGTGTGTGTTTGTGTCCTAGGTGTAAGGGTGCGTGCAAAGCATTGGGGACACGAAGGGTCACAGTGCCTTTCCGTGCGGGTGCACACAGGGCCACCACAGGTCAGCGACTGAGCTCGCTCGCCCCCCCCCCCCCCTGCGCGGCCTCAGCTTGAGCCCGTTGAGCCTGAACGTGGTGCAGGCTCGTAGTCCTGTTTTCTCGACACCTCCCGTGCATGAGTCCGTATCACTCATTTTCCCATCACGTGCTCCCCTCCCCACCATCCCGCAGGTGGGCATGCCTGGCAACGTCACGGCCCTCAACTGGCACCACCGCCTCAACCAGATCTTCGTGGGCATTGGTGAGACATGAATAGGTATCAGGTTGAGAGGTAATGTATCATGGACAATGACTGGCGGCAAGAACAAATTTTTGCAACTATCTCTCCAGCAAGTTCGATCCCAACTGAATTATCAACCGATTTTAAACCAACCAGGCAACCGCAAGTCCGGCGAGACGCATGCGCTGTACGACCTGATCCGCTCCGAACGCGGCGTGCTGGGCGCCGCCAGCCGCCGCCCGCGCGCCGCCAACCCGCTGGACTTCACGCCGCCGGTGCTGATCAAGACGCCGCACGCGCTGCCCATGTACCGGTGAGTGAGTGAGTGGGTGAGGCGCGGGGGGGGGGGGCTGGGTGGTGGGGCTGGGTGAGGTGGGGCTGGGCATGGAGCATGAGGTGGGAGGGGTGAGGGAGCGGGGCAGGGGGGGAGCCATCCACGGGATGAAATGGGTCAGTTTAAGAATGTGAAGTGCCGACGACCAGAGGGGTGGGTGGGAGGAGGAGAGGGAAGAGCAGCGCGGACAGGTGGGAGGCAGGAGGGGGACGGGAAGGAGGCGGCACGGGCGGAAGGCAACGCCAAGTCGGCCAGGACGGCACGTGGCTCGCAAGGCGCTCGGTCCCATCCCACATGCACCACGCTGCACCTGGCGCGTCCATGCCTCGCCTCGGGTGACCCACGTGGCTGAGCCCCCTCCCGCCCGCCGTCTCCCATACCTACACGTCATCCACCTGGACCCCCCCCCCCCCCGCGCACCCGTGTTGCCAATCACCCGCCCCCGCCCCCGCGCCGCGCCGCTCCGCGCCGCCCTGTGCCCCTCCCTGTGCCCCTCCCCGCCGCCGCCAGGGAGGACCCCGTCAAGAAGCGCAAGGCGGAGAAGGAGGCGCAGCGGGCGCGGCGGCCCGACCTGGGCATGATCGCCACGGGTGGGTGGGGTGGGGTGGGTGGGTGGGTGGGTGGTAGTTCTTTCCAGAAACCAAAAGCGAAACGACCAAGAGAACCCGAACCAGCCAGCCCAACCCAGAGCGCGGAGGTGGTTGGGGGGGGGACCGGTTGCCCGCCTCCCGGCCTGGGTGCAAGTTGTGGCGGGAAGGGGCTGGGGACCGCCACGCCACGCATCCACACGCCCCTCCACACGGCCCCCACACGCTGCTGTGGCACGGGTGACCCCTACACGGGCTCAGCTGCCTCACGACAGCTGCCTGCGCCGATACGCCCACCTCACCTCACCTCACATCCCGCATCAACACACGTCACCAACCCCACCTCGCCTCACCCGACCCCACCGCCCTCACCCGAC
Source organism: Chlamydomonas schloesseri (assembly GCA_016834595.1). Classification (NCBI taxonomy): domain Eukaryota; kingdom Viridiplantae; phylum Chlorophyta; class Chlorophyceae; order Chlamydomonadales; family Chlamydomonadaceae; genus Chlamydomonas; species Chlamydomonas schloesseri. The sequence goes on along the minus strand of JAEHOD010000059.1, from coordinate 616,919 downwards.
CCGCCTCTCTACATCTCCCCCGTCATTAATCAAACATGCATGGCACACCATCCCACCTCACACCTCGCCGTCTGACCCCACCCCCACAGGCCGCGGCAAGGGCGGCAAGCTGGGCTCGACGGGCGGCACCCTGCTCACACAGCACCTGCTCAAGCAGGTGGGGGGAGCGGGGGGGCCTTTGGGGGGGGAAGGCCTGGAGGGGATGGCTAGGGTTGACAGCAGACGCCAGAGAGCGTGCGGAGCGGACGCCGGCAAGCGGGGCGGCGGGGGCGCATGCACAGGGTAGCAGCGTGCCATGTGTTGGCACCACCTTCCGAACCCAACACACCTGCTAACCCGCACCACCACCAACCCCCGCCGCACCTCCCCACCCCCTCCCGCACACGCATCGGGTTGTGGGAATGTTTTCTCCTCCTCCTTCTCCCATATTAGGCTACGTTCACCTCCTCGCTCTTATGCATTGGTTTTGGTTTAGTTTGGGCTGGTAACCACAACCCCTCCCGCACACACACACACACAACGCTCCCACAGCGCGGCGGGCTGATGGCGCCCGAGCACGAGATGGACCCGCGCGAGGCGCTGCTGCGGCACTCGGACAAGGTGGGTAAGGGTGGGAAGGGTGGATAGAAAGTGTGGGCGCGAAATGTGGATCGGACAGTTCGGTAGGAAATGTGTGGGGCGGGCAGGGCGGTCGGGCGTGCGCGTGCACGCGAAAGGCGCGGGCAGGTGGGCAGAGGGAGGGCGGGCGGGCGGGCGCAGGTAGGCAGTGTATCGACGGAGGCGGCACTGCTGAACCTCACCGGCCGGCGTCATGCGGCAGCTTCCTACGCCCCCTATGCCGCTGAGTTTGTACGCACGCCAGAAAACCCCAACCACGCAGCCCCCACCACTGGGGTCGAACAAGCATCACCATACGACCAACCGCCATCTTGCGACGCACTCCCAACTGCCAGTGCCGCCCTGCTCACCGTTCCTACAATCACCACCCTCACCCCGCCCAAGCCCAAGCCTCCACACAACGCACCTCCCCACCCATATTCCCCACCCATATTCCCCACCCAACCCCCACCCCCACCGCCCACATACAGGCCAAGGACGAGTTCAGCGCCTGGACGGCCGCCTACCGCGCCACGCAGCCCAAGCCCATGTACGCGCAGGAGGAGGCGGAGGAGGAGGGCGAGGAGCAGTAGGCGGCGTGGCGTGGAGGAGGCGGAGGAGGAGGAGGAGGAGGTGCAGGAGGAGGAGGAGGTGCAGGAGGAGGAGGAGGAGGAGGAGGAGGAGGAGGAGGAGGAGGAGGAGGAGGAGGTGCAGGAGGAGGAGGAGGAGGAGGAGGAGGAGGAGGAGGAGGAGGAGGAGGAGGAGGAGGAGGAGGGGCAATGGGGAGCAGAGTTACGGACATGCGCTAAAATGCGAGTGCGAAGTGGGCGGGATGATGTTGTCGGAGCAAAGGATGTCTGGGTGAGGTTGAGGGGGGGGGGGGCGTGGCGCATGCCATGGGCGTGTGGAGGCGTGTGCAGGAGTGTGTGTGTGTGTTAGGAAAGCACAAGGAGAGGAAGGGTCGACACCGTGCGTGCAGCATGCATAGGCAACGGCGCGCCATCGATCGTTCTTCGCTTCGCGTGTTACCTCGTTACCGCGTCATCGGGCCGAAGCAGCTCCACATACTTACCCGAATCGCGTGACCCCTCCCCACCGGGTGGGGCTACGGCCCTCGCCCCGGCGTTGCTGTCCCAATGCACCGTGTATGCGCCTAGAAATTTGCCCGATCCGTCCCAACCCGGCCCAAACCACCCAACCAAACCCGTAGAGACGTCCAGAACCACCGATCTCACCTACGATCAGGGCGCGAAAGGCAAGGCAAGAGGCAGCACCGAGGTCGGTCAGTGATGGCATGTGAACGCACGTCATACGAAAAACTATGAACCTAAACCTATAGAAGCTAGATTAGAGGGGTCACGCGATTCGGGAAAGAGGGCAGGCGGAACGGCGGGCAGGCAGAAGACGTCCGGGGCCAGATCGGCATGAGGTGCATGGGGTGCGAGCGGCAGGCAGCAGCACGGGCTGAGTCGGGCTGTGTGTGGGGGTATGCACGACACCGTGGGCTGGCGGGGGCTGACGGTGACGCCGCCAGAGTGCATCTAGACACGGCAATTGGCAATCGGCGGCCACGCAAATGTCACCCCCCTTCCGCGACGAGTAGAAATGGCGAGGACGCGGCGTAGGCAGGCGACGGCGGACGGGCGAGGCAGAGGGGGGAACGCTTGGGGGCACGGTAGAAGGCCAGGGCGCCCGCGACACGGTATACATGCAAGCACTCACAGGGAACACAAACGGGAGTCAGTAACGGAGGACAGAAAGGAGAAGAGGTCGCACCCGAGGGCTTTATCGCCCACAGCCCAGTGATCGCGCGAACCCGACCGAAGCAAGGGACCAGGGCGACATGCCCCAATCCCACCACGCGAGCGGCTTTCGGTAGCATCGTCCGAAACTAGCGGTACGCGACGAAGACGCACGCAAAACGAGTGGACGCCGAAAAACCGCCCTAACCTAAAACACTGCCCTATTGGCCCCCGCGCGTGTGTGTGTGTGTGTGTGCTGGCGGCAGGCAAAGACTGGGGGGTCCAGGGTTGCGGCACTGCCTGGCGTATATATGTCAGATGATGCGAAGCAGTGCGGGTAGGTGCCGCCGTGCGAGATGCCTGGTGGTCGGTGGTCGGTGGTCGGCTGGGCCGCGGGCGTGGACTTGGCGGAGGTGGAGCGGCCAGCGGCAGGAGACCTGAAGACACTTCATCTTATCACTTGATAGCGCCGCCGCTCTCTGGCTGTAGCACCCGGCCTGTCACCATCTCTCTCTCTCTCTCTGCCATGCGGCCCCTCCGGCAACTGGGCCGCGCTGCGCGGGTTGGTGCCCCATGCAAGCCGTGCCATGCGTCAAAGCCAGCGCAGAAGCTCAAGTGCGCAGGTGAAGAAGCAACAAAGGAGTTCACGGTGCATGGTCCCGCTAGCTGAAAGGGCGTTGGCTGGCTCAGCTAGCATTGGATGCCGAGGAGCGACGTCGATCGTGGGCGGCGATGGCCTCGAAATGCTGTGCAGCACAGGGGGGGGGGGTAGAAACCAAATCGCCAGACCCCATGCCCCGAAACCCCCCAGGACCCCCTTGGGTGGGACGACCGAGTCCCCCCTGGACAAAACCGTCTCAAAAAGGGGCTTATACCCCTCCATTTAATACCAAAGCGGTGCCAATCGACTCCTCTTGACGCGCTCTATAAATCCATGTCATCTGCGGGCCTGTCCCGCAACTTCGACACGCGCGGGATCCCATCCATTGAAATTCCCGCCCCACCCCCACCACGTAAGCGGACCCGTATCCACTCTCGCATCCATCACCAGTTGTATAGATGCTATATTGACACCTGATTGGGGGTTATCAGGCCGTTCTGGGCCTCAAGTCCCTCGCCAGCCAGTGCGCATGTGTCAATGTGTGGGACATGTGCCGACATGTCCACGTCCAGGCGTCAAGTTGGACCTTCCCAGGGTGTAATTGTGCGAGGCGTGGCACCAAATGCATCTATATATCACATACTGCTGCGCTTGTGCCCCGTAAGACTGAGTTAGGGCATGTTGGGGCTCCTCCCGAAATCCCTGAGGTCAGGCTCCCGAAACCCCACGGACCCCCGGGGGGGACGACTGACCGTCAACTTTGGGGGCCCAGAACTTCCTCACCAGACACCCCCTGAAAAAACTAAAAGCACATGCGTTATTATTTCGTTGAGCTCTGTCGTTTTAGAGCATGGGGTAGGAAACTTTGTTTTCTACCCCCCCCCTGTGCAGCATTCCGAGCGGTCTGATGAGTTGGTAAAAGGTAAAACGCTGCTGACATTTGCACTCGCGAGTCAAGTTAACGTCGGCAGTAGTAACCAAGGTTGTGGCTGTTGCAGTTCTAGGTTCTAAGCTCGGCTCCAGCTGGCGCGGCGCGCTCGCTAAGCATTCGCCGTCGGCAGTCACCAGCAGGAAAGCCACCTGTAAACATGAGCTACTGTGTTGAGGAGCCGGAGCCGGAGAAGCTGCCGCCGGCCTGCGCGCTGCAGCTGCTCAGCGTGTTCGGAATATGCTAGCTGGCCAGCGCTAGTCTTGCCTGCCGCTGAACACGCCCGGCGTCCTCGAAGCTCGCAGGTGATCAGTCTACTCGCTAGGAGTCACAGTGACATTAACAATGTCCTGTAGTGCCAATAGAGAGTATCAGCGGACAGTGCCGAGTCAGGCGTTACTGTCCGCTACTAGCAGCAAGCCGACGTACGGCATGTCGTCCGTGTCTCTTGTCTGCGCCCTTCCTGCGGGCTGAGTGCGACCCGAGTCACTTCCACTCTCCGGAGCCCTAACCACAGCTATAGCTGCTTCCGTCATAACACGCCAACTCTCACAGACTCGCACTAATGCCGGCGAACTGCACTGCTGGTAATCTGTCTTGACACAAGTTCAGGGAGCGTCAAGTGAGCGGGCAACTGGTGCGGGGCGCTGGCGCGTTCCTAGAGCGAGGCGCTGCCACTGGCGGCATGGGCAAGCCGGCACTTTGGTCCCACGGTCCTACGTGGGGCAGGATACCGGCTGCGTTGAGGCCACGCTCCACCGTAAGGCGAACATTGAGGACGCCCACGGGGCCACGACGTGTCATGTGTGCAAGAGTGCAAGGAAAGAAGAAGCAGCAGCGGGCGTTTCAGAATGCCGGTTCCACATACCGGTATGGTGACAGAGTAGGGGAGGGTCGAAGAAAGGGATGGCTGTGAATTAAAGCCCAATGCAAGACGAAGTCTGACATGGTGGGCAGGGTGTGGGGGACGGAGTTACAGCGAGGTTGGAGGGAAGACAGAAAGAAGAGGGCCGATGGCCCGATGCTGCACCTAATGGCGTTGGGGAGTGTGCTTTCCTGGGAGACAATGGCAAAGAGACGATTCAGGTGAGGAAAGTGGAATAAGTCGCGTGGGTTGTGAGGGAGGTGGAGGGCGAGGGGAGAGAGAGTCATGGGTTCGTGCCAATGCACCGATTGCTTGCCGCAAACTCGCGCTCCCGAAAATCTGGAGACATGAACGGGTATAGGCAGAAAGTGATAGCATCACTCAATTTACTACTGTGAATCGGGCAGGCTGCCGAGCTATACTCCGCGACAGCCATCTGGGTAGCGAGCTAGAGCCATGCAATTGGCTCATATCATTGATACTTTGTGATTTGAAGCTCTAGCAAAATAAAGCAGCGCTGCATCTAGCAAATTCAGCTCGTGACCAGGCGGCGGAGCCCCTCGCATGAAGGCGAGACACACAGTCAACTTAATGCAATTGCTGAATCCTCTAGCAACTATAAGAGCATGTTTGACTTTGATCCGGAGCTGGCCGGTCACATTTGCCACCCGCTGCAACTCCGTTAATGTTTTCCGCTTATTAACATTTGCATTTCTGACACTAAAAACACATGCTTACTTGACGCAGGCGACGGGTCTGCCAAGCTTGCCCGCCCGGGCTCTGGGCGCGGCGGGTTGCTCGACATCGCTGCGGCCAGCGGCGCCGGGATGGTCCTCGCGGGGTCACTGCGGCTCGGGGCGGCGGAGAGCATGCAGCGTGCGCGTGCAGGCAGCTGATGTGGAGGTGGGTGGTGCAACGGGGAAGGGGGGCTGTGTAAGCTGCCGGGTCTGTGGGGTGCCTGGGACCTGGAGCAGGGGCGGGGGCAATGGATGCACGCACGTACCCATTTCGTGCATGATTGCAAGGGCCCATGAGGCTGTTGCGTGGTGAGCTAGATAATTACTCAATAGGGTAGTATATTTCTTGTAAGCATGAGAGAGGGTTGCCGCATGGGCGCTCCTGAACGAACAAGAGCCCGCGCTCATGGGCTGTGGAATGGGTTGCACAGCCGGCGCGCTAGCAGGAGCCCAGCCGCCCCCTGCACGTCCCATCCCGTCAATCGCTCAACCCCCCCCGCCCCCGGTACCCAACTCGCCTCCCCATACCCGCACGCACACACAACACCCTTCGCACGCACAAGTCTTTCATAGTTCTATCCCTTGTGATCTCTAACACACACACAGGCCGCTGTCAGCAGCCCCGCCGGCGCCGTGGTGGGAGCCACGGAGGCGGCAGTAGCGGAGGTGGTGCCGGCGCTGCCGGCCCGCGCTACAGCCGTGGTGGCACCGCTGCCGGAGAAGAACTTCGGCAGCCTGCGGGGCGGGCGCTGGCCGTTCCTGTACGACAGCGTGTACGGCCTGCCGGTTGTACGGCAGGTGGCCAGCTACGGCGAGGTGCTGGAGGGCATCCGGTGAGGGGGGTGGGGTTGGGGGTGGGGTTCCATGCATTTAGATTAAGCAGAGTGTAGACAGGTAGGCACGGTACAGCAGGTATTGGCAAAGCAGGGGGGGTGGGGGTGGGGATAGGGGTGGGAATGGAAGCGTGTGCGTGTCGTGAAGGAAGGGGGCGGAGAGGGGGCCCTGCTCTTCTACTGAAGGCAAACGGCTGGGGAGGTGCGAAACGGCAGCCGCGAGGTGGGAACTGCATGTCACGTCAAACTCCACTCCACAGCTCCCTTGCACACATGAGCCGGGTCATTCCCCGAGCTGGCGTGGAAGCGGGTGAGTGGTTTAGGATCCGACTCGCACCGCCAGCGCCAGCGCCAGCGCTCACCGTCACTGCTGCCTGCATGCACTCGCACACACAGGACGGGCCGTGTCAGCGAGGTGCTGTGGTTCCAGGCGCCGCGCGCCGCCGCCGCCTCCGCCGCCGCGCCGCCGCCGGGCCTGGGCGCGCCGCTGCAGGCGCCGCCGCCGCCCCTCGCCGCGCCGGATGGGCGCTGCCTGGTTCGCTTCGCGTCCGGCCAGGTGCGGCGTTGCCAGGGTGGTGGGTCACGGTGGTGGTGCGGTGTGTGTGTGTGTGTGGGGGGGGTTGTTGTTGTTAACAGGCCCCTAAACCATACCCAAAGCAGAAGAACGAGGAAGAGCGCGGGGCCTGGGGGGTGGCTGGGTGGGATGGGCTCCAAAGGTGTGCTAGGTGCTAGAAGCTAGGTGCTGGGTGGGCACGACTGCTCGGGTAGGGTTGGCACACTCGGCGTCTCCGGGTTCCTGGTGCCATCCCTGACAACCCCCTCACCCCTGACTCACCCCTGACTCACCCGTAACCGCCATCGCGACCCACCACACCATCCATGGCTGGCTGCCTACCCACCCACACCAACACCCACCCACTTCGTCCTACCCATTTCTACCCACCCACACCAACACCCACCCACTTCGTCCTACCCATTTCTACCCACCCACACCCACACCCACCCACTTCGTCCTACCCATTTCTACCCACACCACCCAACCACCCACACCCAGGTGAAGCAGGCGGTCATCCCGCCCGGCGAGCCGCGCATCAGCCAGGCGCTGGCCGCGCACGCCGCCACCACCGCCTCCGGCTTCATCCCGCTGGAGCCGCGCTACATGCCGCAGCTGGCGGCGGTGCGGGTGGGTGGGGTGAGGGCGGGAGAGCGACAGAGGGGGGCAGGAGCGTGGAAAGAGCGACAGAGGAGGGAAGAGGGAAGAAGAGGGAAAGAGGGAACGAGCGACTGAGGAAAGAGGGAAGAGGCGGGGAGAAGTGAAGCGCAAGGGGTGATGGTACCCCATTCCTGGAACCTAATCGGTTACGGGTGGTGGGCTGGGGAGCAGGGAGGGAAAGGGGAGGGGAGGGGATACAGGCACGGAGCCAACAGCCACAAGCAGGAAGGGCGGGCGCCCCTAGGTCGACATTTGTTAGTTGATGACCCGCCTGCGCGTTCCCGTGCCTGCTCCTCGGTTCACTCCTTCTCTCGCACCCGCGCGCCTACAGACCGCGGCGCGGCAGCAGGCGGCGCTGGGGGCGGTGGACACGGCGGGCGTGGGCACCACACCCGTGGAGCTACCGGAGGTGAGGTGCAAGTCGACGTGGAGGTGGTGGGGGTGGTGGTGGGGGTGGTGGTGGTGGTGGTGGTGGTGGTGGTGGTGCCGACAGCCACAAGCAGGACGGACGGCACATGGAGGAGGGCGCGTGGAGCAGGGAGACGCGGAGGAAAGGCAGGACGAGGGCGCAAGCGCAGGGGCCACCGTGTGGTGTGTTTTGTGGTGGTGGTGGGGTAGCAAATAGCAGCAATGCTCACCACCATCCCCCCCCCCCGATTGCGAACCACAGGATGTGCGGCGCGGCGCGGCGGTTGGCCCAACCGCCTTCGAGTCGATCGCCGCGTACGGCAGCCCGGAGCAGTTGGCGGAGGCGCTGGACGAAAACTACCAGGTACGTAGGTTGGGTCAGCGTGTGGCTGGGATGGGGGCGGTTGGCTGTTACCGTACCACAGCTGGGGGGGCGTTTCCGGTTGCCCGGGCTTGGGCGAGTTTTACGAAGTACAAACACATGCAGCATGCTGTTGATGCTGTTGATGATGTACCGGGAGCTGGCTGCACCTGCAACCTGGATCTCTCTACACCAACTCGCCAGTCGCCCCCAAACCTCATTGTGCCCACCACCGCACCCACCACCGCACCCACCACCCTCACCCACCACCCTCACCCGCAGCTGGCGGCGGACCAGGTGGCGGCGCTGCTGGCGGAGCGGGAGGCCTGGGTGGCGGAGCAGGTTGGCGGGGCGGGGGGGACGGGCTGCGAGTGGGGCTGCGGGTGGGTGGGGCGGCCGGGGGAACTGAGTGTGGTGCCGGAATGCCGGGCGGGAACGTGGTTGTGGGTTGTGGGTTGTGGGTTGTGCGGAAGCGGCGGGAGCACACGCCCACTTGTTGGCATCCCGCGTGTTGCGCTCGCTCATGGTCATTGTTGCGCTCATGCTCACCTCATACGAGCGCGATCACGACCGCGACGTTTTGCATCCAACACACGCATGTGCAACACCAACACACAGGAGGCGCTGGAGGCGGCGGCGCGCGCGGAGCGCTCGGCCGCCGAGCGCGCCGCGAGCGCCAACAGCGGCACCAACGCGCTGGTTCCCGGCGGCGGCTTCAGCATCGGCGCCTGGCTGGACAGCATCCAGCTCACCAACGAGCAGCAGGCCATGGTGCTCAAGTACGTGCCCATCCTGGGCCCCATCCTGGGCAGCGCCTTCATCATTGGGCTGTACCTGCTGGCGCGCCTGGTCAAGGTGCGTGTCGTACAGTGTGTGTTTGTCGTGTGTCGTGTGTCATGTCGTGTGTTGTGTGTTTCTTGTTGTGTGTGTGTTTCGTGTGTCGTGTTGTGTTTTTGAGACTCTGGAGAGCACTGGGCGCGACCCGGAAAAGACGGAAGGTGTTTCCTGTTAGCTGTGAGTATTGTGTGTGGGCCCGCCACTGCCTCGCCAACAGACTCGATGCAAACACCATGCCCTGCCCCCTCTCTCCCACCTACCTGCACATGCGCACGCGCACACGCAGGGTGACCTGACGGACCGTCTCAAGATGATGGACAGCGAGGCGGAGAAGAAGAAGAAGACCGCGCTTAAGGTAAGGGCGTGTGTGTGTGTGTGTTGTAAATACCAGCCCGAGCTAAACCAAACCAAATGGGGGTTAGCCATCCGTAGGATGGTGTGTATGAAATTCCCGGGGCAGGGGAGGCGTGGGAGGGAGGGTGTGTGAGGGAGGGCGTCGAGGCGTGGGACGGAGGGACTTTGAGGGGCGGTGCATTGCAGAGCGTGAAACAGCAGCTCCCACCCTCTGTGTCCAAAGGCGCAATTGCAGGCTTGGGACCAGTGTTTGCCGCCGTGCGCGTCTGTCTTCGTCCCGTCTGCCCCTCACAACCCACCCCGCCACCAACCCGCCACCAACCCGCCACCAACCCGCACTCACCACCACTGCAGGAGGCGCGCATCGCCTTCCTGGAGGAGGAGGTGCCGGGCCTGGTGGCCAAGGGCGCCAGCCTGGGTGCGTGCGTGCGTGCGTGCGTGCCTGGCGGGGTGCTGCTGGGCGGGTGCTGTGTGGGTTGGTGCTAGGGGCGTACTGGGGCGGGTGCTGTGTGGGGTGGTGCTAGGGGCGTACTGGGGCGGGTGCTGTGTGGGGTGGTGCTAGGGGCGTACTGGGGCGGGTGTTGTGTGGGGTGGTGCTAGGGGCGTACTGGGGCGGGTGTTGTGTGGGGTGGTGCTAGGGGCGTACTGGGGCGGGTGTTGTGTGGGGTGGTGCTAGGGGCGTACTGGGGCGGGTGCTGTGTGTGGGGTGGTGCTAGGGGCGTACTGGGGCGTGGGGCGTGGGCTGGGGTAGGGGTGGGCGCTGCGGGGTAGGGACTGGGACATGGCACACGTGACTGGGACATGGCGGGCACGCGTGGGGCGGGGGGGGGCCGGGGCGGTGGACAGGATTGTCGTACGCCGTACACCGTGTCTTTTTTCACGCCGCCCGCCTTCGCGCCTGCCCCTGAATGCGGGCCGCCACCACGGCGGTGCGAACGTCCGCCGCGTCCGCCCTCCTGCCTACCCACACTGCTGCAAGCACACACTCACTGCAAACACACACACACACACACACACACACACACACACACACACACACACACACACACACACACACACACACGTCATAGTTCTCTTCCTTGTGATCTCTATAACACACACACACACACACACACAAGATGATCGCATTGCATACACGGTCTTTGCTTTGCTTGTTTTCCCCTTGTGATCTCTAACACACACAAGCGTATGCGTTGCGTCGCTTGCCCTGCTTGGCGTTCCTGTCTCTTCGCACGCACAAGTCTTTCATAGTACTCTCCCTTGTTATCTCTAACACACACACACTGCCCCCTCCCTGGTTATCGGTACGCCTTCTGTGTCGCAACGTCTGTCTACATCTCCTTCTTCATTAATTCAACATGCATGGACCCCACACACACACACTGTCCCCCCACCCCACCCCACCCCCCCACACCCCACACTCACGCACGGCCCACAGACGATGTGCGCAAGCGCGCGCAGCCCGTGAACGCGCGCCTGGGCGCCAAGCTAGCCATCGGCGACGGCGAGGTGAGGGGCAGCAGGCAGCGGGGGTGGTGGGGGAGTAAGGGAAGAGCGGGGTGAGGTGAGGTGTGGCTTCGGAGGGGGGCACGAGGGCGGCAGTGCCGCGCGCATTTGCCACCTCCAAAGCCCTCCTCCACATTCCACACCCACCTGCCCGCGCACCGCCCTGTCTGTGACTTCACCTCCTCACCATTCTTGAAATGCTTCACCTTCCAACACCCTTCCGTGTGCTTCCCAACCCTGCCCTGCCCTGCCCTGCCGCCACGCCCGCCCCACGCCCCCACAGATCCAGACCACCTACGAGGCCTGCCGCCTGCTGCTGAGCGAGGGCGTGGACCTGTCCGCCGCCTCCTCCACCGCCGCCTCGGGCGCGCTGGCGCAGATGGAGTGAGTGGTAGGGGTTACTGGTAAACAGTGGTAGGGGAGGGTGGGGGGCGGGAGGGTGCGACTCGGCGATGGGGTGTGGGTGTGAATTGCTGCATGGGGAGTTAGTCATAGTCTGTTTTGGAGTCGGGGCAATGGGGGTCAGTGCAGGTTGTGGGCGTGGTGGAGGGCGCAGTGGTGCCTTTTTGGGCGTGATCGTGATAGTGATCGTGATTGTTCAAGCTGATGGATGGATGGCTAGCAGCGCTCCGGAGCCGTGAGGACCTCACTTACCGGTTACACCAAGGCCATTCATCCGCACAACCGCAAACGCAACCGCAGGAGCGACGAGCGGCGCGCGGCCGCGGGCGCGGCGGAGGGCGGCGGCGAGGGCGGCGACGCCATGAACGCCATGATGGAGATGGGCAAGCTCAACACCGCCCGCATCCGCAAGGTGGGTGTGTGTTAGAAAAGCACAAGGAGAGGAAGGGTCGACACCGTGCGTGCAGCATTTGACGCTGCCATTGGAAGCGCCGGGAACGCCTGCTGGGCAGTGGGCAGTGGGCACCTTGTTGCATGCACCGTTCGAGCGTCATGATAACCCCAGTAAACTGCAAGGCACCGCTTACACACCTCTTACACACCTCCACAGCTCTTATCCTATCAAACACACTCACACATACACGATCCCCCATCACCACCAACAACAACGACCCCCACACACCCCACAAACACCCCCACACCACCACACCCTCACACCCACAGGCCACCGACCCCAAGATCATGGACGTCAAGAAGCGCGTGCGCGACGTGCGACGCAAACTGAAGCGCGAGAGCAAGGTGCAGCTGAGTGACGAGATCATCTTCTTCGACGACATCGCCGGCAACAAGCAGGCCAAGGTGGGTGTGGGTGTGGTGGTTGGGTGAGGCACTGCGTCTGAAGGGGTGGGGTACCTGCAGGAATTGGGTTGGGGGTGCGGGGGGTTGCGGGGGGAGGACTGGAGGTGGACAGGGACACAACGCAAGAAGATGGCTAGGGTTCACATGAGATGGAGAATGAGAGGTGCAGCTTGGTGGAGGAGTTAATGGGGCCTACATGGACCCGAATCCATGTAACAATGTTGTTGTTGGTGGTGGTGGAGGAAGGCTCGCAGGAAGGGCGGTGCCTCGCCAGGCCGCGTGTGGGGGCTGACGCCTGGGGACGGGCCTGCTGCCCTCCCCACTCCACCAACCAACCAACCAACCAACCAGCACTACAACCAACACTCCAAACCACCCACCCCACTGCCCCACTGCTCCTAAACAACCCCACTGCCCAACAACCCCAACAACCCCAACTACCAGCTCCTAACACCGCACCCCCGCACCCCCGCACCACCACCCCCGCCACCACGCATGCATGCAGGTGGAGCTGATGGAGGTGGTGGACTTCTTCCGCACCCCAGAGAAGTTCAAGGCCAGCGGCGCGCGGGCGCCCAAGGGCGTGCTGCTGGTGAGGGTTGGGGGATATGTGATGGCCAGGAAGGGGGGCGGGAGGGGTGGGCGAGGGGGGCGCGAGGGGCGGGGCGTCTGCTACCTTGACACGCCCCTGCCTGCCTGCCTGCCTGCCCGGGCTGGTACCCATAAGCTGTGTGTCTGCGCCTTCCCGCCTGAACTTGAACTTGAACTTGAACTCAAGCTTGACATGCATTGAAAGCCGCGCCCCGCACCCCGTCCCTCCTCCCCACAGGTGGGCCCGCCCGGTAACGGCAAGACCCTGATGGCCCGCGCTGTGGCCGGTGAGGTGGTGGGGGTTAGCCATCCATGGGATGGTGGGACGGTGAGGTGGTGGTGGGGGTTAGCCATCCATGGGATGGTGGGACGGTGAGGTGGGGTGGGGGTTAGCCATCCATGGGATGGTGGGACGGTGAGGTGGGGTGGGGCTTGCACCGCCCACTGCATGGAGCGCCAGCGAGGGGGCAGGGGGTGCTTTTGAAACACCCTCCTTGAAGGGTCAAACACCCCTAAACACGCATCACAACGCATCACGCCAGCAATTATCACCATTACCATTACCATCACCACCTATGACACCGCTCACACGCCTCTTCTTCTTTTCTGCGTTGGTCCTGCTGCTTTCTGCTTGCTGCTGTTAATGATGAGGATGAGAGCGTACATTAGTGCAGCGTTGTGAGAACGTGATAGGCAAAGGCGTAAGAGGCGCATGGCACAACCGGAAGATCCCCCATGAGAAACAAAACGAGAACCAAGTGCACACGTCCCAGGGGACACATGCGTGGGCTAGGAAAGGTTAAGGTTATGAGCAAAGCGGTGCACGCCCTAAGGTGTAGGTCCGAGTACCTCAACACCCGCATGCACATAAGCAGCTGGCATGGCTCTCACGACGCGTTTCGACCGTGCCAAAGGTCTCATCAGGTGAGTTCTGCAGTGCGCATGCAAAGTGCGAGCCCCCATCCCAAACGCCGTTGGGTATGCACACAGCCAACCCACACCCGCCCAACCCGCCCAAGGTTCTTAGCTTGAAATTGCTTCGCAAACTTACAGGCTCGCGTTGGTCGGTGTGGGCGTGGGGAGTTTGGAGGTTGGTCTGCGGTCGCGGGGGGAAGGCAGAGGAGGGCAGGAGCGGCGGGTAAGTTCAAAACATGCCGAGCACACATGACCTCGAAAGGCGTATTTTGCTTTGTCGACCTAAAGAATTGGCTCAATCAAGTATTTATCGCGAGGTGCGCAGCTCGGTGCGGTTTACCGGGCTTGCCGCGAGGGACATCGAAACATGCATTGGCTCCGAAGGGGTCGCAGCGCCAGCGGGAGATGGGCTAAAGTATACAGAAGGTGCTTTGAGGCAAAGATATGTGCTTTGCAAAAGTTGTAAGAGTCTAAAGTCGAAGCAAGCCTCTTGGGCTGAAGGCATGGCGAAGGCATCTCGTGTTCGAAAGCGGAAGAGCAGTAAGGCATACGTCTAGGAGGTCGGGAGCTTGGAATTATGGAGTTATCGGCTGCGGAGGGCATTAAATAACGCCGAGATCGGGGGGCGAAAGGCCGCCGTACGGTGCATGGGGGCAGGATTGCGGGGGGGGGGGGGGTTCGGAAAGGACAGCTGGCCGGTACGCAGGTTTGAAAACGCCGTGCGAGTTTCGGCCGCATGCAAAATTGGGTCGGGCATTTAACGCATATCTTACTTGGATGTGAAGAAAGGCGTGTGATCGCTGCTGCTGCTGCTGCTGCTGCTGCTGCTGCTGCGCTACCCCACCATAGCACAGGGGTCCCGGTGCATTAAGCCAGTAAGGTGCAGTTACCAAGTACCGAAAGGTAGATGGTGCTGCTGCCTTACGGCACAGCACCACTCTACCTTTGAAACATTTGGAGGTCGTGTTATTGTTTTAGAGCAGGGTGATCGGTTGTGTTTCATGACTGGAGCGGTTTGCACGGAAGTTGACATTTGGGCATCAAGGTTTGGCGGGGACGTGCCAACCGAGCTACCAGTTCGTGAATAATCAGCCTCCGGCCGCATACGTGAACGGACACAAACATAGAAAACGTAGTGGGCGCCCTGGGTAATCGGCAGCCCGGCGTAGAGGACGGTTGCTCCTGAGAACACAAACCGCCGTGTGCCGACGGCAAGCATGTGACTCAGGTGGTCCCGTGAGGTAACGTCTCAGCACGTGAAAATCGTGAGGGTGGATACGAGTGCGTTGTGAGATCAGGACCATGTACAGTGTCCGTCACTCCATCACTCGCAGAGCCAGCCGCTCAGAAGGGTGGCTTGATGCACAAGTTGGTGGCAATCGGGAAGTGTATGTGGGTCCCGGACCAGTAGTCCGTCGCCGCCCCATCCCGCCAAGCAACTCATGACCAGGCCTCGCCACACCTGCCTAGGGCGAGAGCAGTTGGTGACAGTTGTCACCCCTGCTCCCTCACCAGGTGTTATGCGAAATGCATAAGATGTCGTGTTACATGAAAGTGCGTAACCCAGGTGGCGTGCAAGTGGTTTGCTCTCAGCATGCGATGGCTCCCTTCAGGCCCGGCAAGCCGGACCCTACGCGACAACCCAGCCGGAGCCAGGCGCGGAAGGAGTAACTGCTGCTGTTAATGATGAGGATGAGAGCGTACATTAGTGCAGCGTTGTGAGAACGTGATAGGCAAAGGCGTAAGAGGCGCATGGCACAACCGGAAGATCCCCCATGAGAAACAAAACGAGAACCAAGTGCACACGTCCCAGGGGACACATGCGTGGGCTAGGAAAGGTTAAGGTTATGAGCAAAGCGGTGCACGCCCTAAGGTGTAGGTCCGAGTACCTCAACACCCGCATGCACATAAGCAGCTGGCATGGCTCTCACGACGCGTTTCGACCGTGCCAAAGGTCTCATCAGGTGAGTTCTGCAGTGCGCATGCAAAGTGCGAGCCCCCATCCCAAACGCCGTTGGGTATGCACACAGCCAACCCACACCCGCCCAACCCGCCCAAGGTTCTTAGCTTGAAATTGCTTCGCAAACTTACAGGCTCGCGTTGGTCGGTGTGGGCGTGGGGAGTTTGGAGGTTGGTCTGCGGTCGCGGGGGGAAGGCAGAGGAGGGCAGGAGCGGCGGGTAAGTTCAAAACATGCCGAGCACACATGACCTCGAAAGGCGTATTTTGCTTTGTCGACCTAAAGAATTGGCTCAATCAAGTATTTATCGCGAGGTGCGCAGCTCGGTGCGGTTTACCGGGCTTGCCGCGAGGGACATCGAAACATGCATTGGCTCCGAAGGGGTCGCAGCGCCAGCGGGAGATGGGCTAAAGTATACAGAAGGTGCTTTGAGGCAAAGATATGTGCTTTGCAAAAGTTGTAAGAGTCTAAAGTCGAAGCAAGCCTCTTGGGCTGAAGGCATGGCGAAGGCATCTCGTGTTCGAAAGCGGAAGAGCAGTAAGGCATACGTCTAGGAGGTCGGGAGCTTGGAATTATGGAGTTATCGGCTGCGGAGGGCATTAAATAACGCCGAGATCGGGGGGCGAAAGGCCGCCGTACGGTGCATGGGGGCAGGATTGCGGGGGGGGGGGGGGGGTTCGGAAAGGACAGCTGGCCGGTACGCAGGTTTGAAAACGCCGTGCGAGTTTCGGCCGCATGCAAAATTGGGTCGGGCATTTAACGCATATCTTACTTGGATGTGAAGAAAGGCGTGTGATCGCTGCTGCTGCTGCTGCTGCTGCTGCTGCTGCTGCTGCTGCTTCTGCTTGCTGCTGCTGCTGCTGCTGCTGCTGCTGCTGCTGCTGCTGCTGCTGCTGCTGCTGCTTTCTGCTTTCTGCTGCTGCTGCTGCTGCTGCTAGGCGAGTCGGGCGTGGCGTTCATCTCCTCCTCCGCCGCGGAGTTCATTGAGATGTACATGGGCCTGGGCGCGGCGCGTGTGCGCGACCTGTTCAACACGGTGGGTGGTGAGGTCTTGTGGTTGTGAGGGATGGTGAGGGATGAGGTGAGGGGGTGGGTGTTGGGCGGAGTTGGAGCGGACTTGGAGTGGGAGGAGGAGTAGGAATGCTGGCGCTGCCGGGCTTCCGCAGTGGGCTTCCTCCTCCTATGGCGCCGCTGTTGCACTTGGCTCGCAGCCCCCTTCTATGAATGGCTATCCCCCCCCCCCTGTCAACCCCTACGCGCTCTCCGCCCCATTCCATGAAACACCATTCCGCTCCGCGCACCCACCCCCTGCACACCCACCCCCACACACTCGCCCCCCCCACACACACAGGCCCGCTCCGTGGCCCCCTGCATCATCTTCATCGACGAGCTGGACGCGGTGGGTGGTGGTGGTGAGGGTTAGGGGGCTAGGGGGTTGTGCTTGCGCGTGCGCTTGTGCCTCCCCTGCCCCATGGCACCCCCTCCCACCCTCCTTTCCTGCTACCGACGTCAGCCGCCTGATCCTCATTGCCTCTTTGCCACCCCCCTGCCCCTCTTTCCAGCTCTCCACCTTTCGTCGTTTCTCACCCCTCCCTGCTCTCCACCACTCCACCGCCCACCGCTACACTACACACACACATGCGACACACACACATGCTCTACACACACGTACACACGCAGGTGGGCCGCCAGCGCCAGGGCGGCGGCCGCTCCAACGACGAGCGCGACAACACCGTCAACCAGCTGCTCACGGAGATGGACGGCTTCGAGGCGGAGCAGCAGGTGCGCGGTGTGCGGGGTGGGGGGGGGTTGTGGTTACCAGCCCAAACTAAACCAATCTAAAGGAAGCGGAGTTGAGTAATGCAATCCGGGGGTCGGAGGGGGCGCTCGGAGGGGGCTGTGTGAGGGAGGGGCGTGTGTGCGTGTGGGGTGTGCCGGGGTGGGGCTTGGAAGGCCGGGCTGGCCCAGGCTTCTCACCCACACGTCAACGCCTTCACACGCCTCTCCCAGCACACCCGCCGCCTACCTGCCCCTACACTTCACTGTTTATCCTTGCAACCACCACCACACACCCACACACACACACACACCCCAGGGCATCGTGGTGATGGGCGCCACCAACCGCAAGGACGTGCTGGACGCGGCGCTGACCCGCCCCGGCCGCTTCGACCGCTCCATCGAGGTCCGGCGGCCCGACTTCCAGGGGCGCCTGGAGGCGGTCAAGGTAAGGGGGAGGGGGAGGGGGAGGGGGGGAGGGGGAGGAGGGGGAGGGAGGGAGAGGCAGGGAGAGGGAGGGAGAGGCAGGGAGTGGTGGGGAAGAGCAGGTGTCATAGCGGCTATGGCATGGGGTTGCGAGTGTGCGCCAGTGGACTTGGGCAGGAGCTGCCTGCCTGCCAGCCCCGCCTGCGTCTCCCTTGTTGCTGCCGAACCTCCACCTCTCCACCGGCTTACCCTGACGACCGCCTCCTGCCGAGCCCCCGCCCATTCGTCTGCCTGCACCTGCTCGCCATGAAACCCCATGACATGCCGGGACCCGCCCAACCCCAGTAAACACAATGCTAGAAACCAAGACACATTGCCCCAAGCAAAACACAACACCCGAATCACACACACACACACACACACACGCATGCACCCCCTCCCCCCCCCCCCACACACACACAGGTGCACCTGCGCGACAAGCCGGTGGCGGCGGAGATCGACTACGTGTCACTGGCCTCGCTCATGGGCGGCATGAGCGGAGCGCAGGTGGGTGGGTGGGGAGGTCCAGGGGAGAGTGGGGGGCAGAACTGGTTCATTCCAGCCTCTTGTAACCCAAGGGAGAGGTGGGAGGCGAGGTGGAGGGGAGGCGGGCATGGGTGCGTGACTCGGGTGTGGGTGGGGCTCCCAGGGGATACGAATCGACCAGGGGGGGGGGGGTAAACCCAAGCTGACTGGCTTGACCGAACCTTGGGTCACATCCTCAACCACGTTACCCGCACACACGCCAAACCCCAACACACAGATTGCGGGAGTGGCCAACACCGCCTGCTTTCTGGCTTCGCGCGACGGCCGCACAGAGGTCAACCAGGTGGGGTGGGCGCGCGTGTGGGGGGATGGGCCTATGTAGGGATGGACCTGTTTGGGACGGGGCAAGTAAACGTGCAACCATCACCGTTGACTAGGGTGGTCGTTTGCCGCGGGCAGGGGGTGGGTCTGCGTGGAAGAGCGGGCGGCCTGCTTGGTTGCGTGTGTGTGTGTGTCTACATCTCCTTCGTCATTAATTCAACATGCATGGAACCCCCTCCCCTCCCCCACTCCTCTCCACACCACGCCGCAGACCGACCTCACGCTGGCCGTGGAGCAGGCCAAGTACGGCCGCGCCTACGACCAGAGCCGGTGGGTGGTGGTCCCGTGTGGGGTGGCGTGGGGTGGGAGCCTGGGAGTGGGAGGGGGCCGTGGGGGCACGATGGACCGGGCGCCCTGGGTCTGGGTGCCAGGGCCTGATGGAGATGGGGGCGGGGGCTGCGGGCGGGCACGCGTGTGTGTTTTGTGTGGTTGCACTGGCCAAGGGCCCAGATGCGCGTCCTTTTGCGCCGCGGTACTTTACCCCTTGCCCACCACCTCCTTCCCTGCAACCCCCATGCCCCTCCCGCTGCGTACACACCCGCTGTAGACACACGCACACACACACACACACACACGCGCATTGTCCTATGTCTGCTGTTCTCTCCCTTGTAATCTTTAACACACACATACACACACACACACGCACGCACACACATACACGTGTGTAATCAGGTTCGTGGGCGCGGGCCGCAAGAAGCGCTTCGCGGTGATGGAGGCATCCATCGCGCTGGCGGCCACGCTGCTGCCCGCCATGGAGCCGGTGGAGTACGTCACCATCATCCCCAGCACCCGCAGCCCGCTGGGGCGCACCGTGCTCAAGGTGGGCGTGGCTGCTTTTCACAGGGGGGGGGGGGGCGTAGGGGGTTTGTATGTGTGTGTTTGGGGGAAACACGGGATAGGGTGGATGTGTGTGTGTGGGTGTGGGTGGGTGGGTGGATGGGGGTGTTGTAAATACCAGCCCAATTAAACCATACCCATGCAAAAGAGCGAGGAGGAGAGCGGGGCCTATGCTGGCAACGGAGAACACTGTCCGGGGGGGGAGGTTGTGCTTGTGTGTGCGTGTGCGTGTGCGTGTGCGTGTGCGTGTGCGTGTGCGTGTGCGTGTGCGTGTGCGTGTGCGTGTGCGTGTGCGTGTGCGTGTGCGTGTGCGTGTGCGTGTGCGTGTGCGTGTGCGTGTGCGTGTGCGTGTGCGTGTGCGTGTGCGTGTGCGTGTGCGTGTGCGTGTGCGTGTGTGTGCGCGTGCGTGTGCGTGCGCGTGCGCTTGCGCGCGTGCGTGCGTGCGTGCGTGTGCGGCAGGGATGTATGGTCAGAGGCGATAGCATGGGGATCCCGCAACTTCCCGTGACATTCAGTGAGCATGTGAGCAGCTGTGGACAGGAGTGAACAGTACTTTCCATCCACCCGCTCTCTTGCCCGCTCCTTGTACCGCACTGTACTGCATTACATCATCACCACAGCCGCACGTGGGCCGCTACACCACCGGCGTGTGGACGTACCGCTACCTGCGGGAGCAGCTGCTGGTGGCGCTGGCGGGCAGGTGGGTGTTCGTGGGGGTGGGGGTGTGTTCGTGGTGTGGGTGTTCGCGGTGTGGGTGTTCGTGGTGTGGGTGTTCCCGATGCAAATGCGGGGTGGGAGGCATTCGAGCGGGTGGGGCACCACTCGGGTGGTGAGGTGTGGGTGCGTGCCGTACGCGTGATTTAGAGGGGGGGCGCGGCATGACATTGTCCCACGGCCTGACAATGAGAATGAGGGTGGGTAAGAAATGGCAACACACAAGCTCGCTCAGCACCAACAGCAATAGCGACCCCTGCCCTGACCCGCAGTCTTGTCGCCACCCCAGCGTTGCAATTCCAACCTCGCCCTAAGCCTCCCCTCTTGTCCCACGCCCGCACCGCCAACCCACCACCGCCAGGGCCGGCGAGGAGCTGGTTCTGGGCCGCGACGAGCTGTCGTCGCTCAACCAGCACCGGCTGCAGATGGCGCGGCAGATCGCGTGGAAGATCATGAACAGCGGTGGGTGGGGGCACGTGGGGCCCTACTACTCGGCTGACAGGGGGCGGTCCGGTCACTGCCGCCTACCAACCCCACCGCCACCGCCACCCCTACTGCCCTCGACACCATCCCGCCCATCCCGCCCTGCCCGCTGCCAGCCCACTCTCGCCCACCCAACCAACCAACATAACCCACCCACCGCCCTCTCAACCACTCATCCACCCAACCAACCGCCCACAGGCATGTCCTCCCACCCCGACTACGAGCACATCCGGGGCCTGGGCGCCAACTATTTTGACGGCAGCTCCGAGCCCGGCCGCTTCCAGCAGACCACCATTGTCATGGACGCAAACCAGGTGCGTGCGGCAGGGCGTGGGCTGGGACTTGGGAGGGAGGGATGGTGTGGTTGCGGGTGGATGTGGGTGGATGGGGAGGGCCAAAGGACGTGGTTGGTGTGGGAGGAAGAGGGGATGTCGGGCGTCACCGCGGCCCTGATGTCGCCGCGCCACCCTGTTCCGCTCTCCTCCATACACACATGCACACACAAACACATTTGGCAAACTCCCCCGTCATTAATTAAACATGCATCCCCACCACCACCACGGTCCTGGCTTACCCACGGTCTCTAACACACACACTTGGCAAACTCCATCCCCTCCCTGTACTACGTCTACCTCGTCATTAACTTAAATACATGGCACCCCCCCCCTTCTTCATTAATTTAACATGCATGGAAACCCCCCCACACACACACACACGCAGACCCGCACCGAGGCGGTGGACGCGGACATGGAGGTGGAGGGGCTGCTGAACGGCGGCTACAAGCAGGTGGGGTGGGGGCCGGGGCCGCTGGGGAGGGGCCGGAGAGGGGCTGGGCCCGGGGCTGGGGAGGGAAGGGGCTGCGGCGGGTGCGGTTGTGGGATGTGGGGTGTGGGATGCGGTTGCGGGATGCAGTTGTGTTGGTGTTGGTGATGTAGTATTGTTATGCGGGTGTTGTTGGGGTGGGTTTGGGGTGGTTGTACGCCTGCTGCGCACGTGCTTCGCGCCCCATCTTGTATAGCCCCAACCGCCAATGATAATACGGCACTTCAATTCACTTCACCTCTGCTGCACACACACACACACACACGCGCGCACACACAGGTGTTTGAGCTGCTGGTGCGCAACCGCGCGGCGCTGGACGCGCTGACGGAGCTGCTGCTGGAGCGGGAGAAGGTCAGCGGCGAGGAGGTGGTGCAGGTACGTGCTTGCGGGCGGGCGTGCGTGCGTGCGGGCGGGCGGGCGGAAGGCTGGGAGAGAGCGGAGGACAAGGGAGAGCGGAGAGGAGGGAGGGGAAGGAGGGGGCAGTGGAGGGAGCGGGACAGGGCAGCAGGTGCGAGGGAGACGAAACGGCAGCGGGGAAGGAGGACGGGGAGGGGAGAGGAGGGAGCGGGGAGCGTTACCCTGGGTGTAGTTCCAGCATGCAGCCCCACTCTGCACCGCCCACGCACACACGTGCCCTTGTCACACTCCGCGCGCACACACGCCCGCGCCCACGACCACCACCACCACGACCACGACCACGACCACGCCGTCCTCCTCCCCGCCGCCTCTCCAAATCCCCGCCCCGCAACGCCAGGTGGTGGAGGAGCTGGGCCACCCGCAGGACCTGGCGGTGCGGCAGCAGTGGGCCGGGTACGAGCTGCTGTAGGTGGTGGTGGTGGTATGGCGGATGTGTGGATGCGGACTGCATGTCGGGAGGTGGAGGTGGAGGTGGGGTGGAAGAGGCTGTAGCAGCTGGGGCTGTAGATGCTGTTGCGTGGGGCCGTGGGAGGCTGGGAGGCTGCCAAGCTGCGAACAGCTTGTGTTAATGGCTGGGTGTGGCGAATGGTTTTCCAACAGCTCTTTGCGGCTGAAGAGCTTTGGAACTTGAAAGTGAGGAAGGCTAGGCGTGACCACGAGGCGTGACCGAGAACGAGGATTAATAGATGGATTGCAACTTGTTCCGTGCTGATGCCTGAATCACTGAGCGCAAGCTGCGCTGAAGAAAACAACTGACTCCAGCATGAAGCTGTAATGCTGGGAATGGCTACGAAGTACTGGCGCGCGCAACATCATCACTACCGTAGACATGTGGATGGGTCAGGCTGCATTCTCAATCAGGTTACCGCGCTTGGCCTTGGGAGGCGAACAGGCCAACAGGCGGGCCACCGCCCGGGGCTCCTGCGCACCCACCACAGCAGACAAACAGCTGCTTGCCCCCCAACTAACAGATAACAGCGGACGCCGGCGCGCGCAAACACGCTGATTCAGGCATCCCGGAACGCGCGCTCAAGCCAAATGCAAGCCAGATGTTGTCACGTACTTGTCCCCAGGCCCCAGCGACGTGGTATTAGCGGTGCACAATATGTGTCCCTAGCCGGACGAGCACGCATATTGTACCGTGCGCGAGCGCGGCAACGCCAATGTAGTGTCTTTTAAGGCCCTAGGACAGCGGGGCACGTCAGCAGCATGTCAGCACACGGGAAGGCGCGACAGTAGGTGCGGGTATAATGCTGCGCGCGGCGCTGCCCACCCGCACCTACCTTGCCGTTGCCGCGCTCCTCAAGCGGCATGTCTGCTGCGTTCAGTTCCGCGATAAGCCCAGCGTGCTTATTATCAGACCGCATCTCCGGCCTCCGTCGCTTCAGCGCTCAGCGCTGAGCGCCGCTCAGCGCCTCAGCTGCGCGCTTTCGGCAAGCTGCTGGGCGGAAACCTTGACAAAGGCCTGTGCTGCGCCTGTCAGCACAAGCAGCTCCTCGGGCTGCTGCTGGCCACGGGCAATAAGGCCACCACAATAAGGCGCACTCCCGACGGAGGCGCGGGCCCGGGGGCCGGCCCGCTGTGCAGTGCGAGGCCTAGAAGGGCGCTGATGTGGTTTGTTCGCTGCAGTTGTCTTGGTATGACTAGGTAGGAAATAAGGAAGAGGGGCCTAGGGGTGCGGGGAGTGCACATGTGCGGACTAGATCTGTCGGCGGCCGATCAACTTACAGCAACACCAAAACATACGTGTTGAAAGCCACACGTAAAAGCCTATGTCCAAAGAGAGACAATTACATCAAGTCAGGCGGGGAAAGGGGGAGTGGCGAGACCAGGCGAGACACTGGCACGCTCTAGCGGGTACCGCCTCCGGCCGATGCCTAGCGGGCGGTAGGCAGTGCCCCCCCCCCGTCCCAGCCGCCCAGGGCCAGTCCAGTATCAGTGTATTATGATCGGATGGCGCACATTTGGATTTGATTTCGCAATTTAGCGCACGTCCGTATGACGCTGGAGGTCCACTCAGCAATGGGCGCGGGGCTCAACCTCAGACCTGGGCCCCAGACGAGATGCTACATGCCAGGTTGTCAAAGCCTGATGCGGGGCCGTGATCCCCTCCCTATTGCCTTGCCACCCCGTAGCACCTCTGGCCACCCCTACCTCAAGTAAGGTGTGCAAGCAACAGAACGCAACAATCCAGAAGGCCCGTCTGCCGGACGGATACATGAAGGCGCACTTCCCTACCATCGCAACTTTTGCACAATCGGCGGGGTGCTCTGTCCCGCCCCCTCGCAAGGCACGCGCAGCGGCAGCAAAGGCCATCTTGCACGCTAGTATACACTCTGAAACTTGTACAAAAACGCAAACGACAACGCAAAACGCGAAAGCCAAAAGCTGCACACCAAATAATCGTACGAGTACACCCACCGACGCATCCGCGGCAAACGCACCGCAAGGGCAGCAGCCGGCAAGGGCAGCCGCGCTACGTACCTCCACACTCCTGAACTCACGGCGTAGCAGGGACTTGGTAGTCTTCTCGTGTGGCCTTACCCACGCGTGGCTGTGTGGTGCACGCGTCCCTTGTTGCGTGTGTCCCCAAAACTCCAACAGCAAGAAACAACGACGCACGCATATGCGCCCTAAGCGAAACATAGATCACAAAACTATCTGCTCTTATCTCTGGCAACCACACTAGCGCCATCCTTGATCGTGTGCTGCTCTTCTCTTGCCTGCACCACTCGCCACCTTCTGCGCCTGCCCCTTCCCTCCAGCCCCGCCAACCGTGTCACTGATGTTGCCCCCTGATGTCCCTTTTCTTTGGTTTCCGGAATGAACCACCTTCCCTCACTGACTCCGTACCAGGCGCAGCCCACAGGTCTCACCGCATGTCCCGCCGCCACGGCAGCGGCAGCCACAAACGCCTGGCCGGCTGCCGTCCCCCTCCAAGCCGCTCGCCTGCTCCTGCTGCTCCCTGCTGCTGCCTCGCCCCATCTCCATCTCCACCTCCATGTCCCTCGCTCCAGCTCCAGCGCCTGAGGAGGCCCGCCTGCCCGCCTGCCTGCCTGCCTTCCTCCTCCTCCTCCTCATCCTCAGTCGTCGTCGATGAGGTTGAGCAGCCCCGCCTCCACGGCGGCCTGCCGGTACGTCTCCAGCCGCTCCCTGTTGTAGGGTGGTGTGTGTTTGAACGTGAGGGAGCACAGGGAGGCTGCTTAGGCATGCAGCACCTTCACGCTAGCACACCGCCCCTACCACACACGCCGTCCTCCCTCACGTCCCCCTCCCACCCACAAGCTCACATGCGCTTGCATGTCAAACCTGTCAGGCGTTCACCTTACCTCATCAACACCTGCCCCCAACGCACCCAGGGCGCATGCGGAAGAGTGTAGGGCCGTCGCACTGGCTTCGCAGTTCGCACTGCCCCAATGTCTGATTGCCCGACTGCTGCCCGGGCACCTGGCCGCACCGCAGCATGGCCGTGCACCACTCCCAGCCCCCACCTCCCCCTCCTCCACACCCATCAAGCCACACCCGCACCCGCACCCGCCCACCCGCACCCACCCACACCCGCCCACCCGCCCACCCGCAGCCACAGCCACACCCACCAAGCCAAACACACCCACACCTGCACCGCCCACACACACCCACACCCACCCGCACCCACACCCGCACCGCCCACCCACGCACGCTCGCGCGCACCTGTAGGGCGCTATGTAGGCCTCCCACTCGGGCGGCGGGCGCAGGATGTCCGACGTGGCAATGCCCGCCACGATGCCGATCTCAAATGGCGTCGGCTCCTGTCGCAGGGTGGCGTGAGCATGGCGTGAGCCGAGATGAGGTGCGGTTTCAGCCGAGATACGTGGGTGTGGTCTGCCATAAGTGACCCTCATGCCCTGTGGCCCCCATCCCGCCATCTGTGTTACCCCGCCGCCGCCGCAGGGCGCCCTGAGCCTGCGTGGCAACTCACACTAACACCAACACACTGCAATAACACCTATCCCTTCCCGCCCGGCGGCAGCCGGATTTCGCCCCCTGGCCCCCCCGCCCCACGGCCGTCTATCCCCGGCCCCATGCCTGCCGCAGCCTGCCCCTAAACCCCACCCCATGCGTCAACCCCACCCCCGCCCCCACAACCCCGGACCCGGCCTCACAATCAACCCCGGCCTCAAACCCCAGCCCGGCCTCACACCCCATCGGTGGGGTCCCCGCCCCCCAAACACCAACACACTCAGCCCGCCCCACCCTGCCGCGCCCCCGCGCCCTCCCAAACCTCCACAGCCCCCACCTCCCCGGCCCCACCTTGGGCTTGCGCTTGAGCTTCCACCCCAGCTGCGCCAGGCTGCGGTCGGACTTCTTCTGGTTGCAGCGCATGCAGGCCGTCACCTGGTGGCGGTGGGGCGGTGTGTGTGGGGGGTGGCGGTGGGGAGGGCGGCGGCGGTGTGTATGTGTGTGTGGGGGGGTAGTTCATTCCAGAAAGGGGGGGTTGGGGTAGGATGGGTGGAGTAGGGGTGCCATGCATGTAAATTTAATGACGAGGGGGTTCCATGCATGTTAAATTAATGACAAGGTAGACGGGGGGGGGGGGGGGTATTGTTTCAAGCCAGGGATTAAGGGCAGGGTGGATAGGGAGTGTGTGGGAGGGACGGCACGCGCGCAGCTCCCAAGCCCTGCCCATGTACCCCACCATCATCCATCTTGACTTAAACTCGACCCACGGCCGTGCTCGCATCCGCCCGCCCGCAGCGCGCCGCCCTCCCCACCCACAGCCCAACACCCAACCAGCGCCCGGCCCTCCTCCGAAGCTCCCCTCCCTTCTCACGTTCCCTCGGTTGTCGGTTGTTTTGCTTTACCTCCTGGATTGAAATACCCACCTCACCTCACCCCAAACCCCACGAACCCCACGAACCCCGCGCTTCCCCAGCCCTCAGTCAATCGCCCCCCCGCCCCCCTCACCAGGTTGTCCCACGTCTCCTTGCCGCCCTTGCTGGCGGGGTGCACGTGGTCTATGGTCAGGTCGCGACGCGAGCCGCAGTACCTACATGTGCGGGTTGAGAGCGGGGTGGGTGGTTGGGAGGTTGGGGAGGTGGTAGAGGCGGTGGTTGCCGAGGCACTGGGGTTGGCGGAGCAATAACGCCGCGCGGGCAAACGCATGATCACGTGTCGAGAAGCTGCGGGCTCGGGGGGCGTGTGGGCCGGCGAGCGGGCGGCGGCGGTGGTGGTGGCAGACGCGCAACACCTTCACCTTGGACACCTTCACCCGCCGCCCGACCTCGTCCTGCACCTCCTCTAAGATCTAAAACCAAAGAGCCTCTCCCGTCCAAAGCCACTACTCACTGGCAGCAGAAGCCGTCCCGCACCATCACGTTGCGCCGCGTGCACGCCACACGCGAACACAGGTCCTGCCCGGTGCAGGCGGGTGTGGGAGTGGGCCGGTGGGTAAGTGGATGGGTGGATGTGGGAGTGGGTAGGTGGGCCGGTGGGTGGGCCGGTGGGTGGGTGGGCCGGTGCGAGCTGAAGGAGCCACGACAGGAGTGAGGACATTGCGGGTCCGACAGGGCGGCGGAGACTGGGGAGGCATGACATGCAGGGCACATGTCCACGGCATATACACAGCAGCAGTGTCCCTCCCAGCAAGTGCCCCGTGCGCAAGCCCCCGCGCCCAGCCCAAACACAGCCGCCCCGACCGCCCTATCGAACGTACAAGCGCGCTCTCCCCTCTCCTGTTTTGCCAGGTCCCATCCCAGCAGCATCCCAGCAGCATCCCTCCCGCCCCGCCCCGCCCCGCCCCGCGCCCCCCTACACCCTCCCCCATGCGCCCTCCGCCCTACCCACCTACCTGCACGTCCGCGGTGTACTGCGGCACTCGCAGCACGGCGGGCAGCGGGTGCTCGCCGCTGCCGGTGGAGCACACGGCGGGCGGCGGGTAGTACTCCAGCACCTCGCCCTGGCGGTTGGTTGGTTGGATTGGTTGGTTGGTTGGTTGGTTGGGAGGTTGGGTGATGGTTGGGTGGTGGTCAGGGCGGGTGGTTGTTGCTGAGTGGTTGGGCGGATGTGGTGTGGAGGGGCGATAAGAGGGTGGCGCGATGTGATGTGGTGCCGCACTACTATGTTGGCGAGGGCGGGGGCGGGCAGAGCGCGTGGGCCGAGGAGCAGAGTAAGGAAGGACAGGGGCATGCTAGGCTCGCTGGTCACGTGAACCCAGCACCCGCAACCACCCTCAGCCAACCAACCGCCCAACCACTCACCCAACCAGCCACCCACCCAACTCACCCGGCCGTAGTACTCAAAGTGGAACGCCTTGTACCAGGTAAGACTGGTGGGGCGGTGGGTGTGGGAGGGCGGGAGGGCGGGAGGGTGGGGGCGGAGGCGCGAAGGCAAGACAGCAGGCGGCGAATAGGGCCGAGTAGGCGAGGTCAGCACGAAGCCTTGCCCCCTCTCCCACTCACACGTTGGGGGGGATATGTGGTGGCCAGGAAGGGGGCGGGAGGGGTGGGCGAGGGGGGCGCGAGGGGCGGGGCGTCTGCTACCTTGACACGCCCCTGCCTGCCTGCCTGCCCGGGCTGGTACCCATAAGCTGTGTGTCTGCGCCTTCCCACCTGAACTTAAACTTGAACTTGAACTTGAACTTGAACTTGAACTTGAACTTGAACTGCATTGAAAGCCGCGCCCCGCACCCCGTCCCTCCTCCCCACAGGTGGGCCCGCCCGGTAACGGCAATAGCAAGACCCTGATGGCCTGCGCTGTGGCCGGTGAGGTGGTGGGGGTTAGCCATCCATGGGATGGTGGGACGGTGAGGTGGTGGTGGGGGTTAGCCATCCATGGGATGGTGGGACGGTGTGGTGGGGTGGGGCTTGCACCGCCCACTGCATGGAGCGCCAGCCCGGCGGCAACACAAGGTGTACATCATCGAGGTTGGTTACACCTCCGACCTGCACCACAGCGAGAAGTGTGACCAGAAACAAGCACAGCATAGCCGTCTGGCCGACGCGCTGCGTGCCGCCGGCTGGGAGGTTGTCTACAAGCACGAGCAGATCGTTACGCTGGGGCATGGTGGCACCGTCGCAAACACCCTTGAGCCCCTCCTCCGCACCCTCGGTGCCACTTCTCACACCGCGCAATCCTGCTGTACACGCATTCACATGCACAGCGTCGTTAGCCTGCGTACAACGGCACTGCTGTACTACCGGCTCGAGCGTGAGACGGGAGTAGTGACCTCACGCACCACTGGACGCCCGGCCGATGCCGTCACAGGTGGGCCTGCCCCACGTGAGCCCGGTTAAGTCCACTCATGTTGCTCCACGGTGGGGTGAGCGCAACTCACTCCTCCTTAAGAAACGCGGCCTCCTCTGTGAACCGCGTACATATTATTATTATTATTATTGCTTTTCAACGCAACATAGGGCACGGGCTGCAGTGTGCCTCACCGAGCCCAGGGCGTGCCCTTGGGACACAGGTCTTTTCCTAGTTGAAGAGAACGTGGAAATGTTGCGGTATTCGAGGGAGCAGGGGGTGCTTTTAAAACACCCTCCTTGAAGGGTCAAACACCCCTAAACACGCGTCCCAACGCATCACGCCAGCAATTATCATCATTACCATTACCATCACCACCTATGACACCGCTCACACGCCTCTTCTTCTTTTCTTTGTTGGTCCTGCTGCTTTCTGCTTTCTGCTGCTGCTGCTGCTGCTGCTAGGCGAGTCGGGCGTGGCGTTCATCTCCTCCTCCGCCGCGGAGTTCATTGAGATGTACATGGGCCTGGGCGCGGCACGTGTGCGCGACCTGTTCAACACGGTGGGTGGTGAGGTCTTGTGGTTGTGAGGGGGTGAGGGATGACGTGAGGGATGACGTGAGGGGGTGGGAGTTGGGCGGAGTTGGAGCGGACTTGGAGTGGGAGGAGGAGTAGGAATGCTGGCGCTGCCGGGCTTCCGCAGTGGGCTTCCTCCTCCTGTGGCGCCGCTGTTGCACTTGGCTCGCACCCCCCTCCCCCCTCTGTCAGCCCCTGCGCGCTCTCCGCCGCGCACCGCCCCATTCCATGAAACACCATTCCGCTCCGCGCACCCACCCCCTGCACACCCACCCCGTCCCGCCGTCGTCCGCTGGAGCCGACTACACCTTCTGGTCATCGGTACGCCTTCTGTGGCGCATCGTCTGTCTACGTCTCCTTCTTCATTAATTTAACATGCATGGAACCCCCCCACACTCGCCCCCCCACACACACAGGCCCGCTCCGTGGCCCCCTGCATCATCTTCATTGACGAGCTGGACGCGGTGGGTGGTGGTGGTGAGGGTGGGGGGGGGCTAGGGGGTGCGTGTGTGCTTGCGCTTGCGCTTGTGCCTCCCCTGCCCCTGTCTACATGGCACCCCCTCCCACCCTCCTTTGCTGCTACCGACGTCAGCCGCCTGATCCTCATTACCTCTTTGCCACCGCCCCTGCCCCTCTTTCCACCTCTCCACCTCTCGTCCTTTCTCACCCCTCCCTGCTCTCCACCACTCCACCGCCCACCGCTACACTACACACACACATGCGACACACACACGTGCTCTACACACACGTACACACGCAGGTGGGCCGCCAGCGCCAGGGCGGCGGCCGCTCCAACGACGAGCGCGACAACACCGTCAACCAGCTGCTCACGGAGATGGACGGCTTCGAGGCGGAGCAGCAGGTGCGCGGTGTGCAGGGTGCGGGGGGGCCCTTGGAGGGGGCTGTGTCAGGGAGGGCCGCGTGTGCGTGTGGGGTGTGCCGGGGTGGGGCTTGGAAGGCTGGGCTGGCCCAGGCTTCTCACCCACACGTCAACGCCTTCACACGCCTCTCCCAGCACACCCGCCGCCTACCTGCCGCTACACTTCACTGTTTATCCTTGCAACCACCACCACACCCCCACCCACCCACCCACACACACACACCCCAGGGCATCGTGGTGATGGGCGCCACCAACCGCAAGGACGTGCTGGACGCGGCGCTGACCCGCCCCGGCCGCTTCGACCGCTCCATCGAGGTCCGGCGCCCCGACTTCCAGGGGCGCCTGGAGGCGGTCAAGGTAAGGGGGAGAGGGAGGGGGGGGAGAGGGAGGGAGAGGGAGGGGGGGGGACGGCGGGAGGGAGAAGCAGGGAGTGAGGGGGAAGAGGAGTGTCATAGCGGCTATGGCAGGGGGTTGCGAGTGTGCGCCAGTGGACTTGGGCAGGAGCTGCCTGCCTGCCTGCCAGCCCCGCCTGCGTCTCCCTTGTTGCTGTCCTTCTGCCCGAACCTCCACCTCCCCACCGGCTTACCCTGCCGACAGCCTCCTGCCGAGCCCCCCGCCCCCATTCGTCCCCCTGCCTGCTCGCCATGAACTCCCATGACATGCCGGGACCCGCCCAACCCCAGTAAAACACAATGCTCGAAACCAAAACACATTGCCCCAAGCAAAACACAACACCCGAATCACACACACACACACACGCATGCACCCCCCCCCCACACACACACAGGTGCACCTGCGCGACAAGCCGGTGGCGGTGGAGATCGATTACGTGTCCCTGGCCTCGCTCATGGGCGGCATGAGCGGAGCGCAGGTGGGTGGGTGGGGAGGTCCAGGGGAGAGTGGGGGGCAGAACTGGTTCATTCCAGCCTCTTGTAACCCAAGGGAGAGGTGGGAGGCGAGGTGGAGGGGAGGCGGGCATGGGTGCGTGACTCGGGTGTGGGTGGGGCTCCCAGGGGATACGAATCGACCAGGGGGGGGGGGTAAACCCAAGCTGACTGGCTTGACCGAACCTTGGGTCACATCCTCAACCACGTTACCCGCACACACGCCAACCCCCTAACACACAGATTGCGGGAGTGGCCAACACCGCCTGCTTTCTGGCTTCGCGCGACGGCCGCACAGAGGTCAACCAGGTGGGGTGGGCGCGCGTGTGTGGGGATGGGCCTGTGTAGGGATGGACCTGTTTGGGACGGGGCAAGTAAACGTGCAACCATCACCGTTGACTAGGGTGGTCGTTTGCCGCGGGCAGGGGGTGGGTCTGCGTGGAAGAGCATCACCAGTTGCTAATTCGTTTATTCGATTAGCGATTTGATACGTCCTTATGGCTGAAGGGACCCGGGTTCGAATCCGGATGAAGCCCAATTATGCACGGGCGTAAGATTGGTGAGAGACCGATCGGTGATCCCACGAATGAAATAGCTCGTGGTGCAGGCAGAGTCCGAAGTTGGTGGTCGTAAAACAGGAGCGCCAGGCTCTGGCAAGTTGCGCTAACTGGCAGTGCTCCGCAGCTTTAATGCGGCGTTTCCCTAGCGGCATAGGGTGATGGCTAGGATAGGGTGGCTCGGATGTGCTAGGATATGATGGTGGCTAGGATACAGTGGTGAAGAATCGTAGAGTTAGTCTGACAGTGCTAGGGTTGCGCTCGCAGACAATTCTCCGTTAATCCACGCTAGGACCTACGGTCCAGTGTAACCTTTCTTTCTTTCTTTCTCTGCGTGGAAGAGCGGGCGGCCTGCTTGGTTGCGCGTGTATGTGTCTACATCTCCTTCGTCATTAATTCAACATGCATGGAACCCCCTCCCCTCCCCCACTCCTCTCCACACCACGCCACAGACCGACCTCACGCTGGCCGTGGAGCAGGCCAAGTACGGCCGCGCCTACGACCAGAGCCGGTGGGTGGTGGTCCCGGCGGGTGGGGTGGCGTGGGGTGGGAGCCTGGGAGTGGGAGGGGACCGTGGGGGCACGATGGACCGGGCGCCCTGGGTCTGGGTGCCAGGGCCCGATGGAAATGGGGGGGGGGGGCTGCGGGCGGGCACGCGTGTGTGTTTTGTGTGGTTGCACTGGCCAAGGGCCCAGATGCGCATCCTTTTGCGCCACGGTACTTTACCCCTTGCCCACCACCTCCTTCCCTGCAACCCCCATGCCCCTCCCGCTGCGTACACACCCGCTGTAGACACACGCACACACACACACACGCGCATTGTCCTATGTCTGCTGTTCTCTCCCTTGTAATCTTTAACACACACACACACACACACACACACACACACACACACACACACACACACACACACACACACACACACACACACACGCACACACATACACGTGTGTAATCAGGTTCGTGGGCGCGGGCCGCAAGAAGCGCTTCGCGGTGATGGAGGCATCCATCGCGCTGGCGGCCACGCTGCTGCCGGCCATGGAGCCGGTGGAGTACGTCACCATCATCCCCAGCACCCGCAGCCCGCTGGGGCGCACCGTGCTCAAGGTGGGCGTGGCTGCTTTCCCAAGGGGGGCGTAGGGGGTTTGTATGTGTGTGTTTGGGGGAAACACGGGATAGGGTGGATGTGTGTATGTGGGTGGGGGTGGGTGGGTGGGGGTGTTATAAATACCAGCCCAATTAAACCATACCCATGCAAAAGAGCGAGGAGGAGAGCGGGGCCTATGCTGGCAACGGAGAACACTGTCCGGGGGGGAGGTTGTGCTTGTGTGTGCGTGTGCGTTTGCGTTTGCGTGTGCGTGTGCGTGTGCGCGTGCGCGTGCGCGTGCGTGCGTGTGCGTGTGCGCGTGCGTGTGCGTGCGTGTGTGTGTGTGTGTGTGTGTGTGTGTGTGTGTGTGTGTGTGTGTGTGTGTGCGTGCGCGTGCGCGCGTGCGTGTGCGGCAGGGATGTATGGTCAGAGGCGATAGCATGGGGATCCCGCAACTTCCCGTGACATTCAGTGAGCATGTGAGCAGCTGTGGACAGGAGTGAACAGTACTTTCCATCCACCCGCTCTCTTGCCCGCACTGTACTGCATTACATTATCATCACAGCCGCACGTGGGCCGCTACACCACCGGCGTGTGGACGTACCGCTACCTGCGGGAGCAGCTGCTGGTGGCGCTGGCGGGCAGGTGGGTGTTCGTGGGGGTGGGGGTGTGTTCGCGGTGTGGGTGTTCGCGGTGTGGGTGTTCCCGATGCAAATGCGGGGTGGGAGGTATTCGAGCGGGTGGGGCACCACTCGGGTGGTGAGGTGTGGGTGCGTGCCGTACGCGTGATTTAGAGGAGGGGGCGCGGCATGACATTGTCCCACGGCCTGACAATGAGAATGAGGGTGGGTAAGAAATGGCGAAACACAAGCTTGCTCAGCACCAACAGCAACAGCGACCCCTGCCCTGACCCGCAGCCTTGTCGCTACCCCTGCGTTGCAATTCCAACCTCGCCCTAAGCCTCCCCTCTTGTCCCACGCCCGCACCACCAACCCACCACCGCCAGGGCCGGCGAGGAGCTGGTTCTGGGCCGTGACGAGCTGTCGTCGCTCAACCAGCACCGGCTGCAGATGGCGCGGCAGATCGCGTGGAAGATCATGAACAGCGGTGGGTGGGGCACGTGGGGCCCTCCTACTGGGCTGACAGGGGGCGGTCCGGCCACTGCCGCCTACCAACCCCACCGCCACCACCACCCCTACTGCCCTCGCCACCATCCCGCCCATCCCGCCCTGCCCGCTGCCACCCCACTCTCGCCCACCCACCCAACCCAACCAACCAACCAACCAACCTCCCTCCCTCTCAACCACCCAACCACCCAACCAACCGCCCACAGGCATGTCCTCCCACCCCGACTACGAGCACATCCGCGGCCTGGGCGCCAACTACTTTGACGGCAGCTCCGAGCCGGGCCGCTTCCAGCAGACCACCATTGTCATGGACGCAAACCAGGTAGGGTGTGGGCGGCAGGGTGTGGGCTGGGACTTGGGAGGGAGGGATGGTGTGGTTGCGGGTGGATGTGGGTGGATGGGGAGGGCCAAAGGACGTGGTTGGTGTGGGAGGAAGAGGGGATGTCGGGCGTCACCGCGGCCCTGATGTCGCCGCGCCACCCTGTTCCGCTCTCCTCCATACACACATGCACACACAAACACATTTGGCAAACTCCCCCGTCATTAATTAAACGTGCATCCCCACCACCACCACGGTCTTGGCTACCCCCCCCCCCCCACACACACAAACACACACACACACACACACACACACACACACACGTTTCATAGTACTCCCCCTTGTGATCTCTAACACACACACTTGGCAAACTCCATCCCCTCCCTGTACTACGTCTACCTCGTCATTAACTTAAATACATGGCCCCCCCCACACACACACGCAGACCCGCACCGAGGCGGTGGACGCGGACATGGAGGTGGAGGGGCTGCTGAACGGCGGCTACAAGCAGGTGGGGTGGGGGCCGGGCCTGGAGAGGGGCCGGGGAGGGGCTGGGCCCGGGGCTGGGGAGGGAAGGGGCTGCGGCGGGTGCGGTTGTGGGATGTGGGGTGTGGGATGCGGTTGCGGGATGCAGTTTTGTTGGTGTTGGTGATGTAGTATTGTTATGCAAGTGTTGTTGGGGTGGGTTTGGGGTGGTTGTACGCCTGCTGCGCACGTGCTTCGCGCCCCATCTTGTATAGCCCCAATCGCCAATGATAATACGGCACTTCAATTCACTTCACCTCTGCTGCACACACACACACACACACGCGCGCACACACAGGTGTTTGAGCTGCTGGTGCGCAACCGCGCGGCGCTGGACGCGCTGACGGAGCTGCTGCTGGAGCGGGAGAAGGTCAGCGGCGAGGAGGTGGTGCAGGTACGTGCTTGCGGGCGGGCGTGCGTGCGTGCGTGCGGGCGGGCGGAAGGCTGGGAGAGAGCGGAGGACAAGGGAGAGCGGAGAGGAGGGAGAGGAAGGAGGGGGGAGTGGAGGGAGCGGGACAGGGCAACAGGTGGGAGGGAGGCGAAACGGCAGCGGGGAAGGAGGAGGGGGAGGGGAGAGGAGGGAGCGGGGAGCGTTACCCTGGGTGCAGTTCCAGCATGCAGCCCCACTCTGCACCGCCCACGCACACACGTGCCGTTGTCACATTCCGCGCGCACACACGCCCGCGCCCACGCTCACGTCCACGCTCACGACCACGCCGTCCTCCTCCCCGCCGCCTCTCCGAACCCCCGCCCCGCAACGCCAGGTGGTGGAGGAGCTGGGCCACCCGGCAGACCTGGCGGTGCGGCAGCAGTGGGCCGGGTACGAGCTGCTGTAGTGGGTGGTGGTATGGCGGTTTTTGAGGACGGAAGGCCCGTGCGGCAAGAATTGGAGGCATTGCGACGGGAGCTTGTAGCGCGCGCGACCGTCAGGCGCACAGAGTCTGTATGTCTCGCAGAGACATACAGACGTAAGAATTTTTTCGCCGTATGACCACGCCTGAGGGTGCCCAAGGATCGGTTGTTACCCCTCCAACGCTGGTGTGAGGACCGGAAGCGTCAGCTGGAAAGCTGTAACGGGGAGAGAGCCTGGCACGGCTTCCACCGAAGCGTGTCAACCACTGACACGGTCCACACGAACCCTAGCCTTCTGGGAGCCGCAGGAGAAGGAGGAGAGGGAATAGGATAGGAGGAGGAGGAGGGGTTGGTTCGAGACTTATCGAGACGGGTATGCAGGGGTTTGAGGGCCTGCACAGGAATCCGGGAGAGGGGCCTCACGCTGCCGGTGGCGGTCTTAGGCGCTAGGGAGGCACGGCGCACTCGGCGCAGAGAGGGGGACACGAGGGGACAGGTCAAGCCACGCTCGTGTGTTACAGGGGGCCCTATTAGAGGGACTCGGGGCAGTAGCCCGTGATCAGAGATAGAGAAGGAGAGCGCAGGGCTTACTGCCTCAGTTTGGTTTTACGGCCTGGTCTCTGTGTACACAGGTCTTGCCTGGTCTGAAATGATCTGGCCTATTGAGTGTGCTGCTTCTCGGTCTGGAAAGGGTGGGACGAGGCTGGGGATGAGGTCCATGCGGAGGGAGGGTATGGACCGGGAGAGAATTGGAGTGGGCCGGGATTCGTGGCATGCACTGGATGTCGGGATGTCGCAGTCGAATCTCAGTAATCGCTCTGTGAAAATGTTAAAGAAAGGGTGGGAAGCGGTCGTGGACCTCGTGGGGAGTGGGCCGGGGTTCCTGCCTGGCATGCGCATGCTCGGGATGTTGGCTGGGAAGTCGCGATCAACTCTTAGTAACCGCTCTGTGAAAATGTTATTAAAGAAAGAGGGCGAAAGAGGGAAGAGGTCGTGGACCTCGTGGGGAGTCGGCCGGGGTTCCTGGCATTCGCATGCTCGGGATCTTGGCTGGGAAGTCGCGGTCAATTCTCAGTAACCGCCCTGTGAAAATTTTACTGTTCTTTGAAAACCCACAAGGCTATTCGATAGCGCTTGCATGTAGAAGCTGATAGCAAAACCCAGGTCGGCCGAAAGGCCGCTCCACGCGAACTTGCTCGCGATTACAATTGCTGCAGCAAATTAATTTGTCGCAGACTCGATTATGCGTGAAACCAGCGCGACTTTTGGCGCCTGTGCAACGCGGCCTTTCGATTGCATTTGCTCGGCGCTCGCGAAACGCGCTATTCAGAAAGTACGCATGATTGACCCAGGGTCGGTCAAGTTGTCCATCTTGTCTATACATAGGGCAGCATAAATACATACGCCTCTAGGGCTTCACCCCTAGCCTCCGAGCCTTGGCTCGTGAGGGGGCTCGACTGACATTTCTGTTTCGTCGACTTTGGCGTGTTATGCAAACTTTTTGTAGCTCGATACGAGCTCTCTGACTGCTAGGAATGCCGATTTAGGCGCCGACGGGCGCTCAGCGCCACCCAAGACCTCGAAGTTCCATGGCGGCTGGTCCGCGGCTCCCGCGGCCGGCCGGGCGGGTTCTTCCTTGTTGCTGCTGTTGAGGCGCTTGTGTGTGCAGGTTGCTGGCGGCTCTCGTAGCCGTCTGTGGCCGGGCGCAAGCCTCGATGGACAACTCGCTGTCGGCATGGCGCTCCACTGAGGATGCTCGACAGCCTTCTTTCCAGCCGGTGCCAGACTGCCGTTAAAAGCCTGGCGAGGAGGCGCAGCGCCGGAATGCTGCACGCCGGGTTGCCGTGTTGGTGGATGCAACGTGTCGGTAGCGAGTTGTCTATCCTGGTGGGTTGTTCGGGGCGCTGCCCTGTGTTGGGCCTGTAGGCCGGGACCAGACTGTGCCGTTGGCACGATTGATGTGAGGGCGCTGCCCCGTGTTGGGCCTTAGGGCCAGGACCAGACTGTGCCGCAGGCACGCAAAGACGCCCAGTCACGTCCGCGCGGCGGGGGCGACCCTGCTTCGCGGCGTGCGAAATGAGTGGTGTTTCTGTTTGATGCGGATGACGGCGGACCACTGGCCTGTCCGCGCCGTGTTGTGCGGGGGCACCACCACCAAAAGACCTAAAACTGAAGCATTGCTTCTTTGGACTTGGCAATGAGGAAGCTGTGCGGTGTGGCTGTGACGGGTCATGCATCCGGGTGTCTGACTTGGTTTCGACACACTGTGCGTGGAGTTGCCGGACTGAGGACTTGAAAGTGGGCTGCAAAACCTGGTGGTGGTTTCCGGTCGCAGGGTGGATCCCTCTGGCTTATGTCAGCCCAGGGCCCGAGTATGCCCCTTGCTCGCTTGCGAGCTCGGCGTGTCCTTTCCTGTAAACACGCAATCATAAAGCCTAGCCCAGAATTTTGCCTTAAATATGAACGCCGGCATGACCCATGCAACACCTTCCTCCCAGCCCCCCTCTCTCGTCCCATCCTCCTCTTTCTCGTCCCACCTTCCCTACACTTTAAGCAGCTTCCGAGCACTTGAGGCAGCTGCTGAACACTTTAAGCAGCTTCCGAGCACTTTAAGCAGCTTCTCGGACGAGCGCGAACGTGCCCTTTTCACTTTCACAAATGAAAGGCGTACTCACAATTCATGATGCATCAACGAGATATTTATGGTTGCGGAATTACAGAGGGGACAACCCGAGTGTGCAAGCGCACAGACATTTATGAATGCGGGTTTACAAGAAGGGGACAGTGTGAACACTGTCTCGGGCACAGGTGGCCAACCGCAACCCTGCTGGGCTGCCCACCCGACTCACAGCTGCGTAGGCGTGTCGAAGCTAAGCGAGACGCCCGCCAGAGCCACACCAGACACAGCATCACAGTACGCGCGGCTCATGAATGCACCATTTTTCGCCGTATGACCACGCCTGAGGGTGCCCAAGGATCAATTGTTACCCCTCCAACGTTGGTGTGAGGACCGGACGCTGGGGTGATGAGCCAAGCACGGCAACCACTGGCTGGTCTCAAGATACCGTGTGTGTGTGAGGGCGAGAGCGCCGCTCACAGATAGGGGTGCGGAAGCGTAATGCGGAAGTTATAATTACCGAGACAGATCGAGATGCGGAAGCGTCAGCTGGAAAGCTGTAACGGGGAGAGGGCCTGGCACGTCTTCCACCGAAGCGTGTCAACCACTGACACGGTCCACACGAACCCTAGCCTTCTGGGAGCCGCAGGAGAAGGAGGAGAGGGAATAGGATAGGAGGAGGAGGAGGGGTTGGTTCGAGACTTATCGAGACGGGTATGCAGGGGTTTGAGGGCCTGCACAGGAATCCGGGAGAGGGGCCTCACGCTGCCGGTGGCGGTCTTAGGCGCTAGGGAGGCACGGCGCGCTCAGCGCAGAGAGGGGGACACGAGGGGACAGGTCAAGCCACGCTCGTGTGTTACAGGGGGCCCTATTAGAGGGACTCGGGGCAGTAGCCCGTGATCAGAGATAGAGAAGGAGAGCGCAGGGCTTACTGCCTCAGTTTGGTCTTACGGCCTGGTCTCTGTGTACACAGGTCTTGCCTGGTCTGAAAAGCCTAGCCCAGAATTTTGCCTTAAATATGAACGCCGGCATGACCCATGCAACACCTTCCTCCCAGCCCCCCTCTCTCGTCCCGCCTTCCTCGCACTTTAAGCAGCTTCCGAGCACTTTAAGCAGCTTCTTGGACGACAGCGAACCTGCTCGTCCTTGGGCCCCTCCTGGGCCCCTGGGCCCCCTCTGGGCCCCTGGGCCCCTCTGGGCCCGTCCACGTCAGCACTGTCGGGTTCTTCCACACTTTCCACTCCCGCGCTCAAAGCAGCCCATACTCAATTAAACATACTTTATTTAATTGTATTTGTCTTTTGTTCATCCATGCTCGTGCGCACTACGGTTCGCGAGCTCAGTCGCGACCGGCAAAACACACATGCGTCGGACACGCTTACTCGTCCTGACACCCCCACGTCCCCCACCATCAAACGCGTCATAACGCTCAGCGGGTGGCCCATCGCTATGCTCACCACAGCTGTAGCGCGTTCCCCTGCAAAAGCCCGTGACCACGCGGGCTCTAGGGACACCCGCGTTCTTGCTCCCCTTTCTCTCATCATCCAAAGGTAGCATAGCCTTGTCCTTTCCCACCCACCAAGTTGCATGCCGCAGCGTATCCCTAGCACACCCAACTCCTCCCAGCATGCCAAAGCTTCTAGATTCCACTTAGCTATGATTCATTGCCGCTCCGTCCGCTGCAGACCTCCTTAGCCCACGACAACAATCGGGGACTGCGGCGAGCGCCAAGGCGAGCGCCGATTGCGGTGTGGGGTAGGGCACGCGTGTCAGCCGCGACGCCGTGGTGCGCAATGTTTTTTGTTTGTCAATTTAATACTTGCAGCCAAAATAACTTCCTCCAGTTTTCCAATGCCGCATGCCGTAGCATGTAACGCGCAAAAGCGGGTAGGTCGCCGCGGTAAGTCGCGCGTTTCGGTTGTTCGAGCAAACCTGCCAAATCTGCAAATTTCGGTTGCCCAGTCCAGCGCCGGGTCCAGCGCTGCATCATAGAGGGGGTGAAGCCGGAATGTTGCTCCCCTCGCGTGCTGGGGTCGTAAGCGGGCTCCGTGGGTTCGCTTGAAGAACCCCCATCAGTGGCATTAACTAGCCGGGCAGCACTGGGGCTCCTGGCTCCTGGCCTGGCCGCAGAGGCACGACGCAAGCAGCGGTAGCGACAGTGCCACGGACGAATCCAGGGCCTGATGATGGGCCTTCGGAACAGGGTGCCGTCTTGCCATTCGTACATATCAGTTGCTTCCAATAGTCGGCCAATATCTCTGGCGTCCATGTGCATAATATGCAGGGCCGTGGGGCGGACGGCGCCTAAGGAGACACTGGACCCATGGGCGAGGGTACCCACGGCCGCCATCGGCGCATGCCGTGTGGTTTCGTGCTTGTAGCTCAGCACCCCGGCACCACCATCACGCTGGGCGAGAGCGACAGTGTCTGATGGTACACCATAGTCTTTTGGTGAGTCCTCCTGGCAGCCTTGGACTGTTGCTTGCGCCTTCACAAGACCTTCCTGTTGGGGTAGGCTCGGATCCTGGCATTCCCCTGCTAAGATGGCGCTTAGGGGTAGGCCGATGGCGTTGACACCACGGGAGGCGTCCGTGCTCGGGGTATGGACACTGACGGTCATGTCAGGTGTGGGCGCTCGCACCCATGCTGAAGGCCCGTCAAAGCACAGCACGCATGGTGATGGAGGCGCACGCTCCATGCAGGCTCGAACTGGCGGCGACACTTGGCCCAGGTCGAGCGCCGGCTTGGAGTCCTCAGCAGGCGCGTTGCGACCGGGTGAGAGCGATGCGATGTCGCAAGAAGACCCGGTGTGGAAAGAGGAGTGTGCAGCCGTTAATGCCGCCGTATAGTGCTCAACCTCACACTGGCAGTATGGACCGGAGGGGATTGCTGCAGGACTCACTTCAGGTGCATCGTGCTCGTGGTTTCCTCCACAGGGGCCCATCTCCATCACGTTAAGCTGGCGGTGTCCGCCTCCATTGCCGCTGTCGCCTAGCAGCGGCGGTTGGGCATTATCATCAATCTCCTCAGACATGGCTGGGAATGCCGCTTTCGCAGACACACTCGGAACCAGGGGTGAGAGGAGCCTAGCGGCGGCGGGACCAGACCACGCGGTGTTGTTGTAGATAGCCTTAAGGGAAGTTTCATCGTGCCAAACAGGGGCTGTGTTATTACCGAGGGTGCGCGGCATAGACGGCTTCTGTGAGCCAGGCTCTGACGCTTCCACCATCATGGCTGTAGGGGCATCCTCGGCACCAAGC
The DNA here is from genome assembly GCA_016834595.1 of Chlamydomonas schloesseri. Taxonomy (NCBI): domain Eukaryota; kingdom Viridiplantae; phylum Chlorophyta; class Chlorophyceae; order Chlamydomonadales; family Chlamydomonadaceae; genus Chlamydomonas; species Chlamydomonas schloesseri. The sequence goes on along the minus strand of JAEHOD010000059.1, from coordinate 574,928 downwards.
ATCGGTACCACCTGGTCCTTGCTGCGCTCCTCAGATGAAGCCGGCAGAGCGCTGCAGTGCGGCACCACGGCATTGCTGCCGGTCGCCACATCCTGCGCGCTGTTAGAAGCGCCAAAGGACGCGCTCGTGGCGGCGTCCCTGCTGCTTGTCGTGGAGTTAAGCTCATCACGCATAAATCCAGGTGGGGCAGAGGCCGGGATGTGTTTCTGCGCTTCCTCAGGGTTGCCGCCAGGGGCGGAGACATCCAGGGCTCAGTGGTTTGGCCGGCACCTCCAATGGGCTCACCGGGGGCCCCAGTCGGGGGCCAGCCGCTGGCACGACCCGGCGGCACTGCAGTACGGCCTTCACGAGGCGCAGAAGCGGGGCGCACAGCAGGCGTAGTGCGGGCAGTCGGGGCGGATGAACTCAAGTTGCAAAAGCTTGTGGCTGCAGGTGAGGCGCGCGTGCGGGAAGCGCGGGGCAGCTCGAAACCATAAACCGGCGGGAGCCTAGACTGAATAGAGTGAAAAGGGACGGGAGGCGGTGCGCGGCCCATGTACACGTCGTCAGCATCATGGCGAGGGTCAAAGGGTACCAAATGGTCGGAGCCGCTGCGCTTGAAAGGCGCAGTGGAACGTTTCCACGGCAGGGTAGGCCCATCATAGTCACCGACACGCTCCATGTAGGCCTCGGGCGCATGCACACACGCCTCGGTGGTGGGGGCGGGGTGATGCACAAGCTCAAGCATGTTAAACTCCGGCATGCAACGGTAGTAGTTGGCCTCGATAGGGCCACGCGTGAGCTGGCTCAGGTTGATGGTCAACTGCGCCAACTGCTTCTGCAGGTCCTCGACACGAGAGGCAAGGGTGTCGGGTGCGGCGGCGGGCGCGCCAGGATGCGGCCCAGGGCGGGGCCGCCGGTCATCCCAGCGATTGTCGCGACGGCCATTGGCAGTGGAGTTAAAGCCGTTGCGCTCCTCGCGGCGCGGCTCATAGCGGCGCTCATCAGAGCGGAGCTGGTCGCGGAGGGGGCGCGGCGGCGGCGCGTCAAAGCGCACGCGCCGGTTATCAGCAGTGGAGGGATGGCGCTCGGGCCGCAGCATGCGGTCAGCACCATCACCATCTATTCCGCTAACGCCCGCGCTGCGGGCGGCGCTTTCCAGACCTGCCCCTTCGCTGACGTAGATGGCGTTGCCGATGGCCCCCGCCAGGTCAGTAGGGCGCATCAGGTACACTTGTTTGTAGATGTCGGGGTGGAGACCTCGCAGGAAGTTGTACATATAGGTGGGGTCTCGGTAGTCTCGGTCGGGCTGAATGTTGAGCTGGGCGATAAGGTTGCGGTAGCGGTCGGCGTACCGCCGCACACTTTCCGCCCTGCCTTGCCGACAGTTGGATAGGCGATTGAACAGCTCCTCCTGCCGCGGAGCAAAACGGTCTAGGAAGGCGACCTTGAACACACGCCAATCCACGTCATCTCCCAAGCCTGACTCCCACGTTTGTGCGTCGCCCCCCAGGCGACAGCGTGCTACCAGGAGCCGTTCCGCCGAAGTCCAGTGGAAGATGCCCGCGTGGCAATCAATCTTATCAAGCCATTGCCTGGCATCATATTGCCAAGGTTCAAATACCGGGATGGTGTTGAGGCTCGAAGGCGTGACACCAATAGCATCATCGGCCATGTTGGTGTGTTAGCAGAAGGCGGCGGAGAAGGTAGAGGAGGCTCGGGTATGAGCTCAAAAGGAAGGGGCTAGAAGCCGGAAGTAGAGGATGGAGTCGAGAGAGTGTGGAGCACGAAGAAGACGAGGGTAAACCCACGTCTCGATACCACACGACCGTCAGGCGCGCAGAGACATACAGACGTAAACATTTACTCGCCGTATGACCACGCCTGAGGGTGCCCAAGGATCGGTTGTTACCCCTCCAACGTTGGTGTGAGGACCGGACGCTGGGGTGATGAGCCAAGCACGGCAACCACTGGCTGGTCTCAAGATACCGTGTGTGTGTGAGGGCGAGAGCGCCGCTCACAGATAGGGGTGCGGAAGCGTAATGCGGAAGTTATAATTACCGAGACAGATCGAGATGCGGAAGCGTCAGCTGGAAAGCTGTAACGGGGAGAGGGCCTGGCACGTCTTCCACCGAAGCGTGTCAACCACTGACACGGTCCACACGAACCCTAGCCTTCTGGGAGCCGCAGGAGAAGGAGGAGAGGGAATAGGATAGGAGGAGGAGGAGGGGTTGGTTCGAGACTTATCGAGACGGGTATGCAGGGGTTTGAGGGCCTGCACAGGTATCCGGGAGAGGGGCCTCACGCTGCCGGTGGCGGTCTTAGGCGCTAGGGAGGCACGGCGCGCTCAGCGCAGAGAGGGGGACACGAGGGGACAGGTCAAGCCACGCTCGTGTGTTACAGGGGGCCCTATTAGAGGGACTCGGGGCAGTAGCCCGTGATCAGAGATAGAGAAGGAGAGCGCAGGGCTTACTGCCTCAGTTTGGTTTTACGGCCTGGTCTCTGTGTACACAGGTCTTGCCTGGTCTGAAAAGCCTAGCCCGGAATTTCGCCTTAAATATGAACACCGGCATGACCCATGCAACACCTTCCTCCCAGCCCCCCTCTCTCGTCCCGCTTTCCTCGCACTTTAAGCAGCTTCCGAGCACTTTAAGCAGCTTCTTGGACGACAGCGAACCTGCTCGTCCTTGGGCCCCTCCTGGGCCCCTGGGCCCCCTCTGGGCCCCTGGGCCCCTCTGGGCCCGTCCACGTCAGCACTGTCGGGTTCTTCCACACTTTCCACTCCCGCGCTCAAAGCAGCCCATACTCAATTAAACATACTTTATTTAATTGTATTTGTCTTTTGTCCATCCATGCTCGTGCGCACTACGGTTCGCGAGCTCAGTCGCGACCGGCAAAACACACATGCGTCGGACACGCTTACTCGTCCTGACACCCCCACGTCCCCCACCATCAAACGCGTCATAACGCTCAGCGGGTGGCCCATCGCTATGCTCACCACAACCCCGTGTCGGTGGCTTTCACTGAGGCGCGCCAGCAAGCGTTGGCACGTGTGTGTGTGTGGTTACAAGGTGGTGCGCACGATCTAGCGTGCAATCCTCTCCTTGAAAGACCAATGGCCCGGGCCGGGGGGCCCTTATAACGCCAAAGAAACTACACTCACTGTTCAACTTTAGTTGCCCCGTATCGGGATGCGCCTGCACCTATGCTCCCAGATGGAGTCTAGAAACGCCGCAAGCCTAGCTTGGTCTGGTGTCTGCATGACTTCGCGCATTCCCCCTTCAAAGGAAATCCCGCTATCCTCTCGCAGCTGGCTGTACGCCGCGCACCGCATCAATACATGGCTCTCGTCTTCAATCTCGTTGGTCGTGCAAAGTGGGCAGACACGCTCATCCCTAGGCCGTCCGTACGCGCGGTTCGCAGTAAGTGGCCAACAGCATAAACGAAAGCGCATCAAACATTTGTGATGAGCAACCGGAATGAACGACTGACTATGCGGTGGCATGATTAGGGGTTTGATTAGGGGCACGTGCTCGACAGTGCTTGCGTGCGGCACAGGATCGTATGAAGCGGTATGCGGATGAGAAGCGTTCCGAAAGGACCCTATCTGTGGGAGATCGCGTGCTTCTGTCAACACGCAACATGTGTGCTGCGCATGTGGCTCGTCACCCGAAACGGGTAGGGACCCAAACTAGCATCCTCTCTCAGAGAGAGGTCTTGGGTGCCTGGAAAGGTCCTAGCGGGCTGGCAGTGTAAAAGGCAGGTGTTGGGGCTCTGGGGAAACGTCAGGCGAGCATCGGGGAAACAGCGTGCGGCTGCCGCGAGCCAGGCCACTGAGAACGACACACACCGACCGGGCGCCAGAAACCGTGCAAATACTTCTTCCCAAGGCAACTATTCATCGTAACGGAATGCAGGAGCGTGAGTGAGCAAGAGAAAATGCAGGAAGCAGTGGAAAACAGCCTTTTCCCGTTCACTACCGAGCAACACGGACGCCGCCCAAGGATCAAGGAACCGAGCAACAAGTAGCTATAGAAATAATATAGTGCGATAGGATAGGGACGGTAGGATAAAGAGATCGAGCGGAGGGGGTAAGAGTGCCTGCGCTGCAGTTGGCAGTTGGCCGGGGACCGAGCCGGCCTGGACCCATGGGGGGCGCCGCACGACAGCGCCCTCAAATATGCGAATGTGCAAGACTGAAGTAGCTGAACAGTAGGGCTAGGAGACGGTACGGGCATAGTACAGCAGTTGGAAGAGAGCGAGAGGCCAGCAGGCCAGGTGACGCGGCGATGACGAGGTTGTCGGGCAGGATGGTTCGTAGAGCCCGACCTGGGAGCGTTTGGCCCGTTGCAATACCAGAGACGCTGCATGGGAGTGGCGGGCGGTGTACGGGTTGGCCGGACTATAAAAGGCGAGGCCCTTCCAGCCGAAGCCATTCCCCGGACCTGACGGTAACACCGCACCCTCAAGCCAGCAGCGAAACGCACTAGGCCTCTGACAGGTTGACTGGAGACGAACTCAATTCACTTAATAGTTTCTCGGGCTTTAAGCCTCGCTAGTTTCTTAGGCTCTGAGCCTCGCCGAGCTGCCTCAGGCGCTCGTGTCTGTAACGTAACGCGTGACTGCCTTTGCCTCTCGCGTCTGTATCCCTAGCACGTCGCAGGGCCCTTCCCTCCCGCGTGTCGAACATTACGGTACCTGGTCAGCCGTCCCTGCTGCCGTAGGGCCCTAGACTGCCCGTTTCCCCCTGCAGGCAAACCAGAAGGAGACGCCAAAGAGACAAGACTCCCTTGCCCTCTCAAGCCTTTCAGTCCCTTTTACAGGTCTCGCTGCCGGCGAGCGAGTGGACGCACAAGTGAGCCGCCTTTCCCTGGCCGCCGCCCTCTCTCTCTCACACGTGCACGGCCCGTTCCCGCCTGCATCTGAGCCTGAATCCGTAAACGCAATCAATTCCGCATAGTCTCGCATCTCGATTTAGTTAGGACACGCTAAGACACAGCTCACAGCAACAGCACGAGGTTAGGAACCACACGGGGAGACAGCACCCCTCAGAAGGTCCCGTGTCAGTGCGCGGTCCGTCCTCACACGCACCCGCACTCCAGGCATCACTGTACGATCCTTGGGCCTGCTAGCCACCCGTATAAACGCGAAAAAATGTCTGGGTATTCCCACGTTCCGGGTGCGCTACGCGCGGGGGCTGCACACATGCGCCTCAAGGGGCCTCGTAAATTGCTTCCGCGCTATATCGGTCCGTTCATTGTGCACAAGGTCATTAATCCGGTTGCGTATAAGCTGGATTTACCCTCTGCGGTGCGTATGCACAACGTGTTCCATGTCTCGTTGCTGAAGCCGTATCGGCCAGGCAAGGACACACCTCTACCACCTTCACCCGAGATTGTGGATGGTGAGTTAGAATACGAGGTTGAGTCAATTGTCAAGCACAAGGTGCTTAAACGGGGACGTAGCACACACCGCTACTACCTAATGCGTTGGAAAAATCATGGGAGTGAGTTCGACTCTTGGGAGCCGGAACTACCGGAACCCAACCTGACCAACTGCGCAGAGATTCTACGCGAGTACTGGGTTAAACACTCGACCTCGGAGGACGCTCCTAAGCCCATTGTGAAGTCCCGTAAAAAGAAGGCTGCTGCGGCTACTCCAGCCCAGCCTACGCCACACTCTGTTACAAAACACGGCCGTAATGTGTCAGCGCCCAGGGGTGCAGGGTCAGCACCCCTGTCAGCGCCTGTGCGCTTTTCTGCTCTCTTTGCTCACCCAGCTATGGCCAGTGGGGCACCTGAGGCCCTGCTTTCCCACGTGCTCTCGCGCACGATGGCGGCACGCTGAGGGTTGGATTGGTTGTCGGGACGACCAACCATTTAGGGAAGGAGGTATGTAACAAGCATCGTTACCATTACTCAGTACGGCGGGGTTTCCCCCTCGACTCCCCGTGTAACGGCATGCGGGTATGACACGGTCCCGATGTCCGTACTATGGTCCTCATATAAGTCTGTTTACGATTCATACCGGGATATCTTTATCCCACCAGATAGTCGGTCATTACGTGTCACACAGGGTAAGGCACCGGCGCAAACCCAATACTCGCTCTACGACTGCCCGATTGAGTGTACATATACTTGTATACCATTATACTGCTAATACCGTACCCAAACATGTCAGAGAAGCAAAACATGCATCGCGTCGACATTATTGCTTGCTCCCGCTCCGACCCTCGTAAAATGACTTGCTACTAACTCGTATGGCTTCATTTGTGTCTAATGTACTTGGTGGTGCTAGCGGCGGGCTTGGAAGGGCGTATCTCGGCCTCTCCCGGCCTAAATTGCGAATGCCGATGAGTTGGCTGGATTGAGCTCAGGGCGGCGTTTTGAAGCTCCCGGACACGCACTATCGCTACATAGTGTGTGAAGGGCCCCACGGCACTGAAAAACGCGACCACAGTGAACTTGTTGAGGGCTCGCATGCTCATTGCATCTCGCGACCTCGCGCCCAGCCAGCCGTTGCGGGGGCATATCTGTGGGTCTGTATCCATAAAACACATTTAAGGATAATTGACAGTGCTGAAAGGTGTTACCTAGCGACTGCAACATCAGCGGCGGCACTCCGTGTAAGGCGCTCCCCCCATGTGGGGCCCTGCTGTTTCGCTGGCGATCGGCGCGCCGATGACGGCTGCTGCAGTATTGAGTGGGGCCGCTGCTGGCGACGAGGTAAAGCAAAGACGCATGCCGCTATTTACAGCGCAGTCATTATCGCAGGCACTCACACGCTATTAGGGCGAGCAGAGAAAGTTCGCGAGGGTCGCTCGATCGAGGGTCGCCCCGCCGGCCCCGGCAGCCCTGGCAAGCGGTCAGAATATAGATCAGTTGAATTGTCTCGACCGCTCACAAGGGAGCGCGCGTCGTGGCCGGCCAGCAAGGTCTGCTGCTCCAAGGCAAGTTGCGCCGCAGAGAGTCACGCTCAGCAGGTATCATGCCTGGTTTAATTTGGTACACGGCTGCAGCGGGGCATGAACCGAAAGGGCGACGAGTCTGGGAGAACGCGTTCGCCAGCGTGTAGTAGCACTTAAGTTGCCCTTTTTCGGCCACTTCTGTCGCTGGACACTGGGGCGCGTGTTCTGTGCGCTTGCCCTCTCCAATATTACTTATTGTATTTATATAGAGTTTTGGGAGGGTCGGGGCTTGAAGCGCCGCGGCGGTCTGCCGAATTCGGCCCGAGCCCCCATTTTGGGCCCCCTAAGCTTCTAGTATATTTAAGTATATTACATAAACAAGGAGGCGTGGCCTAAACCTTCATGTTTGCGCCAATCGGGCGGGTGGCCCTGGGAAACCCTAGCAATTAGGCACCTTCAGTGCTACGTGCTGGTTGTTTGCGTTATAGCCTGTGTAATGGTTCAGCGATGCGCAAATGCAAGGGGCGGGGCTGCTGTAACACGGGCTGTAACCGCGGCCTTTATCAAGGCTGTCGGCACCAGGAAACGCAGGTCAAAAAAACGAGTAGAACCGACCGTTGTCCGGAGCAAGTGCTCGTCTATATCGAGCTAACTATTAGAAGCAATAGAGCTCGCGCGGCAATACGCGATCCAACTCGGCGCGACGTCCCCTGCGACAGACAGAGCACTTCGCCCAGTCGTGCACCAACCAGCCGCAACTTAACTAGTGCGTATACTTTCTTGTCTTGTTTATCTTCTTAACCATTTAGCTGGTGCACGACAGCTCGCTTGCTGAAATTGACTCCCTCGTCGTTCTGCGTCGTTCGAGACGCTGAAGTCGCGCCCATGTCTTTCAATTACAAGTGATATGAGGCTGGTGGAACCAGAGCTCGTGGATCCAGCATTGCAGGCGTAGAATGGCGTACAATTGAATAAAATGGCGTGGAACAGAGACACGCATAGAATCGGCCCAGGCAGGCCCTTCTTGGCTTTAAAGATGTTTATGGCGTAACGGCGACTATAGTTTACATCCTGCCACCTGCGATGCTCACACGGCACTGGCCAAACAGCGAATCCTTGGGCATGAAATCACCATGCGGTGGGAGGAGGGGCCACAAGACCGTCGGCTGATAGAAGGGAGAAGACTTGCGAACAATAACAGGCAAAGGTTGGGCGCATGCCAGCGTGTGAACCACCAGCGCACCCACTCTGTCTCACGCCACCTGTCACGCCACCCAGAGGGGTGGTATGGGGGGTAGGATTGAGGTTGTGGCCGGTCACCCCTGGCTGGATTGGGATTGCACAGGTCAGGATTGGACCGACACTTTGGGGATTGGGATAGGTCCGGTCAGGATTGGACCTCAACTTGTAGGATTGGGATAGCCCCGGCAAGGATTGGACCTGGCACTTCGTGGATTGGGATAGTCAGCATAGCTCGGTCAGGATTGCCGTTTGGCACTGGCCCCTTGACGCCCGCCAGCAACCCGTCCGCCCCGCGCACGCCCCGTCCTCCGCGCCCCCGTCCCCTCCGTCCCCCCGCCCTCGTCCCCCAGCCCGCAACCCGTCGCGGGCCTGCGGGTTCGTGCGGAACCATGACCGCCTTCTGCATGACACCGATACTGCGCTAATTCGCTGCCCCTGTTGTTTTTACACATTCAAAGCGTTTTATAAAGCGAACCCATAGTATCCCGTAGTGTAAGGCTTGCTTCGTGGTCGGTCAATTTGTGCCCCCCTCGCGCGCTTACAGCGCTAGTTGTTGGCCCTGGTAGTCAAACGTGTAGTAGATAACATGCCTAAAACTATGGAGGTCCCGAAGCGCTCTGAATCGCTGGAACGCAAAATGGCACCAATGGCGCACTTCTCGCGTCCAACCGGGTTGGCCTTACAAGGGCGGGGGCGGGCATCTGGGGTTGGAAGCCATGACTGAGTACCCAATAGGAAAGCTGGCAGTACTTGGCTCGGCGCGTTGGCGGAGTTGCGCCAAATGCGTTCGTCGGCTAGAAATTGTCAGCAGGAGCACCGCATGCTGTTTTGAAGGTTTGAGCCATGTTACATATATAATCGCTATGAGCTCTGCGCAAACAAGGAAGGCCGGCTCGGCAACATGCGTGCCGTATAGCGTGTCACACGCGCAAGCACAGGATTGGAGGTGCAGTCGCAGGATTGGGATTGAAGAACGGCAGGGTGGGCAGGATTGGGATTGGGGGTCCAGGGATTGGAACCCCACTCGCAGGATTGGGATTGGAGGTGCAGGGATTGGGACCCCACTTGCAGGATTGGGATTGGGGGTCGGCCACCTTGGGATAGCACATCGGCCTATCCTAGGGGTGACCAGGGGATAGCAGGGATAGGTACCCCATACCACCCCTCCGCGCCACCATCCTTCCCTCACGACATGCTTCCCCTCACACGGAGCCCGTCACCCCATGTGTAACAGAATGCAGATGTTGTGCTAGCAGGCTGCAGGCGTTATGGAGTCTGGCGCGGGGTGGGGCATTTCTAGCAGACTTCTAGGTTCCCAGGCTAGAAGGTCCCTATAATTTCCCTAGAACTTCTAGACTAGGGTGCTTGCCGATGGCCCAAGGAAGCCTGACAACGCGGCTTTGGGGTATTAGCCGTGGGTGTTAGCAACACCACAGCAATACCATACAGCCGTATCTTGTCGGACTTGTCGCAACAGGTGGTGCGCGCGGTGATCACAAGGCAATGCTAGCATGCCAAGCAGGGGAGTCAATGCCAAGATGCAAACTTGCGTCAGGCCTTCAAGCACGCGACGTGCAACCCTGCACTGGCCATCCTACATCTTGGAGAGCGCCCCCCGCGGCTTCCAAGCGCGCAAAGCCGGCACCGCGGCTACTAAGCTAACATACTACTACTGTAAGCCCTTTGTGGCTCGCTGTTATGCCTAAGGAGGCCATGTTCTCTAGTACGCGCGACCACATTGTCATGTTGGCTTTCAGGGCACTTTGTTAAGGGTGCTGGGAGTACCAAACGTTAACATGTAGTATCTATAGCATATATGAACTCATGAAAGCGCCGAAAAGGCCCGCCCCGCGAAGTGGGTTTGGGGCTGGGGAGGGGGTAAGGAGGGGTAAGGAGGCTCCTCAGCAGCCAAGGAGGCAAAAGGCTGCCATAGGGATGCGGCAATTAGGGGGTGGGCATCCGAGCTTCAATGGGTGGGCGCCCTACAGACGGCATGCCAGACGGGCTCCAGCAGTGTCGCTAAATCTGCCTGCGCTGCTTCATAGCTTGCAATAGAAAGCATCAAGTAAGTAAACGAGCACTTGCTCGGGACAACCTGCGTTTCCTGCTACCCACAGCCTTTATTAACCCGACTGCAAGCTTAACTCGGCCCATTTCCTGTCATACAAACAGATAATTGCGTTCAAGCAGCGTAGGCAAGCGTCGCCGGTCTGTATGCCACCGAGGCGCGCAGCGGTTCGGCCGGGCTGCGCCACGGTCGCACATGTGGCCCTGCTTGTGGTGGCCATTGCGACGGGTCTTGGCCACGCCCACGCGCAGCAGTTGGGGACCCAGCCTACCGACCGCACAACAGGCCTGGAGTTCCCAGCAGATAGCTTCCAGGTTCTGAAGAATGACGCTGCCAAGATGAGGTACGGAACCATACGGTCGATACACAACCATTCGACCTAGTCGACCGAACTTGCTCGGTTCGCGTAGCGGGATGCTGAGCGAAGTGGCTAGCTAGCATCTGTCCGACCGCCTTTCTTCCACTCTCCTGCATTGTCTGCACGCACAGGTACTCGGCAGTCCAGCCCCCCCCGGCCCTAGACTGGAGGCAGCGGGGCATCATCAGCCCCCCGGGCAATCAGGCCAGCTGCGGCGCGTGCTACGTCTATGCCGTGGTTCACGCCATTGAGGCCTCACTTGCCATCAGGCTAGGGTTCAGCACGCCCTTCGCCCTGGCTGTAGACCAGGTCCTACTGTGCAACCTGGCCGACATAGGCTCCCAGCAGCAGCAGGAGCGCAAGGGCTGCTCAGGAGGCTGGGTTGGCCGCACGTACGCCTACGCCATCAGCACGGGCATCATGGGCCAGAGCGACTGGCTGGCGCTGCCAGGTGTGCGCGTGTGTATGGAGGGCTGGGCTGGTGAGGGCATACTTTGCGGTGGGCAGATGCAATCTGGCCCTGTCCATTCCCTGCAGGATTGCAACTGGAGGCGGCGGCGCAGTGCCCACTCAACCTGGATCCAGGTACGCACACAGATACACCGTGTGGGTAGAAAGAAAAGAAAGAAAGAAAGAAAGAAAGAAAGAAAGAAAGAAAGGTTACACTGGACCGTAGGTCCTAGCGTGGATTAACGGAGATTAGCGGAGATTAACAGAGATTAACAGAGATTAACAGAGATTAACAGAGATTAACAGAGAATTGTCTGTGAGTGCAACCCTAGCACTGCCAGACTAGCCAAACCGACTCTACGATTCTTCACCACCATATCCTAGCCACCATCATATCCTAGCACATCCGAGCCACCCTATCCTAGCCATCACCCTATGCCGCTAGGGAAACACAGCATTAAAGCTGCGGAGCGCTGCCAGTTAGTTGCAACGTGCCAGAGCCATGGTGAGTCTGCTTTGACCTTGGATCTTGGACCTTGGACCGGACACCTCAAATCGGACTTCTGCACCACGCGCACGACCTTCCTAAGGTTAAAGCGAGCATAAGCTTGCAATTGCTACTAGAGCAATTACCCTTCATTTGTGGGAACCCGATCGGATTTTAATCTTACTCCTTTTGCATAATTGGGCTTTTATCGACCTAATTGGCCCGATATGTGGCCACACTTCCGGTGGCCCACTTGACCCACCCCCAGAGTGGAAGCTGCCCCCACGCATAGAGTGGACGCAAATCAGCCAATAACTCGCCCCCTCTCTTCCCGCCGGCCCCCGATATAATTTGCGCTCGCAGCAAACCGCACGCGCGTGACTGAGTTGAGTTGAGTGTTACAGGTGGTCCCTTCTCGGGCTCGCGGGTCACTCCCCTGACCATCACACCTGGCGATAAGAGCTAGCCGTGTTTGTGTCATGAGATGTTTGCCTCAGTCAAGTCCAGTGTCGACTCAGCAGTGTTAGGACTAGCGAGTGCATCACTGAATCAGGAAAGTGGCACCCCATGCTGTTCAACAGGCAGAAACGCAGGTAAATACAAGGGAACCCGTCGAAACCAGTGTCCCAACATCCCTGAATCCCCACCGGACCTGCAACCCCTTCCCATCTCAACAGACACACACATGGCTATGACACTCGCGACTCATGTTTTTTTCAGTTCATTTGGCCTGTCATGCTGAGCAGCAGTGCAGTATTTTAGTGTAGTAGGTATGACAGCACACTCATATGTCTTCAGGCGCACGCACATCCGGAACGGCCACTTCCAACCTGTCTCCGCGTACACGCAAAAAAGGGTGTGTGTCGGTCACCTTCTGCCACGCCTTATCCCGCCGGCGCCGTGGTATCCCAAGGGAAGCGAAGTCGGTCAACAAGCCTCTGAAGCTAGCCAGGGCCACCGCCTTTGCCCGTTCTAAAGCCCTCACTCCGAAAGGTCGCCGCGCCCGCATGTACCGCCGTGCACACTCCATCGCGTTCAGAGCAGCCAGCGCCACCACCTCCCAAACGCATTGCTGTATCTGCGCCGGATCTGGGCTCTCCAGCAGCCACACATGATGCCGCCGTACAGGGCAGCCCATGTCGGTGCGCTCAGCGTTGATCGTGTCTTGCAGCAGCTCCACCACACTTTGCGCGATGGGACACTCCCAGAAGTGATGCAGGCGGGGTGAGGGCGACGGTGCCGATGCTGCCGCCGTAGACAAGGGCTGAGGGGGATATGTGCTGCAGACACATGTTTCGGGTGCGCTGCCATGGATGTGCGTGTTGCCCAGCATGCCGACGCCGTCTACGGCCAGCCGCCACAGAACCTCCTTGTGCTTCAGCTCCCACCGTACATACCATACCGACGTCATGTGCCGCCGGAACAGCACCAAGCGCTGGCGTCCAGGGGCGGGGGGCAACGTGATGCCGAGTGCTTCAGCCACATATGCGTTGTGCAATCGCGATCGCTCCTCGTTGACGCCGGATAGTTGCATGGCGGTCCCATCCCGTACAGTCAATGCAGCTAGGGGAACGGGGCGCTGGTGCCCCTGGACGTGCCATCCCACGCGGCCTACTATCATGGCCACCACCTGGTCTTCCGTGGGCACCTCCGTGGCCAAAGCTGGGGCTGCTGGGGCTGCTGGGGCTGCTGGGGGGGTCGCTGGAGGGTCCGCTGCGGGGGCAGCTGGGGCTGGGATACCGCCGGGGGGATGGTGGGCTGCAGAGGGGGTGGGGACGGCCTGTGGCGTGTCTGTGCTAGCGTGCAGGTGCTGGCGCGCTGCCGCCGCCCACGTGGGATGGACATCTGACAGGAGGGAGTTGACGGCGGCGATGGCCTGTACCCGGTCGGTAAAGGCGCTGGCCACGGCACCAGAGGGTTGCAGTTGCTCCCGCACTAGCTGCGCCCACTCCATGGCCAGTACAGTGAAAATGTGGATGCCCGGGGCCGTGGCTAGGCGCTGACGCCACGAGGCTTCATAAGCGGCAAACGCGTCATAAACACGTACAGCGTCACCCAATGTGCGCAGGCGGCGGCATTCCGTGAGGGGTAGGTGGTACGCTTCGAGCCCGGGGCGGCGACCCAGGGGCGGCGCGTTGGGCAGCAGCGGGTTGCCCCAGAGCGGCACATTGACGCACCACGGGCCAGGAGTGAGTGGGGTAGCGCCGATGTCGACCGCGGGAGGGAGGTGTGCCAGAGCCGTGACAATGCGGTGGACGTCCGGTGGCAGAGAAGTGGTGCCCAGCCACGGGCCATCGGCGCGGGCCGTCAGCAGCGCCATGGGGCGGAAGCAGGGATGGTAGGACCGGAGGAGCTGCCCAAATACGCGCTGCCACGGCGCCTGGGTTGCAACGGGGCGGGTAGAGCCGTCACCACTCGCGTAGGCGGCAGCGCGTTTTGCCCAGCGCGCATAGATGTGCTGCCGCAGGGGAAGACTCCCAAAGCCGCCGGATACAGGGTGTCCCGGTAGGAGGCGGGCGGGAACGCCGGTGAGCCGTCGGTCGTGCTGGGATGGGCCCTGGCTGCGGTCGACCAGCTTGGCTACCGCCGCCTCCCAGGTGGCCAACGTGTCGGGCGGCGGTAGGCCGGAATGCTCCATGTGGTACGTGGCCATGTGGGTACCATACGCGGCGGCAGTGGAGGCACGCCCGAACATGGACAGGTGCATGTGGCTAATCTTATCCAGGCGCCGAGCCGCCTCCTCCGTTCGGTGCTTCCAGTCCAGGTCGGGCACTGTGGGCGGGTTGGTGAACGGCACGCCCAGCGCCGTGGCAGACGTGATGACGCGGATACCAGCAATGGAAGGTGCGTCGTGTGGCGCGCCAGTGGCGGTGGGCAGGGGCGCGGCGGGCAGGGGCGCGGCGGAAGCGGCGGGGGCGGCTGGGGCGGTGAGGGCGGCGGCAGCGGCGGGGGCGGCTGCGGTGGGGGCGGCGGGGGCGGCGGCAGCGGCGAGGGCGGCTGGGGCGGCTGGGGCGGCTGGGGCGGCTGGGGCGGCGGGGGCGGCTGCGGCGGGGGCGGGGGCGGCGGGGACGGCGAGGGCGGCGGGGGCGGGGGCGGCGGCGGCGGTGGGGGCGGCGGGGGCAGCGGCGGGGGCGGCTGCGGCGGGGGCGGCGGGGGCGGCGGCAGCGGCGGGGGCGGCTGGGGCGGCGAGGGCGGCGGGGGCGGCGAGGGCGGCGGGGGCCGCGGGGGCGGCGGGGGCGGCGGCGGCGGTGGGGGCGGCGGTGGCAGCGGCGGGGGCGGCTGCGGCGGGGGCGGCGGGGGCGGCGGCAGCGGCGGGGGCGGCTGGGGCGGCGGCAGCGGCGGGGGCGGCTGGGGCGGCGGGGGCGGCGGGGGCGGCGGCAGCGGCGGGGGCGGCGGGGCCGGCGGGGGCGGGAGCGGGGGCGGCTGGGGCGGCGAGGGCGGCGGGGTTGGCGGGGGCGGCGGGGGCGGCGGGGGCGGCGGGGGCGGCGAGGGCGGCGGGGGCGGCGGGGGCGGGGGCGGTGACGGCGGCGGGGGCGGCTGCGGCGGGGGCGGCGGCAGCGGCGGGGGCGGCTGGGGCGGCGGGGGCGGCTGGGGCGGCGGGGGCGGCGGCGGCGGCGGGGGCGGCAGCGGCAAGGCCGGCGGGGGCGGCTGCGGCGGTGGGGGCGGCGGGGGCAGCGGCGGGGGCTGGGGCGGGAGCGGGGGCGGGGGCGGCGGCGGCGGCGGGGCCGGCGGGGGCGGGAGCGGGGGCGGGGGCGGCGGCGCTGGGGCCGGCGGGCGCGGCGGCGGCGGGAGCGGGAGCGGCGGGGGCGGCAGTGGCGGGGGCCGCGGGGGCGGCGGCGGCGGGGGCGGCGGGGGCGGCGGCGGCGGGGGCGGCGGCGGCGGGGCCGGCGGGGGCGGGGTCGGTGGGGGCGGCGGCGGCGGCGGCGGTGGGGGCGGGGGCGGGGGCGGGAGCGGGGGCGGGGGTGGGAGCGGTGGCGGCGGCGGCAGCGGCGGCGGCGGGGGCTGTCGGAGCACGGGCAGGGGCACCGCTGGCGTGACCCACCAGCAGAAGTTCCACATGCCGTGAGAAGTGCCGCATGCAATCCCGGCGCGGAAGTATCAAATCACTAAGTTGAAACAAGCTTGATGATCCGGCTGATGCACTGTGTGGGTTGTGGCCACACACCAGCCTCGGGAAGGGTCGCAGGATCGATCCCTGAGCACATCTCGAACTAATGCACAATAGGACTTTCCTTTAGAGCAGCGCCCGGGCCGCGGGTGGCACTGACTGACACTCTACGGTGACAATCCTATTGTTACACCGGCCAGCCGGGCGGGGCGGGGCTGGCGGTGCCCGGAGGGCCCCCCGTGCCCAGGGGCGGCACGGTCGCATGGCTTCACAAGTGTTGACCAGGCCGGCGACCACCGGTCATTTACATAGTTATTTGATACACAATGCATGAGTAGTTATGGCACCAAAGAAGCCGTTATTGCTCGATACTCTACTGAAACTGAAAGGACCGCGCTTCCCCCCGAGTATGTATGTATGACTCATACACTTCCCTTTCACATGCTGCTGTTCCCAACCCCTCGCTGTTTCCCCTTCCCCGTCCGTTACCTTTGCGCCGCGTAACCCCGGGGGGTGCAAGGGGCCCCCCCTGCGGGAAAAAATGGGATGCCCTACCCCTCCCTGTCTTCTTCCCCTTTCCCCGTCCTTCCATCCTCATACGCTCTCCCCTTGGGGGTGCGTGGGGGCATGAGGATCTAAGGGCCTTTTATTATTGCCCCGCCACAGCCCGGCCTCCACCCGCCGCAGCCCTGCCGCAGCTCCGCCACAGCAGCCCCGCAGCCCAGCAGCAGCCTTGCAGCCCCGTACCCCGCAGCAGCCCCGCAGCAGCCTTGCAGCCACGCCGCCTCGCCGCAGCCCCACCGCAGCCCCGCCGCCCCACCGCAGCCCTGCCGCAGCAGCAGCCCCACAGCCCCGCAGCCTTAAGCTGCTTTAAGCTGACATGGAAAATGGACTGACTATACTGTCGGCTGCGTGCCAGTGGCAGGGAATATCTCTCGCCAAGGAACCCCATCAAGGCACATCCATGCAGACAGGGGCCGGGGTAAACATAAGAGCAAAAGAATCTGTCGTGCCTAGGGGCGAAGGGTGGGGCCTACAAGAAAGGAAAGAACGGTTACAGCTGGACCGTAGGTCCTAGCGTGGATTAACGGAGAGTTGCCCGTGAGTGCAACCCTAGCACTGCCAGACTAGCCAGACAAACTCTACGATTCTTCACCACCATATCCTAGCCACCATCATATTCTAGCACATCCGAGCCACCCTATCCTAGCCATCACCCTATGCCGCTAGGGAAACACAGCATTAAAGCTGCGGAGCGCTGCCAGTTAGTTGCAACATGCCAGAACCATGGCGCTCCTGTTTTGACTTGGATCTTGGACCTTGGACCGTACCTCGGACACCCGAAATCGGACTTCTGCACCACGACCTTTCTAAGGTTAAAGCGAGCATAAGCCCGCAACTGCTCCTAGAGCAGTTATCCGTCATTCGTGGGATCACCGATCAGTTTCACACCAATCTTTCGCCATTTGCACAATTGGGCTGTTATCCGGATTTGAACCCGCCATATGTGCCCCTTGTGGCTCCGGTCCTCCTGCTAACCTCATGCACCTGTACTGGGCGTGTGTAACTGTGTTGCTTGCAGTAACATCACCGCCAGTGCGCCTGCATCAGGTTCTTGGCTGGGAAACAGTCGCGCTTTCTGAATTTGCAATCATGCAGGTAAGCAGCTATATGATTGCGGCATACGCATTCTTATCAACGCGCCTCGCAATGCCCATCCTTCCGTGCATAGCACCGGACCAAACTAACCTCCCTCGCTCTGCTTGCGTACCCTGCTGCACACGCACACATACATTGACAGGCGGTGGCCAACCAGCCGATTGTGGCACTGGTGCACGCCTCGCCCGATTGGTACACCTACACTGGCGGAGTCTTTGAGGGCTCTTGCCGCAACAGTTTGTCTCGGGCGAATCACGC
Source organism: Chlamydomonas schloesseri (assembly GCA_016834595.1). Lineage (NCBI taxonomy): Eukaryota > Viridiplantae > Chlorophyta > Chlorophyceae > Chlamydomonadales > Chlamydomonadaceae > Chlamydomonas > Chlamydomonas schloesseri. Next base: position 557,412 of record JAEHOD010000059.1, on the reverse strand, counting down.
GGTGCGTCTTCAAGTACTGATGGCGGACTAAAGTGGGACGTTGTCGAACCCTGTTACAGCAATACACAATTCACCTGCCAAAACCCGCGCTCAACAACTCACCAGCTGCAACGCGCCCCCACGGCGTAGCCTCCACACCTGCCTTGCGCTTCCACCCACCCTCTCAGCCCTCTATGCCGCGCGCGCCGACTACCCCGTCACCTCCCCATACCTGCACAACTCAGACGAAATCATATGGACGGATGGCTCCTGTATCAAAGCGGCTGCGGGAGAAGATGGCCACGAAATGAACCAACTGGGGGCATGCGCATGGTCCCAACCAACAGGACACGTTCACATCGAACCGGGCGGCCTCAACAGCACTAACACCATCCAGAGGGCCGAACTCTCCGCTATACTAGTAGCCCTCGAGCATTTTAGGCTCCGCCTACAACTCTTCGGGTACACCAAATTGACGATAGCCAGTGACTCCCTCGTCTCCCTCTACCTCATCCGCCGGGCCCTGCATGCACTGGAACGACTCCTGCTCTCCAAACACAAAGGGATCTTAGACCGCATCCTACACGAACTACAGCAATACGCCGAGGCAGGCGTCCCTGTCCAGCTACTGAAGTAAGGTACGCTCCCATACGGGGCTCCACGGAAACGAGGAAGCAGACAAGGGCGCCGCCGACATAGCAGAACGCAACGCCAATCAACGCCATGGCACAAGCCACCCACCCTGAACAGGACGAGCCGTGGACCAAAATATGGTGGCCCAAACGAAACCATGCCGACTACTACCTGAGCGACCTCAACCGTGGCGTTCTGTCCTCCCTACCCACCCACGCACAAGTGGGCTTTACCAACAACACACCCGTGCAGGAACAATGGGAAGCCGCGGCTGTGAGTATGTGCCCTAGACTCAGCAACCGTACCCTCGCGAGCAAGACACGCCACCCCTGGCTGATCAAACAGATCCTCTATGCCAGATTCGGGTACCTCTTCAACGCCCAGCTCAAGCGCCGGTACTGACTGGGAGGGAACGGCAACTGCCCGCTGTGCCAGACCACAGACTCGGGAAGCCACATACTGGGAGGATGTACACACCCCAAAATGAAAGGAGCTTACATCAATCGCCACAACTGGGCCGTCCAACGAGTCGCTAAGTGCCTGTCCAAAGGCAAATTTAGCGGCGGATACATGGTCATGGATGCCGGCCCGCTCGCAGACCTCCCAGCCTACGCCTCGGCCCAGCGCCCGCCCCCCTGGATGTTCCCCCCCAACACCCCTGCGACCCTCATAGACAAACTTCGCCCGGACACACTCTTCATACCCAACCTCTCCATCCACGATGCTAACCAGGAGGACTACCGTCCACCCCGCAACAAAAGGGGAATGCCCGTCTATATCATCGAAGTCGGATACAGCTCAGACATTTGGGACGAAGACAAAAGCGAAGAAAAAGCCCGACAACACCTCGAGCTTAAACAGCTGCTGGAGCAAGCTGGCTGGACGGTCCATTACTCCGTGGGCGAATGTCTGGCACTTGGCTTTACAGGGGCAATCCCCCAAAACTTGAACTCCCTCCTCACCGACCACCTGGGTGTGACCAAACCAGCCACACGCACATGTGGCGAAAAACTCCACGATAACGCTGTCAGTACTGCCGGCGGTATCATCAAAAGTGCGCTGGATTATGGAACGGGAGCTACAGAAACGAGGGGGCTGAGACCCCCCCCCCCCATCTTCTCTGTGCCCCGGGGCGCGTGGCGAGGTGAAAGCGCCAGGGGGGCGGGCCCCCTTGCCCTAGTCACCTTGCCCCGTTAATCCACGCCAGGCCCTACGGGCCGGCGTTTCCTTATTATTATTTCTTCTCGAAACAAAGTATAAATAGTAAGCGCGCAATAGTAATCAGCGGGACCCAGGGTTTGTGTCCACACTGATCGAGCCGCGCCAATAGCGGGCGCGCACCAGGGCGCAGGTCGGCTCGGCGACCGCAAGCAAGCGCGCGCGCGGGGGGTGCAAGTCGTGGCAGTTGGCCATGTGCAGTGCCGGCGAGGAGCTGGCATTATATCAGAGGGACCCAGGTATTTCTGGCGTGATTTTTGGGGAGAGGTCGCAGCGGCGTCGCGCGCGGGCATGTCCATGTGCGGGGCCGTCGCGGTCGGGGCAGCTCAGCCGGGCGGCCGGCCGCAGGGTGCAGTAGATGAATCGCTACATCATTATCAGATAAAGGAATGAGCGCGTCGGCTTGCATGGAGGATTCGACCGGGCGACAAAAGTGCAAGGGGCCATGGCCGAGCGGTTTTTCCCAGAGGGATGAAGGGGTAGCAAATCAGAGGGACCCATGAGTCGAAAGTGCAGGAATGCAGTAAGGAAAGCGGTGCAGCTGCAGGTCGCCGGGAGGAAGGTGCTCGTCCGGGGGGAGGCCGAGGTATTTGGTGCAGTCACGCCGGGTGGGCCAGGGCCCTGGAAGATATTGCGGGGAAACAGGTGAATGTGCAGGAAAAATTGGGGCCCCACTCCGGGGACAGCGGCCAATCGGACATGCATGCCGCGATCGACAACTGAGGCCAGAGCTGAATGCCGCTGTTGGCTGGTAGGCTGCAGCGGCCATGTTTCGGGCCCGGGTCAGAAGTCTCCCCACAGCTGTAACATGAATGTTGGTACAGGGGGGCGTAACATTACTGGGACCCACGCAACCAACGTGTGGTGGCCCGAGTGCGCATGCATACAGTACTAACACCGATTGGTTGGCGGCGGTATGCTGGCGGTGGAGGCGGAGGCTCCTGCGGCACCCGATGATATAGTGGCGCCGAGGTGCCACTTTCAGTTGACACTTCCACTGTTGCGGCCGCGAATGAGTTGAGCTGCTGCTGGAGCTGAAGGACGGTGCCCGACAGCCGGTCCAGCAGCGCGCTGTGTGTTTGCGCCGCGCGGACGCGGGCGTTGTGTTCGTGGCGCAGGCCGCGCAGCTGGCGCTGGAGCCAGTCGAGACCGGCCCGTTGCTCCTGCGCACTCTCGAACGTGAGGTCGTGCGAGGAGTTCAGCGCACTGGCACCGCACCACAGGTTAAACAGTAGCGCCTCGATCGATAAACTGTGGACCAGCCTTATTACAGTGGCCATCTCCAACATCTCCCACGACCTGGACATACTTCGAGCGAAACACAAGAAGGCTTCCTTAGATACCGAAACACTGAGCGGCAAACACTGAACCTAGTGCACGCCCTCGAGGATGCCAGCCTGACACAACAAGACATATACGTCATGTATGCTGACTTCTCCAGCGCATTCAACACTATCTCCCACGACCGACTACTGGAAATCATGTGGGACCTCGGCATGCCCCACGACCTTATTCTCGTTGTGCGCAATCTCTACTCCCACGCCCGCACATACGTGCGAACGGAACATGGCCTAACTGCCCCCATAAATATTGAACATGGTACCGTACAAGGTGACACGCTATCACCCGTTCTCTTCCTGATGGAGGGACGGTAATTTGAATGGAGGGACCCAGCGGAAAATGAATAATGCGTAGGCGCGGCCGGGGGCGGGGAGAGGGGGGTGGGGTTGCGAGGGACCCAATGCTTTCCACCCCGTCCCTCCCCGAATTTGCAACACCGTACAGCAGCCACAAAAAGACGCAAGGCACAAATGATCTTGCTATCTGAATGTGCTGCTTCTCGGCTTGGCCAGGCCCATGAGTGGGATGAGGGCTGGCCCACGGGATTGCCGGGGGAAGGGCCCGAGAGCATGCGTGGCGAGCTGCCGAGCCTGCATGTGCAGGTGCAGGACGCCGCAGCTCAACGACCGTTGCCATGCCACACATAGCACGATTATAATGGCAGGCATTCATGTAAATTTTGGTGCGCTCATAATTCTGCAGCGATGACGCAATCAAGAACGCGTAAGAGGGACCCCGCAGAGCACGCCCCCACGAGCGCAGCGTGCCAGGAATAGGCATAATAATAATCAGCATATTTATTGCAGGTGCTGATTGTGGGCTTCACTGAGAATGCGTTCATCGTTAAGAACAGCTGGGGCACGGACTGGGGCGAGGGCGGCTACATGTGGCTGCCGCGCGTGGGCGCCTCGAACAACATGACGCGCTGGAACAAGTGCGGCATCCTCAACCGCGCAACTTACCCCGTGCATGATGCGGGTCAGTTCCACGGGTAACATACAGGGGTACCTGAAGGGGTTCGGGCCTGAGAGCCAGCGGGAGTACTAGGTGCATTGCTTTGGTCATGACATGCGCTTGCTTGCCGCGTCTATCATCCCTTTATGCAACTGCTTGCCTCAGTGGTTCCGACTGCCCTACTGCATTGCAGTGCCACCCGTGCGCCGTGGAGAGCTCATCATGCAAGGCTTTTGCACGGGCATGGCCAAGGTGTTGCGCAATGAGGATGACTCACCTACCACCCTGCGGAACCTTAGCGGAAAACACAACCAGCCCCTCGAGGAAATGATTCGAGCCAACGCTCATCTTCAGGTCTGTACGGCATGCCTGTTTAAGGTGCAACACTCTTTTTCGTAGCTGCTATGCTTGATTCAGTGTGCAGTCTGGCAGGCACATTGCAAATTGTACTTGCATTATGCGCCACCCCTACGCATTTAGCGGTACCTTACATGACTGCGTAATCGTCTTGACCTTCATGCGGTGCGCCGTTCTCTTACACCTGCTGTAGGCTGACCCGGACGCAAAGGTTGAGGTGCTTTCAAGCTACTTCATTCCGCCTTGCACGCGCAACGTGCCTAAGCCGCCTACACCACGCTCCGAGTGCGGTGTGGATTACCGCGTGCTCTTGAATGCCGACAACGGGCTAATGACTAACATGTTTGAGAATGGCGTTGTGGGGCGCCGCCTTCTGCATGAATACACGCAAAATCGCAGAAGACAGCTGCAGTCCTCAGTTCATGGCCAAGCCATGCTGAGTGACACGTTGCCGTCCAGCCATCGACGCTTAAGTAGTGTCATGGGTACGCCCCAGTCGGAGCCTCCACCCGTGTACGGGCAATCTCCATCCGTTGCAAACCCACCTTTGCCACTCCTGCTTCAAGGTAACCGCACATACACGGTACAATACACTACAGTCAGTTGAATCACGCACGTTATTGTAAAAGGTAGCATATTCAGCTACTCGGCATGTTATGGCATGCGTGTGACCCTAGCTAGTGATGTACCAAGACCAATCTGGACCAATATTTGACCGTTTCTATGGCTGGCTCGCATGCATGCAGTGCTACCGCCGCCTTCGCCAGCACCAGCAAATGTTCTGTGTAAGTGCATCGCCTGCGTTTGTAGTCGACTACGTACATGAGCGCACCGCAGCATACCACCGCAGGCGTCACACGGTGCATCCCACTTGCTTATCTGCGCCACGTATCTGCGCCGTGTATGACTATGCTGACCACATCCTTGCAGGGTGCACGACACAAGTGCCTGGATTTACGCTACTGGTCGACACGGACAGCCCCTTCGCCAACATCCGCCATGACTGGAGCTTGTTGAATGCAGCAGCCCTTGCAGAGAAATGTCTTGCAGATTCGGCATGTCAAGGATTTAACTCGAACGGGTGGTTGAAATCCGATGTTTCTGGGGCTACCCCAACCCAAGGAGTGTGCTTATGGAGCCGCATCTCGCACCCACCCAGTCCGCCAAGCCCGCCCTCAGCAGGTGCGTGAAATATGTGAAATGTGAAATGGACCTGTCGAGTATCAGCTGGCAGGTGGCCGCTGCAGCGATACCAGCTGGTACGTCGATTGCCGGCCTTACTATCAAACCGCCTATCAATTGCAGGATGTGAGAAACAAGTTCCTGGCTTTAACTTAATGGTGCACATGGACAGTCCACACAAGGACATCCGTTTTGTGTGGAGCTGGTTTGATGTGTCTAGCGCTAGAGCGGCTGCCTGTCTGGCCGATGCCGCGTGTATGGGATTCAACTCGGACGGCTGGCTTAAAAATGATGTGTCGGCGCCGACGCCAAGCCAAGGCAGGTGCCTGTGGGTTCGTATATTCCCCCCTCCAATCCCATTCGCACCACCGGCAGCGCCCCCGCGTCCCCCCAGCCCACCGAGCCCGCCCCCAGGTAAACAAGCAGAGTCATTGCCGCAAATAAACATCTGTCTTAATTATCTGGATGTCGGGAGAGCGGTCGGTCCAGAATACACACAACCCCCGCCTTTCTCTCGTGCTCTGCGCTTCGTCCTGCAACCGTTTAACTGTAAATGCTTGCAGGATGTGCGACACAATTGCCTGGCTTTGAGTTAATGGTGGACATGGATAGCCCATCCAAGGACATGCGAAATGTGCGGAGCTGGTTCATCGGGCAGACCGCGGCAATTTGCCTTGCTGAGGCGGCGTGCATGGGCTTTAATTCCGATGGCTGGCTGAAGTATGATGTGTCGGCGCCAACGCCAAGTCAAGGCAGGTGTCTGTGGGTTCGTATATTCTCGCCTCCCAGTCCTCCCAGCCCACCAGCACCCCCTTCCCATCCTGTTCTTCCCCCAAGCCCACCCCCAGGTGAGAGGTATGTAGCTAGCTTGGTTGGTTTCCCATAGCTGAATAACTAGTAATTAGTTGTGAATGCATAGCTGTAGTGTGTGCATGGTAAATACAGGCCAAACTGGGGACTTCATCCCGCGCTGTCTTTTGGCTGCGGACAGCAAGACTGAATGCCTTTCATCACCTACCTACTTCACCTCCAGGATGCGCGGTACAAGTCCCAGGCTTTGAGCTGATGCCGAATTGGGATAGCCCGTACAAGGACCTCCGAAACGTGTGGAGTTCTTCTGATGCCACAGGCGCTGCTGCGGCAGCTTGCCTGGCTGATGCTGCATGCGTGGGATTTAACTCTGACGGGTGGCTGAAGAATGATGTGTCAACGCCGACACCAAGCCCAGGGTGGTGCCTGTGGGTTCGTATTCTCCCGCCTCCCAGTCCTGCAAGCCCACCGGTGCCGCCTTCCCAGGCAGGCTGTGCTGTGCAAGTGTCTGGCTTTCAGCTGGAGGTTGACACCGCAAGTCAGCGGTGGTATGACTACTATCAAGTAGAGGGCCCGTTTGACACTGACGCCACTGCCCAAGCATGCCGTGATGAGCCCCAGTGTGCGGGGTTCGACTCGGAGGGATGGCTCATTTACTACTTTACCATCAACCAAAAATATGCACGGATTGGCACCTGTCTGTGGACCCGCCTTCGGAGCATCCCGCCGGCGCCACCCAGCCCGCCGCCAGGTTCGTATCCACAGGTCGCATTGTCGGTCGCATTGCCGAGGAAACACCAGCGACGACACACCATGGTCGGGGTACCTGTTTTTGGCACGCCACAGACATGCGACATGCCGACTGTAAACTGCTTGTGTATGGCGACCGTAAACTGCTTGCAGGGTGTGCGGTACAAGTGCCTGGCTTTGAGCTAATGCTGGATGTCAATAGCCCAAACAAGAACATCAAACACTTCACTTGGATCTGGAATAACTGGAACAATGTTGCAACCACGCTTGCGAGAGAGTGCCTGTGGGAATCTCGGTGTGTAGGATTCAGTTCCGATGGATGGCTGAAAAGCGACGTCTCGGCGCCGACACCAAGCCAAGGCAACTGCCTGTGGGTTAGATCCCAAAGCCCACCAGCGCCACCCCCTCTTCCTCCCAGCCCGCCCTCAGGTAAATGCATGCATATATGATCGTATGTATACATACTACGTAGTGCAACTCCATACGCATATGTATGTTAACATGTGTAATGCATATCGCAATGGATGCCACCGTCGCAGCCTGTGGGACCCGGGTGCAAGTTCCTGGCTTCGAGCTCGTGGCTAATGTGGACCTATTGTACTACAACATTCGGAGGGTGGAGACCCCATTTGACGTACAAGCCACCGCACAGGCTTGCCTAGCAGACGCAAGTTGCAAAGCGTTCACAATGGAGTGGACCAAGTCTGCAGTTGATGGACTCTACTCAAGCATTGGTAGCTGCTTGTGGGTGCGTTTCCGAGATCCCCCGAGCCCGCCACCACCTCCCCAGCCTCCGTTAGCCCCCGCGCCCATACAAGGTATGTGTGTAGAAGTCTGCGAACTGTAAAGCAATACAAAAGACAACAAAGCTCATGTGCTCCGTGCACCAGTTACATCCCGGGTGGTCCACATCAAGAATGGTGACAGCTATTTGTCTTACAACTATGAGTTAGCCTTCGTGGACCCGAAGGATCCGGCAGCAGGCCAAGCATGGATCGTGGAGGAATACATTGACGGACCGTCAGGCGCTCAGTAGTAAGTAATTTGTCGGACGCCGTACTTGCTTCATGCTTTAGTTTGACGTTTTGTAGCGTTCTTATCAAATGGGCGCCTTCTAATGACATGTGCATTTCCCTTGGGGCAGAATGGCATCCTGTATGGTATGGGCGTGCTTTCCTTACAGTGTACAGGTGTGGCAGTGGCTATTTTGAGCAGCGGTTATCCCTCAGAAACACTTACGGCAATATGTATGAGTTTTATTCCTTTTGGAATGACTGCATAACACGCAACCGACCAAGCTACAACTACTACAACTACTGGCACGACCAAGATTACTACTCGCCGCCATCGAATGATGATAACACGCTGATTTGGGGTTCGTGCGATTACTCTTGGTACGCAGACAGCTTTGAGGTCAAAGGTACGTCAGCTGACCCGACATAAGTAATATGATCAGTGTGGGATTCTGTTTTCTGCAGACTACGTCTTGCCCCCGCCGCCGGTGCCGCTGTCGCCGCTGCCCCCGCCGCTCCACCCCCCGCTACCGCCACCACCACCTCTTCAACCCAACCCTCCGCTTGCGCCACCACCAGGTGCACCCCCTCCTAGCCCTCCAACTCAATGCGGCGAGGTTCCTGGGTTTGAGGTGAAGGACAACACCTACTCTCCCAACCTGTGGTTATTAGCTTCAGACAATTTAGAGTTTGAACGCTTCGCGGCAGCAGCGGCATGCCTCCGGGCTGCAGCATGCAAGGGGTTCTTGAATAACAGGTGGCTTTTGAACAGCGTTAGCTCTACAACATACATGCAGGGCAGCTGTCTGTGGAAGCGCCTACCTAGCTCGCTGAGCCCATCTAGCCAGCCGAGCCCATCTACGCCGCCTCCGCCTCCGCTTCCCCCACGTGCACCTTCATTCAGCCAGCGCAAAGTGCGCTTCGCTGAAGGCATTGCATGCGGCCGCCTTGAGTTGGAAGTCGGCAACGAGTGGGTTACCGTCAGGTACGAGTAGGATGAATGAAGCTGTGTTAGCTGTGTTTGGGACAGAGGTGACATCACCCAGCTCATGACGCACGCAGGTCCAGCTCGTTTGGGCTGCAAGAGGCAACTGCAGCATGCAGGGCTCTCGGGTTTACAGGCGCGCGTCATTTGTATGTGCATGGCGGTGGAGATGGAAAGCAGATTGTGGGTAACACGTGTGTGACGCTAGCGCCGTCGTGGCAATGTGTGCAATGCGCAGTAAGCGTCACATTTACCATATTGCAGGGAAATGTCGTATGCAACAATCAGACGTCGTCAATTCTTGACTGTAGTTGGGACCGTGTTGAGGTGCCAAACCACGACGACGATGTTGGGGTATCATGCACTGGTATCCATATAAACCAGACCGTCGCTGGAGGTATGTACCCGCACGAGTACCAAAATTGACGCAACTGATCACTTACATATCTGCAGGTGCTGCGTGCACTTGTCCCTCGAATTGGTGCACGCTGCCTGGCTCAACTACCAAGCAAGTTGACTGCGACAATGATGGCCTCCTGGTAGGTAGGGGGCGGGCAGAGAAACGGTGCTTACCGGTTCACTTCATGCTGCTGTTGCATTAAACAGGACTGCACTTGTCAGAATCCAAATTGGGGAAGCACCCAACACGCGCGCGGGGTGATCCTGTCCACGCAACAGTGTCTTGCAGCTGACACCTCCACGGGCTGGCCAGATGCACCCGAGTCAGCGTGCCCGGCTGCATTTGGTAGGACTGCCTCACATGCAAGTATTGCTGGAGGCACATGCTGAAGCTATACAAATGTTGCAGGGTGCCCTGAAGAGCCGGGATTCATTGCTTTGCGCGGCATGGGCAACCTAGAGTGGGCTATACCGACTGACGTTGGTGCTAACACCGCTGTCAGCATGTGCCGAGACGACGCGGAATGCATTGGCACATATGTTGACACCAGAGCTGGAACGGCGCGTTTGCACACACGGCTAACTCTACTGATGCCCACAAATAATGACAACATATGTTTCTACTTAAAGCAAGGTAAATAATGGTGCCCACGATGCTCATTGGCAGCCCGAGCATGCATAACAAATAACACCGCCCGGCAGAGCACAAGTACTTGCTGGACACCAACACCAGGTCCATCCAGACCGCGGATAATTATGTGGGCTACGAAGCGTTTGTTTCCCAGTTCCTCCCAAATTACAACCCCATCAGTGAGTTCGCACAATGGTGTTTGTAAGCACAACATGCACCTGAAGCTGATATCTTGCAGCTGAGGTGCCCAACTTCTTGTTCATTGGACCCGGAGAGACATGCCCCCTTGATATGACAGCTGGATGCAGTCGACGATGCATGATGGTCGCCCCGCATTCCTGGATTCCGCCAACAACGCCCAGAGGCTGTGACCAGTTATGGTCACCTAGTCAGGAGTTCGTCATGCAAATGCATCCGATGGGCGCCCGTACATATAAGATGGTCACTCGGTGTGAACGGCTAATGGTAGGCCCCCATTCATGCAAGCTTTGTTTTTACAACCAAATCTTTATCTTCATATCCAGGTTCTCCTTAATGATATCTTCAGCACGCAACAAACCGATAAAACTCCGGTCCTGTTGCTCCAGAATGACGGCAGCTTTAGAGTCCACTTGTGCTCCTACAGTGGATGTGATGAAACACCGGCTGCCACATCGAAGGAACTTGGGTATGCGTATTTTGGTACCGGTGGGGCTGAAAATGCACCATTTGTCCTGGTTGTAAGTGATGCAGGGGACCTCCAAGTCCTGAACAAGTATGGAGCTGTTGCATTCTCCACGTCAAGCAGAGACAATGTAGCAGCGTGGCCTGGATTCGCTCCAGCTGCCTGGATGAAGGTTCCACCTTACAGTTTGGGGACACCAAGATACGCCGTGTGCAAGCATGGGGCTTATGTGATTGGCTGGTATGGTACCGTATGGTCTGGTGTTGTACATTTAGAGCGTAAGTGCTATGCTGCTTGACCTGCTATAGAGCTAGAGCCATGATACATCGTAATGCTGTTGCAGCATGCCTGAAGAATGCATTGTTGCAAAAATCTGATGATGGCGGGAGGCTCTATCAACTTTTGACCAAGAAAATGCGTGAACAAGGTTTAAATCGTGTGCTGGTACGTGTCTGGATAAAACCAAAGGCCTCGTGTGTTCATGCATATTGAAACCGCCTGCCGCCATTTACTTCCAAAATACTCTCGCGGTCCTCTGCCTTTCTTTCTGGCTGCAGAACATGACACTTCGGTGCAGCGACGGCCAAGATGTCCCGTTGACTGTCACGGGCGATGTGCCACCAGAGGTGTCGGCCCGCACAATGACGTGGGAAGATTCTTATGGGATCCACTGTCAAGGAGGCTACGATGTGCTTCGGTTCAAGGTGTCTGGTTATGCAGTGCTTCCTTTTGCACGGTGCGTGTGCTGTGTAACGTGCAATGTTAGTTATGTTGTCACACGCGGCGTTTCCTATTGCATCCAATACTGGCTGCCGATGACAATGCATGATGGTCACACACGGATGAGCACGCGCGGCTGGCACGACCCCCACCCCACCCCACCCCACCCCACCCCGAACTCCTCCACCACCCCAGGTGCAAGCAGACGGGTGAATGGACTATGTACGCAGCCGGACTGGGCTTCAAATCACCATACGACGACGATAAGGGAGGGTACCTCGATGCAAGCCTGATGCAATCTATAGCGGCATCTTGTGCAGACGCATCTTCACGGGGCTTCCCAAGTGTCACAACTTGGCAAGATTTATCGATGCTGCGCACAAATGCTTTCACCAGCTATTGGGACGGTGACCCACAGAAAGTGCAGTTACTACAGGATTATGGTCGATTGGAGACAACGCCAGGCGGTGTGAGCTGTCCTGCAGGCTCAGTTGTAAGTGTCACTAGTGTCACAATTGGATTGTCACTGCAGCATCCCTATGGCAGCCTTTTGCCTCCTTAGCCCCCCCTTAAGGAGGCCCCAAGGAGGGGGGGGGGCAGGGGGGGGGGCCTCCTTGCACCCTCCTGGGGGTTACCTGTCACTTGGAACCTCCTTTGCCTCCTCGAGGATGGTACGAAGGAGCCCCCTCCTGCCCTCCTTGCCCTCCTTAGCCCAGGCAGCTGATGCATAGCTATACACGTTACAGTACTTGCATTGCCATTCATATATTATATGTTTTACTTAGTACTGCCAGGCGTCATGCAACCTGAGCACAGTTACTCTCGCTCACAGCCACACACTATCTGTTGCGAATAGATGGAGCATCCCATTGCTTGGCTTGCAAGCAGCACTACTCGCCGTCCTGCTGCGGTGTCCAAACACGTTTTGGCCGGTCCCCATGCTGGCCGGTGGGGGCGTGACGCCCGAGTTGCACACACACCTGCCCTGGGCTGCGGACTAATGCAGCACTGCAGCCGCCTCACAGGATACCAGAAGTAGCGCCAGGAACTCGTGCCACACACAAGCCGATGCTAGTCCTGCCAAACAAGCTCCATGCTTTCCAAGAACCTGCAAAGAATGAACACGCACAGAAGTCCATGATAAGGGGGAGACTGTAGAACGCCGGGTACGTAGGCGAGGGGAAGACATATGCACGGCACTGCCGAGGGCCGACGGCGCGCGGCGGTGACACCTCCAAGACACGTATCTGATGCTAAATGCTCCTCATCTTATACCCGCCTTACTGGTATCAATAATGGCCAGCGAAGTGGTCAAGTGCCGGGGATGCTCTGCCGGGAACCAGGTTCGGTAGGATTGTGCATGCAACACAAGATATGTGGTACTTGACCGATTTTACTCAGGTTATTTGAGCGCGCGCAGCCATTGCGCGGACAGTGGCGCTGCCTGTCGGTGGTCAACCCACCGTTGCTCCGTCCTGCTGCAAACAGGTTGGCCGTGCACCCTCTCACCTTGCCACACAGATGCAAAGCTCCATACACTCTTTAACGCATCCGCGAATGGTTTGCTGCAGCTTAGGCACCAACGCCACATCCGCGAATGGTTCGCTGCAGCTTGCTTAGGCACCAACGCCACATCCGCCTTGACCGAGCGAAAAGAATGAAGGCACGAAGGCCCGCCTTAACACGTTGCATGTATATCTGGTTGTATATTAAGGATTAGTATAGCCATTATGCTGGTCGCCCGCGGGCGGCTCAAACAAAGAGAGCGTCGACCGCTGCCATTGAGAACGCGCTCCTGGCGATTCTTGCTATGGTATTCGATTTTCAAGATATCTAACAACCTATACTATTGCTTGCACCAATGAGATGAACATAAAGCGGTCCGTGCGCGAAACGACCGAGCCCCTGTCGTGAAATCGCCACTGATTTCTGCAGCACAGGCGGTTTCAGCCGCGCTCCGGCTGGCAGTGCACTTTTGGTCGGGTCCATGGCCGATCACACGGGTATGACGCCGGTCTGGGGGAGGGGCCAAACGGCACCACCGTGACGTCGATGCTGCCCAGGCCCGCCAGGCCCGCCCAGTCCTCGCCCTCGCAGCGCACGCCCGCGCCTGCGGCCATGAGCCCGTGGCCGCCGCATGCATGCGGGCCGCCGCCGGAGGGAGCGCGCGAGGGAGCGAGCGGGGGGTGTCAGTGTCGTCAGTGCGGCTGGGTCACGTCCGCTGCTACTGCTGGGGTCATGTCCGCTGCTACTGCCGGGCCACATCCGGGCCACATCCGCTGCTGCGTTCGTTGGCGCGCGCCGCTAGCGCCGCAAGCACGCACACACAAGCACACCGCACCACGCACCCCGATGATGTCGTTCCAATACCAAATTCCACGGCGCACGTGGAAATTTTTGGAACAGCATTGTACTAGCATACCGTGTACCCATCCAGCATGGCATGCCGACATGCCGACATGTCTATGATCGACATCCGAGAAATGCACCGTATCATGTCCATACTTTGTCTGTAAGCCAATTCATTATCATAAATATCATTGAAATGCTTTGGGGTCGATTATGCGCAACTTGCCGAGCACGACATGTAACATCGCCGCCACATTTCCTGCGCACGCACGAACAGAATGCCAACGCCACTCGCTACTACACTTTAACTATCGTGTTGTAGTTGTTCATTTGTTGTTGTTGCGGTGGTGGCTGCGGATGCTGGGGTCGTGGTTGAGGCTGAGGCGGCCGCACGCGCTGTCCACCGTGCTGGCAAGGTACACTGTGTACAGCGCACTCGCCTCCACCGCGCCCTCCTCCTGCGCCGCCACCACCGTTCCAGCCACATCCCGGTGACTAGCCACGCTGCTGCCCAGCTGGCTCTCCGCGCGCAGCCATGCGCCATCGTTCCAGCTGCGGTCCCGCTGGCTGACGGCGTGGTGGTGCGTGTAGTGCGCCTTGCTGCTGCCTGGCACCTTGATGCCGTGCTCTGGGTGGCTGCGGCGCAGGTCCGTCAGGTAGTCCACGCGCGACAGGTAGCCCAGCAGGTCCTGCAGTAGCGGCTTGTAGCCACAGCCGCGCACGATCACCGAGAACTCATTCTCGCAGTCATCGGTGCTGAGCGCGCGCAGCACCGCCAGTCGTGAAGCCGCTGGCACGGCAGCCAGCAGCTGCAGCAGCGCCTCAATGTTGGCCATCATGGAGAACAGCAGGTCCGTCGTGACGCCCATCACCTTGCTGGTGCGGCTGGCAAACTTGGCAGCCAGCCGCGGGTGGTTAAGGTGCGGCAGCACCAGGGACCGTAGCAGGGCGTGAAGCACCTGCATTTGCTGGATCCGCGCCGGGCAGGTCAGGTGCGGCATGTCCCACGCCTGGTACTCCTCGCCCAGCGCGCGCAGTACCAGCGCGTCAACTGCGTTGCCGCGCACCACCAGCTCCTCCTGCAGCCGTGTGTCGTACACCACCGCCATGGCTGTTGGCACTGCCTGCGCGTCGGCTGACTTATTGAGGCCAGCCGTGATGTGCCCGAGCTGCGGGCTGCCTCCAGCGGCCACCAGCACGTTGCTGAGGCTGAGCAGCGTCGACGCAGTATCCACGCCGCTTCCTCCACCACGCCCCGTGCTGCCACCGCGGCCACGGCGGCTGCTGCCACTCGCGACGCCGGCAGCGGCACTACCGGCAACGCCAGCACCACCACTGCTGGCGGCAAGGACTTCTGCCTGCTGTGATCACAGCTGCGCGATAAGGCACTTCAGCTTGTGCATGTAGTCCTCGTGGTCCAGCAGCAGGCCGCCTGTCGGGACAGAGGCGCTGGCGCTGTACGAGAAGTCCACCAGGTTGCAGCCCTCGGCCAGGAGGCGCATGCGGGCGGCGTCAAAGCCAGCGTGCAGGAGTGCCGCCAGCAGCCCGGGCACGTTGCCGCTGGCTTGCTGCTGCGACGCCCACACCAGCCGGTACGCCTCCAGCGCCTGCTCCTCTGACGGCTGCACGCCGCCAAAGATCTCAGCAGTGGCGAAAGCCACCCAGGCAGTCGCATCTGCTGGGTAAACGGCGGCAGCGGTGATGTGTAGGTCGTCATCGCACGGCTGCTCTGAGCCCGCAGCAGCTTCCCAACGGAGCCGGCGCGCGGCCAGCTGCTCAAGCAGCCACAGCACCTGGCCGGAGCACAGAGGGCCCGCCGTGTAAGCTGCCGCTGCTGCCGGTACGCCTGGTGGCGGCGGCGGCTTGGCAACAACGCCTGGCAGGGACACAAGCGACACGGCTCGGCGAGGCACCGGGTCCAGGCGGCTCAGCGCCTCTAGCGCGAGCCCCTCCATGTATGGCCCGATCTTCGACTCTGCGATCTTGCCGCGGGCGCCAACACCAGCGGCTGCCCGCACCTGCCCTGCTACGGACTGCTGGCCGCCGTCAACCAGGCCTGAACAGCACAGCTGTCCTAGCTGTTTGATTGTGGTGGGGAACTCCGGGTCGTCGCCGGACCGCAGGCTGCTGCTCTCGCCGTCATATGCCTGCACCAGCACAGCACCGCTGCCCCGGAAGTGCTGCTGGATGTGGCGCTCAATGTGCTGCACCAGCTTCCGCATGTCTGACTGGTTCAAGCTCGTGCACGGCACACGCACAACCGGGATGCTGGCGTGGCCCCGGAGGTCGTGGAGGCGGAATAGCAGTATCTTGGTGGCCGGCTCGCGCTGGCAGTCAAACACCTTCTGCAGCACCAGTAGGGCGCGAGTCAGCAGCCCCAGTGCATCTGCGAGCTCCGCAGCCGCCGCTTTATCGTCCTCTGCTGCTGCTGCTGCTGTGTCAGGCTCATCGTCAGGCTCAGCGATGATGTCCTCCAGGTCGAACGACAGCGGAGGTGCACCGCCTGCAGGCGGGCTGCCGCTGCTGCTGGCAGGGTCAGCAGCGGCTGCCTCCATGACCTGTTCCTCGCCGCCGACCTGCTGCCCGGTAACGCCCTCCACGCCGCCTCCACCGCTTGCCATCACCCATGGCCGATTGGCCCGGGCCGCAACGCTTCCGAACCACGGCTCGCCGAGATGCCACCCAGGGGGCCGGACCCTGGCAACGCTTGGCCCGACCGATATTCAGGGATCCCCAGCCAGGCCACAATTTGAGAGATCTTTACAGTTCTATACACGCGCCAGACCGCGTTTGGAGCCGAGAATAGCGCTGGAATTCGTCCATCGGGAGGGGGCGCTCTGCTGTAGACGGCCTGGCCGTGAAATTACTCTGTATAACAGTATAGGGTATATATACAAAGCAATATATAAAAAGAGCACACCTCGAGGCGGCCCATGTATGGGCGAAGCGGGCCGGGGGCATCGGCCAATGCCCCCCGGCCCGTTTCGCATACACGCTGAATTCTTCGTGTCTTGTGAGCCATACCTCCCGAACTAGGTATGCTCTACTTATTACAAGCGTCAGGCCTGCAAGCACGCGACGTGCAACCCTGCACTGGCCATCCAACATCGATGGAGAGCGCCCCCCGCGGCTTCCAAGCGCGCATAGCCACCACCGCGGCTACTAAGCTAACATAATACTACTGTTAGCCCCTCGTGGCTCGCCATTATGCCTAAGGAGGCCATATTCTCTAGTGCGCACGCGCGACCAGCCACAATGTCATGTTGGCTTTGAGGGCACTTTGTTAGGCATGCTGGGAATACCAAAGGTTGACATATAGTATTTATAGCATGTACGAACTCATAAAAACGCCGAAAAGGCCCGCCCCGCGAAGTGTGTTTGGGGCGGGGGAGGGGGTAAGGAGGGGTAAGGAGGCTCCTCAGCAGCCAAGGAGGCAAAAGGCTGCCATAGGGCATCACATTAATTTTGCGCTCTTGTGTTCTCTTAACCACAGATGACCGGCGTGATAGGAGCGACAGCTCCCGTTGGAAACATGGGAGCTTCAGAAAGACCGTTTGTCTTGAGCGCAGACATGCTCGCTGGAGCACTTTTGCCTGGAGACGCTGCCGTTTTCGATTCTCTCGGCCTCATCGCATCTACTGACGCGGTGCCCGCCACCAATGTGCTGACGTCGGTACAAGGCATTATCTGTGGCATACCACCATCGTCAGGGAACAGCAATGACAACGGCGGCGCTACTAACGGCAACAATGACCCGGCCAGCCCACAGCAGGCAGGCGCCGGGTACTTAGCAACGGCGATGTCGTTTGCGCCAACGCCAAGGTCCTACAGCACAGCAAATTTGACCTGCGGAGGCGATGCTGGTATAACGTCTTTTTTTAGTGCCAGCACTGCAGTCAGTGTGTTTATGTGTGATGAGTGTGTTTGTGTTTAATTTTATGGCATTAGCTGTTTTTGATCCTGACTTTCTTTGCAGGTTGACATCACGCTCATTGGAGTGCGATGCAGTGATGGCCGCGGTGACTCAGCGGGCGCCTACCAGCCCAGCCTACAGAACAGCTTTGGTCCAGGAAACGTGGTGGACCATGCGTGCCCGCAAGGTAGGTGTGGTGTGCTAACCGCGTGGATCCATTCGACCAGACCAAATTTCTGACCGTGGCGACTCGCCATCCATTGTTCCGCAGGTTACGATGCCATGAAAACCATCACTGGCCAGGGCCGGACGCTGTCTACATACTATGACCCAGCACGGCATGGGAAAGGCATTAGCAGTCTCTCCTTCCGGTGTGCAGCTGCAGCTAGTTCCCTCAACAGCGTCGACATAGACACAGATGGTCGCTTCTGGGTGCAGTTGGGTGCCGCGCCCTTGATTTGGACGGATGCCAGCACAGCCAATAACTACCGCGTGTTTGCGGCGACCGAAATGTTTATGAATGCACCAACACTTCACTGCGCGAACCACACTATCATCAATCGCCTGGAGGTTGACTATACGCTGTCTCAGGTGCGGCGCGCGCGCGTGAGCAGCGTGGGTACTAACTGCAAGCATGGTTAGTGCACTTCTAAAGCCTTCCCGCGGCGTATGCCTCCACCTCTCAATCACACGCAGAATGGTGCCATCATCTGGCGGGTCAGCGCCTTCTGCGGCCCGCCACCGCCTCCTGCCAAGGATAGCTCTTTTTTTGATATTGCAGCCAGGTGGGCATCAACACAACATTCGTGAAACCGGGACGCGTTAGGCACGTACTCAACTTGATTAGCACGTTTATGCGCCTGTGTGGCTTTTTTGTGCAGATACGGCATCACGCTCAGTGACCTGCTGCGAGCCAATCCACAAATAGACCCCGCTCAGCCTCTCCAAGCCTACAACGGCTCTGACATCCGGGTGCCTCAGCTGTGCGGAGAGGCGAGCACCCAGCCACCGGTGACAACCATCAGCGCGACCTGCAGCACATGGTGGCCGCTGCGCAACGTGACGGTCACCGGGAAGGAGACCTGTGGCGAAATCGCTACCGCCCACCTGGGCCGCAATATAATGTACCTCAATACTATCAACAACGGTGGGTGCGTGCATGACGCAGTACGTCTTCGGCATGCACTTCGGCACGCACATTACTTAGCTGAGTGCCATTGCATGCAGGTGTGTGCCCGCAAGCCACAACTGTGGTCAGCAGGGGCATGCGTCTCTGCATCAGCCCACCTGTTTCTCTGCTCAGCGCGCGCCCTTCCAACACCTCCAGCCCCGTCAGGCTCCCTGGCCGGCGCTCCCTGGCTCAGATGCCAGCAGCTGCAAGCGGCGCGCTAGGCAACTGCGTCCTCACGACCTGGGTGGCGGTAGGCCAGACGTGCGATGATGTCACCGCCACTTTTAACATGGACCTTGGTGTCTTCCTCAAGTACAATCAAGGTCAGTGAGTGTCGTCGGGCGGATGGTGTGCATGCGCATTCGCAGGCAGGCCATGTGTCAACACGTGAACAACTATCATCAGCACCCATATCGGCAGCAGTAGCAGCAGCAGCAGCTAGCCAAACTTGCTGTGCTGCGTTGTTTACTCACGTCTATCATTTCCTTGGCCAGGCCTGGACTGCTCTACACTGGAAGTGGGCACAGAGGTCTGCGTGGTCGTGGCGCCGTCTGGCGCATCTCTGGCTGCCCAGACGGACGCATTGGAGCCTGAGGCTCCTGTAAGCCGCCCTGCTGTGCCGCCTCCGAACGCACCTCCGCCGTCTCCGATTCCACCAGCATCACCAGCGCCTCCACGAGTGCCCCCGTCCCCCGAATACGCTCCACCTCCCTCTCCCGCACATTCGCCTCCGTCTCCCTCACAGTCGCCTCCTTCTCCTTCTCCCTCACAGTGGCCTCCTTCTCCCTCGCAGTCAACCCCGTCTCCCTCACAGGTGCCGCCGTCTCCCTCACAGCAGTTGCTGCCGTCTCCCTCCCACTCGCCGCCGTCTCCCTCACGATTGTTACCGCCTCCACCGCCCTCACCGGCGCCCTCACCGCCGCAGTCACCCTCAACTGCGCCCGTTCCCGCGCCCTCGACTGTACCCACTCCCACGCCAGTGATCACGCCTGCCGATACAGCGCCTTCACCGAACATAGCACCACCTCTGCCACCTAGCCCGGAGGTTGTCCCACCATTTCCTAAACCAACCGCATCATCCGCGCCTCCCAGCAGCCCACAGCAGGTCGCCTCAGCGGCACAACCGTCTCCCCCAACCATGCCCATCGCTTCGCCGCCCGCCCCACCACCCGCCCCGCCGCCTGTCCCTGCCGACGGCACAGTCGTTTCGACACAGCAGGCTGGCCCACCTCCTGCTGCCGCTGGCCCAGCCAGTTCTCCCCCTGCCGCTTCAGCAGCCTCGCCACCATCGCCATACTCGGCACCAGCATCGATGGCATCCCCCAAGCCGCGCCGCAACAAGTTGGCGCCACCCCCGGCTGATGCGCCGCCTCCGGCCACACCCCCGCCTGCTCCGAGTCCGCCAACACCTGCAAGCACAGGGGGCAAGCGCAGGGCCAAATCTCCGCCTCCAGCGCCGCCGTCACCACCGCTCCCAGCCCCGGCGCCCTTGCCCAACCCCACAACCACCCGGCGCAAGACCAAATCGCCACCCCCTGCACCCCCATCACTACCGGCACCCAGTCCATCTACTTCACTGCCAGCCAGTCCATTCACCGATGGCGTGCCCCGGCGCAAGCGCAAGCCGCCTACCCCGGCGGCGGCTTAGCGTGATTAGCGTGACTTCATGTCCTATGACGAGTAGTATACCGTACTCTGGCCTTGAACCAGGGTTCTCCAACGGGTTCCTCAGGACTACTACCCCAGGACTTAGGTTTGCGGGGCTACTGGAGGCTGCCAGCACTTCGGCCTTTGGGGGGCGTGTGGAAGGCTGTAGCGGCTTTACGCGTGCCAACGCATAGCGCTGGGCGGACGCATTTTGCATTGCCCCACCTCAGCGTGCTGTGGGCACCTAGCTCCCGCGGAGAGGGCTACGCACGCGCATGGTTCGGGTTTGACACGTGTGTTGGTTCATAACGCACCGACATGCACTGACAATTTGTTTCTGACTGTAGACGTGTGTAGCACCACTCTCACGTTTGCGACGCTCCAAACTATCTGAACGAGTGGGAATCCGTTGCTGGAGCATGGACCACCCCGGCTAGCAACCGGTCTCAACTGAGTGATGCATATTTGGCTATGTTAGTTTGAATGACAATTTCAGAATTGGCTTTGAGCATGATATGAGGTGAGCCCGGACTTCATGCCCTCGCGACCTACGCCCGAGTGCGGCCAAAAGCCGATGCAAGGCCGGTAGGGCTGGGAGTGGAGCTGTCCTATGACCATGGTATGCAGTATTGAGTTTGTTAGACTTGGCTGCGTCACAGGCGTCCCTTTCGGGCCTGCTCTGTCGACGACAGCTGGATGATTGACTCCACCTTTCACCAGCACGTTGAGGGACTTGGCTACTCCGGTCCCAATGAGTAATGTGTGTATTTGGCCCGGCTTGGAGCTGAGCCTCCCTTTTGAGGGGCTACGCAGAACGCCGAGGCCAAGACAGTAAGGGATGTCCCTGGCCCAGGAGAGCCCTGGCTCATGCCAAGCCATCCTCCTGTGGGCGGTGTGTCAAACCTTTCATACGAATGTGTTTGAACGCGTGGTAATAAAGAAAGGAGCAGGGAGCGGAGCAGTTTGGACAAACCAGGGAGCACGATATGACGCTCTCCCAACCAGCTCTTTGCGAGTCTGTATGCACTGTGATGCAGTAGTTTTCGTCACGTTTGCGCACCCACCGAAGCTCTGCCCCCTGTCTTTGCGTCCCTCTACCATTATCTCTTGCTCGCACGCCCAGAATCGCTTCCTAGACTGAGAACGACTTGAATTTCAGTCGAGTTTGCTCGCACGGCCCTACGCGCCCCCTTAGGGAGTCCGTATGTATAGTTTTCTGCGCTCTACAAGAAACTGTGAAAAAGCTGTGCTTGGTTTCGGATGTGACCTGTGCGCACCAAGTTAGAAGCGCTGCCTGTTGCTGCCGCCAATTGCTGGCTTTTAGGGTTTGTATTATATATGTGCTATGATTTTGTAGCATAGCTCGGCGGTGCTGTGAGACAGGCTGTACGGCGCGCTGCATGTGTGGCGTCAAAGGTTGCACTCCGTGTATTCGCGTCTGACCCATCTTCGCTGCTGCATTAATGATGAGAGCAAAGACACCTGCTGAATGCTATGCAGAAACCGAATCCAAAAGGCTCAAGTTGCCGAGAGCCGAGACGTGTGCCGCGGTGCGCCCAGTTCCAAGGTCCCCTGACTGGCCTCACCTCCCCTGTGCCTCCCGTGCTCCACCATGGACTATCCGGCCTTCGCCGAGGAGCCCTAAAAGACTACGTAGCGGTCAACCGCTCTATCATGGCGCCGACACTCTAGTGGAGGCGCCTCCTAGCAGCTTCTCGCAGCTGCCAGGCCAGATCCTGGATCCCAAGAGGTGGCGAGCGCGCTAGGGCGACCTGTACATATCTGCATATAGATATTAGCGATGTGTTTGCAGGTTATGATTTGTGGTTAGTTTGCGGTAGCTTTGGTCGCGTCTGGTGAAGTAGTTGGCCGACCCACCATCGGGCGGCGATTTTGTGAGTAGCCTGCCCGGTCGAGGGTGGGGTAGTTTCCGTTGCAACAGAAACGGTACCTAGCAACTGCCGACACACGCCTAAGACTACTAAGCAGCGAACACGCATACGGTAGCAGCGGTAAGGTATCTAGGTCGCACCAAGCCTGTGCTTAGCTGGCTCCTGCCCGAAGACTCGTGGCAAACTTCTGCTGTCTCCCCCAGCCTGGTTGCGTCAAGGCACCAGGGCTCGTTTGGCTTGTGTGTTGCGTCTTGCGGCTACCACGAGTGGCTGGCGGCAATCACACTTGTAACGTCTGTGCGTCAAACCCTCTCTGCGGTTTGCTTCCCGTTCTCCTACTGCAACCGTTGTGTGTGCGGACCGGACCAGCCCCAAGCCCTTCGCCGTAGTGCGCGGCCTCTGGAGTGCCTGGCTTTCCCCTGTCAACCCTCGGCGCCTCCTGCTCTCCTGCCTCCGGTTTCCCTTCGTGGCGTGCCACAGCCTGCCGCCATCGCCTTCGGCTCACCTGCCTACGGTTTCCCTGCGTGACGTGCGACAGCCTGCCGTCACTGTCTCCTGCCTCCTCCGCCTCCCCTTTCTCCTTTCCTAACCCTTTCCTCCAGGTAAATACGCCTGTCAGCCCTACTCTCGGCAGTATCAATCTACCTCTCATCTGGTTCTCCTGCCTATTGGTTGCTGCCGTGATTCTCTCTGGTATCTCTCGCTCTCCATCTCTGCGAGTGTACAGGATCCCCGCTGGCGTACAGGGTTGAGTGTGGCGGCCGTCCAGCCTCTCCACGCTCCGTGCGCATACCCTGGGAAGGTCAAATCGGTGCAGGCCTGTCGTCATACAGCTGCATCGAGGCCAGTGCCTCAGTGACAGCCCGCGTTAGTGCGCAAAAGTTTTATAGTTCCCGGTTTTTTACGGGCGCTGCGCTTTAAGGCGACACATGGGCGCATGGGCGGTCTGAAAATGGGCTTGCGCGCACACGCCACCATTTCCACATATGCTTGTTGTCACGACCGCCGTCCCCAATACCGTGAAGCTATACCCCTAGTGTACACTGCGCTAGCTGGTCGCGCCGGGGCGCCATCGCGTTCACATCGTCCAGCGCGGAGGCGCTCCACCACTGCTGCGACACAGCGCACCCCGGCATTTGGAGCTGTGGGTTATGGCACTCACCACGTGTGTAACGCTGATTGTCGCTGTGCTGCGCTTGCGGGCTATCCCGGTCAACTCAGCGGGGGGGGGGGGGGGAGCGGGCCTGTAGCGTTGACGAATGCCGGAGTCACACCGAGTTGTACCTGCGGACGTCGACTTGTGCAGGGTAGTGATGTGAAGTGGTGTAGGAGTGTGTGCTGAGGTATGGGCAAGACCGCAGTAAGGGCAGGCTGGAAGCTACTGGAATCTGCTACTGGAAACGTGCAAGCAGCCGTGTGGGAAGTGTTTTCGTGTGCCTGAGCCGAATCCGGGCTGGGGGCGCACGCAGACACACGCCAGAGGCCGGATGAACGTGCAAGCAGCCGTGTGGGAAGTGTTTTCGTGTGCCTGAGCCGAATCCGGGCTGGGGGCGCACGCAGACACACGCCAGAGGCCGGATGAACGTGCAAGCAGCCGTGTGGGAAGTGTTTTCGTGTGCCTGAGCCGAATCCGGGCTGGGGGCGCACGCAGACACACGCCAGAGGCCGGATGAACGTGCAAGCAGCCGTGTGGGAAGTGTTTTCGTATGCCTGAGCCGAATCCGGGCTGGGGGCGCATGCAGACACACGCCAGAGGCCGGATGAACGTGCAAGCAGCCGTGTGGGAAGTGTTTTCGTGTGCCTGAGCCGAATCCGGGCTGGGGGCGCACGCATACTCAGTCTGCTGTCAACAGCGGGGCAGTGCCGCGTGTGCTGGAATAATCCTGTCTCCGGGGTTCGGGAAAACGAGTTGCAAGGAATAATAGTTAACAGAAAGTTAATGGAGTCAAGCGAAGAAGCCTTGCGCCCTTGCAACAATGAAATGCAATCCCGGCTAACTCGGGAATGGTAGCAACGAAGGAGACGCCGTGAGGAGACGCGCTATGTGACTTATATATATATAACTGTCTCTGTGTCGCTATACAGTACTGTTTGTTTGAATTGTAAGTACAGTAAGCTGCTTGTCCTGCCGTCGCTTTATGAGACAACTGCTGCAGACAACAGGTCTTCGCGATTTTCTTAGTTTTTATTGCAACATTACATCTATATATCACAAGATAAAATACGGAGCGACTATGAAGCCCTGTTGCGGAGAGCTCTTACTTCCGCGCGCGCAACACCCCCGCCGGTCAAGGTGGTCAACACCGGAGTCTTCGCGGTCACAGTCTCCAGTCATTACCATGTTAACGTAAGCGATAACTATGCATACCGTTGCGCTGCAAGGTCACGCGAGAAGGGGCTCGCGAGCGATCGTTGGGCTCGGGTTCTTTGTTGCGAGTTGCGTTTGTTGGCATCCATGCATTCACAACTAACAAACAACTGCGTACGTTCTCCTCGCAGTGAAATCGCTGCGCGCGATTAACGACCGGTGCGTTCGGGAGCAAGAAGGAATGCAACATGTGAGGTATGAACCGGCCTGTCCAAGCGGACATGAGCGGTTGAGAAAAAGGCCTTGTGTACAGGACTGGTATCGGACACGGAGTGTGGCAGTAAAGGCGCGCGTGGGAAGGGGGGGGACAGGGGGGGGGGGGGGTGCAGACGCCAGCTGCGTGCGTACGCAATGGTTGAGCAATCTGTAAGAGAGTTATGGTTAAACCGCGAATCGGTTTCCAGCACTGCTTTCATTTACTGGCGAATATATTCGCCTCCTTACAATGCGGCTGCTGTTTCCTACCTTCGCGCCTGCTGCGGTACGCAACCAGCAACTGCTTCCACACACAAGTTCCAAAGTACTAGAATTTTGGACTATGCAACTATATCAGCTATAAGCATATCAGAGGGCTAGCGAAGCGAGGTCGCTATGGGAGCAGCGCGAGCGCGCACGCGTTTACTTAGCGAGATACAGGGCAGCAAACATACCAGGGCAGCAAAAAATGACCCTATGATAATGTCATTTAGCGTTTGTAGCACATTTATGGTTTTCTGGAGGCAATTGCGCTGTTTTCGGTGCTCGTGCGTCGGGCCGGCTCCAGTCCGCGCCGGCTGGCCTGGAGCCGGTGCACACCAAACCGTCCCAGAAAGGGCTGCGAAGCCACTGCTGAGCTAAAATACCTATTACTATGAAAGATTGCGGGTTTAAAATGGGCTGGAGGGCTAGCACCTGGTAGGCTGCGTCCGTGCGACATCCGTTTCAGATGCAGGCTGAAACGCTAACGCGCCAGGCCAGAATACGTGCGCCCAGTCACCAATTGTGGCAGCTGTATTTAACTACGTTGTATTGCGGCAGTCGGGCAACGGAAACACATCCGCAGAAGCTTGTTTGGGCGGAGCCAGCTCCAGTCCGCGCCCTCCGGACTGGAGCTGCCGTCGCCCAGACAAGAGCCCCGCGTGTGCTTTTGCCCGCCGAGAGGTATACTACTAGCAAGCTACACTGGCATAGTGCCACTTATATGCTGCAGGCCAGTAGTGCGCTTTGCCCGAGAGTTCCGGGGAAAACGCGAAGTGAATCTGGAGTTGACCGCGCTGTTGCGCCTCGCTGACAGCCTCCAAATGATGTACTGAATACGTGTATGTACTATACTGTATTCTCTTACTCGGCTGTGCGGTGGGTGGGTAGGTGCGACGGTCATATTTTGCAACTCAGCGCCCATGCGCTCATTGCAGGGCACTCAGAGGAATGCTGTAATTCCCCTACACGAATTCATGCAGCAGTTCCCACCAATACGAGTTCCATCAGGACAATACGTACTTCCCGAAGACAGAACTAGTCATCGTTTTGTGCCGATGTCGCAACGATACTGCGTTCACAGCAGCTACATCACCAGCAGTGACACCATGTAAAGCCACAAACGCTTGCAAACAAACTGGATACATGCTAGAGCTCACAATTTGACTGGTCACCTACGGACAGTCGGTTCGGCCGGAGGAGGGCAGGCGCACATCTTGGCCGTCTGGCGCCCTAGGCGTCCCCAACAAGCAGCCGCTCACGGCCTCAGCATGCCTGTGTACCGTTCCATACCGATATGGCGCCAGGCAGCAGCGGCACTGTCTATCTGGCGCGGCGTTTGTATGGATTCAGGGGGTGGGGAGGATAGGGGAAGGGGCGGGGGACACCAACCCTGGCCGCCGTACGACCATGCGAGTGCGACCCGGGGCTGCGCCCCCGGCCAGTGCTTGCCTGTACATAGGGCGGTCGCTGGTGCGGCGGGGGGCGCAAGTGTGGGTGGTGTGGGCGCGTGGTGGGGTGTTGTGTGTGGTGAGGGGTTGGGGAGGGGAAGGGGCGGGGGACACGAACCCTGGCCGCCGTACACCCGTGCGCGTGCGACCCGGGGCTGCGCCCACGGCCAGTGCGTGCCTGTATATCGGGCTGTCGCTGGTTTGGTGCGGGGGGTGCAAGTGTGCGTCGCTTGGGCGCGTGGTGGTGTGTTGTGTGTGGTGAGGGGTTGGGGAGGGGGAGGGGAAGGGGCGGGGGGCACGAACCCTGGCCGCCGTACGCCTGTGCGCGTATGGCCTGGGGCTGCGCCCCCGGTCAGCGCGTGCCTGTATATCGGGCGGTCACTGGTGCGGCGGGGGGCGCAAGTGTGCGTGGCTTGGGCGCGTGGTGGTGTGTTGTGTGTGGTGAGGGGTTGGGGAGGGGAAGGGGCGGGGGACACGAACCCTGGCCGCCGTACGCCCGTGCACGTGCGGCCGAGGGCTGCGCCCCCGGCCAGTGCTTGCCTGTACATAGTGCGGTCACTGGTGCGGCGGGGGGCGCAAGTGTGCGTGGTGTGGGCGCGTGGTGGGGTGTTGTGTATGGTGATGGGTTGGGGAGGGCGAGGGGAAGGGGCGGGGGACACGAACCCTGGCCGCCGTACGCCCGTGCACGTGCGCCCGAGGGCTGCGCCCCCGGCCAGTGCTTGCCTGTATATAGGGCGGTCGCTGGTGCGGCGTGGGGGCGTCAGTGTGCGTGGTGTGGGCGTGTGGTGGGGTGTTGTGTGTGGTGAGGGGTTGGGGAGGGGAAGGGGCGGGGGACACGAACCCTGGCCGCCGTACGCCCGTGCACGTGCGACCCGGGGCTGCGCCCCCGGCCATTGCTTGCCTGAATATCGGGTGGTCACTGGTGCGGCGGGGGGCGCAAGTGTGCGTGGCTTGGGCGCTTGGTGGGGTTTTGTGTGTGGTGAGGGGTGGGGGGGGGGGAGGGGCGGGGGACACGAACCCTGGCCGCCGTACACCCGTGCGCGTGCGACCCGGGGCTGCGCCCACGGCCAGTGCGTGCCTGTAAATCGGGCTGTCGCTGGTGCGGACGGGGGGCGCAAGTGTGGGTGGCTTGGGCGCGTTGTGGGGTTTCGTGTGTGGTGAGGGGTTGGGGAGGGGGAGGGGAAGGGGAGGGGGACACGAACCCTGGCCGCCGTACGCCCGTGCGAGTGCGGTGTGGGGCTGCGCCCCCCGGCCATTGCTTGCCTGTACATAGGGCTGTCGCTTGTGTGGTGGGGGGGCGCAAGTGTGGGTGGCTTTGGCGCGTGGTGGTGTGTTGTGTGTGGTGAGGGGTTGGGGAGGGGGAGGGGAAGGGGAGGGGGACACGAACCCTGGCCGCCGTACGCCCGTGCGAGTGCGGTGTGGGGCTGCGCCCCCCGGCCAGTGCTTGCCTGTACATAGGGCTGTCGCTTGTGTGGTGGGGGGGGGGCGCAAGTGTGGGTGGCTTTGGCGCGTGGTGGTGTGTTGTGTGTGGTGAGGGGTTGGGGAGGGGAAGGGGCGGGGGACACGAACCCTGGCCGCCATACGCCCTTGCACGTGCGGCCTGGGGCTGCGCCCCCGGCCAGCGCGTGCCTGTATATCGGGCGGTCACTGGTGCGGCGGGGGGCGCAAGTGTGCGTGGCTTGGGCGCGTGGTGGTGTGTTGTGTGTGGTGAGGGGTTGGGGAGGGGAAGGGGCGGGGGACACGAACCCTGGCCGCCGTACGCCCGTGCACGTGCGGCCGAGGGCTGCGCCCCCGGCCAGTGCTTGCCTGTACATAGTGCGGTCACTGGTGCGGCGGGGGGCGCAAGTGTGCGTGGTGTGGGCGCGTGGTGGGGTGTTGTGTATGGTGATGGGTTGGGGAGGGGGAGGGGAAGGGGCGGGGGACACGAACCCTGGCCGCCGTACGCCCGTGCACGTGCGCCCGAGGGCTGCGCCCCCGGCCAGTGCTTGCCTGTATATAGGGCGGTCGCTGGTGCGGCGTGGGGGCGTCAGTGTGCGTGGTGTGGGCGTGTGGTGGGGTGTTGTGTGTGGTGAGGGGTTGGGGAGGGGAGGGGGCGGGGGACACGAACCCTGGCCGCCGTACGCCCGTGCACGTGCGACCCGGGGCTGCGCCCCCGGCCATTGCTTGCCTGAATATCGGGTGGTCACTGGTGCGGCGGGGGGCGCAAGTGTGCGTGGCTTGGGCGCTTGGTGGGGTTTTGTGTGTGGTGAGGGGTTGGGGAGGGGGAGGGGCGGGGGACACGAACCCTGGCCGCCGTACACCCGTGCGCGTGCGACCCGGGGCTGCGCCCACGGCCAGTGCGTGCCTGTAAATCGGGCTGTCGCTGGTGCGGACGGGGGGCGCAAGTGTGGGTGGCTTGGGCGCGTTGTGGGGTTTCGTGTGTGGTGAGGGGTTGGGGAGGGGGAGGGGAAGGGGAGGGGGACACGAACCCTGGCCGCCGTACGCCCGTGCGAGTGCGGTGTGGGGCTGCGCCCCCCGGCCATTGCTTGCCTGTACATAGGGCTGTCGCTTGTGTGGTGGGGGGGCGCAAGTGTGGGTGGCTTTGGCGCGTGGTGGTGTGTTGTGTGTGGTGAGGGGTTGGGGAGGGGGGGGGGGAGGGGGAGGGGGACACGAACCCTGGCCGCCGTACGCCCGTGCGAGTGCGGTGTGGGGCTGCGCCCCCCGGCCAGTGCTTGCCTGTACATAGGGCTGTCGCTTGTGTGGTGGGGGGGGGGCGCAAGTGTGGGTGGCTTTGGCGCGTGGTGGTGTGTTGTGTGTGGTGAGGGGTTGGGGAGGGGAAGGGGCGGGGGGCACGAACCCTGGCCGCCGTACGCCCGTGCGAGTGCGGTGTGGGGCTGCGCCCCCGGCCAGTGCTTGCCTGTATAAAGGGCGGTCGCAGGTGCGGACGGGGGTCGCAAGTGTGGGTGGCTTTGGCGCGTTGTGGGGTGTTGTGTGTGGTGAGGGGTTGGGGAGGATAGGGGAAGGGGCGGGGGACACGAACCCTGGCCGCCGTACGCCCGTGCACGTGCGGCCTGGGGCTGCGCCCCCGGTCAACGCGTGCCTGTATATCGGGCGGTCGCAGGCGCGGACGGGGGGCGCAAGTGTGCGTGGCTCGGGTGCGTGGTGGTGTCTTGTGTGTGGTGAGGGGTTGGGGAGGGGAAGGGGCGGGGGACACGAACCCTGGCCGCCGTACGCCCGTGCACGCGCGGCCGAGGGCTGCGCTCCTGGCCAGTGCTTGCCTGTACATAGGGCGGTCGCAGGTGCGGACGGGGGGCGCAAGTGTGGGTGGCTTTGGCGCGTTGTGGGGTTTTGTGTGTGGTGAGGGGTTGGGGAGGATAGGGGAAGGGGCGGGGGACACGAACCCTGGCCGCCGTACGCCCGTGCACGTGCGGCCGAGGGCTGCGCTCCTGGCCAGTGCTTGCCTGTACATAGGGCGGTCGCAGGTGCGGACGGGGGGCGCAAGTGTGGGTGGCTTTGGCGCGTTGTGGGGTTTTGTGTGTGGTGAGGAGTTGGGGAGGATAGGGGAAGGGGCGGGGGACACGAACCCTGGCCGCCGTACGCCCGTGCACGTGCGGCCGAGGGCTGCGATCCTGGCCAGTGCTTGCCTGTACATAGGGCGGTCGCAGGTGCGGACGGGGGGCGCAAGTGTGGGTGGCTTTGGCGCGTTGTGGGGTTTTGTGTGTGGTGATGGGTTGGGGAGGATAGGGGAAGGGGCGGGGGACACGAACCCTGGCCGCCGTACGCCCGTGCACGTGCGGCCGAGGGCTGCGCTCCTGGCCAGTGCTTGCCTGTACATAGGGCGGTCGCAGGTGCGGACGGGGGGCGCAAGTGTGGGTGGCTTTGGCGCGTTGTGGGGTTTTGTGTGTGGTGAGGGGTTGGGGAGGATAGGGGAAGGGGCGGGGGACACGAACCCTGGCTGCCGTACGCCCGTGCACGTGCGGCCTGGGGCTGCGCCCCCGGTCCGCGCGTGCCTGTATATCGGGCGGTCGCAGGTGCGGACGGGGGGCGCAAGTGTGGGTGGCTTTGGCGCGTTGTGGGGTGTTGTGTATGGTGAGGGGTTGGGGAGGGGGAGGGCAAGGTGCGGGGAACACGAAGCCTGGCCGCCGTACACCCGTGCACGTGCGGCCGGGGATTGCGCCCCCGGTCAGTGCTTGCCTATACATAGGGCTGTCGCTGGTGTGGTGGTGGGGGGCGCAAGTGTGCGTGGCTCGGGTGCGTGGTGGTGTGTTGTGTGTGGTGAGGGGTTGGGGAGGGGGAGGGGAAGGGGCGCGAGATACAACCCTGGCCGCCGTACGCCCGTGCACGTGCGGCCGGGGTTTGCGCCCCCGGTCAGTGCTTGCCTGTATATCGGGCTGTCGCTGGTGCGGACGGGGGGCGCAAGTGTGCGTGGCATGAGCCAACGTGCCAATGCCGGTAGGGTGTGTGTGTTGAGCCACCTCCAGACTCTAGTAAAACGCATTCTCTGACCCCAATTCACGGAATCAGCGGGTGGTGCCGAGCACACAGACATATTGGACCTATATACGCATGTTGGCAAGCATGCAGGCCTGCCTGTTGACAATTGCATGCGTGGCATGAGCCAAAGTGCCAATTCCGGTAGGGTGTGTGTGTTGAGCCACCTCCAGACTCGAGTAAGATGCATCCCCTGACCCCAATTCACGGAATCAGCGGGTGGTGCCGAGCACACAGACATATTGGACCTATATACGCATATTGGCAAGCACGCAGGCCTGTCTGTTGACAATTGCATGCGTGGCATGAGCCAAAGTGCCAATTCCGGTAGGGTGTGTGTGTTGAGCCACCTCCAGACTCGAGTAAGATGCATCCCCTGACCCCAATTCACGGAATCAGCGGGTGGTGCCGGGCACACAGACATATTGGACCTATATACGCATGTTGGCAAGCATGCAGGCCTGCCTGTTGACAATTGCATGCGTGGCATGAGCCAAAGTGCCAATTCCGGTAGGGTGTGTGTGTTGAGCCACCTCCAGACTCGAGTAAGATGCATCCCCTGACCCCAATTCACGGAATCAGCGGGTGGTGCCGGGCACACAGACATATTGGACCTATATACGCATGTTGGCAAGCATGCAGGCCTGCCTGTTGACAATTGCATGCGTGGCATGAGCCAAAGTGCCAATTCCGGTAGGGTGTGTGTGTTGAGCCACCTCCAGACTCGAGTAAGATGCATCCCCTGACCCCAATTCACGGAATCAGCGGGTGGTGCCGGGCACACAGACATATTGGACCTATATACGCATATTGGCAAGCACGCAGGCCTGTCTGTTGACAATTGCATGCGTGGCATGAGCCAAAGTGCCAACTCCGGTAGGGTGTGTGTGTTGAGCCACCTCCAGACTCGAGTAAGATGCATCCCCTGACCCCAATTCACGGAATCAGCGGGTGGTGCCGGGCACACAGACATATTGGACCTATATACGCATATTGGCAAGCACGCAGGCCTGTCTGTTGACAATTGCATGCGTGGCATGAGCCAAAGTGCCAATTCCGGTAGGGTGTGTGTGTTGAGCCACCTCCAGACTCGAGTAAGATGCATCCCCTGACCCCAATTCACAAAGTGGGCGCACGGCGGCCAGGCTTTGTAACAGCTGCCCCCTCCCCTTCCCCCTCCCCAACCCCTCACCACACACAACACACCACCACGCGCCTACACCACGCACACTGACGCCCCCCCGCCGCACCAGCGACCGCCCTATATACAGGCAAGCACTGGCCGTGGGCGCAGCCCCGGGTCGCACGTGCACGGGCGTACGGCGGCCAGGCTTTGTAACAGCTGCCCCCTCCCCTTCCCCCTCCCCAACCCCTCACCACACACAACACACCACCACGCGCCTACACCACGCACACTGACGCCCCCCCACCGCACCAGCGACCGCTCTATATACAGGCAAGCACTGGCCGTGGGCGCAGCCCCGGGTCGCACGTGCACGGGCGTACGGCGGCCAGGGTTCGTGTCCCCCGCCCCTTCCCCTCCCCAACCCCTCACCACGCACAACACCCCACCACGCGCCCACACCACGCACACTGACGCCCCCCCGCCGCACCAGCGACCGCCCTATATACAGGCAAGCACTGGCCGTGGGCGCAGCCCCGGGTCGCACGTGCACGGGTGTACGGCGGCCAGGGTTCGTGTCCCCCGCCCCTTTCCCTCCCCCTTCCCAACCCCTCACCATACACAACACCCCACCACGCGCCCACACCACGCACACTTGCGCCCCCCCCGCCGCACCAGTGACCGCCCGATATACAGGCAAGCACTGGCCGGGGGCGCAGCCCTCGGCCGCACGTGCACGGGCGTACGGCAGCCAGGGTTCGTGTCCCCCGCCCCTTTCCCACCCCCTCCCCAACCCCTCACCACACACAACACACCACCACGCGCCCAAGCCACCCTCACTTGCGCCCCCCGCCGCACCAGTGACCGCCCGATATACAGGCAAGCGCTGGCCGGGGGCGCAGCCCCAGGCCGCACGTGCAAGGGCGTATGGCAGCCAGGCTTCGTGTCCCCCGCCCCTTCCCCTCCCCTTCCCCAACCCCTCACCACACACAACACACCACCACGCACCCGAGCCACGCACACTTGCGCCCCCCGCCGCACCAGCAACCGCCCGATATACAGGCACGCACTGGCAGGGGGCGCAGCCCTCGGCCGCACGTGCACGGGCGTACGGCAGCCAGGGTTCGTGTCCCCCGCCCCTTTCCCT
The DNA here is from genome assembly GCA_016834595.1 of Chlamydomonas schloesseri. NCBI lineage: Eukaryota > Viridiplantae > Chlorophyta > Chlorophyceae > Chlamydomonadales > Chlamydomonadaceae > Chlamydomonas > Chlamydomonas schloesseri. The sequence goes on along the minus strand of JAEHOD010000059.1, from coordinate 523,789 downwards.
CCCCCTTCCCAACCCCTCACCATACACAACACACCACCACGCGCCCAAGCCACCCTCACTTGCGCCCCCCGCCGCACCAGCAACCGCCCGATATACAGGCAAGCACTGGCCGGGGGCGCAGCCCTCGGCCGCACGTGCACGGGCGTACGGCAGCCAGGGTTCGTGTCCCCCGCCCCTTTCCCACCCCCTCCCCAACCCCTCACCACACACAACACACCACCACGCGCCCAAGCCACGCATACTTGCGCCCCCGCCGCATCAGTGACTGCCCGATATACAGGCAAGCGCTGGCCGGGGGCGAAGCCCCAGGCCGCACGTGCAAGGGCGTATGGCAGCCAGGCTTCGTGTCCCCCGCCCCTTCCCCTCCCCTTCCCCAACCCCTCACCACACACAACACACCACCACGCACCCGAGCCACGCACACTTGCGCCCCCCGCCGCACCAGCAACCGCCCGATATACAGGCACGCACTGGCAGGGGGCGCAGCCCTCGGCCGCACGTGCACGGGCGTACGGCAGCCAGGGTTCGTGTCCCCCGCCCCTTTCCCTCCCCCTTCCCAACCCCTCACCATACACAACACACCACCACGCGCCCAAGCCACCCTCACTTGCGCCCCCCGCCGCACCAGTGACCGCCCGATATACAGGCAAGCACTGGCCGGGGGAGCCGCCCCAGGCCGCACGTGCAAGGGCGTACGGCGGCCAGGGTTCGTGTCCCCCGCCCCTTCCCCTCCCCCTCCCCAACCCCTCACCACACACAACACACCACCACGCACCCGAGCCACGCACACTTGCGCCCCCCGCCGCACCAGCAACCGCCCGATATACAGGCACGCACTGGCAGGGGGCGCAGCCCTCGGCCGCACGTGCACGGGCGTACGGCAGCCAGGGTTCGTGTCCCCCGCCCCTTTCCCTCCCCCTTCCCACCCCCCTCACCATACACAACACCCCACCACGCGCCCACACCACGCACACTTGCGCCCCCCCGCCGCACCAGTGACCGCCCGATATACAGGCAAGCACTGGCCGGGGGAGCCGCCCCAGGCCGCACGTGCAAGGGCGTACGGCGGCCAGGGTTCGTGTCCCCCGCCCCTTCCCCTCCCCCTCCCCAACCCCTCACCACACACAACACACCACCACGCACCCGAGCCACGCACACTTGCGCCCCCCGCCGCACCAGCAACCGCCCGATATACAGGCACGCACTGGCAGGGGGCGCAGCCCTCGGCCGCACGTGCACGGGCGTACGGCAGCCAGGGTTCGTGTCCCCCGCCCCTTCCCCTCCCCCTCCCCAACCCCTCACCACACACAACACACCACCACGCACCCGAGCCACGCACACTTGCGCCCCCCGCCGCACCAGCAACCGCCCAATATACAGGCACGCGCTGGCCGGGGGCGCAGCCCCACACCGCACGCGCACGGGCGTACGGCGGCCAGGGTTCGTGTCCCCCGCCCCTTCCCCTATCCTCCCCAACCCCTCACCACACACAACACACCACCACGCGCCCAAGCCACGCACACTTGCGCCCCCCGCCGCACCAGTGACCACCCGATATACAGGCAAGCACTGGCCGGGGGCGCAGCCCCACACCGCACGCGCACGGGCGTACGGCGGCCAGGGTTTGTGTCCCCCGCCCCTTCCCCTCCCCTTCCCCAACCCCTCACCACACACAACACACCACCACGCGCCTAAGCCACGCACACTTGCGCCCCCCGCCGCATCAGCGACAGGCCGATAAATAGGCAAGCCCCGGACGGGGGCGCAGCCCTCGGCCGCACGTGCACGGGCGTACGGCAGCCAGGGTTCGTGTCCCCCGCCCCTTCCCCTCCCCCTCCCCAACCCCTCACCACACACAACACACCACCACGCGCCCAAGCCACGCACACTTGCGCCCCCCCCACCAAACCAGCGACAGCCCTATGTACAGGCAAGCATTGGCCGGGGGGCGCAGCCCCACGCCGCACGTGCACGGGCGTACGGCGGCCAGGGTTTGTGTCCCCCGCCCCTTCCCCTCCCCCTCCCCAACCCCTCACCACACACAACACACCACCACGCGCCCAAGCCACGCACACTTGCGCCCCCCCCACCAAACCAGCGACAGCCCTATGTACAGGCAAGCATTGGCCGGGGGGCGCAGCCCCACGCCGCACGTGCAAGGGCGTACGGTAGCCAGGGTTTGTGTCACCCGCCCCTTCCCCTCCCCCTCCCCAACCCCTCACCACACACAACACCCCACCTCGCGCCCACACCACGCACACTTGCGCCCCCCGCCGCACCAGTGACCGCCCGATATACAGGCAAGCACTGGCCGGGGGGCGCAGCCCCACGCCGCACGTGCAAGGGCGTACGGTAGCCAGGGTTTGTGTCACCCGCCCCTTCCCCTCCCCCCTCCCCAACCCCTCACCACACACAACACCCCACCTCGCGCCCACACCACGCACACTTGCGCCCCCCGCCGCACCAGTGACCACCCGATATACAGGCAAGCACTGGCCGGGGGCGCAGCCCCACACCGCACGCGCACAGGCGTACGGCGGCCAGGGTTCGTGCCCCCCGCCCCTTCCCCTCCCCCTCCCCAACCCCTCACCACACACAACACACCACCACGCGCCCAAGCCACCCACACTTGCGCCCCCCCCACCACACAAGCGACAGCCCTATGTACAGGCAAACACTGGCCGGGGGGCGCAGCCCCACGCCGCACGTGCACGGGCGTACGGCGGCCAGGGTTTGTGTCCCCCGCCCCTTCCCCTCCCCCTCCCCAACCCCCCCCCCCCAACCCCTCACCACACACAAAACCCCACCACGCGCCCAAGCCACGCACACTTGCGCCCCCCCCACCAAACCAGCGACAGCCCTATGTACAGGCAAGCACTGGCCGGGGGGCGCAGCCCCACGCCGCACATGCACGGGCGTACGGCAGCCAGGGTTTGTGTCACCCGCCCCTTCCCCTCCCCCTCCCCAACCCCTCACCACACACAACACCCCACCTCGCGCCCACACCACGCACACTTGCGCCCCCCGCCGCACCAGTGACCGCCCGATATACAGGCAAGCACTGGCCGGGGGCGCAGCCCCGGGTTGCAAGCGCATGGGCGTACGGCGGCCTGGGTTCGTGTCCCCCGCCCCTTCCCCTATCCTCCCCACCCCCTGAATCCATACAAACGCCGCGCCAGATAGACAGTGCCGCTGCTGCCTGGCGCCATATCGGTATGGAACGGTACACAGGCATGCTGAGGCCGTGCGCGGCTGCTTGTTGGGGACGCCTAGGGCGCCAGACGGCCAAGATGTGCGCCTGCCCTCCTCCGGCCGAACCGACTGTCCGTAGGTGACCAGTCAAATTGTGAGCTCTAGCATGTATCCAGTTTGTTTGCAAGCGTATGTGGCTTTACACGGTGTCACTGCTGGTGATGTAGCTGCTGTGAACGCAGTATCGTTGCGACATCGGCACAAAACGATAGGATGACTAGTTCTGTCTTCGGGAAGTACGTATTGTTCTGATGGAACTCGTATTGGTGGGAACTGCTGCATGAATTCGTGTAGGGGAATTACAGCATTCCTCTGATTGCCCTGCAATGAGCGCATGGGCGCTGGTTGCAAAATATGACCGTCGCACCTACCACCCACCGCACAGCCGAGTAAGAGAGTACAGTATAGTACATATACGTATTCAGTACATCATTTGGAGGCTGTCAGCGAGGCGCAACAGCGCGGTCAACTCCAGATTCACTTCGCGTTTTCCCCGGAACTCTCGGGCAAAGCGCACTACTGGCCTGCAGCATATAAGTGGCACTATGCCAGTGTAGCTTGCTAGTAGTATACCTCTCGGCGGGCAAAAGCACACGCGGGGCTCTTGTCTGGGCGACGGCAGCTCCAGTCCGGAGGGCGCGGACTGGAGCCGGCTCCGCCCAAACAAGCTTCTGCGGATGTGTTTCCGTTGCCCGACTGCCGCAATACAACGTAGTTAAATACAGCTGCCACAATTGGTGACTGGGCGCACGTATTCTGGCCTGGCGCGTTAGCATTCCTGCGCGCAGCTGGAGTGGATGGCGCAGCGTCGGCACCTACTAGTCGCAACTTACAGCCCATTCTACAGCATCAAATTTTCATAGGCATCTGTTATTAAGCTTGTCAGGGACCTCGCAGCGTATTCAGGGACGTTTCGGGTGTGCACCGGCTCCAGGCCAGCGGGGGCGGACTGGAGCCGGCACCGGATTTTCGGGCCCGGCGAGCAGCGAAAGCCTGTGCGACCGCTTTCACAACCGCTCAAATGCGTAATAAAAGCCAAAGTACGATTTTTAGGAGTAAATCGCGCTCTCCTGGCAAACGTCTTGCTTGCTGAAGGCGTGTATGTGCCCTCAGTCGGCTCGACTCCGTTGCTACGACGGCGCTTGTTCCTTACAAATGCTTATAAATATAATCAATGCATACTACAGCAAGCAAGCATACTGGAACATGTGTGGCAGTTTCTGAGTATAGTACGTGTGAGGGCGGGGCGGGCGCGATCGGGAACAGCGTGTATGAGGGCGAATACATTCGCCAGTGATATATATATCTATTTGGTAGTTGGAAATCCAAGCATCAACCACTCTCAATCGCGTTGCTCGCGATACACACGTCCGCGATCACGCACACACCCCTTGCTGCTGTGCTACGCGCACGCATGCCGCTCGCTTGTCCGATACCAGTCCTGTACACAAGGCCTTTTTTTCAACCGCTCATGTCCGCTTGGACAGGCCGGTCCCTTACTGAACATGTAGTGAAGTGAAACATCTAAAGTCAGCAGCAGTTTGGGGCCCTCCCCCCTGGCCACCGTCAAGCTTTGACCGCCTTCCCATTATGCTTACTTCCCCTTCAGTGTTCACATGCGCTGGACTGGACCTCTGGACTGGCGCTAGCTGGACTGGACTGGACTGGAGTCACTGGACCTCTGGACTGGCGCTAGCATGATGTCAGTAAGTGAGGGGGTCTCGGGAGGGTCGCAGCAGAGTGTATCACGCAAGGTGTCTTTCAACGCCATCCAACGGGGCAGCGTAGGGCGTAGCAGCGCGGGGCGGGGCAGCGCGGGGCGGCATAGGGAGGGGCGGGTTGGGCGCAGGGCGGCAGAGGGCGGGGCGGCAAAGGGCGGGGCGGGGCACCCCCCTAACCTCCGGGGCCCGTTACCCTGGGGAGGCCCCTAAGGTCGTGGACCCGGTTACCCTAGGGGGCCCCTAAGGTCAGGGGGCCGGTTACCCTGGGGGGCCCCTAAGGTTAGGGGGGCCGGTTACCCTGGGGGGCCCCTAAGGTTAGGGGGGCCGGTTACCCTGGGGGGCCCCTAAGTCTCAGGGGGGGTAACTGCCCAGTCACCCTTGTGGGTCCCTAACCCGGCCGACCCCTTTACCCTAGGGGGCTCCCTAACCAGGGTGCCAAGGGTTAGGGGGGGGGGTAGGGGGCTAAAACTGCTGTAGGGCGGGCACAAGCATTATGGTTGCGGAATTACAGAGGGGACAACCCGAGTGTGCAAGGACACAAGGGCCGTCGGAAGCATTATGAGTGCTGGTTACAAGAAGGGGACAGTGTGAACACTGCCTCGGGCACAGGTGGCCAACCGCCACCCTGCTTGGCTGCCCACCCGACTCACAGCTGCGTAGGCGTGTCGAAGCTAAGCTAAACGCCCGCCAGAGCCACACCAGACACAGCATCACAAGACACGCGGCTCATAAGGCACCGCTACGCGAAGACCAAGTCGTAACCGTCAAGGCAGCACACCGTCAAGCCAGCACAGTAGGCCCGAAGCCAGCTGCACGCCGCACGCCCCTCAAGGAGAAGGGGGCGGAGAAGCAGCGTCATACGGCAACACCACGTCAATGCGGTCGCCAGCCCCCCGCGACAGGAACACGTGCCCGGAGGGGACAGCATCCCAGCCACTAGGGCGCACGCCCAAGCTAGCAAACGCCTGCAACCGTCCCCAGAAATCAGCCACCACCTCCAGTCCAATAGCTAAAACACGGCGAGAAGGGAGCGGGGCCTCAGCAGGCAACCCTTGGCCGGCCATCACAACCCGCTGCCGCCCCACGTCCATAGCAGACAACGCAGCCAGACACACCACATCCCAGACCGGCGGCGCCAGACCCGGCGGCGGCCGCACCAGCCACAAGGCAGCCCGAGTAAACACGCCTAGCGAGTCGTCGGGAAGCGCCCCCATCGCCATACCCATGGACTCACGCAGGCCACGGGCGACCACACAGTCCCAGTAATAATGCCGCCGATCCCCAAACGTCATATCCGCACCACACGCCTGGCACACGTGGACGACACCACCAGCACGTTCGCGGGCACGCATGGGGAACGCCCAACACGCATCGGCAGCGACACGCCACAAGGCCTCTTTGTGCCGATTCTCCCACTTAAGGTTCCACAACCGTGACAGCACAGCAGCAAACGCACCCGCAGCCAGCACACAGTCAGACTCAGTCACATCGGGGTCGAAAGCAGCAGCCACATACGTACGATGTTTGGCACGCAGCTGCGCCAGGGGCGCCGCGAGTTGCATGAGTGTACCAGCTTTCACCGTATACTCCAGCACCAGGAGAGGCGGGCCGCCGGCCTGGGCCCACCCCAACCCCCTGGCCAGCTCCCGCACGGACGCAGCTTGGTCCGGCGCCGTAACCCGACCGCTGCGGGGCGCCCGCGCCGCCCGCGCCGCTGCCGCCCAGCCCGCCGGCAGGAGGGCCATGGCGGCGGCGACACGTGCGGCCGCGGCCTGGGCCGACGGCGGCCCCTTAAGCGGGACCGGTAGCGGCCGGCGGGGCCCCCACTGGAGCACCTTGCGCCACACACCTGTCAAGTAAAGTTTCTCGCACTCGGCATGTATACGGGTGCCGTAAGCACCACGCTCATAAGCATCTCGCACTTCTTGCAACGCGCCATCAATGGCCACCAGCTCCCCAACGCACCGCAAGTTGGGGAGTGCCAGCAAATCAGGGAATGCCGCATCAAGAGTCCTAGCCCCATCACGCAGCGCCGGGTTACCCCACAGAGGTACATTGTACACCCAGGGCCCCGGTGCCGGGGGCGCCACCAAGGTAACAGCAGGCAACTTGGAGATTGCCTTCAGCACACGCTTGAATGGCGGGGAGGCGGGAGTCACCGGAGTATCAAGCACACGCGTACCGTCACCCCCACAGAGCAAACAAAGCACAGTAGCACCCGCGTGCCGCTGGCGCAGCCACGCCGCCACGACAGCGGTCCACGGCGGCACAAACGGCAGCAGCTCACACGCCCCCAACACACACCGAACTGCCAAGCCCGCGTGCCGCGCCTGCACATGAGCCGCCAGGGGCAGGAGCCCCGCACCCCCACACGCCGGCGGCAGCTGCATAACCTCCAAGGACATACCGGGCAGGCGCTTGGTGGCCCGGGCGTCATACTGCGCAGGCGACATGCGCCGGTCCACCACCGCCGCCACACGCTTCAGCAAGTCCTCAACCAAGCGTTTAGGCTTAGGAAACCCCGCAAACTCCAGATGATACAACACTTTGCCCAAGGCATACGCCGACACCGCGGCCGCACGCCCAAACATGGACACGGGCATGCGCGCTACGTTACCAAGCACACTCAAAACCCCATCAAAAGCCACAGGCGGCACGGGAGTGCTCCAGTCGCCAAACCGGACCCCAAGGGACTTGGCGGCCTGCACCACTTGCAGGCCGGGCGGCAGCGCCGGTCCCGCGACCGTGCCTCCCTGACCATTCCCCGACCCAACCACCAACAGTTCAACTTTACTCATGTTCAACCGCTGTCCAGACGCACGACGAAACACGTCCATATCTGCCAGGAAGCCGGGCACCGCCTGCAGCCCAGCCAACAGCGGCGCGCAATCATCCGCATACTGCGACGCCAGCACCGACGCCAAATCAGCCAGCACACCATGCCCCCGGTGCCGCAGCCACGACAACAGGGCCTGCGCAACCGCCAGGTAGAGCAGTGGGGCCAGGGGGCACCCCTGCCGCACCCCTGCGGCCAGCGGCACCCACCCCGACACGCGCCCGTTGACCAGTGCCGCTCCGCGCGTGTCCGTCAACAAGCGCGACACCCACGTCAGGAAGCCAGCCCCCACACCAAGCCGCTGCAGGCAGGCAAGGAGGAATGACCGGTCGACCGTGTCATACGCTTTGTAAAAGTCCAAAAACGCCGCCACACCCGGGGCGCGCCCGGCGGCTTTCAACAACCCAGGAGTAAGTTGCAGCAGGAGAACATTATCAGCAATGCGGCGGTCGGCCAGGAACGCAGTTTGTTCAGGGTCAATGATGCGGCCAAACACAGGTTGCAGCCGACTACACAGCACACGGGCAAGCGTGCGATAATCAGTGTCAGTTAAAGTAATGGGGCGGTAGTTGGAGGGCTCAGACGCATCACCCCCCTTATAGAAAAACGTCCACACACCATCTAACAGCCCATCAGGCACCCCAACCCCCTCTCCCACCGCCGTGAAGACCTCCGCCAACGCGGGCGCAAACTCAGCGGCATAATGCTGGTACAGCTCTACCGGGATGCCGTCCGGGCCAGGCGACCGGCCAGGCGGCGCCGCCATGAGGGCAGCACGGACCTCGGCCGCCGTAACAGCCGCGCACCCAAGCCGCTCTGCCTCCGCCGCCGTACACTGCCTCCCACGCTGCTGCAACGCACCCAGCACTTGGTCCCGGGCAGCCGAGTCGGGCGGGGGTGCAGCGCTGACATCACGCCAGTAGTGCGCCATCACCTTGCCCATGGTCGCAGAGTCCGTGATGACACGCCCGTCCGGCTGTTTCAAGCGCGCAATGGCGCACGGGCCGCCAGCTGGCCGCAGCATGCGTGTGAGGAGCGGGCACGGCCGCTCCCCCCCGCGCAGCCAGTCATGGCGCGTACGGCGGGCTGCGCCAGCGGCCGCTCCCACGGCGGCGGCGGCGGCGGCGCATCGCGCCGCCACAGCCACCGGTGCGGCCGCCTGGACGTCCCCATCCTCTTCCACTGCTGCCACGGCCGCTGCCTCCGCCGCCAGGGCGGCCGCTTCCTGCTGGCTAGCTTCCACGCGCCGCCGCACAGCTTCACGGCTAAAACGAGTGGCTGACGTAGCGGCCGCCTTCTTCAGAGCCGGCCACCACACCAGCAGGTCCACTGCGGTAGCAGGCCGCGCCGCGACGGCGGCACGCAGCCACCGGCCGTACGCCGCGTCCAGATCCTTGAAGTCCAAGAAGCCCAGTCGTGCTTTCGGCAGCCCCCGAGGGGCCGGGAGGGCCCCCGGGGACGCTGCCAACGACATGGTGACCAGCCGGTGGTCAGCCGGCGCGCCGGGGGCCACGCCACATTCCACGACTTGCGATGCAAGGCCGGCGCTGCACAACACCCGGTCGAGGCGCGCACCCCCCTTGGGGTGAAGGAAGGTGCACACACGACGCGCTGGGTGCCGCTGCCGCATGACATCAATCATGCCCGGGCACGCGACCGCCAAGGCAGCCGCGGACGCCCGATCCCCACTGCGGGGCACGCCCGTCACTGTATCAAGCGCCACGTCGTCCACAAAGTTGAAGTCCGCCGCCAGCATATGAGTGCCGTCGCCACCAGACGCCGACGGCCCCACCCACTCACGAATGAACGCTTGCTGGTCGGGGCCGTCCAGCGGGAAGTACGCGGCCGTAAGGACGAAGGAGTGGCCGCCCCATCGCAGGGGCAGACTGACGCCACGGCCAGCCCACCGCTCCCCAGCGACAGCGACAGCTGCAGCGCCGCCAGGGATGGATACAGCGCCACTGTGGAGGAGGGCTGACCGCACCAGAATAGCAGTGCCGCCGGTGACCCGGCGACCATCAGGCTTAGAAGCAGGCGACCAGAAAGCAGTCCACTCACGTACACGCAGCCGCTGGGCGGCTGCACGCAAATCAGTCGTCACGAGATCAATGGCAGATGAAAGGACGTGCGTTTCTTGCAGGCACACGACGTCCAGTTGCTGCCGCTCCCAGCACCGGAGCAGGGCGTGCAGGCGCGGGCAGCCCAGGTCCCGGACCTGGCTGCGCAGGCCGCGCACGTTGTGGGTCCCTACCCGCAGCGGCCGCGGACCGACAGCCGGCAGCTTAGGCCGCCGCATTACCTCAGCGCCCCGGCCGGGGCACCTGGGCTGGCGGCGGCAGGCTGCACACCAGCGCCACCGTGCACACTGCCGCCACTGCCAGCGTCGCCACTGCCGCCGCCACCGCCAGGGGTGCGGCCGCCACCGCCGCCACCGCCGGGGCTACCGCCACAACCGCCGCCGCTGTGGCCGCTACCCGCCGGCAGCTCGGCGCCCGGCACCACCACCGCCACCGCGGCACCGGCCGCAGCGGGCGCCGGCGCCCCACCTGCAGCCGCCGCGGCCGCACCGCCGGCAGCCGCCGTGGCCGCGCCGCCCGCAGCCACCACAGCCGCAGCGGTCGCAGCCGCCGCGGCCTTGGCCGCAGCCGCCTCTGCAGCCGCGGCCTCGGCCGCGGCCGCCGCAGCCGCCGCAGCGAGCTTGGCGGCCTCCTCCTTCTCACGAATAGCGGCGTCCAGCAGCTCGTTGTCGGCCGCCGCCTTGGCAGCCGCCGCTGCCGCCGTCGCCGCCTCCTCACGCTTCCGACTCGCCAGCATCTGGGCCTTGGTGGCAAGGCGCCGGGCGCCCTCCGCGGCCTCCGCTGCAGCCGCCGCAGACGGGTCCATCACCTCGTCCGGGTCGTCGCCACCACCGACACCGTCCTCGCGCCCCAGGGCAGCCAGCAGGGCGAACGCATTGTCACCCACACCCGCGCTCGCCCCCCGGCCCGAACCCTGCGGCAGGGCCGCCGCTGCCGCCGTCTTCTCGGCCGCCGCCTTCGCAGCCGCCTCCGTCTCAGCAGCTGCCCTCACGGCCGCCGCCTTCGCAGCCGCCTCCTTCGCAGCCGCCGCCTTCGCAGCCGCCGCCTTCTCAGCCGCCGCCTGCGCAGCCGCCTCCTTCGCAGCCGCCGCCGCCACAGCCGCCTCCTGCTCAGCCGCCGCTTTCGCAGCTGCCGCCGCTTCAGCCGCCACGGCCGCCGCCGCCGAGAGCGGCACGACCCGGCCGCCGACGAGCTGGCTCCACGGACCGCCAGCCCCCGCGCCACCGGCTGCACCCGGCCCGCCAGGCCGAGGCGCATCTGGCTCGGCCGGCGGTGCCGGCATGCGGCTCTGCCGCGGACCACGCGTCAAAAACGCCTGGTACCGGTCATAGTCCGCCGGCTCAAAGAGCAGCTGCATCTCCCCAAGGCGCACACGGAAAGCATTCCCGGCACCAGGCAGCTGCGCCGACGCAGGCACTTTCACCAGCGCGCAGTCAAGCTGCTCCACCACCACCTCCGGGAAGCGGGTGTCCATGTACACCTCGACAACCTCGGCGGGGACCCCACCCAAGCAGCGCTGCATCTCCACCATCATCAGGCCGGGCTCCCGGGCCAGCCCAGCCTCCAGTCCCGACACCTTCAGCCAGCGGGACCCTCCCCGCACCCGCATGCGCTTCACCGGGTCCCATGCCACCCAGCGCAGCGCAGGCACCCCGCGTGCCGCGGGCACTTCCACAGCGCCGTTGTCGTCCAGCATCGCCAGCAGCGCGGGGAAGAGGGCCTGGTCCATGGTCAGGTCGACTTGCAGGCAGGTGCCCGCCGGGTCAAGGTGCACCGGCAGCCCCTTCGTCCGGCCCGGCGGCCCGACCTGTGCCAGGGCCGCCGCGGCCTTGAGCTTGGGGAACAGGTGCCCAAGGAGGCCACCAGCCAAATGCTCACGGTTCCTAGCCATATGTTCGTGCGAGCCGGCGCCCGGCGGAACACTGGTGCGCATGGTGGCCGTCACCATGCGCGACTTCTTCCGCATCCATTGCTGCGTTGCGTCAGCTAGTTCTAAGGTAGCCACTTGCACGACGTCGCCGCGCTTAAAGCGCGACAAGGCCATGCTCGCTATAAGAAACTAAGTCAAACCAGGGCAAGAGTCAGAACCAGGGCAGAACCAATTCAGAACCGATATAATTTCATGTTTTTTTATCAACCCCGTTATTATGCTGGCCAAGGTTTATGGATGATCTCGTTGTAGAAAACGACCCCGGGTCGTTCATCGAAATTTTTTTCCTGCGCGAGACGGGACGTTCAGGAACTGCCGTCGAGAAGACAGAGCGACACAGCGGTTCCTGAAAGCTGTAACGTCTCAAAAACTGCTGCCAAGCAAAATTAGTGAATGTTCTGTATTGTAGCATTTTCGAGAGGGCGACACAAGACCTCCGAAATCTTGCAAGACCATTTTCCTGCCCATCAGCGGTAAAGACAATGAATGATCGGCCAACATGAAATATGCTGAAGAAATTATACCACGTTGCTTTTTTGGCGTGCTCTGCGGGGTCCCTCCTACTGCGTTCTTGATCGCGCCATCGCTTCAGAGCTTTGCATGCACCCAAATTTACATGAATGCCTGACATTATAATCGTGCTATGTGTGGCATGGCAACGGTCCGCGGGCTGCGGCGTCCTGCACGTGCACATGCATGCTCGGCAGCTCGGCTCGCCACGCTCGCGGGCCCTCGCGGGCCCTCGCCCCGGCAATCCCCGTGGGCCAGCCCTCATCCCACTCATGGGCCTGGCGAAGCCGAGAACCAGCACACTCAGGTAGCAAGATCATTTTGGGGTTTAGGGTTCGACACAGTATACATTCTGAAATTTGTACAGAAACGCCCAACAATCCAGAAGGCCCGTCTGCCGGACGGATACATGAAGGCGCACCTCCCTACCATCGCAACTTTTGCACAATCGGCGGGGTGCTCTGTCCCGCCCCCTCGCAAGGCACGCGCAGCGGCAGCAAAGGCCATCTTGCACGCTAGTATACACTCTGAAACTTGTACAAAAACGCAAACGACAACGCAAAACGTGAAAGACAAAAGCTGTACACCAAATAACCGTACGAGTACACCCACCGACGCATCCGCGGCAACCGCACCACAAGGGAAGCAGCCGGCAGGGGCAGCCACGCTACGTACCTCCACACTCCTGAACTCACAGCGTAGCAGGGACTTGGTAGTCTTCTCGTGTGGCCTCACCCACGCGTGGCTGTGTGGTGCACGCGTCCCTTGTTGCGTGTGTCCCCAAAACTCCAACAGCAAGAAACAACGACGCACGCATAAGCGCCCTAAGCGAAACAATAGATCACAAAACTATCTGCTCTTATCTCTGGCAACCACACTAGCGCCATCCTTTATCGTGTGCTGCTCTTCTCTTGCCTGCACCACTCACCACCTTCTGCGCCTGCCCCTTACCTCCAGCCCTGCCAACCGTGTCACTAATGTCGCCCCCTGATGTCCCTTTTCTTTGGTTTCCGGAATGAACCACCTCCCCTCACAGACTCCGTACCAGGCGCAGCCCACAGGTCTCACCGCATGCCCCGCCGCCACGGCAGCGGCAGCCACAAACGCCTGGCCGGCTGCCGTCCCCCACCAAGCCGCTCGCCTGCTCCTGCTGCTCCCTGCTGCTGCCTCGCCCCATCTCCATCTCCACCTCCATGTCCCTCGCTCCAGCTCCAGCTCCTGAGCTCCTGCCCGCCCGCCTGCCTTCCTCCTCCTCCTCCTCGTCATCCTCATCCTCAGTCGTCGTCGATGAGGTTGAGCAGCCCCGCCTCCACGGCGGCCTGCCGGTACGTCTCCAGACGCTCCCTGTGGTGGGGTGGTGTGTGTTTGAACGACGTGATGGAGCACAGGGAGGCTGCTTAGGCATGCAGCACCTTCACGCTAGCGCACCGCCCCTACCGCACACGCCGTGCTCCCTCACGTCCCCCTCCCCCCCACAAGCTCACACGCGCTTGCATGTCAGGCCTGTCAGGCGTTTACCCTATCTCGTCAACATCTGCCCCCAACGCACCCACCGCGCATGCGGAAGAGTGTAGGGCCGTCGCACTGGCTTCGCAGTTCGCACTGCCCCAATGTCCAGCATGGCCGTGCACCACTCCCAGCCCCCACCTCCCCCTCCTCCACACCCATCAAGCCACACCCATCAAGCCACACCCGCACCCGCACCCGCCCACCCGCACCCACCCACACCCGCCCACCCGCAGCCACAGCCACACCCACCAAGCCAAACACACCCACAACCACACCTGCACCGCCCACACACACCCACACCCACCCGCACCCACACCCGCACCGCCCACCCACGCACGCTCACGCGCACCTGTAGGGCGCTATGTAGGCCTCCCACTCGGGCGGCGGCCGCAGGATGTCCGACGTGGCAATGCCCGCCACGATGCCGATCTCAAATGGCGTCGGCTCCTGTCGCAGGATGGCGTGAGCATGGCGTGAGCCGAGATGAGATGCGGTTTCAGCCGAGATGCCGGACGTGGGTGTGGTCTGTCTGCCATAAATGACCCCCATGCCCTGTGGCCCCCATCCCGCCATCTGTGTTACCCCGCCGCCGCCGCAGGGCGCCCTGAGCCTGCGTGGCAACTCACACTAACACCAACACACTGCAATAACACCTATCCCTTCCCGCCCGGCGGCAGCCGGATTTCGCACCCTGGCCCCCCCGCCCCACGGCCGTCTATCCCTGGCCCCATGCCTGCCGCAGCCTGCCCCTAAACCCCACCCCATGCGTCAACCCCACCCCCGCCCCCACAACCCCGGACCCGGCCTCAAAATCAACCCCGGCCTCAAACCCCAGCCCGGCCTCACACCCCATCGGTGGGGTCCCCGCCCCCAAACACCAACACACTCAGCCCGCCCCACCCTCCCGCGCCGCCGCGCCCTCCCAAACCTCCACAGCCCCCGCCTCCCCGCCCCCACCTTGGGCTTGCGCTTGAGCTTCCACCCCAGCTGTGCCAGGCTGCGGTCGGACTTCTTCTGGTTGCAGCGCATGCAGGCCGTCACCTGGTGGCGGTGGGGAGGGGCGGTGGGGAAGGGCGGTGGCGGTGGGGAGGGCGGCGGCGGTGTGTGTGTGTGGGGGGGGGGGTTCCATGTATTTAAGTTAATGAAGAAGTAGGGGGGGGGGGTAGTTCATTCCAGAAAGGGGGGTTTGGGTAGGGTGGGTGGAGTGGGGGTGCCATGCATGTTTAATTCATGACGAGGTGGGGGAGGTATTGTTTCCAGCCAGGGATTAAGGGCAGGGTGGGTAGGGAGTGTGTGGGAGGGACGGCACGCGCGCGGCTCCCAAGCCCTGCCCATGTACCCCACCATCATCCATCTTGACTTAAACTCGACCCACGGCCGTGTTCGCATCCGCCCGCCCGCAGCGCGCCGCCCTCCCCACCCACAGCCCAACACCCAACCAGCGCCCGGCCCTCCTCCAAAGCTCCCCTCCCTTCTCACGTTCCCTCGGTTGTCGGTTGTTTTGCTTTATCTCCTGGAATGAACTACCCACCTCACCTCACCCCAAACCCCAAATCCCACGAACCCCACGAACCCCGCGCTTCCCCAGCCCTCAGTCCTCCCGCCCGCCCCGCGCCCCCCTCACCAGGTTGTCCCACGTCTCCTTGCCGCCCTTGCTGGCGGGGTGCACGTGGTCTATGGTCAGGTCGCGACGCGAGCCGCAGTACCTACATGTGCGGGTTGAGAGCGGGGTGGGTGGTTGGGAGGTTGGGGAGGTGGTAGAGGCGGTGGTTGCCGAGGCACTGGGGTTGGCGGAGCAATAACGCCACGCGGGCAAACGCATGATCACGTGTCGAGAAGCTGCGGGCTCGGGGGGCGTGTGGGCCGGCGAGCGGGCGGCGGCGGTGGTGGTGGCGGACGCGCAACACCTTCACCTTTGACACCTTCACCCGCCGCCCGACCTCGTCCTGCACCTCCTCTAAGATCTAAAACCAAAGAGCCTCTCCCGTCCAAAGCCACTACTCACTGGCAGCAGAAGCCGTCCCGCACCATCACGTTGCGCCGCGTGCACGCCACACGCGAGCACAGGTCCTGCCCGGTGCAGGCGGGTGTGGGAGTGGGCCGGTGGGTGGGTGGGTGGATGTGGGAGTGGGTAGGTGGGCCGGTGGGTGGGCCGGTGGGTGGGCCGGTGGGTGGGCGCTGCGAGCTGAAGGAGCCACGACAGGAGTGAAGACATTGCGGTCCGACAGGGCGGCGGAGGCTGGGGGGGCATGACATGCAGGGCACGTGTCCACATACACACAGCGGCAGCGTCCCTCCCAGCAAGTGCCCTGTGCGCAAGCCCCCGCGCCCAGCCCAAACACAGCCGCCCCGACCGCCCTATCGAACTGACACGCGCGCTCTCCCCTCTCCTGTTTTGCCAGGTCCCATCCCAGCAGCATCCCAGCAGCATCCCGCCCCGCCCCGCCCCGCCCCGCCCCCTACACCCCCCATGCGCCCTCCGCTCTATCTGCCTACCTGCACGTCCGCGGTGTACTGCGGCACTCGCAGCACGGCGGGCAGCGGGTGCTCGCCGCTGCCGGTGGAGCACACGGCGGGCGGCGGGTAGTACTCCAGCACCTCGCCCTGGCGGTTGGTTGGTTGGATTGGTTGGTTGGGTGGGTGGTTGGTTGGTTGGGTGGTCGGGTGATGGTTGGGTGGTGGTCAGGGCGGGTGGTTGTTGCTGAGTGGTTGGGCGGATGTGGTGTGGAGGGGCGATAAGAGGGTGGCGCGATGTGATGTGGTGCCGCACTACTATGTTGGCGAGGGCGGGGGCGGGCAGAGCGCGTGGGCCGAGGAGCAGAGTAAGGAAGGACAGGGGCATGCTAGGCTGGTCACGTGAACCCAGCACCCGCAACCACCCTCAGCCAACCAACCGCCCAACCGCTCACTCAACCACCCACCCACCCAACTCACCCGGCCGTAGTACTCAAAGTGGAACGCCTTGTACCAGGTAAGACTGGTGAGGCGGTGGGTACAGGGGGCGGGAGGGTGGGGCGGGGGGGGGGGGTTGTGGTTACCAGCCCAAACTAAACCAATCTAAAGGAAGCGGAGTTGAGTAATGCAATGAAGGTGATCCAACGAAATACTCGTTAGGTTGAAGCAGTCGAAGAAGACGTGTGGAGTGCGCCGGCGACTAGAAGGGTGGGGGAGGAGGCGCGCGGGCAAGGCAGCAGGCGGCGAATAGGGCCGAGTAGGCGAGGTCAGCACGAAGCCTTGCCCCCTCTCCCACTCACACGTTGATGGGGCGGTAGGCGCAATCCAGCACCAGCGCCCGCGGCTGGCGGCGCGCGAAGGGCACAATCTGATTGCCCAGCTGGCTGGTGTTGGCCCCGGCGTCGCCGGCCTGGCGGGTCGGTTGCATTTGCAGCAGGACGAGAGAGAACTCAGGAGCATGGGGCGGTGGCAGGAGAAGTGCAGGCATGCATTTATGCGCAAAAAAGAACAAGGAAGGTGCGCCACAGTGTTTCTTTGACGGGGCGCACCGCTTGCCCTGACTGCGCGCAACATGGGCTCGCAGCCATCCTCGCAACCCGGGCGCCACCCACCCACCAGGTACTCCGAGTCTGAGTCCACCGAGGCTGTCGCAACCGACGTGGCCACCTCGGCCGTGGCTGTAGCAAGTGCCGCCGCCGTCACCCCGCCGCCGCCGCCACCGCTGCTGCTGCCGCCGGCGCTGGGCGGCGCGACGGGCGAGGAGACGGGCGAGGTGCTTGGGCCGGAGGAGGAGGAGGCGGCCGAGGCGGCGCCGGAGGCGGAGGTGCTCGGCGCCGGGGAGCTCAGGTCGGCCTTGGACTTGCGCCTGGATGGGGATGGGGGGTGTGACCGACCGAGCACGGAGGAAGGATGCATGGCCCAGTGCGGTAAGCCAAGCCCGAAGCGTTGCGGGGTCGCGGTGAGTCACGCGTACGGTTCACGCTGAGGGGCAGGAGGCGACGTCGGTGGCCCCGAAACACCTCCGATGCCCATCTCATTTCCCTAACCCACCCCGCAGCCAGCATGTAGGTTTGTAGCTCCGCTTACACATCCTGCGGCCCTTTTTTTTACCTGGTCGCGCGATTGGCGCCGCGCCGCCGGCCCGCGAACTGGCCTCCCGACGCATCGGCAGCTGCGCCGCTGCCGCCAGCAGCCGAGCTGGGCGGGATGCAGTGCGTGACCACAGCGCTGCCGCTGCTTATGCCGGCGACGGGTGCCGCGGGGCTGATGATGAGCACAAGCGATGGTGCCGCCGACCGCAAGACGCCGCTCGCGCTGGGGCGGAAGCAGAGCGCTGTGCGCCTTGAGGTGGAGGAGCGCCAGCGGGCGAAGGTGCCGGCGCCTGCTGCGGGAGCCTCCGCAACGGCGTTAGCAGCTGTAGCAGCGGCGCTAGCAGCTGTAGCAGTGGCGGCGGCCGGCGCCAGGACCACGTTGCAGCGGCGGCGGCTGGCGGCGGCCACCGGAGCAAGGCGGCGCCAGCTGCAGCCGCCGCTCATACTGCTGCTGCCGCTGCCACTGCCGCCGCAAGCGAAACTGGCGGTGCTGCTGCTGCTGCTGCCGCTGCTGTTGCTGCCGTTACCCCCGCGACTGCACGGCGAGGGGGCGCCCAACCGCAGCCGGCCAGGCTGGAGTGAACACACGCCCAGCATCTGTTGCACGTATGACTTCTGCCGCTTTGCAGGTCAAAACCGCTGGCTCGTAACGGCACGCCTTGCTTGGAGCTGCTCCGTGGGGTACGAAATGGATGTTCCAGTCCTCGCTGTGTTCCCTCTGCGGATCGGCGAGAGGGCGTGCACGCATTGGCATGTTGGTCAGCCGGACTGAAGGGAAAGGCCTGCCAGATAAGCGATATCGCCTACGGTGGCGCTCAGGTGTAAAACTCCGTGGATGAGGCAGAGCTGTCGCGCGTTTGCTCTGCACCGAAGGGCCGAAGGCGCGCATCCGCGCGACCTAGTTGCGTGCGAGGTTTTGGCACGAGGACGCTATGACTGGTTCAAGTGTCGACACCCAACGCCATCGCGACATCTAGAAGCAGAGGCGCCCGCGAAAGCACGAAAGTGCAAACCGACGCAAGTCAAAACCCCAGTCGAGCGCGGAGTGCCGAGGAGGGTCCCTGCCCAAGATGCCCCTGCTCTAGAACCACATTTGCAGCCAGTGACAAGCCCTGGCGATTCCTGGGCCCGCGCTCCTGACTCCAGGTAACTTGCCCTTTCTTCCGCGAGGCCAGCCTTGGCGCCACGCAGGCAACCTCGCTGTCGGGTCGGTCCCAGTGAGCACCGATACAACCTAAGAAGCTTTTAGAGCGCCAAGTGATGCCAGCAAGGCGGGGAGCTGAGAGCGCGCGAAAGTGGAGAAGCTTCACAACTTTTAAGCTCCCAGTAGTGCTGCAAACGGTCGCAAGTAGTTCATTCAATGCCTGTAGTTCATTAGAGGATGCAGGAGTAAGCGCAAACGCCGAGGCTGAGATGCCTGGTCTGATGCAAACCAGTGCGCATCTAATACGGCGCGCTCGGGGACCTAAGCTTGCCTGAAAGTTGCCAAGCGGAAGTAGCCCTAAAACATTTTCAGGTTCCTGAAACCAGCTTCCCGATATTAAGCCACAATGATGCTGAAAATGTCGCGGTATGCAGCCCGGGAGCTTCCTGAGTGTCCGTGCTTGCGCCAGTCTACAATGGATTCAGAATCGACACCACTACTCCAAACTTGAGACCCTTGCCGTGGGGCAACACAACTGTCTCGGGCTCCATCTACCTGCTCACAGGCCTTTCCCCGGGCCCTTCGAGCGGGCGCTGGTCGCACACCCCTGCGAGTGCAGCTCATCCGAGCATGGTATTGGTGCAGGGCTCGGGACGTTTGTGTGCCCATGCCCGGCGTACGCAGGCGGTTGGCACGCATGCCCAGCGCTCCGGGCATGTTCAAGGGGCGCGTGCATCCAACCTCGACTGCTTGAAGACTCATCATGCGGCATATATCATTCGTGCTCAAACGCTAAGTCAGACACGGCCTTCCTGACGCACGGTGTATGGGCAGCGGGCGCCGGGGGCCAGCCCGCAGAGGGATCCACGAAAGGCCGCACCGCAGAGCCCTGGCAATTACAGCAGGAACAGAGTGCATTTGTATTTATATTGCTGCTAAGGTTCGGGCAGGAGGCCCATGAAGTCGGCCGGGGAGACGAGCAGGCGGCAAACGGCCCGGATTGCGAATTCTGCTGAAATGAGGTAGAGGTCGCCCATTTACTCATTTATACTCATCGCGCATGATTTGTATACTAGATGCACATCAGGAACTGTGCACCGGATTGCTAGAGAGCGAGGACACTGTGCGCGAGCACAACTTGTGGGCCTGCTGCTTGCGCGGCTGCGAAGAAGCGATTTACCCCGTGCGGCGTATTTTCTAGGTTTGTGGCCCAGCTGCCACCCGTCAGCATGGCTCTGCGCGTCGGCGAAAGGCTGGCATGCATGGATTCCTGAACTCGGAGTGCTGGGCGGCGAACAGGGAACCTACTAGCCCGACCTACCGTGCCAGGCACAACCGGTTCACAGTTAGCGGCGCGCGGAAGGCAGCTGCAAACTGTGCAGGACCGCGTTCTTCGCACCCGTCAGGCATCCATCCACTTAGCTTTTTAGCTGACTTCGAACCCGTGCGCCATGGCGACGCGCGCGGTGACGCTGCCGAGCAACGGCAAGGCCGTGCCGCCCGAGTTGCTCGCCCTGGCCAAGCAGCTCGGCGTCGACCCGGTGAGTCCTGGGCAGTCCTCGTCTCGCCTTGCGCTCGCCGCCCGCGGCCTGGCCTGAGATGCTTGCTCGGGAAGTGCTGGCAAGGGAGCCAGGCGCACCACTGCGGGATGAGGCGTGCCGTGACGATGAGGCGTGCCCCCTGTGCCCCCAGCCCACCCTGTTGCTGCTGACCGCCTCTTTCCCTTCCTTCGCTTCCCCTGCCCTCCCCTACCCATCCCAACCTGTAACTGAAACCCAAACCGCCCCTGCCCACCCCCAACCCACCACCAGCGCGACGGCCGGCTTATGCTACTGGTTGCGGACATGGCCCGCCACGAGTCCCTGCCCGCGCACTGGCTGGCCAAGTACGAGCCGGCCCAGAAGCGCTGGTGAGCGAGGGCGTAGGGCGGTTGTTGCTGCTGCTGCTGCTGCTGGCCCCTTCGACTGAGACGCCATCGGCCCCATGCAGTGCCCATGCAACCGTGCTCGCCGCCACGCTATCCCCCGCCCACCCCCACCCCCACCCCAACATAGGATGTACACCTACACGCCCACCGGCGAGTCCACGCCGCTGCACCCCTGCGTCGACTACTACCGCGGGGCGGTGTTCATGGACAGCGGCGGCTACCGGCAGCTGCTGCGCAACATGGAGGCGCGGCCACCCTCGGAAGAGGAGGTGGGGTCGGGTGGGGTGGGGTGGGGTGGGGTGGGGTGCTGGGTGGGGGGTTGTGGTTGCCAGCCCAAGCTAAACCAAACCCAATGCATACGAGCGAGGGAATACTTTATGCCAGGGACCAAAGCGACCGTTGACAATTCCCAAAATAACAAGGGGAGCTGGGCACGGGAGCTGGGGGGCAGGGGAAGCTGGGGGCAGGGCATTCCAGTTTCCCAATTCAGCCATAGGGGGGAGGGGCGTGTGAGGGAGGGGCGTGGAGATGGGTGGGTCTTTCGTGGGAGAGGCAGCGGGGAAGAGAGGGAGGGTGGGGCTGGGTGTGCGGGGGCTGGGCGTGAGGGCGTGTGGTGGCTGGGGGTGGGGGCGGGCTTCTGAGGGCGCGCGCGGGCATGTGGGCCGGCATGGAAGTGTGCGGGGTGTGCGTGAGTATTCCCTGCACCCATGCGCTGACGCCCCATGCGCTGACCGGGTCTTTCCAACCGACCGACCGCCCAACCGATCGACCAAACCAACTGACTGACATTGCCGCCGTACACACAGATCAAGCTGATGAACCAGTACTTTGGGATCCACGAGGACGAGGACTTGTACATCCGCGAGGTACGAACGTCGTACGGCAGCGCAATCCGCATGGGCCGCGTGGGCAATAATCTTGCAGCCACTCTGTGTGTCGCTTGTACGTGCACGGGTGCGGTTCCACGGGCGCGGGTGCGGGGCTGTGCACCTCCGCCATCGTGATTGCTTCAACCCACCTCACTGACCTCATCAGCCAACCCGTCCCGCCCACCATCCACACTCTTAACGTTCCTGCACCTTCGCATGCACAAGTCTTTCATTTGTTCTCTCCCTTGTGATCTCTAGCACTCACATGCATGCTCGCACCCTGGCGTGTGCGTGTGCGAGTGCAGGTGGGGCAGTTGGCGTGCATGGCGCCGCTGCCCGAGGGCTGGACGGAGCAGGAGCAGGAGGCGGGCGCCGCCGGCCTGGTGACCTACAGGTGTGTGCGTGGCGTGGCGTGGCGTGCCAACGAGCGCGCAGTGCCGAATGGGGCGCCGCATTCTCGCACAGTCAAGCTCGAACCCCGCCGCATCACAGTAACCTCAGCGCATCCCCCCACCCAAACCCCTTTGTTCCCAGCAGCGTTCCCCAGCAACGGCTTGGAGCACATTCCAATCTGCCTGCCTAACCAACTAACCACTAGCTCCTAACCACCTAACCGCCAACCACCCAACTGCCAACCAACAGGGACGGGCGCAGCGGCGTGGTCCTGGACGAGCACCCGTTGGACCAGTACTTCCGTGAGCTGCGGGACCGGCGGCGGCGCGAGCTGGCGCGGCGGCGGCTGGCGGCGATCAAGGCCATGCAGGTGTGTGTGTTAGAAAAGCACAAGGAGGAGTTTGTGTGTGTGTGTGTGTGTGTGTGTGTGTGTGTGTGTGTGTGGGTGGGTGTGGGTGGGAGGGAGGGAGGGAGGGAGGGTGGGAGAGATGTGGGGGAGAGGGAGGGGTGGGCCGGTGAGCCGATGAGGATGAGGGTGGTGGAGAAATGGGGGATAGGGGATGGGGCGGGTTGCGGTGTAGGGAGGTGGCTGTGGGCGCCTCCGCAGCGGTATGTTAAACTCACGTGACAATACTACGCAGGCTCCAGCGAGGTGCGCGCGTGGGCCCCGGGGTTGCGGTGTGGTTGCCCGCGGCTGCCCGCCGCCGCTTTGTATTCGGCGTCCTCGCTCCATTTCATCCTCGCACGGGTGCCTCAGGAAAGCCCATACCGTCAACCCCGCGCATCCCTTATCACCCGAACGAACCACAGGCCATGCAGCAGCTCCAGAAGCGCAGCTCCGCCTTTGTCAACGGCGCCCACGGCGGCGGGGCGGACGGCGGCACGGGCGGCAGCGGCGAGGAGGGCGGCGGGGGGGCTGGCAAGCAGCACGACGAAGAGGACGTAGTCGAGGCGGAGGGCGAGGACCCACGAATGACGGCGCTGTGTGACGAGTGGCACAAGCTGCAGGTGTGTGCGGCGCGTCTTGTGTGTTGAACGAGGGAGGGCTGTCGGGGAGGTCAACCACCTAAAAGAGCGCGTTGGGTCGCGCGGGTTTCACCTCAACACACCCTGCTGTCTCCCACACCTCACATGCTCTTACCACGGCCATGGATGCCGTTACCGACACGTCCCCACAGGTGTCCTCTGGTCGCCTTGCTGACGCGCTTGGCACAGTCCAGTCTGCCAACTCGGCCCCCACCGCCCTCGCCACCTACGTCCCCGAGCACGCCTTCCCCTGGACCGCCACTGCTACAGCCGCCAGCGCCGCAGCCGCCGCGGCTGCCACTGCTACAGCTACAGCCGGCGGCGCTGCAGCCGCGCTGCCTGGCCTGCCGGCGGGCGTGAGCCCCGTGGGGCCGCTCGGTCAGCTGCTGGCTGCAGCCGCTGCTACTGCTACTGCTACAGCCACAGCTGTTGCTGCTCCCGCGGCTGCTCCCGCGGCTGCTGCTACAGCCGTCGGCGAGCAGGACAGCCATGTGCGTGTCAGCGTCGCCAGCTCCAGCGGCGCCGGCGAGCACAAGCGCCCCAGCGTGCTGGGTGCGGCCCTGCCCGGCAATACCACGGGAATGGCTCGCCCCGCCACCCCCACCCGCCGCTCCACTGCACACACCATCCCGGCTGCTGCTGCTGCTGCTACTGCTACTGCCGAGGGCTCGACAGGCGGCGCAGTGCCGCTGCCGCGCCCGCCCACGTCCTTCTCCCCCCGTGCCGCCTCCCCCCGCGCTGCCTCGCCCTCCGCCTCCGCCAGCCGCCACAGCAGCCGGCTGCAGCAGGCGTCTTCGTCCGGCTCCCCGCCGCCCTCGCCGCGGCGGGCGGCGGCTGTAGCAACAGCCGCCGCAGCAGCAAACGCGGCTGCAGCTGCCACTGCTGCGGCCCCTGCCGGCAGTAGCAGCAGCAGCGGTGGCAGCAGCGGGGGCGCGCTGCTCCCGGGCGGGCCAATGCTGGAGTGGGACGCGCTGCTACAGCTCCAGAAGCTGACCACCACCGCAGGCAGTGCTACAGCCTCTGGACAGCAGCCGCAGCAGCAGCATCAGCAGCAGGAGCCGCAGGCGACCGCCACGCACCACCCGGCGCTGCCGCGGGATGAGGACCCGGACGGGGATGAGGTGTACGAGCGCGCCGGCAAGGTGGGTGCGTGCGTGGGTGGGTGGATGGGTGGGTGCGTGTGTGGGTGCGTGCGTGTGTGTGTGGGTGGGTGCGTGTGTGGGTGGGTGCGTGCGTGCATGGGCTGAAGGTTGGCATGACTGTATCGCTGCCGCACCATTTCATTCGTGGCTCCATGCATATCATCAATCATCATCGCTGGTGATGTATGTGGTTAGCTGCCAGCAGGAGTGCCCCACGTGTCTGAGCCGCGTGTGTGCACCCCGCCACTGGAGCGGGGGCCGCTGCGACCACACCCTATTACTGGTTGCTTGCTCACCACCCACTACACCCACCTACCTAGCTTCCGCCGCACTGCCCCGCACTGCCCCGCCACGCCACGCCCCGCCACGCCCCGCCACGCCACGCCCCGCCCCGCCACGCCACGTGTCACAGGCCATCCGCGCCATCCGCGCCACGGTGGACGCCGCCGCCGCCTACACCGCCCTGCTGCCGCCGGACGCGGCGCAGGCGCTGGCGTCGCTGCCCAAGGGTGGGTGGGTGACTGTGGGTGGGTGGATGGGTGCGGCAGGGCACGAGTGCCACGTGTGACGGACTCGCGTGCAGTGTGGACTGCACCTCTAAGCTCCAAGCAAATCCCATCACCCTACTACCTCACGTCATGCACACCGCCAACGTACACTCACATGCGCCAGCATACCGAAGGCCCACACCCACACCCATTCACCTATCTGCCCACCCACGTGGCCATACACCCACCCACCCACCCACCCTCTCATCCACCCGCCCCCACTCATCGCACCCACCCACAGGCTGGCCGGCCCTGGTGCGCCAGCTGCCAGCCTCGTGGGCCGCCCGGCTGCGGCTGGGCCAATGGCCGCAGCTGCTGACGTGGCTGCCGCACGACTGGGTGGAGCGGCTGGCGGTGCAGATGGCGGCGCCGGCGCCAGTGGCGGCAGAGACGGCGGCGCCAGTGGCGGCGGAGCCGGCTGGGCCCGCCATGCCGGCTTGGCTACAGGTGCGCTAGTAGCAGATATACGATGTATCATGGGTCCGAGCTTGTGCGAACTTTTGGAGTTGGACATTGTCGATCAGGCAACGCAGGCTATCAACCGGCGTGCGTGTGGCTGGGTGTGTTGCCGCGTCCAGGGCCTGTCACCCGACGTGGCGGCGGCGCTGCAGGAGCTCACGGCCGGCCTGGCGGCGCAGCACCAGCAGCACCACCAGAGCGCGGGAGGTGCAGGGAAGGCGCTTGGCAGCCCCCAGCAAGACAAGGCCAAGGCCAAGGCGGGCACACCGTCTGCCAAGGGGACGGGCAAGGAAGACGGGGCGGCGGCGGCAGCGGCGACTGGCCAGGAGCAGCCGCACCAGCAGAAGCAGCGGGCACAGGAGGAGGAGGAAGAAGAAGAAGAAGCACACGGCGTGTTGGCGACGCTAAAGGCGCTGGTGAGTGCCATACGGTAGAAAGAGGCCTTGGAAGGGAGGTAAGGGCCCGGAACATGTTGACGCCACCTGCGGGCCCCTCCGCCCCCCACGGAGCGGTCAGCCAGTCAACCACCGCCCGCAGACCTTCCAAACCCAACCCCACAAATCGCAACGACGTCTCGCCCCGCCCCGCCCCGCCCCGCCCCGCCCCGCCCCGCCCCGCCCCGCCCCGCCCCGCCCCGCCCCGCCCCGCCCTTGCCGCCCCAACTCCCTCTTGTCTGTCTGCGTGCAGGCCTCACCCGAAGCGCTGCGCACGCTGGGCGGTGGGCTGTCGGCGCACCAAGTCGGCGGGTGGGTAATGTGCATCCATGCTGTTTATTTCGATCCCTTCGCGACGTGGCACGGCCTGAGTGGACTGCATGTTTGCTGAGGGGTTCTGCAGCGGCCGTGCGCTCTGCTGCCGTATTCCTGCGTGCTGACGTGGCGCCTGTGAAACCCTCGCTTATGTGCAACCCGGGCACCCCGCACGCACCCGCCCCAGGCTGCTGTCCCAGCCGCCCGCCGCGCTGGCAGCTGTGGCGGCCCTTGAGCCGGAGTCCGCCCGCGCCCTGGCCGCCCTGGCGGCGGTGCGGCCCGCTCCTGGTGGCAGCGGTGGCGGCGCCCCTGACAGCTCCGCTGGCGCTACAGCCACCGCTACTGCCGAGGCTGGCCGTAGCGGCAAGCCTGGCGGCGGGGCTCTGCTGGGCCACTGGCTGCGCAATGTGGCCGGCCTGGATGGAGGTAATGCAGCAGCGCCTTCGGCAGCAGCAGCAGCACCGGCAGCGGACAGCGGCGCGGGGGGCGGCAGTAGCGGCAACCCTAGCGGCAGCGGCTCTGCTACTGGCGCAGCGGGCGGCGGGCTGGCGGCGAGCCTTATGGCACTGCCGCCGGGCGCGTTGCGGCTGCTGGCGTGCGCGGTCTCAGACCCTGGCGCCACCGCCGCGCTGGAGGCCGCCGCCGCGGCGGAGGCAAAACAGAGCGCTGCCGCTAGCGGCAGCAGCAGCAGCAGTCCCACTGCAACAGCCCTGGCGGCGCTCATCCGGAGGGTTGGCGGCTCCGCGCTGCCGGTGACTGCCGGTGGTGCTACAGCTGGCAGCGGCGGCGCAGCGGCAGGCGCTGCTACAGCAGGCGTGGCGGCGGCGGCGGCATCGCTACTGCCGCCGTGCCGCCTGGCGGCGGCTGCGGGCCTGCTTGGCGGCCTCAGTGACACCGCTCTGCGACGGCTGGTGGATTGGGGCGCTGATGCCGCCTTTGCTACAGCCTCAGCCGCCCCTCCTCCTCCTGCTGCTGCTGCCACTGCTGCTACAGCCTCGGCGTCCATGGCATCGTCCTCATCCAGCACTGGCGCTGGTGCTGGGTCCAAGGGCCCTGGGTCTGGTCGCAGCCACCTCAAGGGGTCAGCTACAGCCCACCAGAACGGCAGTAGCACGCCTGCCAATGCCAGCGGCACCGCTGCTGCTACTGCCAGCGGCAGTGCTGCGGCGGCAGGCTCGACGGATGTGGCGGCGGCTGGGCCGCACCCGTCCGCTGCGGACGCCATCTCGTGGCTCCTGGCAGCACTCGACGTCACTTCCCTCGCTAACCTTTCAGAGGCCCTAGGCGGTGGCGCCGGCGGCGCCGCCGCAGCCGCCAGCCGCGCCGCTAGCGCCCGTAGCAACGGCGGCAACGGCAGCAGCAGCAGCGGTGGCGGCGGCAGTAGCAACGCGCGTGGCCTGACCACGGCGGCGCACATCCGCGAGCTGGAGCAGCCGGCGGCGGCCGCTGCTACAGCCTTGCGGGACCTGGGCGGCGGCCAGCTGGCGGCGCTGCTGGCGGCGCCGCTGCCGGTGCTGCAGCTGGTCGCGGCTCTGGACAAGCCCACACTCAGGCGGTAGGTGTTCGCGCGGCCCCGCTTCCGGCGCCTACCTTGCTCTGCCCCTCGTGCTTAACGCAGCTGGCTTCAGGACGGACTGTGGAATGCGCCGTGCAGCAGGTTCTTCCCTTCCCTCCTCAAACTCAATTCCTCAGTCCATCCCTAGCCCAAGCCCCCATCCGCCTGGACCGATTCCTCAGTCCCCACAACACAACACGGCCCACGCCACCCACCTCGCCATCCCCAACAGGCTGGGCGCGCTGGCGCCGGAGGTGCTAGCGGCGCTGCTGCGGCTGACTGGCGGCGGCGAGGGGCTGCGGCGACTGCTGGAGGTGGCAGAGGAGGCCGCGGTGCGTGCGTGCGTGTGGGTGGAAAGCCACGCCGGCGGGTTGAGCCTTTACTGTTTCAATTATGTCGTATGCTCTGCTGCCGGCCTTGCTTTTCGCAATGGTGCTGCCCACGGGCCCTTGCCCCTCGCTCCATCACTGCTGCCGTCCATGCTCCTGCTGACGGCTACACCGCCTGACACGCCTCCTGCTGTGCATGCCCTCGCCCACGCCCATGCCGACTATGCCCACACAGGCGCTGTCGCCCTCCTGGCTAGACGACTTCATCGATTTCCTCGCCGCGCGCCGCAACGGCGCCAGCCCCGCCGCCGCCGCGGCGCCCACCAAGGTGCCCACAGCGGCCCGGGGCACGCAGACCGTGGCGGGAGAGCCCGCGCCCCCGCCCACTCCCACTCCCCCTCCCCCGCCAGCCCCGGCCCCGGCCCCGGCCCCTGCACCACCAGTCGTTACCGTACCAACTCCCCCGCCCGCACCAACTCCCCCGCTCGCACCTCCTCCTGCACCGCCTCCTCCCCCGCCGCCGCCGCCGCCGCACAAGCCCGCCACGGCGAGCCACGGCACACAGACCGACTCGCGGGATGACGTGGAGGCACGTGCCATCGCGATCGATGCCATTGCCTCGATTGGATCCGGCTCGGTGTCTGGAAGCAGATCCGGTTCTCGGCTTGGCATCAACGGCCGCAACGGCAGCGGTTGGGACAGCCGGCCCATCGCGCCCGAGATCCGGCGCCGCCACGTCAACATGCGGGACCGGTGAGCGCGGGACTGCCTGCCTGGGTGATGATGACTCGGGAATGACAGCTCAGCTCAGTCATGGTGAAGCACGGGACACGGGCGTCCACAAGCGCTTGAGGTTCCATATGTTCGTCCAGCCTCCATCCAAAAAAGCTGTCGGTAGAAGCTGAAGCAGAGCAGCATCCACAGGGCGCGTGGGGAAGCTGGACCCTGGGGGGCATGGGTTACCACCAGCGCTAAGAATAATGTTTCATTGGATTGATTGAACGCTCCAACGCCACGACGCCTCCATTCACGTCACCCCTCCGTCTAACACCCCGCCCCACATGCGACAGCGACCTCAAGTCCAGCAGCACCACAGACCCCTACGACGACGCGCCCGATGAGCTGCAGTACAAGTGAGTGATGGTGATGAAATGATGAACTGGTGATGGTGATGGTGATACGCGCCTTCAGCAGTGTCGGGTCGGTGACTGTGGGTGGACGCTGGGTGGGTGGCCGGGCATGTAGATGAATGAAGCCGCTACCAAGTCCCGCCGCCGGCAACCTCCTACCTCCCGACCCGTTGCACCTAGCACGGTACGTCCCATGCATTATTTCCGTACCCTGTCAACCACCTCGCCCACCACACAAACCAACCACCACCGCCACCAGGTCTTACCGGGAGTCGGACATCAAGCACCTCAAGCAGCGCATCGTGCGCGTGGAGATGCAGCGCAGGTGGGGAGGGGGCTGGGCGTTGGCTGGATGAGGGGGGGCGTGCAGGGACCTGTGGCTGGGTGGGGAAGCGGCGGTGAAGGGGGGGCGGGAGAGGTGAGGGGAGAGGGCTGCGTAGGCGAGGACGGATAAGTGTCGCTGGGTCGGGCGAGTCCCTCTACAGCATTGCCTTGCGGGGGCGGCGGGGTGGGGAAGGGGCAGGGGTCAGTATGAGCAGCTTGGCCCAGGCGGCAGCGGCGAGCGGTTATTGCTCAGCTGATGCAGCAGCCATACCGGTATAGCGGGTTCGTTCCGGGCCGGCGACAAGGAGGTAGCTAGGGGCTCCTTGACGATAGATGCAGTCGGCGATGCTGCTGGTCACCTCCCCCGTGCGTGCACACGCATCAAATGGAACCCTGTCGCGTCCTTCCCGCCGACCTGCCCCCCCCCCACGCAGCCAAATGGGCGCCAAGCTAGCTGCCTACAGCCGCCGCCACGCCGCCCAGACGGCGGCGCTGAGCGTTGCCGCCAACGAGGCGCAGCGGCAGGCGTACGAGCTGGGCTGCGAGCTGGACGTGAGAGTGTGTGGTGTGTGTGGTGTGTGTGTGTGTGTGTGTGTGTGTGTGTGTTTGTGTGTGTGTGTGTGTTCTGCATGTGCGGCAGTGAGGGAGGGGTGTGCCGTGGTTGGAGGACGAGGAATGCTGTGTGGTGCCTTGCCTGACTAATGTCCGCTCCTGGAACCTTTCCGTGCTCTCATGCTGGCGTTCCCACCACCGCGCACATACACACGCCCAATGCCGGCCCCTTCATCCCCTCACAGACCACACGCGCCGAGCTGGCGGCGGCGCTGCGCCGGCTGGACGAGGCGGCGGCGGCGCATGCTGAGCTGGGGCTGCTGGCGGCCATGCCCTCGGTGCGTGTGGGACTGCCTGAGGTTGGATGGATTAGTATAGATGGATGCAGGCACGCACAGCTAGGTTGGGGCGGAGCTGCGGTGCGCATTTCAGGGGGGCCAGCAGGCACAGAAGCAGATTGCAGGGAGATGGAAAACTCGAAGGTAGCAGGTTTTATCTGTGAGGCGCCATATGCTTGCGGTGTACACGCACCTGCTCACGCCGTCACGCGCCCCCGCCCCCCTTCTTAACTCATCAACTGTCATGAAGCAGGTGCCGGAGGACCTTCGCAGCCACCTGGCTCAGCTACACTCCAGCGCCGCCTCCGCCATCGTCCGGCCCTTCAACACCAACCACCTCGCGAGCACCAGCAGCCCGGCCGGGCTGGGCGGGCTGGGCGGCGGCCGCGGCGGCAGTAGCATCAGCGTCAGCGCCTCTGCCGGGCAGCTACTGCCGCACTACGCCTCGGCGGTCTCGTCAGCTGCGGGCGGCGGCGGGGCATCCGCCGTCACCACCACAACTGCCCTTGCAAGGGGCGGGACTAGCAGCAGCGCCGCTGCTGCTACAGCCGGCATCCTGGCGTTCAGCCGCATCAGCGATGACTACTGCTCGGGAGGCGGCGGCAGTAGCAGCCTGGGCAGCAGCGCCGTGGACGACGAGCTGCTGCCCGCCCGGCCCGGCTCGCCCGGCAGTACGGTGTACGGCAACGGCACGTTCGTACGACACGTCATCAACGGCCGCCACCACGGCAACCGCACCGGCAACGGCCACGTCACGCCAACCAAGTCGGTTGCGACATCGCGCTCGCTCTCGCAGCCGCCCTCGCACGCGGGCTCCCCCGGCTCCCCCGGCCTGCCCTCGCGTGCACACCCCGCCCCCTCCTCAGCCGCCGCGCAGCTGCTGCCAGCCGCCGCCTTCGCGGCCTCGGCCGGCGGCGGCCACGGCGGCTCGGCGCCGCCTCAGCCGCCGCCGCACAACCGCATGCTTCCGCCCACGGACCCTCACGCCTTCGTCAACACCGTTGGGCCGGGCAGCGCGCGCAGCAGCCTCATGAGCGTGGGCAGCGGCGGCGGTGCCGCAGCGGCGGCTCTGGGCTCGGGCGGCGGCGGCGCAGCAAGTGGAGGTGGCATTGCGAGCTTGCCTCACCCCCAGGTCATGTGGGCGCATCACGTGGTGGTTTCGACGAGCCCGCGCAAGCCCTCGCCGCCCTCCGCCGCGCTCTCGCCCACCGCCGCCAGCCGGAGTGGCGGCGGCCTGCCGCGGCCGCAGCAGCGCAGCACGCCAGGCCTTGCGAGCACCGCTGCTGCTGCTGCAGCCACGTCCGGGGGCAGCAAGAGTGCTGCGGCATCCACCCGGGGCTCGCCCGTTGGAAGCCACACGGGCACCGTGGCAGGCGGCAGCAGCAGCCCCAGCAGCGGCGCCGGCAGCGGCAGTAGCACGAACGCGCTGCTACTGCCGGCAGTTGCGTCGGCCTCAGGCGGGTACCACGCGCCGCCGCTGTCGCAGGTGGTGGCAGGCATGGTCGCATCAGGGGGCGGTGCCGGTCAGGGGCATGTGATGAGGCAGCGGGCGCAAAAGGAATAGCCGTGGCGAGGGATATGGATGGCATCATGCATGATGAATGCCGGGGTCCGAGGCGCATCGCAGGAGTAGATTGCTGGTTGAAGTTTTGGCGGTCTGAGCGTGTGCGTACCAGTGCAGTACGCTAGATCCAGTGGGGCACTGGAGCGCATGCATAGGAAGGTACCAGGGCTGCATGTGTATGGGTACACGGTCGACCCATGCTGTTGTTGCAAACCTCCAGGCTCCACGCACTAAGACGTGCAGGGCCCTCGAGAAGCACGGTTCATCGTGCGTGCGTGGCTGCTTGCTCAGTATGCCACCGTTCGGCCTGAGACCCTTCATTTTCACTGCATACTGTACTGCTTTATTATAAGAGAAATGGAATCGCTGTAAAACGTTTGAGCGGATGATGGGAGCGCGACCGATGGGGGTTAGCGCGTAGCGGCACCCCGTTTCTTCCGTCGCACAGCGTGCTTATTGCACCGCCATATGCTCAATGTCTTGAGTACTATGCAAACAGATAATCACATGCACACAGACTTGCTGTCATCACCTTGTCGTTACATTGACTTTTGTACCTGAAATTGACAGCGCGCAAACGTAAGCAGCAGCTGCAGAATTTTGCAACATATTTCTCCAGGTTGTTCGCTAATATCATTGCTAATGAACAGCGCGCACTGACTTGTACGCCGATGCGCGACCGATTTCGCCGCCTTCCAGGGCGCAGCACCTAGTCTCTGCAAGTCCGCTGATGCTCAAAATGACAGATAAACAGGGGCCGAGCGCGGCAGAGACCACCCAGCAGTTTCCGGCATGTCCCGCGGAAAATTGTCACGCTAACCCCTCGGGTGTTACAGGCCCCCCCCCCCCCCCGACACACAAACACACGAGTGCGGGCGCGTTGTTGCGGGAGAGGCGGTCATGACTTCTGTCTACAGCTCAAACGTAAATCCTAGTTCTGGGGCCTCCAGCTCTGACGCCGCTGCTGGCGATGCCATCAGCAGCGGCTGGCAGCCCGGCAAGGAGAAGAACAGCAGCAGCATTGTGAGCAACTGGGAAGACTGGGAGGACAGCCCAGACACAGCGGCGGCTGAATCACGCGGCGCAAAGATGATTTCCCAAAGCAAGGGGTCTAAAGGGGGTCTTAAGTTGGGATAGGGCACAGGTAGGGTTGCGCGCGTACTCAGCTTTGCCCTGCTTTGGGTGAGTCTCGCTTGGCGCGGCCGCCAGCAAGGCACGCACCGCACTGCTGTAATATTATAGTGAGTGAACCCGCCACATGCCCAGCAGGCGCAATCGCCGCATCTGCGAACCAACCAGCCTGCTCGAACCAACTAACATGCATGTGCGCTGCAATGTAGGAGGTGCAGCCGCAGAGCACGCGTCGCGGTGGCAGAACGGCGGCTCGTGGCGCGGCACCATCTACGCCATCACCTGTGTGGCGGAACATTGCAAGGGGCGAGATAGCGACGTCCTGTTGGCACGAGCAATTCCCAACCCGCCCCATTGCACGCATCAGAGCAGGCCATGCCATCACCTGCTGCGAGTGGTGGTGGCGCGGACGACGGTGGCAGCCAGGTCAGCACTACCTACCAGTACCGTACGAAGAAGTATTTAAATAATGGAGGGTTCGCAAGCCCGGAGGGATACCTTGCTTGTTTTGCGTTGTCCCTAACTTAACCCTGGCTCAGGGCTCTTATCTTGTTTTGGGGGGAAAGCTCAGCCTGAGCTTTAGCAAGCTAAAATGCCCAGAAGTTAGCTCAGGGGGCGGACTTGGGCGGACTCCCGGGCACTTGTGGATAGGCTTTCTGATGGTCAGTGGGGCATCAAGTGGTCAGGGAATCGTCGCATACGCTGACACGCAGCTGTTTGGGCCCCGGAACAGCTGAAAACACTGGCGTCTGATGGTTTTGTGGCCCCCAACCCCACCGGGGCCAAGCTTCCCCCGCCTCCGTGGACGCGTAACAAAGCTAAAATCTGAGCTTTAAGGGCCAGCCGTAAAGCTCAGAAACCAGCCAAAATGGCCAAATAAAGCTCAACATCTTTAAGGTAATAGCCCTGCCCTGGCTGCATGCAGCAGTGGGCGCACTGTGCAGCTCCGCCAGCCGCCGCCACCGCAGCGGCAGGCTGTAGCAGTGCCACCAGTGCGGCAGCGTCAGCCAACGGAGCGACAGCCCAGCAGCAGCCAGTGCTTGTATCTTAAAGATGCCGGCCCCACCCGGGCGAAAGATGGCACCGCTTCCAGGCACCGCTGAGCATGAGCATCTCAGTGGCGGGCAGGACCGAGGCGGCTCTTTTGCCCAGTCCGCGGCCGCGCTATAAAATTGTGCTTGTGCAGGAGGATGTCATGTCGTATGTGCAAGTCAAAAAGTGGAACGATGTGCTTTCGTCCGACGCAAAAGGGAATGGCGGGAAATTGCTGAGAGCAGTTACAAGTGATAAGTGGCAAAGCACTTTGCGCAGTTTAATGAGCGCAGTTACAAATGAAGACTAATTGTGGACAGATACATTGTGATGTTGCGCTCCATTCTTCTGGGGCCTGACGGCCGCTGGTTGCATCTTCTACCGTATTTTTTACCCGGAACGCATGGCCGCACCATCATGGCCGCACCGTCAGGGCCCCAACCTTGCCTCAAAGGCCCCGCGGCATCGGTAGCCGCAGCGCCTCATACGAAGCCCGCAGCCGCTGCGCCACACCTGCTGCAGCCGGCGTCCAGCCTCCCACACCAGCGCCCCCCGCTGCCACAGCCCCGCCCGGCCGGCTCAGCAGCCGCGGCAGCTCGCGCTCCACCGCCTCCGAGTGCGCCCGCAGGAAGGCCGAGGCAGCCGCCGCAGCGGCGCCGCCAGCCCCAGCCCCTGCCCCTGCCCCGGCCCCTGCCCCGGCCCCAGGAGAGGTCCCTGCAGCCGCCAGCGGCGCCTGCAGCTGCGCCAGGGTCTGCAGCCAGCGCGACGCGCGCTCCAGGGTCGCCGCCGGCAGGTCCTGTGTGTGTGGGGCCGCGGGCGTGGAGGAGGGGAGCGCGCGCGCGCGTGCGTGCGTGTTAACACAGTGAAAGTGGGACCGCGCACGTGTAAGCCTTTAAGGTGTATGTGAAGGGCGGGCTTTGGGACGCGTCAACAGCTCGAGGCATAACGAGCAAGCGCAGCTGTAGCTCCAGCGCAAACGAAAGCTAAGGCCGTGGCGCCAGGACACCGTGCATGCCACTTCCCGCCCAGCCCCCCATCCAGCCCCCCACCCAGCCCCCACCCAGCCTCCCCTCCCAGCCTCCTGCCCGGCCGCCCGCCCTTGCTGCCTTGCACCCATCCAACCTGCCCTCTTGCGCTTGCCTCCTGCAGCCAGCAAAAGCACGTCCCCACCAACCCACCCACGCAATTGCACACAGCCACTCAAGCACCCACCCGCGTCATGAGCTCCAGGCACGCCGCCAGCAGCTCCGGGTGGCGCGACAGCCACTCCGCCCCGCCCGGCACCACCGACGCCGACGCCGCCCCGCCATCCGCGGTCGCCTGTTGCTGCTGCTGCTGCTGCTGCTGCTGCTGCTGCTGCAGCAGCCGCAGCTGCGCGCCCGCTGCCGCCAGGAAGCGCGCCGCGGCGGCGCCGCTACCGTGAGCCAGCGCGTGCGCTGCGAACTGCTCGGCCGCGGCGTCCAGCAGCGCGCGCGGCAGCGCGTGGCGCTCCGCCGACAGGCTCGCCAGCACGCCTGCATGCGGTGCATATATCCCACGTCTTACTCATGAGGCTTGCTAGCGTTGTCTACGTATTTGCTGGACCGCATGCTAGGGCAACCGTGGGCAGAGGAGCCACCGGGGCGTGTAAGCTGAGTGCCAGTAGGCCTCCAGCGCCCCGCCTCTTCCCACTGGCATGCATCGTGATCCCACCACAGCACGTCCATCCCACATCGTCGGCACTCCTAACCCGGCCCCCCCGTCTACCTCGTCATTAACTTAAATGCATGGCACCCCCCCCCCCCCCCACACGCACGCACGCACGCATGCACGCCCACGCCCGCACGCCCGCCCGCCCGCACGCCCACGCACGCACGCCCACGCACGCATGCACGCACGCACGCACGCACACTCACACACACATAAGTCTGCTGTTCTCTCCCTTGTGATCTCTAACACACACACAAGTGCCGCCCAGACGCACCCGCCAGCGGCGCCGGCGCGTAGATGGCCAGGCGGGTCCGCAGGTCTCCCTCCACCGCGCCGCACAGCGCCGGGCCCAGGCGGCGGCCGGGCGGCGCCAGGGCGCGGAAGCAGCGCAGCAGCCTGTAGCGGGTTGGGTTAAGGGTGGGTTGGGTTGGGTTGGGTTAGGACTTGTATGGATAATGAACAAGTTGTGAGTGAAGGCACCAAGCCAGCAATGAGGCGGCGGTCAGAAATGAATAAGCGAGTGGGTTTGGCTTGGATGAGGGCCCTGCACAAGCCATGACCAGGCAAACATGCTCAGTGGTCACGTGCTGCACGGGATGGCGTACAGTAGCCGAACAGAGGGCTCAGGAGAGGATCCAGCCGCTATCCACGAGCTGGCCCAACCCGTCCAACCCCACCCCACCGCGCCCCGTCCAACCCCACCCCACCGCGCCGACCCGACCCCACCCCACCCGTCCAGGTTCTCGGGCGGCATGCGGCCGGTGGGCAGCTTGGCGGCCAGGAACACCTTGACGCCGCCCAGCAGCACCGCGGGCACAGCAGCAGGGGAGCCGGCGGCGCGGCTGTGCGGCAGCGGCGGCGCCGACACGGCAGCCGAGCCCTCAGGCTTGGCGGCTGCTGCTGCGGCCGCACCGCCACCGCCACCACCACCACCACCGCTAGGAGCAGCCGCCGAGGCCGAGGCCGAGGCCGGGGCCGGGGCTGGGCCCGAGGCTGCGGCTGACAGCTGCGCGTGTGCGGCCAGGCCGCGCAGCAGCAGCAGCAGGTCGCGGCTGTAGGCCTCGTTCAGCCTGGCGAGCGAGCGAGCGAGCGAGCCGGTGTGTGGCAGCAGCAGCAGCAGCAGCGGGGTGTGGCCGGGTGGCCGGGTGGCGGGGAGAGGGCAAGGCGAGGGCATGGACGGCACGGAGGGCACAGAGAGTGAATGATAGGAAGGGGGTCTGGGGGCATGGAAGTCGGCGCCAACCCGGCACTTGACCGGTTCTCGAATGTGTCTCCCTCAACCCCCAGGGCTGCGATGGTCCCTTTGTTTTTTGGAATGAATTACCCCACCCACCCACCCACCGGCCCACCCACCCACCCACCCACCTGGCCAGCGCGCGCCCCGTCAGCTCGTGCAGCAGCCGCCCGTCCGTGTGCCCCAGCGCCGCCGTGTGCGCCACCGTGAGAGCCGCGTACCGGGGGTCGTACCTGCAGCCGGTACGGGTGTGGGTGTGGGCGTGCGTGGGCGGCGCGTGTGAGTATGTATGTGTGTGAGTGTGTGTGTGTGTGTCAAGGGTTGGCGGGGTGCGGAAGTGCAGGTCCATACATGGCTGGGCATGACTGCATGAGGCTCGAGGCGAGGGCCGCCGCCCGGTGTGTTACTCGGTTGCCGCCCGATGGTGCAGTGCGTGTGTTGGTGCAGAGCATCCATAGCGCCCAGCAGCACTGTGTGCGACACACGCCTACCAACAGCACACCATACACCAGCTGGTGCCATGCCTCGCACACCTTACACCTCCCCCCGCCGCCACCTTCAACCACCAACCGCCGACCACCGGCGCCGCCACTCACCACTTGGCCCGGCTGCGCACCAGTCGCGCCGCCTCGGCCGCCAGCTCGGTCACCTGCGCCCGCACCGCCCGCGCCGCCGCGGTGGCGGTGGCCGCCGTCACTGCTGTGGTGCTGCCGCTGCTGCTGCTGCCACCGTTGCCGCCGGTCGCCTCTGCTACAGCCTCCGCCTCCGCTGCTGAAGCCACTCGCTTCAGCTGCGCCAGGAAGGCTGTGAGATTGATGTGGTCCATCCTGCGTCGTGCAAGCGGAGTAGTAGTAGTAGTAGGGATTCGGACCAAATGTTGGAAAGGCAAGTTGCGGCGTTTCAAGCGTAGCGAACCACTGCCACTGCCCCCCCCCCGCCCGCAACAAGCTTCAATCATATACTGTGGTATCTTATTGAACCCCAACGTTTCAACAGCCTAAGAGCGCCCGCGCCCCCTGCTTCTCACAAAGCGCGCCATTCCCCTCCCAGCTCCGCCCAACCCCCAACCCCCAACCCCTCTCTCCCGCCACCTCACCTGCGCCCCTCCCGCACCAGCATCTCGCCCAGCTCCTCCAGCGAGCCCGCGGCCGCGATGGCCCGGTTGCGCAGTCGGCTGCCGTAGTACCAGGGGTGGTAGGCGCGGAGCTGCTGCTGCTGCTGCTGCTGCTGCTGCTGCTGTTGCTGGTGGTGCAGGTGGCCATGCTGCTGTAATAGGTGGGATCCCGAGGGCGACGCGAGAAGGGTGGAGAGCGGCGACGACCCCCGAGCACCCACGTGATGAGAGCTGTAGCGGCCGAGGCTGGCAAAGAGCGCGCCAGAGCCAGAGCTGCTGCAAGCCGGCTCCGGAGACGAGGACGCAGGCTGGGATGGCCGTGGTGCCCCACACGTCACAGCGGGTGCTGCCCTCGCAAATGCGCCAGATGGGCTTGCATCATGTTGTGAGTCTTCATCATTTCGATGAAGCGACCCAGCACCACTGCCCTGTAGAGACGGAGCTGAAACACAGGCCGAGACGATGGTGCGCGTGCAGCTGGCCAGCGCCGATGCAGGCAAAGACGCCTCTGCCAACGATATAAGCCCTGGCACTTGCCTGCATTCATAATTTTAGTCATGACGAACTGAGGTCACACAGCTTGCGTAGCCGGACTGATGGACTGATTTCTGCCCCGGCAAGCCAGCATAAGCTGATCAGGCCAATGCGACGAACCATACGCATGACAAGAGAGCTTTTATTGCATCAATCGTTGCACCAACCTGCCGGCAGCGACTAGGAAAGCCATTTTCTCCACCAAGCCCCAGCCGCTTTCGCTGAAAGCTTATCCAATTATGCACTATTTGTTGTAATATTGACTTATTATAGGTAGGTACCAAAACGGCACGCTGGAAGTGCCGCGCAAAACACAGAACGAGCTCTGCTTTATGTGACTCGTGCTTGAAGAATGTGCAAGCAACTCTTCAACACATATGTGAAGCAACCCGAGGCTGAGCAGGCGCACACCACCACCACGCCAATCTTGCTGCCAATGAACCCACCACCGTGCCGTGCCGTGCCCACCACCCACTCTCGTCCCCGCAAACTGTCTCTGCTCGCGACGGTCGCGCACAGCTCATGCCACATTTGCAGTACCATAGGCCACGTGCAGCTCTGATGAGGATAGAATTTGTGCAGCGAGAGGATGCACAATGCGGTGCTGGCCTGAATGCCAGCGCCGAACGCTACCAATGCATTTGCCAGTGCATACACTCCGAACACACCACGCCACCGCCCACACACTGCATCCTTACTGTGTAGCCCCGGTGCTGCCACCTGTAAAACTCCTCACCACGCCTCACGTCAAATACCACCGCCGCCGCCGCCGCCAACGCCATCGCCATCTCCGCCACAAGCGCACACGCGGCCCAGCCATCGCACCACGTACTCAGCGAGGGGCACCGCGGGCCGCCGCGTTGCAAGCCAGCCCGCCGTGTAGCCGGGCGCAAGCGGCGAGGCCTGGCTTCCACCACCTTCCCGCACCCCAGACCCTCCGTCTGCGTCAGCTGCAGCTTCCCGCGGCTCTGCGGGCTGTGGAACCAGCCCCGACGCCGCCAGTGCCTCTGGATCCAGGCAGCTGCCAAAGAAATGGTCGCAGCCGGGCCAAATGGCCAGCTGGATGTTGGCGGTGGCGGTGGCGGCGGCTCTGTAGGTGGACGGCGGCCCGCCTGGTTGCAACGATGATGTTGGCGTTGGCGTTGACGCCGGTGCGGTTCGCGAGGAGTGAGGTAGGGGCGATGACGACGTGCGGGCATCCTTCCCCACTGCGGGGCCCCCAGCTGCTTCCGCTGAGGCGGCGGCAGTCCGGCGGTTGGCCTTGTCAACCGCCACCGCCAGCTGCCTTACGTCCGTGAACTGGTCGTACTCGCCGCAGCAGGCCAGTCGCGGCAGGCCGGCCACCAGGGCGGCGGCGGCGGCGGACCCCGAGCCGCCCGACACCGCCTCCCAGGACGGGCC
The DNA here is from genome assembly GCA_016834595.1 of Chlamydomonas schloesseri. NCBI lineage: Eukaryota > Viridiplantae > Chlorophyta > Chlorophyceae > Chlamydomonadales > Chlamydomonadaceae > Chlamydomonas > Chlamydomonas schloesseri. The sequence goes on along the minus strand of JAEHOD010000059.1, from coordinate 483,723 downwards.
CGAGCCCAGGAACAGCCGGCACAGCGTGCCTGTTGACCGCGCGCGCATGTGTGTTTGGAGAGCACAGGGCGCATGTGCACGTGTTCGCGTGCACAAGGTTAAAACAAAGACCGTGTATGCGGTGCAACATGTGCAACGCCATAGTGCAAACGAACATGGCAAGCGCGGGACCAAGCGCTGCTGCGAGCACACCCACGTCTTCATCGCCACCTAACAGTCCAGCCGGCCAGCGCGCCCAAACGCCCACCGCACTCCCACCTCACGCCCCACCGCCTCACGCAGCCACAGTGGCTCACCCACCCATGGGGAAGCCGATGAGCGCCAGCGCCGCCAGCTGTGGCCGCAGCGCCGCCAGCGCCCGGCCCACCACAACACCGCCGTAGCTGTACGCCACCACCGCCAGCCGCGGCCGGCGCTGCTGCTGCTGCTGCTGCTGCTGCTGCTGCTGCTGCTGCTGCTGTGACGGCTGCTGCTGGGGCGGCGGCGGCAGCTGTTGTGACGCCTGTTGTTGTTCATGTTGTTGCGCTGTTGTTATTGGTGGTGGGGAGCTGTTGTTGTCGGGAGGCGGCGGCAACAGCTGCCCCGCCAGCGCCACAAGGTCGTCCGCATCGGCGGTTGGGAAGAAGGCACGTGAGCCGCCCGACCGGCCTGTGCGTACCGTACGGCGGTGTACGGTGTACCGCAGTGCACGACATATCCCCATGACCGGGCATGACATATCCGTTTGTGTGACAGAGGCTAGCATAGCATAGTAGACTGCTAGCCGCGCACCCAGTTGCTTGCATCCGTTGCACTGCGTGTCGGGTAGTGTCTGCACAACGCCCCGCCCGCCCGCCCGCCCGCACCCACCTGCGCCGCGCATGTTGTAGCGGACCACCTGGCTGAAGTGGCCGGAGGCGATGGCGGCCCTGCGGAGGGAGCGGCAGCAGCAGTAGCAGGAGCAGGAGGAGGAGGAAGAGGACCGGCAGCCCTGATGCCGTTGCGCCACACTTTGCAGAACGGCATCACCATCAATGGCTGATTGTGCGCGGTCATTGCATGGGATGCGCACATGCAACAACTGCCGCGCCGTCACATCCAACGGGCTGCGAGCCCCGAAATCTTACGAGCACTGCCATCGGCTTCCCTTCTCACCAGCTCTACTCCCTCCGCCCCACTACAACACCAGCACGCACGCACGCACACGAGGTCTTGTCAGGCAACTGCAAACGTTCGACACACACACACACACACATGTATAAATGTACACACCTGCACACGGCCACAACCACATGGTCATCCATGCAGCCGCCCAGCCAGGCCCAGGGGTGTAGCACCAGCAGCAGCGGCCGGGCGTCGGACGCGGCGGTAGCAGCAACAGCAGTAGCTGCAGCTGCGGCCCGTGCCGCTGGTCTAGCACCGCCATCCGCCTGGTCACGAGAGCCACCAGCTGTGGTGTTGCACCGGGCCCGCGCACATCGTGTTGATAATGTCACGTGGCGGATTCGTACTTGGCGGGAAGGGCCCGCGAACCCGTTCACCCCAGGCTTACTTTAGGGCCGAGACTTCGCCCCAGCCAGGATATCCCCAACCCACCCAACCCACCCGCCGCAGCGCTGCATTTGTGGACATCGACCTCCAGTGCAATGCCCCGGCCCGGCAGCTCTATCAGCGCTCGGCGCGACATGGTACCGACTCCCTGAGGCTCCCAGTAATTCCAATGTCTATAGCGCTGTCAAACAGAAGTAATTGGTAGGTGCAAGCGCCGGGTCGACAGGCAAACAAAACAGAAAGCAAGATGAACCAGGTCGAGACAGCCGTGCCGAGTTTCTCTGGTTGTGTTGTTAGGTAACCAGCTATAAAGCTCCACTGCCCATACAGTACAGTGTATTGATTGTTTTGTATACAATTTACGACCGCTGTGTTTGCTTGTAGGTTTTCTCATTTTCCATTTGACTTTGCTCACCACGGGCAGGCCCTTTGTTCACAAACAACTGTTGAACGCAATTCACTTCTGTCGATAGCAGCACAACTCGGGCCCACACGCGCTGGAAGGCCGTCAGTCAGCTTAAGAAGCCGCGGCCTGTGCTGCCGAGCTGTTTGGAACCTTCTGCTTCAAAGAACCATCATATTAAATACAGCCGCTCCAGATATATCAATAACGCTTGAACAAAGCTCTTTGGAGACGGGGCATGCCCTGCTGAATGCGGGCGCATAGCCCAGCCGCGCCTAGAGAATGGGCACGAAGGCGGATGGCGAGACAAAGACCATCCTCAAGAAGCTAGCAATCTACCTGCCGAGCTTCTACCTTATATACTACCTGGTGAGACCCCACCCCAGGCAGGGCTTCCGCCCCTCCGTGCCTCGCGCGCGGCTCGGCTCGCGCAGCCGGAGGCCACAGCCCGACACCCCAGCAATCAAATGGCTGCCTCTGTTGAAGAACTTTCTGACAGCTGCTGAGCCGCTCCTACCTCAACTTCCACTCTGACGCGTTTGGGCTTTGCCTTGGCGTGCCTTCCCGCAGTGGAGCATCCTGCTTGTGGGCTCGCTGAAGGTGGACTGGAATGAGCTGGGCGCGTACCCTTTCCGGATACGGAAAGACGAGTTCTCGCCCGCGCATCGAGATGCGGCGCTAGGTGAGCCGCCGGCGGTACCGGCGTGCGCCGGCGCCCAAGGGTTCTCTTTTGGGCTGGGTAACACTGGGTGTGCCGGCCGGGGGGCAGGGGCTGGGTAAGGCGGGACCTGGGGCCTGGCTGCCGGGTGTCCAGGTGACGCTGTCTGCGGCTGGTGATGATAGCTGTGGCCCCGCACGATGGGCGGTGCTCAGGGCAGCTAGCGAAGGTATCAGGCGCAGTTCGTGACCTGGTGAGCTTGGCGCCATTGGTGCGCTCGAGCTCCGGCGCTTGAGCACCCTTTCAGACCAGTGCTCCCGTTCGACCGTGATTGCCCCTCCTCTCTGGCGTGCCTTCCTGCCTCTCCTTTACCTTGTTGTCCTCCCCCCCCCAGGCGCCTGGTTGGCCATGGTCCTCACCTACCTGTGCAGCCTGGGTCTCACGTACGGGTGCGTGGCGTGCCGTGGCGTGGTGGTGGCGGGGAGGGTGTGGCGTGAGGGGGTGGCGCGGCGCACGTTAGGGCGAGGGCTGCGCTGCGCCCTGGTGGCCAGGACCTGAGGCGAGGCGTGTGGGGTGGGAAAAAGTATGACGTTTATCCGTAGCGCTGGAGCATTCGTAGGGGTTGTATGGATTTGTAAGTGGTGTATGGCAATTGTCGTTGCCAGGACTGCTTGCTGTTTGTGCTCTCTGTGCTGTCCCTGTGTGCACCTGCTGCCCGCTCCTGCCGCTCCACCACCTGCCCGCTCCACCGCCACCACCATTAACAATTACAAAACCACCCACCCTCCCTGTTGTTTTGGTGCGCAGTGTGGTCAAGGCAACGCGCAAGAGCTGGGACTACGTGGTCACCTCCTCGCTGGTGCACTGGGTGCTGTGCATCATAGGTAGGTAGGGCGGCCGGGGTGGGGTGGGGTGGGCCGGGGCGGGGTGGGCCGGGGCGGAGGGGCGGGGCGGAGGGGTGCATGGCACCGCGGTGAGTTGGGGGGAGTGGGAAAGGAGCGGCTGGGAGGACAAGGGGTGGGGGAGGACGGTGAAAAGCGACCGGGCATGGACGGCGAGGCCACGTGGGAGGTCGGTTTGAGGCAGAGAGAAACAGGTGCCTGTGCGGTCCCACAGCAGGAGTTAGTTGGTTGTCCCATTTGCCACTCCGCCGCTGGCTGCCTCCACGCACCCGCTCGCCCCACACCTCCGCTACCGACACCAAACACCGCCACAATCACCGCCACAATTACCAACAACTGCTGCCTCCTCCTCCTCCTCCTCCCGCAGTCAACCAGGCCTTCCCAGTCAATTGGATTTGGTGGCTCACCATCCTGCTGGCCACACTGCTCATATCGGTGGCGGCCGAGTTTGTCAACTACTACCTACGAGACATGCGGGAGATTGAGCTGGTGGGTCGTCCAGTGGGGCTCCTGTAAGGCAATGGGGCGGGCGGTGACACAGAGGTGGGCAAGCGAGGTGGGCTGTGGATGGGGCAGAGCAGGCAGCTCGCGCACCGCATCGGCAAGCTAGATTGGTCCGGCGACGGCAGCAGGCGGGTAGGAGCACGACGCAACGGACGCAGAGGCGCAGGTCAGCCCGCAAACTGACCTCACATTTCCTGGTGCTCTTTTCCCCCCCGGTGCCTCTGCAGGATCACGTATGACGTGGCGGAGAGCAGCCCGCGCGCGCATATGTGTGTCAGGGGGGCGGGGGGATCGGCTGTGGGGAGTACTGGACACGCGTGTATCGGACAAATGCCGGATCTTGCCCTAAGGACATGTGAGGGGCCTAGGAGTGGTTGCCAGGCGTGCTACGCATGAAACAGATGGGAAGCTTGCGAGAGCTCAGGCTTGTGGCGACCAGGTTGTTATTGGCGCGCGGCACCTAGGTAGGGCACGTGGAGGTCGGGTGTGGCTACTATAATGCGGGCAGACCATGAGTGAATGCAAGGACAACTTGCGCGCGTCTGCGCATTAGCACTGCGGTCCAGGTGGTGGCCTTCTGCCTTGTCGCTGCCCCAGCTGACAGTGTTGTTACAAATCACTCGATGTACCAGACTTTGAGCGGTCTGACGTGGCGTAGCATCTAAAGACGCGTGGATCCGAGCGATCCGCGGTTGCTACGTAGTACATGTTGCGTCTTGCCATGGGCCGTTCCTGCATGGGCGTCTGACTGATGCAGCTGCGCTGTCTGCGGCGGGGGACAGCCGTTGTTAGCAGTTAGTACCTAAACAAACAAATTTACTAGACTTGACTGGACTGATGTAGTTGAGTCCCTGCTTCGGGACGGTGACTTGTGGGGTCCATGTTACTGGGGAGCCAACATGTGACGGACTCTTCGCAGTGTTCTTTCCTTCGCCCAACGGATGACACGATGAGCAAGTAAGCCTCTGTCACACGCCTAGCTGGCTAGCTCGGCTTGGTCAGCTGGGTTAGCCGCATGCAGCCGGAGGCCCATACGACAGTAACTCCTCTGAACTCCTCCTAGTGTCGGTGCTAGTGCAAGATTGCGATGTCGTAGGGCCTTGGGCACTGGGGTGAGGGCGCGTGGCGTACGGCTCATGCGTGCACATACCGCCCACACCTGGACTTTGTTGCTATGCTATTTACACCCTGTTACCCCTTGGCTTTTGCCGGGGCAGTGGGTCCCGCAACGTGAGGACGCAAACACAATTGGCTGTACGGGCCGTGGCACGGTATGGACGAGCTCAGGGGTATGGACTGCGCAGCTTCGCGGCGACTCAATTGTGCTTTTATTAATCTCTATCTTTTCATTAGGCCAGGCGTCATACGCAGGGAAGGGGCCGCAGTTCAGTCGCCCGAGGGCAGCTGTGTCCAGCGCGCAGCTCCGCTCCCTGTACGCTCCGAATCTGTTGAGCTATCTACCATGAAATACTTAAGGTCGTTTTAGAGACATTCAGCTTTCTTCTGGGCTAGACTCCGTTCAAAAAGGCGGACTTCGGTCAACTCGCATGCTAGTCTGAAGTTACTGCGCCGTGGTGGGCTCTTTCACTTATCTACAAGTCAAGATTTGTTATAACATAGATCAGAATGCCAAAGCAGGCGGACATCCGGCTGCTCGTGCCGAACTGCTCCGCGCAGCAATTTTGGGACACAGTCTATGAGCGGCCCGAGGCGACGGAACGCTACCACAAGAGGTTTGTGACGGGACCGCCAACCTTGCAGTCTAAATGTGCTAGGACATAGACGGAGGGGGGTTGGCAGCGAACGGGGAGCGGGGAAGGCCACGTTGGATTTGACACGCCCCTCTTTCTCCGCCCCGCCTCCTATCTGCACTGCCCCTCCCCACACCACCACTCTCAACCTGAACCCTGGACTTTGCTACAGCTTCAATGCGGTGAGCAGACACAGGTTGTCTTCTGTTAACGCCGCTACTAGACCCTCTCCCTCGCCGCTCAACGTCGCTGCTAAGCTCGGCCTTCCCCGGACGCCTTCCCCCTGCACTGCCCCAACCCCGGTCCCGCAGTCCACCTCCACCACTGTTTCACCCTGGGTGTCCTGCCAGCGCACCGTCACGTTCACCATGCCGCTGCGTATGCCGGAGTTTGCAAAAAAGCTGGTAAGAAGGCGCGCTGGGTCAAAGAGTGGAAGGTGGGGTAGGTCAGAAACAGGCAGAAAAATGGGTCAGCGTCTCCTCGGTTCTTACTCCTCACCGTTACATGTACATCATAACCAAAACATACACCCTCCAATAACCACCCATCAAATTTCCATCAGCAAGCAGTCCCATAGAGATCAACGTCCATTCCCAAACCACCCAGTTTCACTTTGACCTAGTGGCTGAAAGGTAGTTGTCCAAAATGACCACGGCCACCGGGCAGACCCTTCAAAGCACAACTTGATTTTCGCTGCATAAATTGTGACCGGGTGGAGTGGGTAAACCCCTTCGCTCCAAAGAAGTCAACATATTCCACCCATCAAGCCGTATCAAGTCCCCATTCTCACCCCACGTTGATCATTCATCACCTCCGCCTTCTCGCCTCATCCTTCCAGTCCTCCTGCGCCTTGTCGCCTCATCCTTCCAGTCCTCCTCTGTCATCTCCCCCACCCCACCTGGCCCCGCATGCAGGTGGGCCTCAGCGACGGCGTGGCGGTGCGCGAGGTGCAGCGCGTGCTGTGGACGGGCGAGGGCGCGTTCGCCGTGAGCAGCGAGACAGCGGTGGGCAACATCACAGGTGAGCAGAGGGCGCCTCCTGTCTAGGTGCCTGTGGGCGCGGTCGCGCGGACGAGATGGGTATGAAGATAGGGGGCAGGCGATGGCGTTGGCAGCTCCTGGCAACATGCGGTTTGGGTGAGTGCAGCGTCGTGATACAATACGGTATCGATATGCTGGCAGCAGACGGAAACGGGAGGTCAAGAAGCGGGGGGAAAGAAGAGGTTGCCATGTTGGTGTGGGGCCGCGTCTGGAACAGGTTGAGTGGCACAAGCCCTGAATCCCTGACACCATCCAACCAATTCCAAATCACGCACGCACACGCACACGCACACGCAGGCGCCAGTCGCTTCATCACGGCACTGCAGCTGTCCGCCACCGAGGCGCCCCGCGCCGCCTCAGACCCGCCCAGCGAGGCCGACGACGACAACCCGGTGGGCGGCGCCGCCGCGGCCAACGCAGCCCCCGCCCGCACCTGCTCGCTGCAGCTGGTGTACAGCGTGCGCTGCTCCGCCGCGTCCGTGCCCTGGCCTATGAACGCCACCATCGAGAATCTGATGCAGGAGAAGGCGCTGGTGAGGCGCTGCTGGGGTGCCGGTGGCGGTGGCGGTGGCGGTGGCGGGATGGTGTTTGGGCATATCTTTAAGGTTCAGCGGCCTGTCCTGTCTAGAGCTGACGAGGTGAAGTAGTCTGCAGGCTGATGTGCGACTATCGCTAGTTTGTCCTTACCGGTATGCATTACGAATGTGTGTACCCAGGCTTATGCAATGCACCTTTCAACTCTCTCCCTTGCTTTCTCACCAGTCTTGCCTTCCATCGGCCCACGTCGCTTGCGTGGTTGCGACCAACCACCTGCCCCTGAGGCCTCCTATCCTGCCCCTGAGGCCTCCTGCCCTGACCTAAACCTGCATCCCGACCTGACCTGCAGGTGTCCATGCAAGCCTTCCTGGACTGCTGCACTCAGATGCTAGAGGAGCGCGCGGCGGCGGCGGAGGCGGCGGCCGTGGCGGCGGCCCGCGCCCGCGCAGGCAGTGAGGCCGGCGGCGCCGCCGTGGGCGCGGGAGAGGAGCTCCCCGAATTGCCGGCGGATGCGGGTGGGTACGCTGTCGTGCATGTCATGCGCAGCCAAATGAGTGCTGGCCCATCAGGCGGGGTAGGGGCAAGGTCATGGGCTCAGGCGCTGCGTATAGAGGAAGTGGGATGGGTGGCACTGGCGTTTGGTGGAGCCCAGGGGAGCCGGGACCGGGTTCGGGAAGCAGGGCCGATCCGGATCCAGGAAGCATGCGCATGTGCGCGTTACCCATCGAGCTCGCTGCAATGCGGAACTGCATCGCACCACGCTCAGGCGTGTCCTCGACTCCAGCTGCCGCTGCGGCGGCGGCGGCCACGGGGCAGCTGCTGCCAGGCCCACCACCGCCAGGGCCGCCACGGCGCCACCTGCTGGGCCCTGGTGCGGCCGCCGCAGCTGCCAGAGGCGCCGCCCCCTCACTGCTGCTGCAGCGCCACTTGTCTGGCACCACCACTACCAGCACCACCACCAGCACAAGCCGCGGTGCTGCGTCCTGCTGTGGCCCTCCCGCGCCACTGCTGCTCCCTCCAATCATCCCGCGCCACTGCCGCCAGAACCGACACCACCGCTGCCTGTTGGCACCCGCTGCAGCAGTTCCGCAAAAGGCCCAGTCCCGGTACGCCGGCTGCAACCTCCACAGCCCACATGGCGTCGCTGTGCACGTACGTGCACGCAGCCATGTCCGGGCACCGGCCACAGCTGCCAGTGCCAGCACCAGCACCACCACCAGCACCACCACCACCAGCACCACCAACACCACCAGCACCACCAGCACTACCACCACCACCGACACCGCACCCCTGGCTGTTACTGTGAGCGCCGCAGCGCTTGGGCCGCTAACATCATTACATCAGCTCACCTGACCTAGCCCCTTCCTCTCCAGCCTCTCCTCTCACGCTCTCCTCTCCAACCCTCTTGCCGTGCTACCCTGCTGCCCACAATGTGCCCAATCCCTTCCGTCTTGCCTGCTGCCCGCTGCCTGCCGCATTCCTCTCTCTCTCTCTCTCTCTCTCTCTCTCTCTCTCTCTCTCTCTCTCTCTCTCTCTCTCTCTCTCTCTCTCTCTCTCTCTCTCTCTCTCTCTCTCAGGCGCTGTTGCTGTGCCGCTCAGCCCAGGCCGCCCCCTCACGCGCTCCGCCAACTCGCACCGCTACCGCTGGCCCAGCATCACCACCACCTCCACCGACCTGCCCGGCGTGGGCGCCGTGGGCGGCGGCGTGGTGGGCGCGGGCGTGCCTGGGCCCTGGTCTTCAATCTCCTCCTCTGCGGCTGCCGCCGCTGCCGCTGGAGGTGGTGATGGGGGCGGCGCCGTGCCACCAGTGGCACTCACGAGGTCGGACACGCTGCTGGGCGACACGGCATTCTGTGATGCGGCCGAGAGCTTCACCGCCGGCTCGGGTCAGTGCGACACACGTTGCCTCGCGGCGCGCACGTACCGTGTGATGACTGATGAGCCGTGACGGCGTGGTGGGACGTGTGAGCCACGTGGTCGGCTGGGCTGATAGCTATTCCGGCTGGCGGACCAGGATGCACAGTGGCTCCACGAATCCCGCATTGCCCCTCCCAGCACTGAGGTAGAACGCTTCCTGCCGCTCTGAACCTGGTATGCTGAAATGCAGGCTACAGCAGCGGCGGCGGCAGCCCGCGCAACACCGCCGGCTGCGGCCCGGTGCCGCCCGCAGTGCTACACCAGTCGCTGCACCACATCGCCGCAGCCGGCGGCGGCGGCGGCGGTCCGGGTGCTACTGCGAATGGCGTAGCCGCATCCGCCGCGGCGGCTACGGCGGCGGCGGAGGCGCACCAGGTGGCTGTAGCAGTGGAACGGCTGACGGCGGCTGTCGAGCGGCTGGACAAGAAAGTTGACAAGCTCATTTCAGCGCAGCAGCAGCAGGCGCACGACATCTCCACCAACGCCGCCTCGGCGGCAGCGTCAGCCGCCGCTTCCGCCGCCGCCGCGGCGGCGGCGGCCGCTGTGCGCCGCAACGGCGCCGCCAGCGGGGCCCCTGGCGGCAGCAGGAGCAGCGGTAGCGGTAGTAGCGGTTGGCTGCTGCGGGTGGTGGCGGCACTGCTGGTGGCGACGCTGCTGGTGGTTGGGTACTGGGTGGCGCACCCTCACGCCACCGGCTACCGCCCGCAGCCGCCGGCGCCCGGCACGCCTCTGGAGCAGCAGCAGCAGCAGCAGGTGCAGGTGCACGCAACATCAGCCGGGCTGGCTGGGGCTGGGGCAGGGGCAGGGGCGGAGGGGGGCAAGGTGGCCGCAGCAGGGCTGCTGCCGGAAGGTGCGGGCCGGCATGCGCGCAGCCAGCAGCTAGGCCGACGCGGGGGTGCAGGGGGCGCGTACACGGCGCACGGCGCGTACGGAGAAGGCAGCAGCGCTGTTCAGCACCATGTGCGCGGATCGAATCATCATCATCAGCAGCAGCAGCAGTAGCAACAGCAGAGAATCGAAGTCGAAGGTGGTCGTGGGCCGTAGGCTGCCATCTTTCAGGGCCATGTGTTTGTTGTCCCTGCTACTACCATACTGCTACCGGACCGAATGCAGTGCGCTGCGTCCCATGGAAGGCGTGCTCGATTGAAAGCGCTGATGGTGATGGCGGTGTGGTGTTTTTCGCGGCGGAGACGAGGAGGTGTAAGCACCGTTGTGGTGCCGTGTGCGTGCCGTGTGGTGGGATTGGGATGAAGTAGCTGGCAGGCAGTCGCAGTGTGCGGCGATGGCGGCAATTGTTGAGGCCCCTGCTGAGGGCACGGCTGGTGGGGCCCATGGACACGAGTGCCATGGTGTGAGCCTTGGGTCCACGGCAGCAACGTAGCTGGTGTGCCAGCGTGAATGCGGTGTGCACGCAGTGTTCAGGTGTGTGGGTGAATTACACGTGTGCACGCACCTATGCACGTGCGAATGGCGGCCGGGCGGCGAACACGGCCCACTGCAACGAGCAACTGTAGCACTACACCATATCAATCAGTGCCATCCCGCGTACTTCTGCTGCATCACTTTGTGGCTGACCGAGGCGTTGGCAGTGTGTGCACGTGGAGAAAATGGAAGTCCATAAGACAGTGTGATGCCCCCTGCTTGTCCAGATGCTGCGCTTGCCGTTGCCGGCGTTACGGGCCACAATTGCCATGATATATCCGACCGGGATTGAGCCATGCAGCTCCTACGCTGCTCTTTCTTTCGGCCATCCTTGCGTCCGCCATCGCCGTGGTCCACCATGTCGTACATAATTTCATACCGTAAGTATTTCAAGCCGTCCATTCCTTACATTTGCCCTCAACCGTTTCGCCACCGCAGCCCGCCTCGCACAACAGCCCAGCGCCCCAATACCGCGCAGCATACAGGCATGACGACAGCGTGTGTCGGGACGCCCGGTTTACCAGCGGTTTATCCAGGGGGGGGGTAGGATCTTCCAAACTATACCCCATGACTCAATATTGAAAAGCTCGATGAGAGCGTTCGATATCCGCGCTCAGAATTGGAAAAGGGTTTCTGGGTGCGAAGATATGGGCCCCAAAGTCCGGGGGACCCCCCACCCCCCGAGGGCCGGGCAAGGTTTCGTCACCACCTTCGGAGATTTCGTTCCGTGGCCCCAAACACCTTGCCGTAGCTGCAGAACTACGAAGTAGCACGTAGAAGAGGTACCAGATGCAGCTTGGATGCGTGGGTATAGAGGAACCGGTCCATATCTCATGTTTGTGGGTCGACATGCCGACATGTCCGGCACATGTCGCCTAAATGTCACTCGGTACTATTGGTTACGACGCGCACCAACCACCGGGACAGGCTCTGCAAGAGCCTCTAACCTATGTCTGATACCCCAGCCATGTAAGGGAGAGGTTTTGCGGGGTCTGGGACCGTTGCTGGGTGTGGGGCATGGATGGCTGGAGCCAATGGATGCGTCGGTCGCCTCCGCACACCGTGGGCTGACCAGCCCGCCAACCGTGCCATGCAATAGAGGGTGGTGAAAGGAGTTGATTGACACTACTTTGGACAAAAATGGAGGGGTTTAAAGGGGTGTACGACAGGGGGGGACCCCCCCACCCCCTAACCCCCCCTCCCCGAGGTTTTGTATCATGGGGTACGGAATTATTGTTCCTACCCCCCCCTGGTTTATCGTCACGTGGGTGCCCCTTCCTTCATAAGATACGAGCAAGCCAAGTGAGTAAGCACATTCATGTCCTGCTTTGGAGGGTGCAAATGTGCTTTATCATCCACGCCAGCACAACACAACACATTGCAATACACATTGCAACCGATAGCTAGACCTTCGTAAAGGGTGCAAATGTGCTTCATCATCCACGCCAGCACAACACAAGATACAAGTTACAAGAACCGCCGTGGCGGGTGGTGTCCTTTAGAGCCAGGCGGCTACGGATGCAGTCTCATGATCATCGCTTCTGTGTCAGCCGGTTTGCCCTGTGCTCAAAGAGCCTAGACACGTACTCGGCTAACTCGTGCATGCGGGGGTGCTTGATGCATGCATTCCGCCATGCTGCGAGTTGATAGGAGCAATCTCTCTTCGAACTCCGCCCTAATTGCGAGATACTCGCGGCACTCGGTAAAAAAGATGCTTCTCATCCTCAGCACTCTCCTCCACCGTGCCATCTTCCCTCGCATGCCTGCACAGCTTGCAGACTCTCGCACTCCACGCCCGACCTGCAGGCTGGTTAACCTTCAAATCGTATGCACATCCTAAACGAAAACATATGAATTGCTTGTGCTTCTGTGGATCGATGCAGCAGGTGCAATGCGCAGGCAAGCTAGCATCAGGGGTGGCCATCCAGTGCTCATACCGCACCATTTTCACGCCCGACCCCTCAAACACGCGGGGATCAGTTGCCGTCCGTGCCTTCTCCCACACCTGCTCTAGCCTCGCTGCATATTTTTCCCGTATCTGAGGCTCAGAGACCTCGAGAGAACTGTAGTAGTTAATAAATTCATTTCCCTCCAGACCTTGAGGGCACTCCACACCCATTTCTTGAAAAGCTCATATCACGTGGCTCGTCCACGTGCCTCGCACCCCGTCGGATGCGAGGCGGAGGTCAGCCCGCAATACCTTATGATACAGAGCGCGCTTGTTCCTCACCATGCCGTTCCAAAACCGTGCAACCAGTGTGGCCCAATGACACTGCAGGGGTTCCTGCCCAAGCTCGCGGTACAGGCATGCCATGGTCGGGTTCTTGGCCCCCACCACACGCCGTAGGAAAGCCCGCTGTTCCATCACCAGCCGATTCTTCATCGCCTCGTCGAAAGTCATGCATAAGTAATCTTAACAACACAACACACTGCAATCACATTGCAACCGATAGCTAGACCTTCACCAAGCCCACTCTAGCCGTCTCTCAAAAGCCCTTTCTCAGAATTTCAAGCCGCCCCCACGGGTATGATTGCGATGTTACAACAGAGGTACACCCCGACCACGGGTATGACGCCGGTCTGGGGGAGGGGTCAAACGGCACGGCGGTTTTGACAGGGCTAGCGATGCAGAACCACCCCTGTGCAGAACCAATACCATACCGCGGCAGCATGTGCGCGACTCACGTGGGAGTTTTGAAATATGGCTCCGGAGCGTTCGGGGCGCCATCACACCAGACTCACACGGCCGCGTCTCTTACATCGACTAACATGCAACAATGTCAAGGCAACTTGCTTGCCAGGCATGCTCCTTCATAAACTCTCCGCACAGTTCAAATTGTAATTGCACCGAGGGAGGCAGCGAAAGGATATGGGGGTTTGGTGGCCGTGCCGCCGGGGCTTAGGCTTCATTTACCAACTAAACCCTCGGCGGCCCCGCAGCCTGGCGGCCTCCTACTGCTGCGCCGCTCTCTCAGGTCTGCCCGGCCGGCCTCCCTCCGCACCGGGCAGCAACTACCCCCCACACGCATTCCCTCTCCTGCCCCACGTCACCGAGCGTCAGCGCCGCCAGCTCGCTGCGCTGGAGCATTCCGAAAAAGCCGAGCACCAGCCAGCAGGCGTCTCGGCTGCTCTCCTCCCGCCGAGCTGGGTTGCTTCGCGCCGCCGTGTAGAGCCATGCGATGAGTTGCTGCAGCACCGTCACCTTCTGCTTCGCGCCGCCGCTGCTGCGCTTCAGGATACGCAGCGCCCGCTTCACCATGGGGTGGTGGCTGATGACCTCCTTGTCCTTGAGCCCCTTGGAGCGCTGCCAGTCCGCCAGCGCGCTGATGTTGCCCTCCATCGTCTTGAAGGCCAGGCCCCGCCGCCGCTCCGCCAGCCGCCAGCAGCACACAGTGCGTGCAGCGGAATAGGCCGCCTGGGTAGGCGGTCTTAGGGACGCGCAGGCAGGCACGGTGGGTTTGGCCTCCGCAGCCCTCGCAGCAGGGGTCGCCTTGGCCGCATGGTCCGACGCAGATCAGGCAACGCTCTGCGTGGCTCACATGGTGGCGTTAGTGCACACGCAGCACGACAAAAGCGTATGGCGCCGGTTCGGCGTCCTCTCCCCAGGGCCACAAGCACAGCTTCCGCCCCGCCCGCAGCTTCCCAACCGGTCTGAACACCGTGCCCTCCCCATGGCCTCGCACCCATCGCTGATACCACCCGTAAGCCGGCTGATGGGACACGACCTCTGTCGCCCTGGTGCTGCTGCTCAGGCGCGCTGCTGCCGCGATCGTCTCCAGGACCTCCCCCACCAGGGCCACCGGCGGGAAAGCCCACAGCACCTTGCCCGCCAGCTGCTGCTGCTGCCCAAGCACTGAGCGCTCCGAGCTGTAGAACTCCCGACACCCCGGCTGCGCGTTGAGCTCTAGAACGTCTGCGCAGCAGTCCACGGTAGGCTGATACCTGCCACCCTCGCCTGCTACCAGGTTGCGGTAGACGGCCGGCTTGAGGCGGAGGTTCTGATCGCGCGCCAGCTGTCTGCTGAGCCGGTCCGCTCACACGTTCTCGGCCCCGGCGATGTGCTCCGCCCGCACCTCAAACCCTGCGCTGATGGCCAGCTCCGCCAGCTGCCGGCAAAAGGCTGCGGCCCTCACGCATGCGTGTGGAGCCGTGGTTGATCGCTGCCACTGCCTGGGTGTTGTCGCACCGTATCAGCACCTTGCGACCTCGCAGCCTTGCCGCCCAAGTCTGCAGCGCCCGCACTACCGCCGTCAGCTCCAACCACGCGATGTGGCTTTACCGCTGCTGCTGTGTGAACACTCCTTGCAGCTCCGCCTCCTCCCATGCGGCGCCAAAGCCTGCGCCGCTGGCGTCGGTGAAGACCACGGCGCCGCTCTGAGCGTCAGCGAATTCCCCCCTCACCAGTTCCAGTGCCGCGACCGTACACCTGCGGGCCCCGTCCCACACGGTGGAGTCGACGCGCAGCACCGACCACCACCACCACCGCAGGTCCTCGAGCGCCGCCGGCTCCAGCGTCACCGCGCGTGGGGCCGGCTGCTGCAGGGAGAACAGTCCGTCGTAGATGCTCTGCAGGAAGGTGTAGCCCTCGCCGAAGGTGTAGCCCACGCTCGCCAGGTAAGCTGTCGCCCGCTGTAGCATGTCAGCCGCCGCTTCTGCTGCGGCGGCCTGCAGCCATTCCTCCGACATGGCTGCCTGCATCAAGTCTTCAGCCGCTGCGGCCGGGTCCGGCCGTGTCAACACGCCCGTGCACGTAGCGGCCGCAAAAGGAGCAGAAGAGGGGGGGGTGTCTAGGGCAGTTTGCTCGCCGGATGCCTAGCCGGGTTAATCTCGGCAGTTGTTAAGGCGGATGCTAAGCCGCCCCCTCGGCAGTTGGTCGCGCGGATGCTCAGCCGCCGAAACCCCCCTCCCTTTTCGGCAGTTGGTCGCGCGGATGCTCAGCCGCCAGATCCCCCCTCCCCAGCCAGCAGTTGGTCAGCGGGTGCTCAGCCGCGAAAGGAGGGGGTCGAAGCTACCGGTGTGTCAAGCAATGCCCTTTGTCAGCCGCGTGCTGCCCCTTGTAGTCTTGCACCTATTACCGCCTACCTTGGCCACCGCCTTCCTCGCCCTCTCCAGGGCCGGCCACGGGCTGCTGAGGCAGGCGCGACTCCTGGCCGCGCCCGCCGGCGGCCAGCAACGAACCCTGCCGCTTCCTAGCGGCGCCCGCCATACATGGCGGAGTACAGCTGCACCTTCGCCAGCTTCTCCTGGTCCGACACGCGAGGAGCGCGTCGCCCGTGCACCAGACGTGGCCCACCTCGTGGCAGTGCGCGCACTTGCGGGTGTTCGTCCGCTGCGGCGGCGGTAGTGCGAGCGGCTGCTGCTGCTGCCGCTGCGGGGGCGGCGGCGGCGGCGGCAGCATCGCCGCCATTTCCGGAGCCGCCGCGCCGTAGCGCAGCCGCTTGGCGGGCCGGCCCCAGTCATCGCCCGCGTCGTCTGCCCACAAGCCCAGCAGCTGCTGCTGCTGGTGCTGGTGCTGCTGCTGCTGCGGCGGTGGCGGCGGCTTGGCGCCGCTCGCCTCCGACTGCATCTGAAGCTGCCGTGCCAGCTGCTTCGTCTTCCGTGTCTGATTCGTCCAGGTTAGCCAGGAAGTCCCGCTCGTCCGCGGCTTGCTGTCTGAGCTCCTGCTGTTGCGTCTGCTTGGTCTGCCGCTGCCGCTGAAGCGCCTCTACCTGGGACTGCAACTTCTTGCAGTCGGCGATGCGCTTCAGCAGCGCCGCAAACGGGGCCGCCTTCTCCAGCTTGTCCGCGGCGTCGCGCTGCTTCTGAATGGCGCTGAGGTCCGCCTCGTACTTGGCGTGCTTCGCCGTGTTTGCACGCGACCTAGCTTCTGCTGCGCGTCATCGGCCGCCTTGCGCCCGGCCGCGACTTTGGCCAGAGTGTCGTCTACTAGCTTCTGTTCTGCTTTTGACAGCGCTAGTTTCTTAATGTCCGCCTTGAGGCTGGTAATATTAGTGGCGCGCATTTTGGAAAACGAACGCGGGCGGCTAGTGCCGCCTTCTCTCTGCCCAGGTTCGCACGTGAAACAACTCTACTAGCAGCACGCTGCGAAAATAGCGCTCGGTCCGTTGCGCTTCGCCTTTGCCCGTCTGGCCATCACTCCAGGGGACACGGTTTGACACGCCATCTTAGTCACATTCGTCTGGGTGCCCGGCTGCCCTCGTCCCCCCTCCTGGGCACCCCCTTTTAACTGCCCCTCCGTCCTTCGCCTGCTTCAAAACCTATTTTACTCTACTGCACAAGGTGCCTCCGACTAAAATGACACTTTGGTTCGGCATCGCACCTAGCTGCTATGAGGCATTTTGTCCGGGGGGGGGGGGGTGCATTGGCTTGCCCCTTCCCCCGAAGGGGGAGGGGCGGAAGCCTTTGCAGTCACCCCGATCACCCCGACGCAGGGGGGGTCCTCCCGGTTATGACAGTAACTCGCAAGTTACATCCGGTTACGTCCCGGTTGTCCACAGCGTGTACGCAAGGAGGCGATGGATGTATTGGAGGTATATAACAAATGGACGATTAGGGCGATAGGCACTATTAGTCCCTAATGGGGGCCAAATATATATATTATCCCTACTGCACACTACCGCCTACAAACTGATTGCGCCGGCCCTACCGACGGAACCTCTCACCCCCCCACTGCCCCCACAACCCCCGCCGACCCCACAACCCCACCGACCCCACAGCCACCCTAGCTGACTTAGAAGCCAAAATGCCGCCATCACCTGAAGCACCCACAGCTTCCTCTAAGTCGACAGGCTCCCTTTCAGCCCCAGCCTCCCTACAGCCCCCACCAGCCCCACAGCCCCTATCAACCCCACCGGCCCCACAGCCCCATTGCCCTACAGCCCAACAGCCTACAGTCTCAAAGCCCCCAACGCCCCGGCTGTGGGGCCCGTGAGGGTGTTGGGGCCGATGGGGGCTGTGGGGGCGTTGGGGGCCGATGGGGGCTGTGGGGGCGTTGGGGGCTGTGGGGGCGTAAGGGGCTGTGGGGCCGATGGGGGTTGTGGGGGCGTTGGGGGCCGATGGGGGTTGTGGGGGCGTAAGGGGCTGTGGGGCCGATGAGGGTTGTAGGGGCGTTGGGGGCTGTGGGGGCGGTGGGGGGTGTTGGGGCTGATGGGGGGTCGTAGGGGGCTAGGGGCGTTGGGGGTGTGGGGGTTGTAGGGGCGTTGGGGGCTGTGGGGGCCGATCGGGGTTGTGGGGCCGATGGGGGTTGTAGGGGTGTTGGGGGCTGTGGGGCCGGTGGGGGCTGTAGGGGCGATAGGGGTTGTGGGGGTCGGTGGGGGTTGTGGGGGCTGTGGGAGGCTGAGAGGTTCCGTCGGTAGGGCCGGCGCATTTGATATGTACTGCACACTACCGCGTGCAGTAGGGAAATTATATAAATTTCGCCCCCATTAGGGACTAATAGTGCCTATCGCCCTAATTGTCCAACCCTCCAAACGTCCACGTATTTTTGAGGAGTGTCACGTATGCTTGCAAGCATGGCAATCGAGACCGCGCATGGAATGGGATCGCCTGAGTCGCCACGAATAATGGCGCAGGAATAAACTGCATGACCGAACATAGGAGCAATGTCCGTTGCCCAAGTGTGGGCATATGGCATGCAGTCGCGAAGGATCCCTCACTCGGATTCCTTCAGTCTCGGACTCAACTCGGGTTCGGACAGCATCGTGGGGCAACAGGCAAATATGCCTGGCAGTAGCTAGCGCGCTCGTCAATAATGATATCGCCTGTATCGCGTATATCGCTTGTATCGCGAGGAAACCATCGACATTCCTGTCAGCGAACTTCACTTTCATCGCTGCATGGAGTGCGCGTGCGAAGCATTTGTGAGATACAGCCTATGATCACGAGGCCATCCAAGCGCACTTCTTCGCGACCCCCCTCGCCCCTTCGCCCCCCTCGGCCCCCTCGCGCGCCCTCGCCCCCCTCGCCCCGTTGAGTGCGAGTAGCAAAGTCTCTCATGGGTGAAAAGCGACCCGCACCCACAACCAATGTGTTAGATGAGAGAACAACTGGATAACTCGCCCCATGCGACCGGCAACGGCACCCCTGTGTAGTAGTGATATGACGCCCCCTCGCCCCCTGAGAATGTACTAGTGATATGACGCCCCCCTCGCCCCCTCATCCCATAGTCCTAAAAGGGACAAGCTGTGGTACTGCGTAGCGGTAGGTGTTTGTAGATGTTCTCGTTGTAAGAACCGACCCCGGGTCGGAATAGGTGCTATTCTGTAGAGCGGCGCAAATGGCACGGAGGCACGTTCATGAAGAAGACAGAGCGACACAGCGCTTCGCTGCTGCGTGGAGCTTCGGCGACAGTCCTCCGCTCGTCCCTCCGCTTCGCTTCGTGGAGCTACGCCGACACACGGCCGATTGGTGGCGCGAAAGTTGCGACAGTCCTCCGCTCGTCCTTCCGCTTCGCTTCGTGGAGTTACGGCGACACATAGCCGAGTGGTGGCGTTGAAGTTGCGACAGTCCTCCGCTCGTCCCTCCACTTCGCTTCGTGGAGCTACGGCGACACACAGCCGAGTGGTGGCGTAGAACTTGCGACAGTCCTCCGCTCGTCCCTCCGCTTCGCTTCGTGGAGCTGCGGCGGGACTGCACAGAACAGCATTACCCGATAAGTACGTGCATATGTGGCTTTGACAAGAAGTCATACTTTGGGAAGAACTTCACGATTTTTGGTTTTGCGCGACCATGAGCGCGACATGCAGTCATGGTCGCGGCGCCGCTGCGGTGCTGCTGCTGTTGGTCTTCTTGGCGTGCACTTGGAGCTTGAAGGCATCTGCGGAGAGCGTAGCGCAATCGCCGTGTGTGCCTGTCGATTCATCGGGCGACGGTGACACGTTGGTGGCTGGTTGCTACCCCAACGCCAACTACTTGTTCGCGGTGCTCCCCGCACCTGCATCAGACAGCTCAAAGCAAGTATCATTCATTTGAAATTACAGCGACACCTAGCACTCACACCCGTTGTCGCGCTCCGCCACACACCGAAGGACACCCCTTGCGTGGCTACCGATATGCCCCAGTCTCGCACGCGTGACCAACTCGATCTCATCACGGCGGCGTGCTGCATGCGGTGTTGCGCAGGGTGGTCGCGAGCGTGCTGGCCCGGGAGTGCCTCCGGCGCGGCAGGGGCAGCCAGCCGTGCCCTGTGGACTATTTCCAGGATGAAATGCCAGTCGCCGCAGATGTGAGTAGTGGGGCATGCGTGGCAGGCAGGTGGGGAAAGGCACACGAAGAAGTCCTCATGAACACAGGTATGTAGGGAGCACTACTTTTACGCACCCAGCGGCACGCCTGCACACTCTGGTTGCACGCACGCAGCTCCTGCGCAACACGGTGCTGTGCCGCGGCTCACTGCTGGACAAGCTGCTCACCTGCCACGACCGGGGCAATAGTAGTGGCCGCGGCGGCGGCCCGGAAGCCTGCAGCGCCACGCCCGGCTGCGTGTGGACCATCCGCTCCGCGGTGGAGCCCATTCCCGAGTACCTGGACCTCATCGAGGGTGGCGGCGCCAACCTGCGCGTGGCCAACGCCAGCGCCGCCGCCGCCGCCGGGCTGAACACCACGGCCGGCAACGCCACCTACCTGTACGACCCCGTGTTTGACGCCGACAACATGGTGACCATCTTGCAGGGCTTCATGCGCTACCTTACCGGTGCGTGGCTGGGGCGAGGGGGTTTAGGGTTTAGGGTTTGGGGTTTGGGGTTTCGTTATGGTTTGGGGTTGCGTTGGGTGGGTGCGTGGGTGGGTGGGTGGCTCAAGGGGGGGTGTCGGCTGGGGCTGCCAGTGGTTGGCGTGGATGCATGCATGTTCGGAGGAAGGGGGCGGAGAGCGATAAAAGCGGTAGCTTGCGGGGTGTTTAGAGGTGCATGGTTTGGTGCGGGAGTGGGGCAGGTGGCGGGGCCGGATGCGGGGCCGTGTTGGCCAGGGGTGCGTGACGCGGTGCCTGTCAACCCCTGCAACCAATGTACCTGATGCTCTAATCTGAACAGTCCCCCCCCTACACACACACACACACACACACATACACACACACACACACACACACACACACACACACACACACACACACACACACACACACACACACACACACACACACACACACACACACACACACATACACACACACACACACACACACACACACACACACACACACACACACACACACACACACACACACACACACACACACACACACACACACACACACACACACACACACCCACCGCCCGGCGGCCTGCAGGTGCACCCTGGCCCTCCTACAGCGCCGGCGCCCGAGTCGCGCTGTGCACCGCCCGGTGGACCACCGACCGGGAGCGCCTGGCCCATGTCTACAAGCAGTACTACAAGCAGACCGACGTAAGCAAGCAGGCATACGGGCGCACGCACACACACGTACTGGTGCTGGTGCTGGTGCAGCTAATCGGCCGGGTGATTGATTGTCGATGGAAATGGTTCATTCACACCCTGTACTTGAGGACATGTTGCTTGGCGATAGGGCACTTGACAGCGTGCGCAGGGTGGGCCGCATGTCAGGATGCGGCCCCCCTATCTTCTATCTACCTTTCCCCCTTCCCATACCGTACCACTCCCCCCCACCCCACCCCCCACCCCACCCCCCCACACACACGCACACAGATGACTTTGGACGGCAGCGACACGGACGAGCAGTGGGCGCTCAAGTTCTACGGCTCGCCCAGCGCCGCCTACCTGTTCGGCACCTGCGCCGCGGCCCGGACCTTCCTGTCCGCCGCGCTGCGGTGCGGCACCTCCGCCTCCAGCCGCGCCGCCTGCACCGCGCAGCCCTACTGCGACTACTACGAGGAGGGCAGCAGCGGCGGCAGCCCACAGGCGGGCTACCAGAGCTGCGAGCTGGGGCGGCTGGAGCCGCTGGCTGCGGCCGACCCAGCCATCTTCTCGAGCGACCCTTGGGGCGCGGCGCTGACGGCGCTGGCCGCCAAGTGCATGCCGCTGCAGGACGCGGCCAGTGGGCGGCGCTACGGCTCGGCCGACTGCCGCGAGTACCGGCAGTCGGCGGAGGGGCGGCGCGGGCTGAGCGTGCAGTTCGACGCGGCGGTGCAGCTGGCGGCGCCCTGGGCGTTGCTCAACCCCGCCAACCTGCGGCCGTCGTACTACGTGCCGCCCGACACCGCGGACCAGGCGGCCTCAGGTGGGCGGGTAGTGGTGGGTGGCGGCGGCGCCGGTGGCGGGAAGCGGTGGCAAGGAGCGGCTACCTAGAGCCAGGCGAGGTTGTTCCGGCTGGTCCTGTTCGGGCGCGCTACAGCTTCGGGACCGTATCAAAGGCTGTGCATTGCCTTGTCTCATGCCAC
Source organism: Chlamydomonas schloesseri (assembly GCA_016834595.1). Taxonomy (NCBI): domain Eukaryota; kingdom Viridiplantae; phylum Chlorophyta; class Chlorophyceae; order Chlamydomonadales; family Chlamydomonadaceae; genus Chlamydomonas; species Chlamydomonas schloesseri. Next base: position 461,687 of record JAEHOD010000059.1, on the reverse strand, counting down.
ACGCTGCAGGCGCTACACGGACTGTGCGACTGGTTGGCGGCAGGAGCCCCACAAGCGGCCGGGTGGAGGTCCTGTACAAGGGCCAGTGGGGCACCGTGTGGTGAGTTGACTATGAGTTGGGGGCATACGGTAACGGTTATGGTGCCGACCAGTTCATTTGTGCGCCGCTGTGAGTGATGGGCACCCACCAGGGCTCGTACCTTGTTTTGTGGGGTATGTCCAGAGACTCCAGACATCAGACATTGCGGGCCTTTCCGGGGCTGGTCTATGTCCACCACATTGCTCTACAAAATTGCCGTTTTGTAGCGTTTCATTCCCATAGGATTTGGGACATGGGCACGCCATGGGTCCCCTTGCAAATGTCCAGTGGGCGCGCCGGAGACCGCCAATCTATATCCGGGAAATCGCCAAGAACGCCTTTCATTGTCCCGTGTTTATTAAGATAAGAGCCCTGGATGGGAGTGGGGTCGGGACGGGACCGGGTCGGGACGGTGCAGAGGGGTGGGTGACAAGGGCGCGTGACACTGGGGTGGGTGACACTGGGGTGGGTGTCCAAGGGAGGGGGGGGGTAAAGAAAACCCAATTGTTATAATAGCCCTGGCACCCACCACCTGGCCTGACACCGGAAATAAACCCAACGGCTCAAAACTCCCACAACACCCGCCTCGCCCCATCTTATGCGCAGTGACAATTATTTCGGTGTCACGGAGGCCTCCGTGGTGTGTCGGCAGCTGGGCCTGGGCCAGTACGGCATACCGTACACGGACGGGCGCGGCAGCGGGGACATCTTGCTGGTGAGCTGGGGGGGGGGGCTAGCCTCTTGCCTTGGATGCATGGCCTGGGGATTGAGGCGGGAGAGTCTGGGCGTGGTGTGGCCACACTAGTGCACGAACCGTGCACACACATCGCTCGGTGGTACACGACTGCACCACATCGGTTGCCCTTTGCACCCTGCCCTGCACAGGACAAAGTGATCTGCTCCCCTAACGCCGCCCGCCTGGAGGACTGCGCCTCAAGCGGCTGGTACAACCACGACTGCTCCCACAGAAAAGATGTGGGCGTGACATGCTGTGAGTATGTGGCGGGACGAGCGTGCTGTAGCGACGCCGACTTGCCAGGTCTCCAGGTGGCCGTCATCCCACGCTTCCCTTGCATGCCCGCTTTTGACTTCCTGCAGCGCCATCCAGGCCGTTGCGACTGGTCGGCGGGAGCAACCCTGCCTGGGGACGTCTGGAAATCTTCAACGATGGCCGATGGGGCACCGTATGGTGAGTTCAAGTGGCACGATGACGCGCATGCGCAGCCGCAATACCATGTGGACTTGCGTGCTATAGCTTGTTACTCCCGCTGTGTCTGCGTGCGAGTGTGGAACCCTTGCCCACCCCACAGTGCCGACTACTTCGGTACCAAAGAAGCCAAGGTGGTGTGCAACCAGCTGGGCTTCGCCTATGGTGATTCCTACACATATGGTGCTGGCTCGGACGCGCCAATCTGGATGGCAAGTGGGGGTATTTGGGGGAGGGAATTAGTGACATATCTTCTTCGCTACTCGCGCCAAGCCTGACCATCTGCTCATACCACCTCTTTGGCAAGACGCTCGACCTCGCCGCTTGTTGTCTGTAGGGTTTGGGGGCGGGTCTACGGGGCACCTTCAAGGGAGGAAGGTCTTGGGTACGGGAAGGGGCAGGAAATGAGGTTTTGGGAGTGTTCGGGGCATCTACAAGGTTCGAGGACTCCATCACGTGTGTCAAGGTCACGGACCCGACACGCGCCAAACGTCTATTATCCACGCCCACGCCCCGCCCACGCCAAACCCTCCTGCTGTCCCATATGCTATTTTGTCGCCCAGAAACACCCCGCACACGTATTTACATACAGTGAACTGTACTGCAAGCACTGTATACGGCTTGCTGAGCTCGGAAGCGGGATACGGTAGCAGTCCGCGACACATTCGAACGATCGACATGCGCAATTCGGCTTTAATATCAACATCCGCATTCTAGCCCTGCGCCACTTGATGTTGACATTTGGATGGTACATAGATGCCACAACGCCAGGGCCGGGGCGCTATGCTCGCAGTCAGGCAGGCACGGACAGGAGTGGCTGCCCAGGGACGCAACCCGCGTGCCTTGGATCGCTGCGAGGACGTCCGGCGGTCTCTCCGACCCTCTCTTTATGAAAGGACCTCCATTTCAAACATTTCTTGCGAATCATAATCTTAACATGCACTGGAGGCGTCGATCGGGTTCACGCTTGTCGCAAGCGAATACCCTATGACCCATGGTTGATGTGTTTGTATGGACAGAACGTCAGATATGTAGACATATACATGCATATTACTCTGCAACTGCAGTTGAAGTCGAATCGCAAGTGTACAGCTTGGGCTCTGTGTTGTCAGTGTGCAGCGGCCGAGCCGGTATCTATTAAATGCAAGCGTCTAATTTCTGTATCTCGAAGGTTTGTTGGGGTCAGTGAGTGCTCGCCAAAACAGAATACAGCAAAGTAGTCAAAGCGAGAGGCCGAGTACCTGGAAAAGACTAATTGCAAATAAGAAATTGCTTCTTCTACACATAGTACCTGGAAGCGAGGTTAAATACGAGCTCTTGGGTACCTTGCAATACTGGGCAGGTTGCAAAACATCAGGCTCGCACAACACAGCAACAGTGTAGTCGATAATGTTGCCATGAGGATGGTGTAATCCAAAGCATGAAGCATTGTTGAAAGCTTGGAAACTGGTTGTTCACAACATTTGCACTTTGGTCCGCGCTTCGGTCCGGATAATAGACTGGGCACATGATTACGCCGTGACGCCAAGACGCTGCCATTGCGCTTGTCAAGCACATCGCGTGCCGACGTGGCTACATCCCGGCGCATGACATGCTCGTTTTTTTGCAGGGGTTCCCTAGCTGTCCCTCATTTTCCGTGCTTCTGTACATGTAATTTAGAGATATTATACAGCATGTTGGGGCATAAGCTGCGTGTGCGTGTAGCATAATGGTACGTGACGCAGTGCGCTCAACCACTACTCTATCTTGTTGCGCCGCACACCACCCAACTGTGCGTCAAGCGAACCCCACGCTGTGGCATGCAGGACGACGTGAACTGCCCTGCCTCCGCCAGCCGCCTAGAGGACTGCAACTTCCCGGGCTGGGGGCGGCACAACTGCGGCCACAGCGAGGACGTGGGCGTGTATTGCTGTGAGTGGCCGGTGTGCGACACAGGGTAACGGGTACACGCGGTGTCGTATAAGTCATGATGCACACAAGAAGCTTATGACAGCCGCTGCACAAGTGCATACCCGAACCCGCACGTGTGCACTGGTTTGCAGCAATGCCATTGCCAAGCCCTTCACCGCCACCCCCTTCACCGCCACCGCCGCCACCTCGGCCCCCAAAGCGGCCGTCGCCTCCTCGGCCCCGCCTGTCTCCGCCGCCACTGCCTCGGCCCAGCCCTGCATTCGGTAAGCTGAGCTGAGCTTCCAGCTTTTCCTGACCCATTTGATTGAGGGAAAGATAAAAGATGCGAGGCAGCTCGCACGCATGTTGATATCTCATCTGCATGCACCCACCACCCACCACCCACGCCCCTGCCGAGCTGCCGAGCAGCTTCCCCTGTCCACTCCAGACCCCCCCTTGAACCCTAGAATGCGCGCAGATTGCAGCCGAATGGCTAATGCTCGCTTGCCTTGCCTGTCTATACCGTGCATGCAGTGACACCACTGGCCGGCCCTACCGGCTTCTTGCTGTTTGCGATGGGCTACGTGCCAAAAGACGGCAACACACCCGCGCACTTCAGCAAGTTCAACGTGGACGCGCTGGCGCCCGGCTCCGAGGCACTGGCCTACGTGGGGGCGTACGTGCCCGCGCCTGACCCCGCCGGGCCGCACCGCGCCCCCGACTTCCCCGCCTGCCTGCCCGACCAGGGCTGGGACGACGCGGCCGCGGACCTGGCCTGCCGCCTCGCCGGCTTCGCCTCGGGCCGCGCCACGCTGACCGCCCCCAAATTGCAGCTGCTCGAGGCCTCCACCATAGTGGTCAACGTGGCCTGCCCGCTCAGCCGCGACACCCGCCGCGCCGAGCCGCAGGACTGCACCGCCTACCTGCGGCGCCAGTCTGCCGGCATGTGCACGTCCATACTGGCGGCGGTGTGCACCACGGCCAGGCTCGCCAGCCCCAGCCCGCCGCCCAGCCCCCGGCTGGCCAGTCCCCGCATGCGGCGCCCCAGATCGCCACGGCCACCGCCGCCGCCAGAGGACCTGCTGTCACCTCCGGACTCGCTAGCCATCCCACCGCCGCCTTCACCGTCACCGCCCAAGCGCCCAGTGCCGCGGCTTCGCCTCGTGCGCCCCGCGGGAGCGTCCGCGTCTTCAAAATCAGGGCGCCTTGAAATTCTATATAACGGCGAATGGGGCACGATTTGGTAAGCTCCGCTGTGGGGATGCGATGATTTATTGTACTACAAAGGTCTAAAAGGTCTAACCCCTGTGCCTCCCTGTCCTGCACCCTGCAAACACCCTAATCCGCATTCACATATGCTTCTTATGTATCTTCACAGCGCGGACGGATTCAGCAGTACGGCGGCAACGCTGGCGTGCCGGGCGCTGGGGCTGGGGACCTCGGGCCGTGTCATCCCCGAGTACACTGATTTGTTTGACGCAGGCACCGGTCCCATTTGGCTGGTTAGCGCTCTATTTTATGTTTGCGTTGGGTGCGCACTCACAGCACGCTTTTTATAATGTCCGTGATGTGACGAGCCTGGTGTCAATGAGATGCGTGTGCGTGAAGCTAATGAAGCCGAGCCTTGGCTGCTGGCAAGCTGGCTAAATGCACACGTGGCGGCCTTGCCAATCTTCACCTGTGCGCCTGCTCACCCCACACGCACACGCAATGCATTCACCGCAGGCCAACGTGGACTGCTCGGCCGTGTCCCTGGCTGACGCCGGCGCCAGCCTGGCGGACTGCACCAATGATGGCTGGGGCGTGGCGCCCGATTGCACGCACGAGCAGGACGTGGCCGTCAGGTGCGTCAGCTGAGCACGCACACGGCGTTGCCGTGCGGGTCGTTGCGGGTCGGGCTCCAGGCTATTTGTGGGCAAGTTATTACTACCGGGGCTACACGGTACCGTCCAAGCGGTAGTTGGTTGGTATTTGTAAGTAACACCGGGCGATGGGTGGGCCTCCTCCATTTCCGTTGGCAACGCAACGTTGCCAAGCGCATGATGCCCGGGGGGATGTTACACCATGCCTTGCAAAGAAAGACTGGCATTCGGAAAGACGGCGCTAATACACCGGCGTCTAGTGCCGTGATGTGGCAGGACCCGTATCCTGTCGAGTGGTGAGTGGTGATGTCGGCAGTTGTCGAGATAACTCTGGTAGAGGGCTCTAGCGGCCTGATTGAGCACTGGGAGGAGACCACAGGGCAAGGCAGACGTACGGTAGTGGGTGTAGAGCATGCACTGCCTGTCTTGAGTGGTGGCATTGTGCTTGGGTGGATTCGTGCGAGGAGAGGCAGGAGGACGAAGATGACAAAGACGTCACGACCAACACCATAACAAGCGGCGTCAGCACAACAGCTGGAAAAAGGGCCGAGCCCCATGCATTGAAGGGAAGTTATGCTGGGCGCGGGTGGCATGATTTGCCCCACCCGCATCCACAAAAGCCGTGAGTCAGATATTGCATATGCGCCCATAGCACACCACATGGTCGCGTGGCGTGAGGCAGGGGGAGGGGGCGTGTAGGCAGGGCAGGCTTTCTAAGACACACCGGCAACACACCTTGTCCCGGACCGCACCGCGTTGACCCTGCAGTGCAGCCACAGCCTGTTTCCGACCGCACCGCGCAGACACAGCCTGTTCCCGACCGCACTGCGCAGACACAGCTTGTCCCCGACCGCACTGCGCGGACATAGCCTGTTTCCGACCGCACTGCGCAGACACAGCCAGTTCCCGACCGCACCGCGCAGACACAGCCTGTCGCCGACCGCAACGCGCAGATCCAGCCTGTTTTCGACCGCACTGCGCAGACACAGCCTGTCCCCGACCGCACTGCGCAGACACAGCCTGATCCCGACCGCACCGCGCAGACACAGCCTGTTGCCGACCGCACCACGCAGACACAGCCTGTCCCCAACCGCACCGCGCAGACACAGCCTGTCCCCGACCGCACCGTGCAGACATGGCCTGTACCCGACCGCACCGTGCTGTGATGCATATCTGGACAGGGGCGCTGTGTGCAACGACCAGTGCCCGTATCTTGTAGATGCCCCTGGGCCCCCGGTGTCTACTACCGTGTAGATGCCCCCACAGGGGGGTCAGAGCCACCATTGAACCCCCCCAACTTTACCGGGTCAGAATTTTTTGTTGGATATGTGTGGACAAAATCTAATTACATAGGCGGCTTCCTCGCATGCGTCTTGAGGATCCTGAGATACTGGCACTGGCAACGACTGGGGTCTGGGGGCACGCTGGGGGTATGGACCACCTTCCTGAATTAATGATTCCATGCTACAGTCGTACTGATAGGCTGCCTCTCTTAGGCGCCAAAGGGCTGACTGCTGGAACAAGGCAGCAACGTAGGAAGTGGGGCAAAGGGACGGCAGGCCACAGGAGGAGGGCCTTACAAGCAGACACGAAGAGATACCACACCGACAGCGAGGCCCAAAGCGCGGGGACAGAGTTGTGTGGCGTGTAGGGTGTATGAGAGAATGCTTTTGGGACGGGGGACGAGTTTGCCAGCGAATGGCCGTTGAGGATGTGCAGCTGGGGTGCCAGCGGTATAGCGTTGGCCACGATGCAGGGCCCACTACCGGGCAGGGGAAAGGGCAGGGGCAAAAACCAGAACAGGAGGCACGCGGGAAGCCCGCGCGCGCGCATACCGTACTGCTGCCGTAGAGTGGCAAGGAGCGGCGTGGCGAGCCTCGAGTTGTTGGGGTCTGGCGCAAGGCAAGTGTGCGCATCTACAGGTGTGGGGGCGTCACCGAACAGGCGAGCCCACCACGCCCGGTTGCACGACGGGGCTGGCGTAGCGTGCGCAAGCAGCTGGAAGAATAGAGGCCTGCCCGAGCGCAGAGGAGGCGTCGAACGGGCCTATAAGAGTGTGCAGAGTGGCCAAGGCCTGCATGGTCGGCTGCACCCGGGATCGGGGCCGGGGCCGAAACCAGCCAGGCGAGGTCGTTGAGTGGAATGATAACCCTGAGTGACGAGCATAGTGTTGTGAGATGGTACCCCGGTTGGGGGATGGAATATAAGGTATCTCCTGCGCCGGCCTTGGGCGTCCGCCCACGCGGCCGCCTATCGAGGCGACGAGCGCCGCCGGCGCCTCCGCCGCCGCGCCTGCCGCCGCAAGAGTCAGCGGCGGCTGCCAGTAAACGCCAGCGGCCACTATCCGACAGCGGCCGCCTACGCAGCCGCCTGTCGAGGCGGCGAGCACCGTCAGCGCCTCTGCCGCCGCGCCTGCCGCCGCAAGAGTCAGCGGCGGCTGCCAGCAAACGCCAGCGGCCACCATCCCGCGGCGGCCGCCCACATGGCCGTCTGTCGAGGCGGCGAGCGCCGTCAGCGCCTCCGCCGCCGCGCCTGCCGCCGCAAGAGTCAGCGGCGGCTGTCAGACAAGACTAGCAGCTACCATTCCGCGGCGGCCGCCCACATGGCCGCCTGTCGAGGCGGCGAGCGCCGTCAGCGCCTCCGCCGCCGCGCCTGCCGCCGCAAGAGTCAGCGGCGGCTGCCAGTAAACGCCAGCGGCCACTATCCGACAGCGGCCGCCTACGCAGCCGCCTGTCGAGGCGGCGAGCACCGTCAGCGCCTCTGCCGCCGCGCCTGCCGCCGCAAGAGTCAGCGGCGGCTGCCAGCAAACGCCAGCGGCCACCATCCCGCGGCGGCCGCCCACATGGCCGTCTGTCGAGGCGGCGAGCGCCGTCAGCGCCTCCGCCGCCGCGCCTGCCGCCGCAAGAGTCAGCGGCGGCTGTCAGACAAGACTAGCAGCCACCATTCCGCGGCGGCCGCCCACATGGCCGCCTGTCGAGGAGTGAGAACGTTCGAAGCAACGTTAAAGGCTCTCACTATGAAGGCAGAATGAGGAAAAGGAGGAGAGGCTGGCGCCAAAGAGAGCCAGCCTGTACGACTTTCTCATGGAAGCTCGCTTAGAGGCTCCATTCCCTCCGGCCCCTTCGGGGTCAAAAGTCGGGGTCAAAGTCGGGGTCAAAAATTAGTTGGATAAGCCGAGTATATTGAACAAGCTATGCCACCTTACCCGAGAGGAGTGAACAACATGTAGTCGCAAATAGGGTCAAACGATTTTGATCATGGAGCGTAACCATTATCAAAACTATGAAAAGTTTTTGAAGGAGGCTAAACCGGACGAGGACGTGAAGGTCCAGCATTTGTGGGGCCTCGCTCAGGAACTACGCGCCGTCGCTAGTAGTATCGCCGGGCGCGTCACCGGCATAGAGGAGCAGCACACGGAGCTAGAGAAGAGGGTAGCTCGGGTAGAGAGCACATTAGAGTCGCGCAATGATGATGTAGGCGAGAACGGCTACTACTACCTAGACAAATTAGCGATCAAGTCGACCAAGGGCGCTCTGTCTCTGACAGCGGAACAGCTCAGCAGCACAATACATGAGAAAATTAGCAAGCGCCCAGGCAAGTTCTTCGCCCCGCAGATGGCGGTGGTCCCCGTCACGCCCTACCTGGCCATTCTGCTTGTCAAAGACAGGCAGCTGCGCGGCCCACTGCTGGCAGCAAAATCGGCGCTGAAGGACGCGGGGTTCACCCTGGACGACTGGCTGACCGCGCGTGGCAAGGCGGAGCGCAGGCGGCTGCAAAGCCAGCACGACGCCCTACACCAGGAGGGCATGCGCCCCGACTGGCGGGCAGGCGCCGAGCTGTGGTGGCGTCCTGATGGAGCACAACAGGCGCAGCGGTACAGCGGATACGGCGAGGATTCGGACATGGAGGTAGACACGGAGGCCAGGGCCGGGGCTAGCGGCGCCGCTGGAGGCCCCGCTGGTAACTGCACACCGCAGGCGGCGACGGCCCGTCCGGCCCCGCCCCCGCCACCGCCACCGCCGCGGCGGACACCACAGCCACCACCGCCGCCACCGCACCCACCGCAGCAGCAGCAGATGCAGCAGCCGCAGCCGCAGCAGCAGCAGCAGCAGCAGCAGCAGGTGCAAACACCACAGCAGCAGCATCACGCTCCGCAGTATCCCCCCATGCCTTACATGATGGGATACCCCCTGCCACAGCATGACATGTACACGCCGCACCACGTGCCGCACATGTACATGCAGCACAGCCAGCAGCCCGCATACCAACAACCCCCGCCCCCGCCCCCGGTGCAGCCATACACATCAGCGCCAATGCAGGCGACATGGGCGCACGTCGCGGCAGCAGCCCCCGCACCGCCCCAGTTCCAGGGCTTCCCCCAGCCCCACTTCACGCCAGCACAGCGTGCAGGCGACAAACGGACTGGCCGTAGCCCCGCACCGCCAAGCGTGGAACAGCACAGGAAGGGAAAGCCGGGAAAGACCAGCGCCACCACCACGGCGCCGGAGGCGCTTGCAGCAGGCAAGCAGTCACGGTGGGAGCCGCTGAAGAGCCGGGACCCCAGGCTGAATGCACAGGCGCAGGCACAGGCCGCAGCGCAGGCGCAGGTACAGGCGACGGTGCAGGCACAGGCACAGGCGGCGGCACAGGCGGCGGCGCAGGCGCAGGCGGCGGCACAGACACAGGCGCAGGCGGCAGCGCAGGCCCAGGCACAGGTGCAGGCGGCAGCACAGGCGGCGGCGCATGCGGCAGCGCAGGCACAGGCGGCGGCGCAGGCGCAGGCGGCGGCGCAGGCGCAGGCGGCGGTGCAGGCGCAAGCGACGGCGGCGGCGCAAGCGGCGGCGCAGGCGCAAGCGCAGGCGGCGATGCAGGCGCAAGCACAGGCGGCGGTGCAGGCACAAGCGCAGGCAGCGGCGCAGGCGACGGCGCAGGCGCAAGCGCAGGCGGCGGCACAGGCGCAAGCGCAGGCGGTGGCGCAGGCGCAAGCGCAGGCGGCGGCGCAGGCGCAAGCGCAGGCGACGGCGCAGGCACAAGCGCAGGCGGTGGCGCAGGTGCAAACGCAGGCGCTGGCACAGGCGCAGGCGGCGGCGCAAGCGCAGGCGCAGGCACAGGCGCAGGCACAGGCGGCGACACAGGCAGCGGCGCAGGTGCAGGGGCAGGCACAAGCGCAAACGGCACTGACGGCAGCCGCGGTGCAGGCGGAGACGCAGACAACGGCCCTGACGACAGCCGACACGGACGTTGTGATGGAATCACCAGCGAGGGCCGCAGGCGACAGCGCAACCGTACTGATTGATCAGTACGGCAACGTCGTGGACGCACACGGCTTTACGCCGGCCAAGGGCAAGGGTGGAAGAGGCCGCACCGGTGCAGATGGTGACCCACCTGGCGCCCACGGCGGCCGGGGAGACCCGTCAGGGCGTAGCGGGAACGGCCGCGCCAGCAGAGGCCGCGGCCGCGGCCCTGGCCGCGGCTCGGGCCGCGGACAATACGGCCGCGGCCAGGCACAAGACGGGAACAGGCAGCAGGGGCAGAATTCATTTGGTGCGCTAGGATCAGGCGAAGCGCACGACTCCTAGGGAGACGGGGGCCGGGGTGGCATCAGCATTTTCGCATGGAACGCCCATGGGTTGGTCGCTGGCGGGGCATGCAAGCTGCAAGACCGCGGAATAGGCACGATTGCACGGAAGCATGACATCATCGTTATTTCAGAAGCACACCTTACGCGCTGGGTGAGTGATCAATCAATTGAACTAGACGGGTACACCGTTGTACGTGCGCATAGATCCCAGGAGGCTACGCGGTCTGATTTTGGCGGAGTGGCTGTGTTTGTGCGTGAGAGCCTTGCAGGCGGTGTTGTGCATGTCAAAACAGACGTCCACCTGACGGGCTGCGAACTTGTATGGATGCGTATTAACGCTAGTGAAGGCATTAGTGTGTTGTTAGGTTGCTGTTATCTAGCGCCCGAGACGTCACGTGTGTATAGGGAAGGTGGCAAGACTCGGATTGCACGGGAAGCCACCGCAGAGTCAGTGTTTGGCAGGCTACAACAATCTATCATAGAACTGCGACAAAACGGCGAGGAAATCCTCCTCGTGGGTGACATGAACGCACGGATTCCGACAAGCATTAGCGATATCCCCGACCTGGCACAGCTAGCGGCGCTAGAGGACGTTGCCCTGGGAGGTGGCGCCGCGGCGACTGTCATGCCTAGCCAAGACGACTATGCAGGGCTCCCAACTAGAGCTTCCGAGGACACACAGTCGAATTGTTTTGGCGATCACCTAGGACGCATGTGTAGGTTGCAAGGGCTGATCCTCCTCAATGGCAGGGCTCGTGGAGACGAGTCAGGCCGGATCACCTTCCCCAAGGGGGAATCTGGTGGGAGCATGATTGATTTGTGTGTGGCGTCGCCGTCGCTCTTTCGTAAAATAACTTGCATGCGTGTGGGTGAAATGATCAGGTGGAGGCGAAGTGGGCTAAGAGATGCGAGTGATCACAGGCCCGTTACACTTACACTTGACATGGAAGTGGAAGGGCGGGAAGCCACAGAGAAGACATGCCCTCGGAAACAACGCACCGCATTCGAGGTATCGAAAAAGCATTTGTTTAGCGGCCTGTTTGCGGCTGATGGAGCGCCGGTTGTGAGTAAGATTGAAAGCATAAAGGCCGCCCTCTGCGCCCCGGTGGGCGGGATCACCACCACCGAGGCAGTAGAGGCTTTGGGTGCGTGCCTGTACAATGCCATGGTTAAGGCATTTGGCCCTACGCGACCCGGCAACCTGCAGCCGCAGGAAACGCCATGGTGGAACACGGAGTGTGCTGACGCACGCGCCGAGTTTGTACGGGCGAAACTGGCGCTGGGCAGGCCGGTGGTTAGAGAAGGAGAGGCATGGCAGTCTTTCCGCGCAGCCAGGTCAACTTATGACCGGGCGAAGCGAAGGGCTAAGGCCGCTTTTGACACCCAAGTGATGCGGGACAAGGTAGCACGCTGCCGCGCAGATGCTCGACTGCTTTGGAGGATGATTGAGGGAAGGACAACAGAGCAGTGCCCCATCACGGCTGATGGCTTTCGTGACCACTTTGCGCAACTCCTGAACGAGGGTGCTGGCAGCGGCTGCCCGACGGCTGCTCATGAGATCCTGGGATCAGGAGGAAGGATGGCAGAGGACATCCTTATGGCATCGGAGCGCGCGAGTCTAAATGAGATGCTTAATAGTGAGATTACACTAGATGAGGTCACACGCGCGCTTGCGCGTCTACCCAACGGCAAAGCCACGGGGATGGAGAAAGTCCCGTCGGAATGCTATAAGTACGCTGAGAAGCCCAGTGAGCCTGACGCTGAGCCGCCAGTTCCGGCGCTCAGCCGCGTGGCACCATTAGTGCAAGTGCTGTTTAATAAAATTTGGAGTGAAGGGGCCTACCCGGAACAATTCACCACCACTGTGTTAACCCCAATTTACAAGCGGAAGGGTGACACCAGGACGGCGGGGAATTACCGGGGCATTGCGGTGGGAGGTGCCCTGGCGAAGTGTTATGCATCCATCCTGCTAGAACGACTAGCCAACGCTGGTGAAGAGTACGAGTGGAGGCATCCGGCCCAGGCGGGTTTCCGGCGGAAGTTTGGTACGTCACACCATCTGTTTACATTACGGCATCTCATCAGCAAGCATACTCGAGGAGGCTCGAGCCCGCTCATTGTTGTGCAAATAGATTTTGAAAAAGCATTTGACAAGGTCCCACGGCCACTGCTGTGGATGCGGCTAGAAGAGCGGGGTGTCACGGGCACGATGCTGGATGCGATAAAAAAAGCTTACGAAAGGGTGATGATGGTTGTGAAGGCTGGAGGCACACTCAGCACACCATTTGCAACGACACAGGGGGTGAAGCAGGGATGCCCACTTAGCACTGAGCTGTTTGGTCTATTTATTGAAACGTTAGCCGAGTATATTGACTCAGAAGATTTGGACGAGACCACTGGCTCCCCGGAGATCAACGGGAAACTGGTGTCACTCCTAATGTACGCGGACGACGTGTCCCTGCTAGCCACTACTCCAGAGCGGATGCGGCATCTGCTGTCGCTAGTTGATACTTTTTGCCTAGCTTTTGGAATGAAAGCAAACGTTGCCAAATGTGAGAGGCTGGTGTTTGCAGCCAGTGAGGAGGTAGCTAGCGCGGTAAGCACAGAATGCCAGGGGCTGAGGTTAGCAGGGCAGCCGATCCCCGCGGTGGACAAAGCACGATACTTGGGCCTGGTGTACGGGCCCGGTAGGGCATTTGTCAGCTGCAGGGAGACGCTGTGCGAGTCCGCGCGCAGGGGTATGTGTGCACTAAACACTAGACTAAACCGTCTGCGCATTTTCGCGCCAGACATCCGCATGCGCTGTTTTGAAGTGCAGATCCGCTCCATCCTTTCGTATGGCTGCGAGGTGTGGGGACCAGACGTACTAGTGGAAATGCTAGACGGAGGGCCGCCGCCACGGCGCAATGATAGCAATAACCTGGCACAGGGGCCGTTTGAGGCATGCTTGAGAGACGAAGCAGTGAAGCTACAAATTCAGTACATGCGCCAGACTGTGGGTGCCGCTAAACCGTCACACCGGCTTTTGTTTGCCGAGCTAGCCCAACTACCGCTACACTTTTTCATAGCGAAGCAATGTATGGGCTTCTACAATAGGATCTGCGCACAAACCAGGAGTCTGGCTTTCGACACGCTGGTAGATGAAATTCGTGACGCATGGAGGAACCGGGCGAGTGATGGGTGGTGTGCACGTTTGTTTCGTTTCATAGCAGCACAAGGCATTGACGTCTGGAACTGGCCAGGGACACATGAGACGAGGGAAGAATGGAGGGCCAGTACACCCCTACCCGACGGGCCTGCCCTCTCCACCTTCAGGGAGCACCTGATGCGGGCGTGGAGCCATGAGCGGCTGCAAGCAGACCCACACGCCTTCCCCTCAGACGGCAAGCAACCAGGCATTCATATGTGCAAATATAAGCATTGGATGGGGCTAAGTGCGACGGGCGCCGCGCCGCTGGTGTTACATGACCACTGCCGGGCTTACATCACTGTTGCGCGACACAAACTCCTGATGCGATTTCGTCTATGCTGTTGGCCAATTACTGCTAATCGCGCATGGGATAGGCCTAGGGAGGAGAGGACGTGCCCGCTGTGCACAGCGAACGAAGTGGAGGACGAACACCACGTCCTGATGACATGTACGGCTTACGACCAACTAAGGACGGACAGCGGCGTCGATTTTAGCAAGGGCATGCAGGAAGTGATGCGGAATGCGGACCCGGCTAGGCTTGCTGCGCTGCTCGACTCCATATGGGAATTTAGGAGCAGGAATGTGCCCCTTGCGAGGGCCGGTCAAGAGAGTTGAACAATCATAGTTTACTAGGCGTTATAAGGGTCACCCCGGCCCGGGCCTTCGGTTTTCAAGAGGTTGGAAGACACGAGAAGTGTGCACCACCTTGTAACCACACACACACACCTTCGGGGCCTCCGGTCCTCCGCCTCTAACCACACATCAATTTTGCAGCGGCGCCCGCACGTCATGCTGAATTACTCGATTCATGAAATAAAAAGAACTGAATTTGTGGCCCGTCCCGAATAAGCATATGCGGAATAACTCATAACAATACGGTACACTTAATGCATACTTACTTCCTTTGGCTCCCATTATTCAGTGCCTTGCATCATACATGCTTTGCCTGCAAAGGCTGGTCTAATGTTTCTCCTACCTCCTACCATAACAAGACCCAGCAGCTTTCACATATTGCCATCACATATCACATTATCCGCCTGCAGTCCTGCAAGCTGACTGCATGCAAAGACAGCATATGGGCCCCCCCAGAGTGGATACAGTACCTCCTGCTAAGCTCTCTATTCCATATCCTTAGACCCCTCATCCTCCGAGCCCTCATCTGCGCAACCCTCAGCAGTTCAGGCCTAATCCTCCGAGCTCTCATCCTCCCAGCTCTCATCCTCGGAGCTCTCATCCTCCAAGCTCTCATCCTCAGAGCTCTCATCCTCAGAGCTCTCATCCTCAGAGCTCCCAGCCACCAAGTCCTGGCCATGCGCTCCAAGGAGCCCCCGCTGGGACAGGAGGTTTGCCGCAGCCAAATTGCGATTGACCACCCGCCCATGCTGGGCACAGGGAATTGCCTGCATGCAAGGGACAGGACACAAAGAATTGTGTTATGGAAGCTGTGTGTTACGGCAAAACAACGCTGATGGCATTTTTGGGGTTGAACTGGCAGCTGCCCCTCCCAGACCTCTCCACTAAGGCGGGTTTCACATGTGGTGTGTTATTATGGATGCAGATTACAATTGGAGGGATAGCCCCCACAAGCGGGGGCACACTGTACCCACGCCGCGAGGGACCATCTTCAGCCCAGAGAGACAACACCCGCCCCGTGGTTGGCTGCCGACCTCCATACGGTAGTGATACGCACATGAGTCGAATCTAAGCCAAAGCCCGCGAAAGCCCCACCATCACGTAACATCCCTCATCTCGTTTAGGTCTTTTGGCGGCAGCACCCACGCCCAACAAGGCGCGACAGGCCATAGGCCTGCCGACATTCCCATCAAACGCAAGCACCACTCATCTTGGCTGGCGTCAGAGACGCGCAATGGGTTATTGTGGGGAATCACAGGTCAACCCCACCCCAAGCCCACCCCCCAAAAGTCTGCCGGGCAGCCCGTCCAAATCAGCTTTACAGAACATGTGGTTTTTGAGGCATCTGGCATGTGCTATGGACGGTGATATTAACCACCAGAACCCTGGGTTAAACCTGGCCGCGCCCGCACAAGCATTGCAAAGCCAAACGGGTGCAAAGCGCTCTCATAGCTGCAAACCTCTACGCTAACATTACATGCTGTGAGCACATCGGAGAGTGGATGGGCTCTATCGGGGAGCCGACAGCTAATTATTATGTAAGCCTGGTGCACATGTGACAACTTAAGGTGGACTCGTGCTCGATTCGCCTGCTAGTGAATTGGCTTGGCCCTGGGTTCGGCAAACCCATCTCACCAAAACCTCCCTTGCCAATGTGAAACATCCCCCCCCAGGAATTCAGGATGCATGGCACATAGATCCAGCACCCCTGCACCAAGCATACCTGGATCAGGCACACCTCTCAAGCCTTACCTGTTGTGGCAGCCCAGCTGCCACCAGTGCATCCATTGCCCAGGCCACAGCCTCCTCACTGCCCTCCTCTGCCAATGCCGCCAAGTCGATGCGTGCACCATGCTGCAAAAAGGTTTCCGGGCAAATAAATTAGAATATAGCAATGAACGGGATCTGGCTTGGCCTGGTGAAGTTTACAAACAAACGAACAGGCAAACATGAGTAATTTGCTGCAGTGCACGGGTGTTGTTTCCATCTAATAACTATAACCCCTCCCCCACACAAAAAAACCGGCTTCCCACCTCCCCAGCCCCTTCAGATGGCTTACCCCCCCCCTCCCCCGCCACACACACATACACCACGGGGCATGTCCCTGTTTCCCGCCCCCAGGGCAGGCACAAACACCCACCTGCTCGTGCAGGAATCGCAGCAGCACCAAGCCAGCGCCAAGGCGTGCTGCCGCCCTGAACACTGACGTGCTGCTCATAGGCAGCTTCTCACCAGGCCCCAACAATGCCTCCGGCTCCTCCAGCAGCAGGTAGTGCAGGGTGGGAGCTCCCATGCAGTTTGGGGGTGGCTCCACCTCATTCCCTGGCTGCCAGTTCCACACGCTATTGATAGCGGCAAGCAAGTGGGTCAGCCCGAACCCATCATAGCCCCGCTGCCGCAGCAATCGGAGCACAGGCACCTGCTGATTCTCTGCCGCTGCCTCAGCTATGGAATCCATGACGTGCTCTTGTGATGGCAGGTGCTCCTGCTGCTCCTGCTGCTGCGCCTCCCTGCCCGGTGGTGGTGGTGGTGCTGCTGCTGCCCGCCACTGCAGCAGCAGCGCCGGCAGCTCATCCAGGCAGAATTTTGCCGCTGCCGTGCTGCCAATAGCGCCAGCTGCCTCTGATGCCGCCTGGAGCAGGCTAGCTGGCTCCACGCCGTGGGTGGCCAGCAGCTGCAGCCGCATCGGGAAGTCCGGCCGCTGCATCAGGGCAGCCCGAAGTCGTTGTAGCTGCCCGTGGGCAGACCTCCCCATGTGGCAAGAAGCCACTCGCACTTTGCGGACCAGTCCGGCGTGGGGGGGGGCCCTGGCGGCAGCAGGAGCAGCGGTAGCGGTAGTAGCGGTTGGCTGCTGCGGGTGGTGGCGGCACTGCTGGTGGCGACGCTGCTGGTGGTTGGGTACTGGGTGGCGCACCCTCACGCCACCGGCTACCGCCCGCAGCCGCCGGCGCCCGGCACGCCTCTGGAGCAGCAGCAGCAGCAGGTGCAGGTGCAGGTGCACGCAACATCAGCCGGGCTGGCTGGAGCTGAGGCAGGGGCAGGGGCGGAGGGGGGGAAGGTGGCCGCAGCAGGGCTGCTGCCGGAAGGTGCGGGCCGGCATGCGCGCAGCCAGCAGCTAGGCCGGCGCGGGGGTGCAGGGGGCGCGTACACGGCGCACGGCGCGTACGGAGGAGACAGCAGCGCTGTTCAGCACCATGTGCGCGGATCGAATCAGCAGCAGCAGCAGTAGCAACAGCAGAGAATCGAAGTCAAAGGTGGTCGTGGGCCGTAGGCTGCCATCTTTCAGGGCCATATGTTTGTTGCCCCTGCTACTACCATACTGCTACCGGACCGAATGCAGTGCGCTGCGCCCCATGGAAGGCTTGCTCTATTGGAAGCGCTGATGGTGATGGCGGTGTGGTGTTTTTCGCGGCGGAGACGAGGAGGTGTAAGCACCGTTGTGGTGCCGTGTGCGTGCCGTGTGGTGGGATTGGGATGAAGTAGCTGGCAGGCAGTCGCGGTGTGCGGCGGTGGCGGCAATTGTTGAGGCCCCTGCTGAGGGCACGGCTGGTGGGGCCCATGGACACGAGTGCCATGGTGTGAGCCTTGGGTCCACGGTAGCAACGTAGCTGGTGTGCCAGCGTGAATGCGGTGTGCACGCAGTGTTCAGGTGTGTGGGTGAATTACACGTGTGCACGCACCTATGCACGTGCGAATGGCGGCCGGGCGGCGAACACGGCCCACTGCAACGAGCAACTGTAGCACTACACCATATCAATCAGTGCTATCCCGCGTACTTCTGCTGCATCACTTTGTGGCTGACCGAGGCATTGGCAGTCTGTGCACGTGGAGACAAGGGGTGTCAGCTTTGTACAGCTGGAAAATGGGCTGAGCCCTAATACATTCACGGGGTGGGTGGCTGCTTCAATGGAACGATGCGAAGGCTTGGGTCTATGGACTCGGCCAGCACAAGGCACGCGTGTGTAAGTGCCACACGCTGTCCACGCGAGTTAAGGGTCCCCTTGCTGCCAATCCTAAACACTTGTAGCCCTCTACCGCGCTTCAGACCTCCTCGATGCCGGACCCTCCTCGGGCTGGGTGCGGGGTGGGAGCGACCTCGGGGCTCCTCGGCATTTTAGGAGGGGCGACAGACATGGCTCCGCAAGTTGCCACAAACTGTCGCGTTAGTTCCCTGACTTGCTTGCCACCAACATAGATTGCTTTATAGACCCTATAAACGCAGGCGTAGGTGACTATCCTCGCGACCTCGCGAAAGTCAATTGTCCATGGACGCGCAAAGGCACTTCTCGCTCCGCCCGAACTTTCCATGCCGCATATGTACATGCAATAGACAATAGCAAATACTAATACGTGGCAGTCACGGTTTGTGCCAGTATGATACTTTTTGCCGACGCACGCACGCACGCACGCACGGACAGGGGTGTTTTGGGGGGGCTTCGCCCCCCCCCCCCTCCGAGACGCTTCGCTGGGGGGGCTCAGCCCGAAAATGGAAGTCCATTGAGCATAAGACAGTGTAATGCCCCTGCTTGTCCAGATGCTGCGCTTGCCGTTGCCGGCGTTACGGGCCACAATCGCCATGATATATCCGATCGGGATTGAGCCATGCAGCTCCTACGCTGCTCTTTCTTTTCTTTCGGCCATCCTTGCGTCCGCCATCGCCGTGGTCCACCATGTCGTACATAATTTCATACGTAAGTTATATCAAGCCGTCCATTCCTTACATTTGCCCTCAACCGTTTCGCCACCGCAGCCCGCCTCGCACAACACCGCGCAGCATACAGGCGTGGCGGTTGGCCACCTGTGCCCGAGGCAGTGTTCACACTGTCCCCTTCTTGTAACCAGCACTCATACAGGCATGACGACAGCGGTTTATCGTCATGTGGGTGCCCCTATACGAGCAAGCCAAGTGAGTGAGCACATTCATGTCCTGCTTTGGAGGGTGCAAATGTGCTTTATCATCACGCCAGCACAACACAACACATTGCAATACACATTGCAACCGATAGCTAGACCTTCGTAAAGGGTGCAAATGTGCTTCATCATCCACGCCAGCACAACACAACACACTGCAATCACGTTGCAACCGATAGCTAGACCTTCACCAAGCCCACTCTAGCCGTCTCTCAAAAGCCCTTTTCCCTTTTCTTTTTTCTTTTTTTTTACGTAGGGAACGGGGCGACACTGGCTAGAGTTAAAACACAAGTGATAGCAGACTTTTGGGCAAGACTGCAATCGTACGTGAGCCTGGGCATCAAGCCAAGGGGGTGGGATAAAACCCCACCAGGTCACCCTTGGATTGAAAGAAGGGAGGATGGCAGCATGAGACTGAACAAACCAGCGTATATTACATTTGAGGAGGATTTGGATGAGTGAAGTGGTGGAGCTCCCATGGGAGCAAGGCCTACTAGCCCAAGGCCCAGAGTAGGCTGTCGGCGTTGCAGGTGGCACGCCCCTGAGGTCTAGAGCAGGGTGTTCGTACTAGTTCCAGTACGCTTTCGCTGGCTCGCGAACTGCGTCAGCAGGTCCCTCCTGTAACCAATGCAATCTTTCTCAGAATTCCAAGCCGCCCCCACGGGTATGATTGCGATGTTACAACAGAGGTACACCCCGACCACGGGTATGACGCCGGTCTCGGGGAGGGGTCAAACGGCACGGCTGTTGGCTTGCCCCTTCCCGCGAAGGGGGAGGGGCGGAAGCCATTGCGGTCACCTCGATCGGTGCTAGGGCGGGTCCCGCGGTTATCGCAGTTTCAGTGCAGTAACGTTACGTTCCTGTCGTCTCCATGACCGAAAGCATTTGTATAAAAGAGGAAGCAAAGTGATGTTGCATGCACTGCGGAGTTACACGTATAGATGTAGGACGAGGACGACGACGAAAATGGGATTGTTGCAAATGGGAACTAACGTCGCGGCCTCTGAGCACTGAAGGTTCAAGCGAAATAGCAATGGTTAAGCTTTAACATGTAGGGGAACAAATCATTGGACTGGTGCAAAGGGATGCTGAAATCCGTTCGCCATAGGGCGACAGGATCGTTTTCAGAGAGGTACCCCCCCCCCAAACACTGTGGAGACCCGAACCGTCCTACAGGACCCATTGCTGTGGCCGCGAGGCTACTAGAAGCTTGGAAGTTCAGTAGTGGCTTGTGGCACTCACCACTTGCATTGCAACTTTCCAGTCCCCTGTTTCGCTTGTTTGCTGTATCATCTTGTCATAACATCGCTGTAACGCTATGTCGTTATATCGCCATATCGCTGTATCGCTTTCTCGCTGGGTTGTCGCTGCAATCACCACCATGTTCCTTTGTTTATCGCTTGCATCCGCCGATCGTATTTAAACAGCGCGGCACAGGCACCATGATGTAACATGCTAAGCAAGGCCCTACCACTACCCCTATGAGTAGAGTCACTCGGTGCAACAGCCTCGACCCCCTGGCCCCCCTCGCCCGTTCACCCCATGGCCCCGCAAGGGGCAAGCCCTGGTACTGCGTAGCGGTAGGTGTTTTGACAGGGCTAGCGACCCCTGTGCAGAACCAATACCATACCGCGGCAGCAGGTGCGCGACTCACGTGGGAGTTGGCTTGCCCCTTCCCCCGAAGGGGGAGGGGGCGGAAGCCTTTGCAGTCACCCCGATCACCCCGACGCAGGGGGAGTCCGGTTATGACAGTGACTCGCAAGTTACATCCGGTTACGTCCCGGTTGTCCAAAGCGTGTACGCAAGGAGGCGATGGATGTATTGGAGGTATATAACAAACTTCCACGTATTCGAGGAGTGTCACGTATGGCAATCGAGACCGCCCATGGAATCGGATCGCCTGAGTCGCCACGATTAATGGCGCAGGAATAAACTGCATGACCGAGCATAGGAGCAATCTCCGTTGCCCAAGTGTGGGCATATGGCATGCAGTCGCGAAGGATCCCTCACTCGGACTCCTTCAGTCTCGGACTCAACTCGGGTTCGGACAGCATCGTGGGGCAACAGGCAAATATGCCTGGCAGTAACTAGCGCGCTCGTCAATATTGATATCGCCTGTATCGCGTATATCGCTTGTATCGCGAGGAATCCATCGACGTTCCTGTCAGCGAGATTCAATTTCATCGCTGCATGGAGTGCGCGTGCGAAGCATTTGTGAGATACAGCCTGTGATCACGAGGCCATCCACGCGCACTTCTTCGCGACCTCCCTCGCCCCTTCGCCCCCCTCGGCCCCCTCGCGCGCCCTCGCCCCCCTCGCCCCGTTGAGTACGAGTAGCAAAGTCCCTCATGGGTGAAAAGCGACCCGCAGCCACAACCAATGTGTTAGATAAGAGAACAACTGGATAACTCGCCCCATGCGACCGGCAACGGCACCCCTGTGTAGTAGTGATATGACGCCCCCTCGCCGTGCCCTCACATGGGGGGGAGCGCCCTACACAGCGTGTCGCCGATGTTGAAGTCATCGGATAGCCCTTGATGGCGCATGCAACCAACTTAATATAACGTCTATAGCTAGTTACGCCTCTAAGCTGATGCTCGGGCGCGAGGGCGCGACCTCGGCACATGAATTGAGCATGCGAGCCGTCGACAAGGGCTATATAGTCGCGGAGTCAATTGCCGTGTGGACTTTATCATCTTCATAAACGTTTCCGCGCGACTGGACTTCCTGTAGTGGCCTCCTGACGCCAAACAGCGGAACCGACAGACACAAGTATGACCCTCCTTGCTCGATACCAGCTCTTTTTGTCACCCGGCCGGCATCAATAGCCTCATACACATGTTAGTAAGGCGTATATCATTTGTAATGCCTAAAATGAGCATGGTCGTTTCGGGCCATTTGGCAAAATGCCGACCCGATATCTTGCTCGTATGACGGCTTGTAGTGCTGCAACGGTTCTAAGATGGTATAAGATGTATGTTTAGGGCTAGCGGGCGCTTCCTGGAAGCACAAACCCGCCACACACGGATCGCCACTCCACGGACCACATGCAGCACGCCAAAAAACATGGGTTTTGGGGTCATGGAACCCTGGCCTAGAAAATTCAACATGGTGGATGGCACGGGGTAGCCGGAAGGGCTGGACTGGGCTGGACTGGGCCAGGGTTCTGGCAAAAGTTATGAAGCCTCAAAGTTCTGCATGGGGCGCCCCCCATGTGCCGTGCCCTCGCCCCCTGAGAATGTACTAGTGATATGACGCCCCCCTCGCCCCCTCATCCCATAGTCCTAAAAGGGACAAGCTGTGGTACTGCGTAGCGGTAGGTGTTTGTAGATGTTCTCGTTGTAAGAACCGACCCCGGGTGGTGCTATTCTGTAGAGCGGCGCAAATGCAGTCCGTGCCCGTATCTTGTAGATGCCCCTGGGCCCCCGGTGTCTACTACCGTGTAGATGCCCCCTTCTGATTTATCTACCCGAAAAAATTTTCTTGGGGAGCAAGCCCCCAAACCCCCCAAAATTTCTACCCTCCCCCCTCTTTTCCGCACCAAAACGTGCCAAAACGTCTACCGGCCGTAGATGTGCGCCCCACCAACCCCTGAAAGCAGTGTTTTTTTTCGGTAACTACGGTACTATCCGGTAACCAGAACGGGTCCGAGGGTCCTGGGGCCTGTACCCAGCGCGCCGAAGGCGCGTCACCTCGGTTACCGGCCGGCTGGCCGGCGGCCGGCCGGCCGGCCAACCGGGCGGGGCGGGGCTGGCGGTGCCCGGAGGGCCCCGTGCCCAGGGGCGGCACGGTCGCATGGCTTCACGAGTGTTGACCAGGCCGGCGACCACCGGTCATTTACTTAGTTATTTAATACACAATGCATAAGCAGATATGGCACTAAAGAAGCCGTTATTGCTCGATACTCTATTGAATGATCTGGCCTATTGAGTGTGCTGCTTCTCGGTCTGGAAAGGGTGGGACGAGGCTGGGGACGAGGTCTATGCAGAGGGAGGGTATGTATGGACCGGGAGGGCATTGGAGTGGGCCGGGATTCGTGGCATGCACTGGATGTTGCGATGTTGCGATGTCGCGATCAACTCTCAGTAATCGCTCTCTAAAAAGTATAAAGAAAGGGTGGGAAGAGGTCGTGGACCTCGTGGGAAGTGGGCCGGGGTTCCTAGCATGCGCATGCTCGCTCGGGATGTTGGCTGTGAAGTCGCGGTCAATTTTCAGTAACCGCTCTGTGAAAATTTTACTGTCCCTTGAAAACCCACAATGCTATTTGATAGCGCTTGCATATTAAAGTTGATAGCAAAACCCAGGTTGGCCGAAAGGCCGCTCCACGCGAAATTGCTTGCGATTGTAATCGCTGCAGCAAATGAATTTGTCACAGACTCGATTATGCGCGACACCAGCGCGACTTTTGGCGCCTGTGCAACGCGGCCTTTCGATTGCACTTGCTCGGCGCCCGCGAAACGCGCTATTAAGAATTCGTGCGCGGTTTTGACCCAGGGTCGGTCAAGTTGTCCATCTTGTCTATACATAGGGCAGCATAAAGGCGGGCCTGGCGGCGCCGCTGTAAAGGAGTCTGTGTTGTGCGCGTGGGGTTTGGATCCAGGTTCGTGCCGAACTCGTCGCCAAGGCTGTTGTACGCTGCCATTTAATTTGTATAGTTATTTCACATATTTCATATTACAAGATACCGTACGAAACTTACAACGGGAGGATTGCGGCCATATTTCGGGGAGCCCTTGTCAAGAGTCACTGAGAAGTCACTGAGTCACTGAGAAGTATGAACTTGTCGCCGGGAGCCGCATTCTTCCAGTTGTTTTATGTTATATATACTCCGATACAAGGTATATGTAAAGAAAATAGTTTGACCGCAAAGTACCAGTTTTTTGGTTTTGGTCGCTCTGGAAATTAATTGCATTTGGTTCTTTGTTACAAGGACAATAAGAACGTTCTTTCGGAATTCGATATTACCGATGCGCGACCCGGGGTCGGCGTTTGGGCGCAGTTGGTGACTGAGGAGCTCCTTAAAGCCGGGGTCTGTCCAGACCCCGGTGTAAGACGTCTGTGATGTGAAGTTTGGGCGAGCTTGGATCCAGGCCGCGATAACTTCGGCATCGCTGGCAACTTCGGCTCCCTTGTAACTTGTATGCGGTATTAAAATTGCAAGGTTAAAATTTGAGGGATCGCGGGAAGAAATCGCGGGCGAAATGTAGGAGCTAATTATATCATGTTTGTCGCTCGCTCGGATTTCGGGCTCGTCTCGCATCCTATGGGCCTTTCATGTTACGAAGTACGTTATGATGTAAGTTTGGGGCGGATTCGCGGCGGTGACGCTTGGTGACCCGGGGTCAGGGGCACAGATGGGCGACAGAGGGGCGTCTTAAACAGTTGTTTGCACGGGCGCGGTTGCCCCGGGCGCCCAGGCTGCTGGTGAGCATGTCGCCTCCGGACGCAATCGGGGCCTGTTTGGAGGGTTGAGTTCGTTCGTTGGTAGGGCGTGTGGCGGGCGACGTGCCCGTGGTGGGGCTTTGTGGTGTGTTGGTGGTTTGGCTTGTTCCCCGCTCGGCTTGGATTTGAGTTGGTACAGACTTTCCTGGACGATGGCCTCCTGGCCAAGACTTTGCAGACGAGAAAATGAGTGGTGCTTGCGTTTAATGGGGATGCCGGCAGGCCTCTGGCATGTCGCGCCTTGTTTTGCGTGGGTACTGCCGCCAAAATGGTGCATTCATGAGCCGCGAGTACTGTGATGCTGTGTCTGGTGTGGCTCTGGCGGGCGTCTCGCTTAGCTTCGACACGCCTACGCAGCTGTGAGTCGGGTGGGCAGCCCAGCAGGGTGGCGGTTGGCCACATGTGCCCGAGACAGTGTTCACACTGTCCCCTTCTTGTAAACCCGCATTCATAAACAGGGTGGCGCTGTATCCATCCCTGGCGGCGCTGCAGCTGTCGCTGTCGCTGGGGAGCGGTGGGCTGGCCGTGGCGTCAGTCTGCCCCTGCGATGGGGCGGCCACTCCTTCGTCCTTACGGCCGCGTACTTCCCGCTGGACGGCCCCGACCAGCAAGCGTTCATTCGTGAGTGGGTGGGGCCGTCGGCGTCTGGTGGCGACGGCACTCATATGCTGGCGGCGGACTTCAACTTTGTGGACGACGTGGCGCTTGATACAGTGACGGGTGTGCCCCGCAGTGGGGATCGGGCGTCCGCGGCTGCCTTGGCGGTCGCGTGCCCGGGCATGATTGATGTCATGCGGCAGCGGCACCCAGCGCGTCGTGTGTGCACCTTCCTTCACCCAAAGGGGGGTGCGCGCCTCGACCGGGTGTTGTGCAGCGCCGGCCTTGCATCGCAAGTCGTGGAATGTGGCGTGGCCCCCGGCGCGCCGGCTGACCACCGGCTTGTCACAATGTCGTTGGCAGCGTCCCCGGGGGCCCTCCCGGCCCCTCGGGGGCTGCCGAAAGCACGACTGGGCTTCTTGGACTTCAAGGATCTGGACGCGGCGTACGGCCGGTGGCTGCGTGCCGCCGTCGCGGCGCGGCCTGCTACCGCAGTGGACCTACTGGTGTGGTGGCCGGCTCTGAAGAAGGCGGCCGCTACGTCAGCCACTCGTTTTAGCCGTGAAGCTGTGCGGCGGCGCGTGGAAGCTAGCCAGCAGGAAGCGGCCGCCCTGGCGGCGGAGGCAGCGGCCGT
Source organism: Chlamydomonas schloesseri (assembly GCA_016834595.1). NCBI lineage: Eukaryota > Viridiplantae > Chlorophyta > Chlorophyceae > Chlamydomonadales > Chlamydomonadaceae > Chlamydomonas > Chlamydomonas schloesseri. The sequence continues at coordinate 435,661 of JAEHOD010000059.1, read as the reverse complement.
GGCAGCAGTGGAAGAGGGTGGGGACGTCCCGGCGACCGCACCGGTGGCGGTGGCGGCGCGATGCGCCGCCGCCGCCGCCGCCGTGGGAGCGGCCGCTGGCGCAGCCCGCCGTACGCGCCATGACTGGCTGCGCGGGGGGGAGCGGCCGTGCCCGCTCCTCACACGCATGCTGCGGCCAGCTGGCGGCCCGTGCACCATTGCGCGCTTGAAACAGCCGGACGGGCGTGTCACCACGGACTCTGCGACCATGGGCAAGGTGATGGCGCACTACTGGCGTGATGTCAGCGCTGCACCCCCGCCCGACTCGGCTGCCCGGGACCAAGTGCTGGGTGCGCTGCAGCAGCGTGGGAGCCAGTGTACGGAGGCGGAGGCAGAGCGGCTTGGGTGCGCGGCTGTTACGGCGGCCGAGGTCCGTGCTGCCCTCATGGCGGCGCCGCCTGGCCGGTCGCCTGGCCCGGACGGCATCCCGGTAGAGCTGTACCAGCATTATGCCGCTGAGTTTGCGCCCGCGTTGGCGGAGGTCTTCACGGCGGTGGGAGAGGGGGTTGGGGTGCCTGATGGGCTGTTAGATGGTGTGTGGACGTTTTTCTATAAGGGGGGTGATGCGTCTGAGCCCTCCAACTACCGCCCCATTACTTTAACTGACACTGATTATCGCACGCTTGCCCGTGTGCTGTGTAGTCGGCTGCAACCTGTGTTTGGCCGCATCATTGACCCTGAACAAACTGCGTTCCTGGCCGACCGCCGCATTGCTGACAATGTTCTCCTGCTGCAACTTACTCCTGGGTTGTTGAAAGCCGCCGGGCGCGCCCCGGGTGTGGCGGCGTTTTTGGACTTTTACAAAGCGTATGACACGGTCGACCGGTCATTCCTCCTCGCCTGCCTGCAGCGGCTTGGTGTGGGGGCTGGCTTCCTGACGTGGGTGTCGCGCTTGTTGACGGACACGCGCGGAGCGGCACTGGTCAACGGGCGCGTGTCGGGGTGGGTGCCGCTGGCCGCAGGGGTGCGGCAGGGGTGCCCCCTGGCCCCACTGCTCTACCTGGCGGTTGCGCAGGCCCTGTTGTCGTGGCTGCGGCACCGGGGGCATGGTGTGCTGGCTGATTTGGCGTCGGTGCTGGCGTCGCAGTATGCGGATGATTGCGCGCCGCTGTTGGCTGGGCTGCAGGCGGTGCCCGGCTTCCTGGCAGATATGGACGTGTTTCGTCGTGCGTCTGGACAGCGGTTGAACATGAGTAAAGTTGAACTGTTGGTGGTTGGGTCGGGGAACGGTCAGGGAGGCACGGTCGCGGGACCGGCGCTGCCGCCCGGCCTGCAAGTGGTGCAGGCCGCCAAGTCCCTTGGGGTCCGGTTTGGCGACTGGAGCACTCCCGTGCCGCCTGTGGCTTTTGATGGGGTTTTGAGTGTGCTTGGTAACGTAGCGCGCATGCCCGTGTCCATGTTTGGGCGTGCGGCCGCGGTGTCGGCGTATGCCTTGGGCAAAGTGTTGTATCATCTGGAGTTTGCGGGGTTTCCTAAGCCTAAACGCTTGGTTGCGGACTTGCTGAAGCGTGTGGCGGCGGTGGTGGACCGGCGCATGTCGCCTGCGCAGTATGACGCCCGGGCCACCAAGCGCCTGCCCGGTATGTCCTTGGAGGTTCTGCAGCTGCCGCCGGCGTGTGGGGGTGCGGGGCTCCTGCCCCTGGCGGCTCATGTGCAGGCGCGGCACGCGGGCTTGGCAGTTCGGTGTGTGTTGGGGGCGTGTGAGCTGCTGCCGTTTGTGCCGCCGTGGACCGCTGTCGTGGCGGCGTGGCTGCGCCAGCGGCACGCGGGTGCTACTGTGCTTTGTTTGCTCTGTGGGGGTGACGGTACGCGTGTGCTTGGTACTCCGGTGACTCCCGCCTCCCCGCCATTCAAGCGTGTGCTGAAGGCACTCTCCAAGTTGCCTGCTGTTACCTTGGTGGCGCCCCCGGCACCGGGGCCCTGGGTGTACAATGTACCTCTGTGGGGTAACCCGGCGCTGCGTGATGGGGCTAGGACTCTTGATGCGGCATTCCCTGATTTGCTGGCACTCCCCACCTTGCGGTGCGTTGGGGAGCTGGTGGCCATTGATGGCGCGTTGCAAGAAGTGCGAGATGCTTATGAGCGTGGTGCTTACGGCACCCGTATACATGCAGAGTGCGAGAAACTTTACTTGACAGGTGTGTGGCGCAAGGTGCTCCAGTGGGGGCCCCGCCGGCCGCTACCGGTCCCGCTTAAGGGGCCGCCGTCGGCCCAGGCCGCGGCCGCACGTGTCGCCGCCGCCATGGCCCTCCTGCCGGAGGGCTGGGCGGCAGCGGCGCGGGCGGCGCGGGCGCCCCGCAGCGGCCGGGTTACAGCGCCGGACCAAGCTGCGTCCGTGCGGGAGCTGGCCAGGGGGTTGGGGTGGGCCCAGGCCGGCGGCCCGCCTCTCCTGGTGCTGGAGTATACGGTGAAAGCTGGTACGCTCATGCAACTCGCGGCGCCCCTGGCGCAGCTGCGTGCCAAACATCGTACGTATGTGGCTGCTGCTTTCGACCCCGATGTGACTGAGTCTGACTGTGTGCTGGCTGCGGGTGCGTTTGCTGCTGTGCTGTTACGGTTGTGGAATCTTAAGTGGGAGAATCGGCACAAAGAGGCCTTGTGGCGTGTCGCTGCCGATGCGTGTTGGGCGTTCCCCATGCGTGCCCGCGAACATGCCGGCGGTGTCATCCACGTGTGCCAGGCATGTGGTGCGGATATGACGTTTGGGGATCGGCGGCATTATTACTGGGACTGTGTGGTCGCCCGTGGCCTGCGTGAGTCCATGGGTATGGCGATGGGGGCGCTTCCCGAAGACTCGCTAGGCGTGTTTACTCGGGCTGCCTTGTGGCTGGTGCGGCCGCCGCCGGGTCTGGCGCCGCCGGTCTGGGATGTGGTGTGTCTGGCTGCGTTGTCTGCTATGGACATGGGGCGGCAGCGGGTTGTGATGGCCGGCCAAGGGTTGCCTGCTGAGGCCCCGCTCCCTTCTCGCCGTGTTTTAGCTATTGGACTGGAGGTGGTGGCTGATTTCTGGGGACGGTTGCAGGCGTTTGCTAGCTTGGGCGTGCGCCCTAGTGGCTGGGATGCTGTCCCCTCCGGGCACGTATTCCTGTCGCGGGGGGCTGGCGACCGCATTGACGTGGTGTTGCCGTATGACGCTGCTTCTCCGCCCCCTTCTCCTTGAGGGGCGTGCGGCGTGCAGCTGGCCTCGGGCCTGCTGTGCTGGCTTGACGGTGTGCTGCCTTGACGTTTACGACTTGGTCTTCGCGTAGCGGTGCCTTATGAGCCGCGTGTCTTGTGATGCTGTGTCTGGTGTGGCTCTGGCGGGCGTTTAGCTTAGCTTCGACACGCCTACGCAGCTGTGAGTCGGGTGGGCAGCCAAGCAGGGTGGCGGTTGGCCACCTGTGCCCGAGGCAGTGTTCACACTGTCCCCTTCTTGTAACCAGCACTCATAAACAGAAAGGACCGCGCTTCCCCCCGAGTATTTGCACACAAATATCAAGGGCTGGGCCGGTACTCCCCGTTGTTCGCAAATTAGTAAAACGCACCTTCAAGCGCATTCTGGCTTCTCAGACCGCGCCTACAACAGCCCCAGCGCCAGCACCGATTGCCGAGCCTCAGCCAGAGCATCAGGACGTTGACTGTGGACAAGTGTGGACAAGTCCTCAGCGAAGCGCAGCCGCACTGAATGGGGCGCTAGTGACGATACCTGGCAGTGGTGGTGGTGGGGGGCGGGGCCCGTGGCAAGCAGGGCAAGAAGAAGCCGCCCCCACCACCATCTGCCACGACGCCACGATGGGGATCCACCTGGGGCTGTGCATGCGCATGACGTCGCTAATATTGCTGAGCCAGGAGGCGTTCCCCTAAGTGACGGCCCTGGAGCGCTGGGAGGCGGCAGCAAAGAAGCGGGGCCGGTACCTCATGTCGTGAGCTGCATGTCGTGTGCGTGTGATCGAGTGGTGGCTTGTTGATTGTACATAGCGTGAGTTCAAGGTACTGGCTGGACTCGTGGAGTCATGACGGGTGCGGAAGTGCGGAATTGCGGACGGGAGCAATGCAGGCAAAGAGACATAACATGTGAATGTGAGTGATGACGGTGCCCGTCACAATGTCATGGGGGTCCGGGGGCTTGCCCCCGGAAAATTTTTTTGGCAGGTAACGGCACACGCCGCAGTGCTTTTACTTGTTACATCAGTAGTAGCAAGTCGGCAAACCCCCGTTTTGAAAAAAAACACTGCCTGAAAGCTTCTATGTTTTCGGCCGAAAAGGGGCAAATTTCTACCGGTAGACGGAAGATACAGGCACTGCGCAAATGGCACGGAGGCACGTTCATGAAGAAGACAGAGCGACACAGCGCTTCGCTGCTGCGTGGAGCTTTCGCGACAGTCCTTCGCTCGTCCCTCCGCTTCGCTTCGTGGAGCTACGGCGGTTGGTCTGGCGGTTGGTGGCGTAAAAGTTGCGACAGTCCTCCGCTCGTCCTTCCGCTTCGCTTCGTGGAGCTACGGCGACACACAGTCGAGTGCTGGCGTAGAAGTTGCGACAGTCCTCCGCTCGTCCCTCCGCTTCGCTTCGTGGTGCTGCGGCGGGACTGCACAGAACAGCATTACCCGATAAGTACGCGCATATATGGCTTTGACAAGAAGTCATACTTTGGGAAGAGCTTCACGATTTTTGGTTTTGCGCGACCATGAGCGCGACATGCAGTCCTGGTCGCGGCGCCGCTGCGGTGCTGCTGCTGTTGGTCTTCTTGGCGTGCACTTGGAGCTTGAAGTCATCTGCGGAGAGCCTAGCGCAATCACCGTGTGTGCCTGTCGATTCATCGGGCGGCGGTGACACGTTGGTGGCTGGTTGCTACCCCAACGCCAACTACTTGTTCGCGGTGCTCCCCGCACCTGCATCAGACAGCTCAAAGCAAGTATCATTCATTTGAAATTACAGCGACACCTAGACCTCACACCCGTTGTCGCGCTCCGCCACACACTGAAGGACACCCCTTGCGTGGCTACCGATATGCCCCAGTCTCGCACACGTGACCAACTCGATCTCATCACGGCGGCGTGCTGCATGCGGTGTTGCGCAGGGTGGTCGCAAGCGTGCTGGCCCGGGAGTGCCTCCGGCGCGGCAGGGGCAGCCAGCCGTGCCCTGTGGACTACTTCCAGGGCGAAATGCCAGTCGCCGCAGATGTGAGTAGTGGGGCATGCGTGGCAGGCAGGTGGGGAAAGGCACAGGAAGAAGTCCTCATGAACACAGGTATGTAGGGAGCACTACTTTTACGCACCCAGCGGCACGCCTGCACACTCTGGTTGCACGCACGCAGCTTCTGCGCAACACGGTGCTGTGCCGCGGCTCACTGCTGGACAAGCTGCTCACCTGCCACGACCGGGGCAATAGTAGTGGCCGCGGCGGCGGCCCGGACGCCTGCAGCTCCACGCCCGGCTGCGTGTGGACCACCCGCTCCGCGGTGGAGCCCATTCCCGAGTACCTGGACCTCATCGAGGGCGGTGGCGCCAACGTGCGCGTGGCCAACGCCAGCGCCGCCGCCGCCGCGGGGCTGAACACTACGGCCGGCAACGCCACCTACCTGTACGACCCCGTGTTTGACGCCGACAACATGGTGACCATCTTGCAGGGCTTCATGCGCTACCTTACCGGTGTGTGGCTGGGGCGAGGGGGTTTAGGGTTTGGGGTTTGGGGTTTGGGGTTTGGGGTTTGGGGTTTGGTGATGGTTTGGGGTTGCGTTGGGTGGGTGCCTGGGTGGGTGGGTGGCTCAAGGGGGTATGTCGGCTGGGGCTGCCAGTGGTTGGCGTGGATGCATGCATGTTCGGGGGAAGGGGGCGGAGAGCGATAAAAGCGGTAGCTTGCGGGGTGTTTAGAGGTGCATGGTTTGGTGCGGGAGTGGGGCAGGTGGCGGGGCCGGATGCGGGGCCGTGTTGGCCAGGGGTGCGTGACCCGGCGCCTGTCAACCCCTGCAACCAATGTACCTGATGCTCTAATCTGAACAGCCCCCCCCCTACACACACACACACATACACACACACACACACACACACACACACACACACACACACACACACACACACACACACACACACACACACACACACACACACACACACACACACACACACACACAACACACACACACACACACACACACACACACACACAGCTCTGGGCCACCGCCATGTGGCGTTAGCATTCAGGGGGGTACTCGTGCGTGTGCATACCGACGCGGCCACTGCGGCCGCGCGCATCCCTAGTCTCGGTGCTGCCGTGGAGCGGGGAGCGGGGGGCCAGCCCCCGCCAGCCCACGGCGTGCCTCACTCACACACAGCCGCGGTCAGCGGGGTCACTGCGGCTTATCGGGTTGGGCGACGCCACCCGGGATTACGGGGGTTTTTGCGTGGGGTTTTGGCACGTTCTGCAGCTCTGCAACCGCGCCCGCCACTGCGCCCCATTCCGCCAAGTTGTCTTAAGCGCGCCGCCTGCCCTGCCTCGTCCTCTCCTCCACTAGGGAGGAGAGCCGTTTCCTGGGTTGGGATTGGGCGGGCTGCGTGTCTAGTTAGCTTGCTTGCTGCACGCCGTTAGCATTGCTGCCTCTTTTTCTTTGCCATGCCCATGACACTTTCGCGCTGCCGCCCTTTGCCTATGCTTCCTCTGCCGCCTGTAGGTGAGACTACGGACAGCGGGCGGGAATCAGGGAATTAGGCGTGCTGGGTAAACGTTTTTAGGCGCATGTCACAAGCATATGGGTGCATGTCGGGGTCGGTTTGCTTCGCGAACGCCCGACGGGTTCCAGGCTATTTCTGCGGGTAAGTATGACTACCGGGGCTACGTGGTACCGTCCAAGAAGTATTCGGTGCGTATCCGTCAGTAACTGCGAGCGATTGCGGGGATTCCTCTCCGTTTCCGTTTACCAACACACACACACACACACACACACACACACACGCCGTCCTCTCCTTGTGCTTTTCTAACACACACACACGCCGCCCGGCGGCCTGCAGGTGCGCCCTGGCCCTCCTACAGCGCCGGCGCCCCAAACACGCTGTGCACCGCCCGGTGGGCCACCGACCGGGAGCGCCTGGCCCAGGTCTACAAGCAGTACTACAAGCAGACCGACGTAAGCAAGCAGGCATACGGGCGCACGCACACACACGTACTGGTGCTGGTGCTGGTGCTGGTGCAGCTAATCGGCCGGGTGATTGATTGTCGACGGAAATGGTTCATTCACACCCTGTACTTGAGGACATGTTGCTTGGCGATAGGGCACTTGACAGCGTGCGCAGGGTGGGCCGCATGCACACCAACATGTCAGGATGCGGCCCCCCTATCTTCTATCTACCTTTCCCCCTTCCCATACCGTACCACTCCCCCCCACCCCACCCCCCACCCCACTCCCCCCCACACACGCACACAGATGACTTTGGACGGCAGCGACACGGACGAGCAGTGGGCGCTCAAGTTCTACGGCTCGCCCAGCGCCGCCTACCTGTTCGGCACCTGCGCCGCGGCCCGGACCTTCCTGTCCGCCGCGCTGCGGTGCGGCACCTCCGCCTCCAGCCGCGCCGCCTGCACCGCGCAGCCCTACTGCGACTACTACCAGGAGGGCAGCAGCGGCGGCAGCCCACAGGCGGGCTACCAGAGCTGCGAGCTGGGGCGGCTGGAGCCGCTGGCTGCGGCCGACCCAGCCATCTTCTTGAGCGACCCTTGGGGCGCGGCACTGACGGCGCTGGCCGCCAAGTGCATGCCGCTGCAGGACGCGGCCAGTGGGCGGCGCTACGGCTCGGCCGACTGCGGCGAGTACCGGCAGTCGGCGGAGGGGCGGCGCGGGCTGAGCGCGCAGTTCGACGCGGCGGTGCAGCTGGCGGCGCCCGGGGCGTTGCTCAACCCCGCCAACCTGCGGCCGTCGTACTACGTGCCGCCTGACACCGCGGACCAGGCGGCCTCAGGTGGGCGGGTAGTGGTGGGTGGCGGCGTTGACAGTGGCGGGAAGCGGTGGCAAGGAGCGGCTAACTAGAGCCGTGCGAAGTTGTTCCCGGCTGGTCCTGTTCGGGCGCGCTACAGCTTCGGGACCGTATCAAAGGCCTTGTCTCATGCCACACGCTGCAGGCGCTACCCGGACTGTGCGACTGGTTGGCGGCAGCAGCCCCACAAGCGGCCGGGTGGAGGTCCTGTACAACGGCGAGTGGGGCACCGTGTGGTGAGTTGACTATGAGTTGGGGGCATACGGTAACGGTTATGGTGCCAACCATTTCATTTGTGCGCCGCTGTGAGTGATGGGCACCCACCAGGGCTCGTACCTTGTTCTGTGGGGTATGTCCAGAGACTCCAAACATCAGACATTGCGGGCCTTTCCGGGGCTGTTGTATGTCCACCACATTGCCGATTTGGGGCCTTTCCTCTACCAAATGGCCATTTTGAAGCGTTTCATTCCCATAGGATTTGGGACATGGGCACGCCATGGGCCCCCTTGCCAATGTCCAGTGGGCCCGCCGGAGACCGCCATTCTATATCCGGGAAATCGCCAAGAGCGCCTTTTATTGTCCCGTGTTTATTAAGATAAGAGCCCTGGATGGGAGTGGGGTCGGGACGGGACCGGGTCGGGACGGTGCAGAGGGGTGGGTGACAAGGGCGTGTGACACTGGGGTGGGTGACACTGGGGAGGGTGTCCAAGGGGGGGGGGGGGTAAAGAAAACCCATTTGTTACAATAGCCCTGGCACCCACCACCTGGCCTGACACCGGAAACCCAACGGCTCAAAACCCCCCACAACACCCGCCTCGCCCCATCTTATGCGCAGTGACGATTATTTCAATTTCACGGAGGCCTCCGTGGTGTGTCGGCAGCTGGGCCTGGGCCAGTACGGCATACCGTACACGGACGGGCGCGGCAGCGGGGCCATCTTGCTGGTGAGCTGGGCGGGGGGGGGGGGTGGCTAGCCTCTTGCCTTGGATGCATGGACTGGGGATTGAGGCGGGAGAGTCTGGGCGTGGTGTGGCCACACCAGTGCACGAACCGTGCACACACATTGCTCGGTTGTACACGACTGCACCACATCGGTTGCCCTTTGCACCCTGCCCTGCACAGGATGATGTGCGCTGCTCCCCTAACGCCACCCGCCTGGAGGACTGCGCCTCAAGGGGCTGGTACACCCACGACTGCTCCCACAGTGAAGATGTGGGCGTGACATGCTGTGAGTATGTGGCGGGACGAGCGTGCTGTAGCGACGCCGACTTGCCAGGTCTCCAGGTGGCCGTCATCCCACGCTTCCCTTGCATGCCCGCTTTTGACTTCCTGCAGCGCCATCCAGGCCGTTGCGACTGGTCGGCGGCAGCAGCCCCACAAGCGGCCGGGTGGAGGTCCTGTACAACGGCGAGTGGGGCACCGTGTGGTGAGTTGACTATGAGTTGGGGGCATACGGTAACGGTTATGGTGCCAACCATTTCATTTGTGCGCCGCTGTGAGTGATGGGCACCCACCAGGGCTCGTACCTTGTTCTGTGGGGTATGTCCAGAGACTCCAAACATCAGACATTGCGGGCCTTTCCGGGGCTGTCGTATGTCCACCACATTGCCGATTTGGGGCCTTTCCTCTACCAAATGGCCATTTTGAAGCGTTTCATTCCCATAGGATTTGGGACATGGGCACGCCATGGGCCCCCTTGCCAATGTCCAGTGGGCCCGCCGGAGACCGCCATTCTATATCCGGGAAATCGCCAAGAGCGCCTTTTATTGTCCCGTGTTTATTAAGATAAGAGCCCTGGATGGGAGTGGGGTCGGGACGGGACCGGGTCGGGACGGTGCAGAGGGGTGGGTGACAAGGGCGTGTGACACTGGGGTGGGTGACACTGGGGAGGGTGGCCAAGGGGGGGGGGGTAAAGAAAACCCATTTGTTACAATAGCCCTGGCACCCACCACCTGGCCTGACACCGGACACCCAACGGCTCAAAACCCCCCACAACACCCGCCTCGCCCCATCTTATGCGCAGTGACGATTATTTCGATGTCAAGGAGGCCTCCGTGGTGTGTCGGCAGCTGGGCCTGGGCCAGTACGGCATACCGTACACGGACGGGCGCGGCAGCGGGGCCATCTTGCTGGTGAGCTGGGTGGGGGGGGGCTAGCCTCTTGCCTTGGATGCATGGCCTGGGGATTGAGGCGGGAGAGTCTGGGCGTGGTGTGGCCACACCAGTGCACGAACCGTGCACACACATTGCTCGGTTGTACACGACTGCACCACATCGGTTGCCCTTTGCACCCTGCCCTGCACAGGATGATGTGCGCTGCTCCCCTAACGCCACCCGCCTGGAGGACTGCGCCTCAAGGGGCTGGTACACCCACGACTGCTCCCACAGTGAAGATGTGGGCGTGACATGCTGTGAGTATGTGGCGGGACGAGCGTGCTGTAGCGACGCCGACTTGCCAGGTCTCCAGGTGGCCGTCATCCCACGCTTCCCTTGCATGCCCGTTTTTGACTTCCTGCAGCGCCATTGCGACTGGTCGGCGGCAGCAGCCCCACAAGCGGCCGGGTGGAGGTCCTGTACAACGGCGAGTGGGGCACCGTGTGGTGAGTTGACTATGAGTTGGGGGCATACGGTAACGGTTATGGTGCCAACCATTTCATTTGTGCGCCGCTGTGAGTGATGGGCACCCACCAGGGCTCGTACCTTGTTCTGTGGGGTATGTCCAGAGACTCCAAACATCAGACATTGCGGGCCTTTCCGGGGCTGTCGTATGTCCACCACATTGCCGATTTGGGGCCTTTCCTCTACCAAATGGCCATTTTGAAGCGTTTCATTCCCATAGGATTTGGGACATGGGCACGCCATGGGCCCCCTTGCCAATGTCCAGTGGGCCCGCCGGAGACCGCCATTCTATATCCGGGAAATCGCCAAGAACGCCTTTTATTGTCCCGTGTTTATTAAGATAAGAGCCCTGGATGGATGGGAGTGGGGTCGGGACGGGACCGGGTCGGGACGGTGCAGAGGGGTGGGTGACAAGGGCGTGTGACACTGGGGAGGGTGGCCAAGGGGGGGGGGGTAAAGAAAACCCATTTGTTACAATAGCCCTGGCACCCACCACCTGGCCTGACACCGGAAACCCAACGGCTCAAAACCCCCCACAACACCCGCCTCGCCCCATCTTATGCGCAGTGACGATTATTTCGATGTCAAGGAGGCCTCCGTGGTGTGTCGGCAGCTGGGCCTGGGCCAGTACGGCATACCGTACACGGACGGGCGCGGCAGCGGGGCCATCTTGCTGGTGAGCTGGGCGGGGGGGGGCTAGCCTCTTGCCTTGGATGCATGGCCTGGGGATTGAGGCGGGAGAGTCTGGGCGTGGTGTGGCCACACCAGTGCACGAACCGTGCACACACATCGCTCGGTGGTACACGACTGCACCACATCGGTTGCCCTTTGCACCCTGCCCTGCACAGGATGATGTGCGCTGCTCCCCTAACGCCGCCCGCCTGGAGGACTGCGCCTCAAGGGGCTGGTACACCCACGACTGCTCCCACAGTGAAGATGTGGGCGTGACATGCTGTGAGTATGTGGCGGGACGAGCGTGCTGTAGCGACGCCGACTTGCCAGGTCTCCAGGTGGCCGTCATCCCACGCTTCCCTTGCATGCCCGCTTTTGACTTCCTGCAGCGCCATCCAGGCCGTTGCGACTGGTCGGCGGCGGCAGCCCCACAAGGGGCCGGGTGGAGGTCCTGTACAACGGCGAGTGGGGCACCGTGTGGTGAGTTGACTATGAGTTGGGGGCATACGGTAACGGTTATGGTGCCAACCATTTCATTTGTGCGCCGCTGTGAGTGATGGGCACCCACCAGGGCTCGTACCTTGTTCTGTGGGGTATGTCCAGAGACTCCAGACATCAGACATTGCGGGCCTTTCCGGGGCTGGTGTATGTCCACCACATTGCCGATTTGGGGCCTTTCCTCTACCAAATGGCCATTTTGAAGCGTTTCATTCCCATAGGATTTGGGACATGGGCACGCCATGGGCCCCCTTGCCAATGTCCAGTGGGCCCGCCGGAGACCGCCATTCTATATCCGGGAAATCGCCAAGAACGCCTTTTATTGTCCCGTGTTTATTAAGATAAGAGCCCTGGATGGATGGGAGTGGGGTCGGGACGGGACCGGGTCGGGACGGTGCAGAGGGGTGGGTGACAAGGGCGTGTGACACTGGGGTGGGTGACACTGGGGAGGGTGGCCAAGGGGGGGGGGGGGTAAAGAAAACCCATTTGTTACAATAGCCCTGGCACCCACCACCTGGCCTGACACCGGAAACCCAACGGCTCAAAACCCCCCACAACACCCGCCTCGCCCCATCTTATGCGCAGTGACGATTATTTCGATGTCAAGGAGGCCTCCGTGGTGTGTCGGCAGCTGGGCCTGGGCCAGTACGGCATACCGTACACGGACGGGCGCGGCAGCGGGGCCATCTTGCTGGTGAGCTGGGCGGGGGGGGGCTAGCCTCTTGCCTTGGATGCATGGCCTGGGGATTGAGGCGGGAGAGTCTGGGCGTGGTGTGGCCACACCAGTGCACGAACCGTGCACACACATCGCTCGGTGGTACACGACTGCACCACATCGGTTGCCCTTTGCACCCTGCCCTGCACAGGACAATGTGATCTGCTCCCCTAACGCCACCCGCCTGGAGGACTGCGCCTCAAGGGGCTGGTACACCCACGACTGCTCCCACAGTGAAGATGTGGGCGTGACATGCTGTGAGTATGTGGCGGGACGAGCGTGCTGTAGCGACGCCGACTTGCCAGGTCTCCAGGTGGCCGTCATCCCACGCTTCCCTTGCATGCCCGCTTTTGACTTCCTGCAGCGCCATCCAGGCCGTTGCGACTGGTCGGCGGGAGCAACCCTGCCAGGGGACGTCTGGAAATCGTCAACGATGGCGAATGGGGCACCGTATGGTGAGTTCAACTGGCATGATGACGCGCATGCGCAGCCGCATTACCATGTGGACTTGCGTGCTATAGCTTGTTACTCCCGCTGTGTCTGCGTGCGAGTGTGGAACCCTTGCCCACCCCACAGTGACGACTACTTCGGTACCAAAGAAGCCACGGTGGTGTGCCGCCAGCTGGGCTTCGCCAGTGGTTCTTTCTACACACATGGTGCTGGCTCGAACGCGCCAATCTGGATGGCAAGTGGGGGTGTTTGGGGGAGGGAATTAGTGACATGTCTTCTTCGCTACTCACGCCAAGCCTGACCATCTGCTCACACCACCTCTTTGGCAAGACGCTCGACTTCGCCGCTTGTTGTCTGTAGGGTTTGGGGGCGGGGCTACGGGGCACCTTCCAAGGGAGGAAGGTCTTGGGGACGGGAAGGGGCAGGAAATGAGATTTTGGAGGTGTTCGGGGCATCTACAAGGTTCGAAGACTCCATCACGTGTGTCAAGGTCACGGACCCGACACGCGCCAAACGTCTATTATCCACGCCCACGCCCCGCCCACGCCAAACCCTCCTGCTGTCCCATATGCTACTTTGTCGCCCAGAAACACCACCCAACTGTGCGTTAAAGACATGCGCTAAATTGCGAAACGAAAGCGAAACCTGTGCGTCAAGCGAACCCCATGCCGTGGCATGCAGGACGACGTGAACTGCACTGCCTCCGCCAGCCGCCTAGAGGACTGCAACTTCCCGGGCTGGGGGCGGCACAACTGCGACCACACAAAGGACGTGGGCGTGAGTTGCTGTGAGTGGCCGGTGTGCGACACAGGGTAACGGGTACACGCGGTGTCGTATAAGTCATGATGCACACAAGAAGCTTATGACAGTCTCTGTGCAAGTGCATACCCGAACCCGCACGTGTGCACTGGTTTGCAGCAATGCCATTTCCAAGCCCTTCACCGCCACCCCCTCCACGGCCGCCGAGGCCCCCAAAGCGGCCGTCGCCTCCTCGGCCCCGCCTGTCTCCGCCGCCACTGCCTCGGCCCAGCCCTGCATTCGGTAAGCTGAGCTGAGCTTCCAGCTTTTCCTGACCCATTTGATTGAGGGAAAGATAAAAGATGCGAGGCAGCTCGCACGCATGTTGATATCTCATCTGCATGCACCCACCACCCACCACCCACGCCCCTACCGAGCTGCCGAGTAGCTTCCCCTGTCCACTCCACACCCCCCCTCTTGAACCCTAGAATGCGCGCAGATTGCAGCCTAATGGCTAATGCTCGCCTTACCTGCCTGTCTATACCGTGCGTGCAGTGACGCCACTGGCCGGCCCTACCGGCTTCTTGCTGTTTGCGATGGGCTACGTGCCGAAAGACGGCAACACACCCGCGTACTTCAGCAAGTTCAACGTGGACGCGCTGGCGCCCGGCTCCGAGGCACTGGCCTACGTGGGGGCGTACGTGCCCGCGCCTGACCCCGCCGGGCCGCCCACCCGCGCCCCCGACTTCCCCGCCTGCCTGCCCGACCGGGGCTGGGACGACGCGGCCGCGGACCTGGCCTGCCGCATCGCCGGCTTCGCCTCGGGCCGCGCCACGCTGACCGCCCCCAATTTGCAGCTGCCCGAGGCCTCCACCATGGTGGTCAACGTGGCCTGCCCGCTCAGCCGCGCCACCCGCCGCGCCGAGCCGCAGGACTGCACCGCCAACCTGCGGCGCCAGTCTGCCGGCATGTGCACGTCCATGCTGGCGGCGGTGTGCACCACGGCCAGGCTCGCCAGCCCCAGCCCGCCACCGCCGCCTTCGCCGCCACCGCCCAAGCGCCCAGTGCCGTGGCTTCGCCTCGTGCGCCCCGCGGGAGTGTCCGCGTCTTCAACATTAGGGCGCCTTGAAATTCTATATAACGGCGAATGGGGCACGATTTGGTAAGCTCCGCTGTGGGTATGCGATGATTTGTTGTACTACAAAGGCCCACAGCTGTAACATATAATATGAAAGGTCTAAAAGGTCTAACCCTGATGCCTCGCTGTCCTGCACCCTGCAAACACCCTAATCCGCATGCACATATGCTTCTTATGTATCTTCACAGCGCGGACGGATTCAGCAGTACGGCGGCAACGCTGGCGTGCCGGGCGCTGGGGCTGGGGACCTCGGGCCGTGTCATCCCCGATTACACTGCTTTATTTGACGCAGGCACCGGTCCCATTTGGCTGGTGAGCGCTCTATTTTATGTTTGCGTTGGGTGCGCACTCACAGCACGCTTTTTATATTGTCCGTGATGTGACGAGCCTGGTGTCAATGAGATGCGTGTGCGTGAAGCTAGTGAAGCCGAGCCTTGGCTGCTGGCACGCTGGCTAAATGCACACGTGGCGGCCTTGCCAATCTTCACCTGTGCGCCTGCTCACCCCACACGCACACGCAATGCATTCACCGCAGGCCGACGTGGGCTGCTGGGCCGTGTCCCTGGCTGACGCCAGCGCCAGCCTGGCGGACTGCACCCATGTGGCGCCCCATTGCACGCACGAGCAGGACGTGGGCGTCAGGTGCGTCAGCTGAGCACGCACACGGCGTTGCCGTGCGGGTCGTTGCGGGTCGGGCTCCAGGCTATTTGTGGGCAAGTATTACTACCGGGGCTACACGGTACCGTCCAAGCGGTAGTTGCTTGGTATTTGTAAGTAACACCGAGCGATGGGTGGGTCTCCTCCGTTTCCGTTGGCAACGCGACGTTGCCAAGCGCATGACGCCCGGGGGGATGTTACACCATGCCTTGCAAAGAAAGACTGGCATTCAGAAAGACGGCGCTAATTCAACGGCGTCTAGTGCCGTGATGTGGCAGGACCCGTATCCTGTCGATTCGTGAGTGGTGATGTCGGCGATTGCCGAGATATAACTCTGGTGGAGGGCTCTAGCGGCCTGATTGAGCACTGGGAGGAGACCACAGGGCAAGGCAGACGTACGGTAGTGGGTGTAGAGCATGCACTGCCTGTCTTGAGTGGTGGCATTGTACTTGGGTGGACTGATGCGAGGAGAGGCAGAAGGACGAAGACGACAAAGACGTCACGACCAACACCATAACAAGGGGCGTCAGCACGGGGTGTCAGCTTTGGAACAGTTGGAAAAAGGGCCGAGCCCCATGCATTGCAGGGAAGTTATCCTGGGCGCGGGTGGCATGATTTGCCCCACCCCGCATCCACAAAAGCCGTGCATGAGTCAGATGTTGCGTTAAAGACATGCGCTAAATTGCGAAACGAAAGCGAAAGCACGCCACCCGATGTGGATGTCGTGTCTCGCAAGCAGCATGAGAAGAGGGTGAGCGGTAAGGCGTAGTGCGCGGCCACATTACCTCCGAGAGTATGCGCCCATAGCACACCACATGGTCGCGAGGCGTGAGGCAGGGGGAGGGGGCGTGTAGGCAGGGCAGGCTTTCTAAGACACCTTGTCCCGGACCGCACCGCGTTGACCCTGCGGTGCAGCCACGGTCTGTTTCCGACCGCACCGCGCAGACACAGCCTGTTTCCGACCGCACCGCGCAGACACAGCCTGTTCCCGACCGCACCGCGCAGACACGCTCTGTTTCCGACCGCACCGCGCAGACACGCTCTGTTTCCGACCGCACCGCGCAGACACAGCCTGTCGCCGACCGCACCGCGCAGACACGCTCTGTTTCCGAACGCACCGCGCAGACACAGCCTGTTTCCGACCGCACCGCGCAGACACAGCCTGTTCCCGACCGCACCGCGCAGACACAGCCTGTTCCCGACCGCACCGCGCAGACACGCTCTGTTTCCGACCGCACCGCGCAGACACGCTCTGTTTCCGAACGCACTGCGCAGACACAGCCTGTTTCCGACCGCACCGCGCAGACACGCTCTGTTCCCGACCGCACTGCGCAGACACAGCCTGTTCCCGACCGCACCGCGCAGACACGCTCTGTTTCCGACCGCACCGCGCAGACACGCTCTGTTTCCGAACGCACCGCGCAGACACGCTCTGTTTCCGACCGCACCGAGCAGACACGGCCTGTCCCGGACCGCACGTATTTTCCCCACGCCCACGCCACGCCCACGCCAAACCGTCCGTGTTCCTTATTCGGTACGCTACCTTGTCCCCCGGACGCAGGGCTCGTATCTTGTTTTTTGGGGGGAAAGCTTGGGCCGAGCTTTCCAGTCCCTTACGGCTGACTTGTTTGTTCCGCTCAGGTTCCGGTAAACTAAAGGGACCGAGCTTTCCAGATGGGCCGAGCTTTCCAGTCCCTTACGGCTGACTTGTTTGTTCCGCCCTGGTTCCGCTAAACTAAAACATGGGGTGTCAGCTTTGCACAGCTGGAAAATGGACTGAGCCCCAACATGGTCACAGGCTGGGTGGCTACTTCAAGCGAATGAGCTTTAGACCCGTGCCGACGATGATCCAGCTCAGGGCTTAGGACTCGGCCAGCACCAGGCACGCGTGTGTAAGTCCCACACGCCCCCATCCACGCGAGTCAAGGGCCCCCTTGCCACCATTCCTCGGGCTAGGCGCGGGGTGGGAGCGACCTCGGGGCTCCTCGGCATTTCAGGAGGGGCGACAGACGTGGCTCCGCAAGTTGCCACAAATTGGCGCGTCAGTCCCCTGCGTTGCTTGCCGTCAATATCGTTTGCTTCATAGACCCTATAAACGCGGGCGTAGGTGGCTATCCTCGCGACCTCGCGAAAGTCAATTGTCCATGGACGCGCAAACTGCAAAGGCACTTCTCGCTCCGCCTGAATTTTCCCTGCCGCCTATTCACATGGAACGCTTTATGGCGGTTTTCAAAACAAATTTCCACGTCGCGATTGGACTGCGGGGTCTTACTCGGCCTTACTCGGGCTTACTCGCTTACTTGCCGAGTAAGCTCAGACCGCACGGTAGGCAGTGCTGACAGCTAATATATAATTTTGTGCTACAACATGTTGTTTATGCTTTGGGGGCGAGGAAAAGCACGCAGGATTGGGTCAAATTTGGGATTGGGCCGCTGGTGAGTGGGAGGATGAGAGCTGGGCAAGGGCTGGGCGAGGGTGGGGCGAGGTGAGGACTGGGTGGGGGCAGGGCGAGGGCGAGGGCAGGGCTAGGGGAGGATGAGAGCTGGGCAAGGGCTGGGCGAGGGTTGGGCGAGGTGCGGGCGGGGCGAGGACAGGGTGATTTAATAGGGCCATTGTAATGTACATGAGTTGCGAGTATGGCTATCAACGGGAGTGCGAGAGACTCAGGCACACTGGCGACACCGGCGAGCTTGGCGAGCAAGCTAGCGTATTCTATGTAGCATAAATTAATAAGTGTGGAAGTGTCATAACAGCATATCACTGAGTTTTTAGCCCAGATACCTACATATGGCCTGGAGCATGAGCATGAGCATTTACATGGCTTGAGGTCCATGCAGGCCCCACTAACTCCTTTGAGTCCGGGGGCGCGACAGAGCGACAGAGAAAGAGCCACTTAAGTGACTGAATTAAGCGCGCGCGACCTGAGTGTCATCACCGCGTGCAAGTAAGCTGCCAGCTTAGTGACCGGCGTCCTCAGCATAGCCAGCTTCATATCTCCACCTGTAATACCAATCGCCTGCCTAAGGCTTGCGTAGCTTGCACACTCTAGCAAAACGTGTTTTTCATCCTCAACGCTCCCGCAACCGCACATACGACACACCCGCTGTGCGCGTGGCCGGTGTACATTCCCTGCTTTAGGGCGGTTAACCTCCAAATCCCAGCAGCCAAGCCGAAAACGAATCAGGGCAATCAGATGCCTGTACGTGACATATTGGCTCATGTGGGCTAACCTGCCGTGCTCAATCATCGCTTCGCTATGTGGCAGCCCCATCCAGTTCGTATAGCGGCTCATCTTGACCCCAGGAGCACCCGGTCTGGCCTGCCTACCCCCTGACTCCGGAAAGTCGCGGGGGTCTGTGGACAGGCAGTCCGCTCTCCACTCTTGCATAAGCTTGTCGGTAAAATCAGTCATCATCGCCCCCACTGGCAACGCAGTGCGCATCAGCCAGTCACACAGCGCATCAGTGCCCTGCGGCCCCTCCACGCGCCAATCATACCCTAGCTTCTTACACATGCGGTAGACTTTGCTGACCCAGCACATCCCCTCGAAGCCGACAGCTGCAGCAACCGCCACTGCGTCTGCTAGGAAGGTGTGAGCCAGGGATTTCTCTTGCTTAATAGTGCGGTTCCAAAACCCAAAAATCATCCGCGCCCAGTGCTCTTGCATTGGGTGGGCTGCAAACTCGGCATAAAGCAACCTAAGGGTAGGCCTGCCTACTGCTGCCGCCCTCGCAAAGAAGCGAGTTTGGAGCACAACCATAGGATCTGTCAAGGCTTTGTCGAACAGGGTCCTGGCTTTCCTCCATTTGGCCGTCATAGCCTTGCTTTCATCGTTGCTGTGGCCGCCATACGCGACCCCTTCAAATAGGTAACACATCGCGTCGGGACCCCACACCTCAACACCATACGATAGAACCGACCGCACTTGAACGTCGAAGCACGTGTGCATTATGTCAGGTGCACGGCAACCCTTCTTGTCTAGGGCGGCTATGAGTCCTAGTGAGGCACGCTTCCCAGCAGCGATAAGCTCCTGATAGCATGAGTCAAATGCGGTAGCTGGACCGTAGTAAAGGCCTAGGTATCTTGCCCGCCCCTTCACCGGTATGCTCACTCCCCCATACCGCAGCGCTGTTGCGCGGACTGCGTTTAACTGGCGATCGGGCGCTGTATGGGCAAACACCATTATCTCGCACTTCGCTATGTTCACGCGCATCCCGAAGGCTTCACAAAATTCGTGCAGTCTGTTCAGCAGGAATTGCATTCGGTGTATGCTTAGCGCACACAGCGTCAGGTCATCCGCGTACAGCAGGCATGCAATCAGCCGGGCGCCTATCCTTGGTGCCTCATGCTTCCAGGTGCGGGATTGCGGCTCATGTGCGTCCCATGCATCGATGTAGTCCGCCAACGCTTCAATAAAAATCCCAAACAAATCCGTGCTTTTGGGACATCCTTGCTTGACCCCCTGCAGTGAGGCGAAGGGGTCGCTCAGCTTTCCTTTCACCTTCACTCGCATGCACACGGTTTGGTAGCACTTCTCGAGAACAGCCAGCATGCGCTCGCTTACGCCTCTTTCCGCCAGTCGATGCCATATGGCCTGGAAAAAGTGGCACAATTCTGTGCGTCGTCGCGTACAGCGCGATTTACGCGGAACCGACAGTCCTGCCCCCACCCAGTCCTCACCTCGCCCCACCCTCGCCCAGCCCTTGCCCAGCTCTCATCCTCCCCTAGCCCAGCCCTCGCCCTGCCCTTGCCCCGCCCGCGTCCTGCCCCCTCCCCGCTCTCACCTTCGCCCCGCCCTCGCCCTTGCCCTCCCCGTGCGCTGCCCACGCCGTGCCCGTGCCCAGCTCTCACCCTCCCTAGACACCATGGCAGGGCGCACCTGGCATGCCGTGCCCCGTGCCCCGCGCCCAGCGCACTGTGCCCTGCGCCCCGCCTCCTTGCCCTTGTCCTTATCTGCCCTCTCCCCGCCCTTTCCCCGCCCTCGCCCTGCCCTCACCCAGCCCTCACCTTCGCCCTCGTCCATACTTCACGCACATACACACACACTCTCCCCGTCTTCGCCCACCCCCCACCCTCGCCCCGCCAGCGCCTCGGCTGGGGGTGCCGGAAGCGTGATTTGAGTTACGCACACTGTCGCACACCTCTCGTAGAGCTGAGCACGCCTGTCCAGACCGCATCTCCAAATTCGTAGCCAGTGGAAAGCTATGGACCGAACCAGTTACAGCATGCGGCCCGGGCAGGGCACCCTTGGGGCAGGGCTTTTGGGTGGGGCGGGACTAGGCGCGGGAGGCGGGTTCAGGCTGGGGGTGCCGGGAACGGCATGTCCTCGCCCTTTGCCTGATAGCGGGTTGATCTCAGAAGTGATGATTATCTACAGCAAAAAGATAGCGCGAGCCACAGTTTGGGCGGTAAAGAGGCAAGTTCGCCGTTTTACAGTGGGCGCCGAGCGCGCGCCCACGTTGTTATTTGCTTTCTAGTGTGCGTTGCGGAATAGCTATGACACACAGAAGTATGTTCTGACAAGTTTTCATAAAAATCCCGTAGATGTGAGTGACTCCGTTTCGGTCACCAGCGGCCCAATCCATTGATGCAGCAGAAAGGAAGGATTATAAATGTTGTAGCTAAATGCACAGTTACGCTGAATTTACGTTGCGCCTATAGTATGCATAGTGACTTCCGACATGGTGCCCTTTGCACCCCACCTGACCCTACATCCCGCTGGCCCCGCGGCTGTCGCGCCCGCCCCGATTCAGGGTTCGCCTCAAACTGCCGAAGGGCAACATCAGCCACCGGGCTACAGTATGACGTACATGATGCGCTGTGCTCATGGCTGGTCCATGGCACGCCGAATAGCGCCGCTGGCCATGCCGAAATCGCTGAGACTGTGGCACTTCTCGCGCTCCGGGCGCCCCGGCCACGCGTCAAAGACTTAACACCATGCCGTGCGGGATACCTAGGAAGGATGCGAACGCGCGCACCTGCGGGGCACACAGACGTCCGCAGTGAGCCGCCAGGACCGCCAGGAGCCGCCGTAATGCCGTGTTACGGACATGCTCTAAATTGCGAAACGAATGTATCATTCACGACAATTATCGCACTGTATCACCGAGAGACCGCGGCCGTTGGTGGATGGCCGCCGGTACATGCACACCAACGTTTGGGACAACCCACCAACTGCTCGTGTCCCGCCACAGCTCACGGTCTCGTGTCCCGCCACAGCTCGCGGTCCCCTCATCCTTCAAGACCCCCCGCCCAAGCCCCCGCCCTTCTAGACGCCCTTGTCAAGGCGGTCAAGCTTTATCCAGTCGGAACACGGGGTGTGTCTCAAGGCGGACTACCCCCACGGCCATTTAGGTCACGTTGGTGGTGCAAGCAAGGGAACAGGTGTGCGGCGTCCCTGGAGTGTCTCAAGATCCCACCCCCCTCATATACGGTACCGCCCAAAACGTAAGCAGTTGGGACAGAAGCAAGATTGCGCGCTGTGACTGTACCGACTGAGGTAGCTGGCCAATGTTGCTGGAGCGTTTTGCTGTTGCGCATTCCTTACGCTCCGGGCGCCCGGCCAGGCAATGCCACCACACAATGCAACGCCACGCAGCGTGAGACGGATGGAAGCGTCGCACCTGCGTCGCAGCGGGCATAAAGGTCACGCTTTCCTCCTCGCTCATTAGGCATTGGATGTGATGTGGTGGACACAGCCTGCCGGCTGTTTCATGCCCTGGATACACGTGCCGGAGGCGGACACGTCGGGATAAGAAATTCTGGAGCCCATTGGTTGCAAAGATCTTATCCAGGGTGCTGAGCCGTCTCCGCAGCTGCCGCACCAATCTCTGTACAGCGTCCTCCCTGCCCCTCCAGACTGGGTCCCGACTCCCACACCGCATGCATACGGTTCCCGGGGCCTACACCTATCGCTCACCAACATCAACCTGCTGTCGTCCTTAATAGCGCACGCTCTGTACTGCACTGCGCAAGCATGCACCCACCAAAGCTAACCTCTTCACCCACCACACCCAACTCGACACTGGCAGCTAACTGCATAATGCTCTTGTGCCTACAGTCAACGGCCTACGACACATGGCCCACCTGAAACACCACGGTTCTGTCATCCAACTGCCTAATACGGCACTGTGCTGCAGCTAGCAGCTACCTTCACTGCCGCCCTTCATGAGCCTGGACAGCAGCCTTCATCACCGTAGCCGCTTTCTTGGCCTAAGCCGCCTTCTTAGCCGCCTTCATCCTAGCCTGCCTTTCCTTGTGCTTCCGCCAGAACGCTTCCGGCTCCAGGCGCCGCTCCATCGCCAGGCGGTTGGCGCGCGCGGCAGCGCGCCGCTGCGCTGCCTCCGTCCCCCTGCTCTCCTCGCGCCCGCGCCCGCTTGGCGTCTTCTTGGCTGCCGCACCACGGCTCGCACCGCCTGCGGCCCGAGCGACCAGGCCAGTCGCGGCGGCCCCGGTTGCTGAGCCGGACCCCTGGCCCCTGTCACCGTCGCTGCTGCCGACCAGCGCCGCGCCCAGCGCCGCCTGCGCCGCCTGCCGGGCGTCCAGGGGCCAGCCCTCCAGCGGCCCGGCCAGCGCTACCAGCGCCGCCTGCAGCCGCTGCGCCTGCGCCTGGCTGGGGCTGCGCGGCGGCAGCAGCGGCCGCAGCCGCAGGCGCGGCGGCGGCACCAGTGGCCGCAGCCGCAGCCCTGACGCAAGCGCGCCCGACCGCACCGCAAAGCCACTGCTGCTGCTGCTGGTGCTCGCTGCCATCTCACCGGCCGCCTCGCGTCGTGCTGCAGCAGGGGCTGCGTCGGCTGTAGCAGCGCCGCCCGCGGCAGCCGCCAGCCTGCGCCGCAGTAGCACGGTACGCGACACGCAGCGGGCCTGGCCAGAGCGGCTGGCCCACACGCGCAGGAAGCGACTCAGCCAAGCCCACGCCCATTCCCGCCGGGAGCTGTCACCATCGCCGCCGCCCCCCCTGATGCTGCTACTGCCGGCTTCCAGCCCTGCGCCAGCCCGCTCGCCACCCGCTGAACTGCTCCCGACGCTACCGCTGCTGCTGCTGCTGCTGCTGCTGCTGCCGTTGCTGCTACTGCCAGACCACACGCGGTGCAGCCCCGCCGCCGCCATGGCTACAGCCATGTCCGTGAGGGCGGTGCGGCTCATGCGCGGCAGGCGCCACGCGGCGGCGACCAGCAACGCGGACGCCCAGGCCGGGCCGGGGACCACGCCGAAGGAGGACAGCGCCTGCGGCGGGGGGCAAAGCAAGGCAGGACAGGGCAGGGCGGGGCAGGGCAGCAATGTGGCTGATTGCATGTGCGGTCAATGTGGCATGAAGTCCAGCGTGTGCGTGCTGGATCCAGTCCCAAAACAGCCCGGGCCGACACGCGACATTGCTAGACTCGTCCGCGCGACACACCACTTGGGCCTCGCCCCCCCCTAATAACGGTCGCACCTGCAGCGCCGCCGTCAGCTCGTGGCCCGCCAAGCCGCCCAGCCGGCCGTACATCTCGTCCAGCCACCAGGCCCACCAGCCAGGTGCAGGGCTGTAGCAGCCGTGACCGCCCAGTCCAGCTGCTGGTCCTGCTGCTGCTGCTGCTGCTGCTGCTACAGCCCGCGGCGGCGCGGCAGCTGCTGAGGTGGCGGGATCCGTCGGCGCGGGCTGCGGCTGCTGCAACTGCTGCACCGCCGGCCCTGACGAATCGGCAGCAGTAGCAGCAGCAGCCGCCGCAGCAGCAGCAGCAGCGCCGCCACAGATGGCGCAATTCAGCGCCGCCAGGCTGACTGCTACAGCCAGCAAGTGGCGGGCGCCCAGGCTGTCGCTGCGGTAGCGCTGCAGCCGGGCTGTAGCGGCACCCAGCAGCGCCGGCAGCGGCACCGGCAGCGCGGCGGCGGGCGGCAGGTGCCCGGACTGGGCCAGCGCCTGCGTGCGTGGGGTGGGGCGGGATGGAGTGAGCGGGCACGCAGGGCAACAGTCTGGCATGGGGTGCTGA
Organism: Chlamydomonas schloesseri; assembly: GCA_016834595.1. Lineage (NCBI taxonomy): Eukaryota > Viridiplantae > Chlorophyta > Chlorophyceae > Chlamydomonadales > Chlamydomonadaceae > Chlamydomonas > Chlamydomonas schloesseri. Next base: position 411,221 of record JAEHOD010000059.1, on the reverse strand, counting down.
TATCAGGCGTCCAGGAGCTTGGATTTGAAGGCATACGTCTAAAACACACACGCTTCCGCACTCGCGGGCCCGCCACGCAACGCTCTTGCCGGCTGAGATAGACCTCTCGTCCTCTCCAGCATTGTTCTGTACACACGGTACTGTTCGCCTCATGTGTCCGCCTCACCTGCACTGCCGCCAGCACGTCCACCAGCTGACTGGGGCCAAAGCCGACCATGGCCGCACCGGGGGCCGCCGCACCAGCAACAGCACCACGCCCGCTGCCGCCGCCGCCGCCGCCGCCATCTGCCCCCGCCCCCGCGCCGCCGCGGCGGCGGACCAGCTCCGGCGCACAGCGGACCAGGTACACACGAGCGAACGCCGCAAGCAGCGACTGGCACGCCGGCGGCGGCGGCCGTGCCGGCCGCTGCGCGGGCGGCAGCAGCGCGGCGCGGGCGCTGGAGCCAGCCGCCGCGTTGCGCTGGGTGCGGCCGCCGGCAGAGACAGCAGCGGCGCGATCCTCTTCTTCAGCATCCGAGAGCGAAGCCAGCGAGACGGCAACAGCGGAGCGCTGCTGCGACGGCGGCGCCGACGCCGGCCCCGCCAGTGCTGGAGGCGGTGGCGGCGCCGCCGCCGTGGCCGCGGGCAACAGCGAGCCCAGCCGCGCGGCGCCGCGCAGTGTGGTGGCGAGGGCGAGCGGCTGCGCCGCCGGCGCCGCCGCCGCGGCGGCGCGCAGCGCGGCCTCCACCCAGCTGGGCGGCGGCGCGAGCTTGCGGCTCAGTCGCAGCGCGCCCACCGACCACAGCAGCATGGCCAGTTCCGAGGCGCTCCACGTGCTGGCGCTGGCGCTGGTGCTGGTGCTGCTGGGGGCGGCGGCGGCGGCGGGCTGCGAGCGCGCGCCTGACTGCCCGGCGGCGGCGCCCCAGCTGCCGCTGCTGCTGCTGCTGCCCCAGCCTGCAGGTCGCGGCTGCTGCTGCTGCTGCTGGTGGTGGTAGTGTTGGTGGTGTTGGTGGTGGTGGTGGTGATGGTGGTGCCCGTGCTCGTGGCGGTGCCGCGAGTCTTGCCACCCCTGCCAGCCTCCCTGCACCCTTAACGCGGCGGCCGCGGCACCCGCAGAAGAGGCCGCTGCTGCCGCCGCCGCCGCGGAGGCGTGCGCCTGAGCCGTCGCCCGCAGCGAGGGCTCGGTGACCGCCCAGAAGCGCTCCAGCCACGCCTCCAGCGCCCCCGCCGGCTCCACCTCCAGCCCCCGCCACGGCCCGGCGCTGCGGCGTGGCCCAGGCGACCCGCCAGCGCTGCTGCTACTGCTATTGCCACTGCTGCTACTGCCACTGCTGCTGCCACTGCTGCTCCTAGTACCGCTGTCACTGCCGCTGGCAGCAGCCGCGCTGCTCGCCGCCCGGCCAGCCGCACCACCATCACCACCTGGACCCACGCCGCCGCCGCCGCCGCCGCCGCCGCCGCTGTGCCAGGCCGACCGGGCCGCCGCCACCCGCCGCCAGCGCGCCACCGCCCAAATGGCGCAGGCCAGGTCGCCGGGCGCCGCTGACGTCAGCACCCCCGGCGCACCCCACGCGGCCAGGTAGCCTCCCAGCCAGGCGCCGCTGGGTGGCAGCACCTTTGCGCGTGCCAGGCCCCAGCCCAGCATCGACAGCTCGGCCGGCCGCCACTGCGGCTGTAGCGGCTGTAGCTGCTGCTGCCTCTGCGGCTGCCCCTGGTGGTGCTTCCGCTGCCCTCCCTGCTGTGGCTTTGCCGACGGCGCGGGTGCAGGCGCTAGCGGCGGAGGCGGCGGGAGCAGCCTCCCTGCGATGTCCAGGAGTAGCGCCTCACTTGCCGCACCGCCGTCACCCAGCCGCGCGTCGTCACACCGCAGCTTGGCCACGGCCCACACCACGTTCGCAACCTCCCGAGGACGGAACGGCCGCACCGGCGCCAGCGCTGCCGCTGCCACTGCCGCTGGCGGCGCCGCCGGCGCTGCGGCTCTTCTGCCTCCGGCGCCGTTGCCTCGCGACGGCGCCGCAGCAGCAGCAGGTCCGGCTCCGGCTCCGCCTGGTCCGCCGCAGGTGGGAGTGGCGGCCGACAGCCTGTGGCACTGCTCCACGGCCGCACCCACCAGGTCCAGAAAGTACTCGAGCTGGCCGCTGGGCGAGCCGCCGTCCACTTCCCCTGCTCCGCCCCCGACGCCTTGCCAGTGGGCAGCAGCGGCGCCACCACCACCGCCACCACCACCACCGCCACCGCCATCAGCGACATCGACAGCAGCGGCGGCGGCGGCATAGCGGCTGCCGTCGCCAGCTGCCGGGCCAGCGCCGGCGCCCAGCCATCTCCGCTCACGAGCATCGGCGACGGCAGCGGCGTCGAGATGCGCAGTCCCGCTGCCTGGCTGCCAGCTGCTATTGCTACTGCCACTGCTACTGCTGCTACCGCTACTGCCACTTGCGGCGGCGCCGCTGATGCCGGACGCGGCAGGCGCCGTGGCCAGCGCGATGCCCCCGATGCCCCCGGGAGGAGTCGCCGCCGCCGCCGCTGCAAGCGCCGCGCTGGCATGGGCGTGCATGCCGCCGCTGCCGCCGCCGCCGCCGCCACCACCGCTGGGGCTGCCGCCATTCAGGTGCGCCGACAGCTGCCCCGCCTGCACTCCGACCAGCACACTGGCGGCGCTGCTGCTGCTGTTGCGGAACGCCGCCGCGGCCGTAACGGGCGCTGCCGTGTCCGCCGCCGCCGCCGCCCCTGGCTCCAACTGCAGCTCGGGCCCCTCCCCCTCCGCCACCGCCACCGCCTCCGCGTTGGCGTTGGCGTCCTCCCTGATTGCGTCGTCGGCATGGCTCCAAGCCGGTAATCGGTGCGCCTGCCTCCGCGCGTGCGCCTGCGCCGCCGCGCGCGCATGCGCCTCCGCCTGCGCCTGGTGCCACTGCTGCTCCTGCCAGCGCCGCCGCCGCTGCGCCGCCTCCTGCCGCTCCCGCTCTTGCAGCCGGACCATGCGACATACCTGCGACAGTCAGACAGCCAGGCAGTCGGGTGCGTCGTTCAGGAGGCAACACACATCGAAAGCACACGTTGGTTGCCACGACACGCGTGCATGCGCAGTGTACCGCGGCGCCCCTTCTGCCGCCCAGGACGCTTAATGCCGTGCCATATGCCGTAGCCCCCGCCTTCCCACACACAACACAACACGCACGCACGCACGCACGCACGCACACACACACACACACACACACACACACACACACACACACACACACACACACACACACACACACACACACACATATTTGGTACGTATAACTGCGAGCGATTGCGGGGATTTCTCTCCGTTTCCGTTTACCAACACACACCACACACACACCACCGCCACCACCACCACCACCACCACCACCACCACCACCACCACCACCACCACCACCACCACCACCACCACCACCACCACCACCACCACCACCACCACCACCACCACCACTCACCGCCGCGGAGACGCACACTGGGTCCAGCTGCCCGGCCGGCTCCTGCGCCGTCACAGCCGCCCCCAGGAGCGACACAAGCGTCGCTGCGTCGGGCGCCCGCGACAGCGCCGCCGACAGCTGGTAGCGCGCCTGCAGCTGCTCCGCTAGCGTTGGCGGTGCAGCGGGCGCCGGGATCGCCCGGTTTGTGGTGGTGCTGGTGCTTGTGGTGCTGGTGGTGCCGGTGCCGGCCGTGGAAGCAGTGCTGGCTGCCTGGCGCTGCTGCGGGTGGTGCTGCGGGTGGTGCTGCGGGTGGTGCTGCGGGGGGTGCTGCGGGTGGTGCACCTGCTGCCCTTGCCGCCACGGCGCCCGCCCCTGCTGCTCCGTCCGCTCTGCTAAGCGAGGCTGCTGCTGCTGCTGGTGCTGCTGGTGGTGGTGCTGCTGCTGCTGATGCTGCTGCTGCTGGTGCTGCTGCTGCTGCTGCTGCTGCTGGTGCTGTTGTGGCAAGTGCTGGTGGTGCTGCTGCTGCTGCTGCTGCTGCTGCTGCTGCTGCTGCTGCTGCTGCGGGTGCCGGCGCTGCTGATGGTGCGGCCGCCCCAGACGCTGCCGTGCAGAGTGCTGGCCGCCGTAGCGCTCGTCCCCGTCCCCTTCTCCGTCCCCCTCCTCCTCACAGCCCCCGTCGTTGTCGACGAGGGCCGCGCTGCTGCTGTCCTCATCGGCTGATGCTGCAGCACCGTTGATCGGGACAGGCGCCGCTGCCGGCTCCACCGCAGCCCCCGGGCCCTGGTGTGGCTGCTTTGCGTGCCGCCGCCGCGGAACCGTCTCTGTCGCAGGCCTGGCGGCAACTGCCGCGGAGCCCTGCGCGGAGCCCTGAGAACAAGGCGGCGTGCATGCCGATACATGTCATGGGTAGGCAGGCACGCAAAAGACAGGCAGGAGCTTCTGATCAAGCCGCGAACAGGCGACATGGCTAGGCACTGCCGTCTGGCCTGGGAGTGCACCGTGGGAGTGCACCGAGCCCCGCACCCCCCAGTACCAAAGAACGCGCCCCCTCCAGTCCCAACGGCCCCCCGCCCCGTCCCAGAATACCCCCTCTCCCTCAACCCACCTCGACGGGAGGCAGCACAATGGTCGCGTCAGGCTCCAGCACATACGCCTCAGCGCTGGTGCCGTTCTGAGTCGCACGAGATGTCATCGCCAGCACGGTGCCGGTCGCTGCCGACCCACAAGCCGCAAGCTGTGTGTTCTGGCTGAATGATTGTGAAGATTGCATCGTCTGCTCGATGCGAGCTGGCGTCAGGCGCGGCGGCTGGGATGCAGCACGGGCTGCCACATAGCGGTGCTTCCCGAGGTCACAGGAGGCCCAAATAGTTGGAAGTGTATTCGTTGAGGTGTTGGGCACGTCCGTTCCCACGAACAAACACCTTCTGCTGAGAATTGCTCCGCCCTCGCGCAGCCCAACGCCCGCACCCTGGTGCGCGGCTGGAGCTTGTAATCCTTTCATTTTGATGTGATTATCTTTGTCCCATCATTGGGCTCGAGCGGCTAAAGCTTGCCGCTCCTCCACCCCACCCAAAAATGTTTACCAAAGTTCACCTACGCACTGCTTGATACCCTGATATGTGCAGTGCGATGGAATTCGAGCTCTACTTGCTCTGACAAACGACTGCTGTGCAAGGTGAGGGGAGACTCAGTGCGAGTGGTCGGTGCAAGGATAGGGCGCCCATGCAGGCAAGCCTGAAGCGCTTCTCCACATTGTGTAAGTACTATATTGTGGGAAGTTACCAACAACATCAACGGAAACAGGGGAAACCCTCAAGACCCCAACTGTGGCGTGCAACACCGTCCCTACCCCGGTTACCGCGATAGCCGTCCAAGACTTACTAACACAGGATATAGTATCATGTCACTAGCGCTGCACAAGCGCCCGGTTCGGGCGCGCTGCGCAACCATCAACAGGGCGCCATCAGTTCGCGTCGCTGCTTTCTTCGGCAAGGCCAAGGAGGCAACCACGACCTCGGGCTCCAAGAGCGGCTCTGTTCGCATCACGGGACGCGCACCGGTGCTTGCTGACCCGGTGAGAGGTGGCGGTCGACACACGGGCCTCCAGTGGACGCGGCCAACGGTTGGGTGGCGAGAGGGGGCACGGCGCATGGCACACTCGCGGCCCGGCTCCACGTTTCCTGCCATTACCTGACACGACCTGCATGAGCAGCATCAGCAATGGGCGGTAGCTGGTGCGCTTCTATTGCCACTTTGGGAAGGAAACACAAAAGTGCCTTGCTGGCTGGGTCCGTGTGGTTTGGCAACCGTGCCACACGGTCCGTGTTTTGGGGAAGTGGCACGCGGCCGCGCTAGCCAAGATTTGCCCTCAGGGGTAACGCCGTGCGGTGGCAACGGCTGCATGAACAGGCGCATGCGTGTTTGCTTGATTAAGCGACGTATTCAATCTTTGCTTTGGATGATACAGGTTGATTTCGAGCAAGTGGGCTTTCGCTTTGACCCCGCCAACAACCGGTAAGCGCGGCGGTGAAGCGGACGTCAGAAGGGCTGACAACTGCACGTGTTGGCAAGGTCCGTAGTTTGCTGCTAATCAACTTGCGTAACCTTCACCATTGTCCATGACTGCCAGCACAGCCACACACGTGCGCACTCCGACCCTGCCTATGCATCTCGCATACTCATTCTGCCCCCCCCCCCGCCTAATCAACCACACAACAACACAAAACAATCATACAACACAACACAACACAACCTGTCAGCTGGCTTCGTGACGACCGCTTCGCTGGCAAGTTCGACCAGACCGTGGCCACGCCCAAGAGCGGCACCCCCTACGTGGTGGGTGGGTGGGTGGTGGATGTGGGTGGGGGGCGGCGGCGACGGCGGCGGCGACAGCATGAGCACGCGCGTGTGTTTAAGAGACGGCTAGGAGTTAACTTCGGTCAATCTGTGCCACGCATTTCCGCTGTGTGCCTCTGCCCCCACGCTCTGCCCCTGACTCATGCCATGCCGCGTCGTACAGCACACGTGCATACCATGCGTCGTACAGCACACGTGCACACAGGCACACCATGCACGCCATGCACCCATTGTGCACGTGCACGTGCACGTGCAGGTCTGGCCCGCCATCCACACGCTGCTGGTCAGCAAGGGGCTGCGCAGCGTGACGCCTGAGGAGGTGAGTGCGTGGGTGGGTGGGGAGCCGCGGGTCGGGCCCGGGTGGGGCGCGGGGTGCTGCGGGATGCTGCGGGGTGACGGGGTTCCATGCATGTTAAATTAATGACGGAGGGTGTTGCGGGGTGCTGCGGGGTGGGGCGGGGGGCGGGTAGTTCATTCCAGGAACAAAGCTACGGGGTGGCGCGGCGGCGCACTGCTTAGGCGTAACGATGGGCTTGGTTCAAGGTGTGTTCCGTTCGGCGTGACCTGCACGGCTCAACCATTACGGTACTGCAACCGCCCCTGCCCCTGCCCCTGCATGGCTTGCCACCAGGCTCGCATCCTGTCCGCGGAGCAGGGCTGGACGCTTGTGGACGTGCGGCTGGGAGACGACTTCGTCAAGACGCACGCCGAGGCAAGTGGCTGGGTTGGGGAGCATGGCAGCGGCGGCGGCGGTGGGTGGCCGCGGTTTCATTGTGTTAACACAACACACAAAAGCAAACGTGACCCCCTTCGCCCACCGACCAGGGCGCCATCAGCCTGCCCATCTACCGCTACGTGGAGGGCACCACCTTCTGGGACAACGTCAAGAAGGCGGCCATGGCGGTGGGCTTCGCCATGCGCGCCACGGGTGAGGAGCTGGCCGGCACTGAGGCTGGCCACGGGGTGCACGCGGCGTCGGGGGGTGCGGTGGGGGTGGGGTTGTGGTTACTAGCCCAAAGTAAACCAAGCCCAACGCATAAGAGCGAGGCGGGGGGCAGTAGCTGGGCTGTGGCTGTAGCTCGGCTGTGGCTGTAGCGGGGCTATCGCAGCAGCCGCTTGGCAGCCGCCGCGTGGCCCCGCACACAGGCCGCACAGCAATGTATTGTGGTGAGCCTCCAACAGCTGCGCTACTCGGGGTTTGCCCACCGGTACCCCTCCCCCACAGAGCGCGACCCGGGCTTCGCTGACAAGGCGCTGGCAACGCTGAAGAAGAACCAGAAGGTGGTGCTCATGTGCGCCATCGGCGGCACCCTCGACACCCTGGTGGGTGGGTGGGTGGGTGGGTGGGTGGGTGGGTGGGTGGGTGGGTGGTGGTGGGTGGGTGGGTGGGGTGGGTGGGGTGGTGGGTGGGTGGGTGTGGGTGGGTGGGTGGGTGGGTGGGTGGGTGGTGGGTGGGTGGGTGGGTGGGTGGGTGGGTGGGTGGTGGGTGGGTGGGTGGGTGGGTGGGTGGGTGGGTGGGTGGGTGGGTGGGTGGGTGGGTGGGTGGGTGGGTGGGTGGGTGGGTGGGTGGGTGGGTGGGTGGGTGGGTGCGGGCGGCTGCATGTGGGACACCAGGGACAAAGGCGGGTTCGCCCCGCATCAACCCGGTCTCAGCCGGGGCGTGCCCAAGCTTGCTGGGGCCGTGCATGGCCGGCGGTTCTGCTTCATGCCAGGGGCGCAAGGGGAAGGGCCCAGGAGGGCTGAACGAAGCAGAGGAGAGTGGGCGGTGTACGGTTGCTGGGGTGCTTGTACTCGCGTGCTGTGGGCTCCGCCGTGGGGCTCCGCCGTGGGGCTCCGCCGTGGGGCTCCGCCCACGCTCTCCAAACCTTTTCGGGCTGCATGCTGCATGTGCACACTGCCTGGGACACAGCCGGCGCACTTTGCCCGTTTGCACTGTCGCGCTTTTGCGCCGCACCGGCCACACCACACTACAACACATCCACACATTCTACACACCCCACCGCCACCTGCATCTGCAGGTGGACCTGCGCAAGGGCGTCAAGGCGCCCATCCGCGACCCGGAACGCGCGTTCGGCCGCGATTCCCGGTGCGTACGTGGCAGGGGGGGGTGGGGGGGGGGGGGGCAGCGGGTGGACCGGGGGCGTGGGATCGGTTGGCCCTGTGTTAGAGATCACAAGGGGAAAACAAGCAAATCGGTTGGCCCTGTGTGTACTTGTGCATTTGTGTGGCGTGGCGTGCATGTCATCGGGTGTGTGTATGTGTGTTAGTAAGCGGATGTGTGTGTGTGTGTGTGTGTGTGTGTGTGTGTGTGTGGGTGGGTGGGTGGGTGGGTGTGTGGGTGTGGGTGTGTGGGTGTGTGGGTGTGTGGGTGTGTGCTGCCCGCACGTGTCATCTAGGCGACCATCATGTGACCCCACTCAATCACTCACTCACTGTGTGCGCGCATCACCGGGCCCGCACCTTTGGTTTCTGGAATGAACTACCGCACCCGCGCCTCACCCTCCCCCACAGCGAACCCGCCCCCTCCCTCCCTCCCTCCCCCCCTGCAGGTCGCTCAAGGCCGCATACGAGCTAATCAACGTGAGTGTTGGGCCCTTTGGCCCTCCGGGGCTTAGGTTTCCTTGGATTTGATACGGTAATTTATACCCCCTTCCCGCGGCCCCATGAATGTATTTACAACCGTATAACCGACATCACATACACGTCGCCAATAACAACAGATGCGATTCCTTTGCCTTCACTGCTCATCCGCGTTTCTCCCCTTCCTTCCACCTGCTCCTCCTTACTCCTCCTTCTGTTCTTCCTTCCCTGCGCGCTGCAGGCGGGCTGGGACACTAAGAACCTGTTCTGGGTGGAGGGCGGGCTGCAGCAGTGGCGCCACAGGGGCCTGCCCACGGAGGGCGAGCAGCCTTAAGCAGGGGCAAGCAGCTGCTTGTGGTGTCGGTGGTGGTGGAGGGGTACATGTTTGAGAGGCGGTGTGTGTACGACCGGTGAGCGCGGGCAGGTTGCAGGGTGCGGGGGCGGGGGGGTTGTGGTTACCAGCCCAAACTAAACCAAGGGGGACAGGAGGACGCGGCAGGAGGGTGTAAAAGGCATGAGTGGAATACGGAAAAAAGTGGCCTGAGCCCACACCACGTGCACTAGTTTGTGGGTGCGTGGCGGTGCCTGAGGTCAGGAGGCACTGACACATTGGAATTTCTGTCTGGACCAACTTGGCCCCGGCCTCATGGAATCGGCACAGTGCGATAGCGCCCGCCAAAAGGAGCACGTTGACGTCAATTTGGACTGGGTTATAAGGGTTGTACGGCACGGTTCTGTGGGTCGGCTGGTCGGTGGGTGGGTTTGTGGGTGGGTCGGGAGGAGGGTACGGAAGTTTTTGTAACATGGGGTCGGAAGGTAATGTTTGTACCCCCACCCCTGGCCCTGGCCCTGGTGCTGCTCCTGTCCTCGGCGCCCGGGCTCCATCGGTGCCCTCTAGGTGGGCACTCAACGTGTACTAAGTATGTATAAGTAGCTAGGCCGTGCGTGTATCTGATTCAAGTGTTCCCCGTTGGCGAGTGTTCCCTGTTGTCAGTATAGGCCACACTCTCCTGCTCCTTTTGCATCAGTGGTTGTGGTTGACTGCAGGGGCTTTTACAGTTTTACTGCCCCTGATTTAATGGGCTGGAAACAATAACCCCCGGCCCTGCCATGTCGATGATGCAGGTAAGGCAACAGGTTTCCGCAATCGTCCCATAAGCAGGTCAGCCCTCCTTCCCCAAGCATGAACAGCAAAACAGGCACAAGAGGGTAGTTCGGCCTCAGACTGTGGAGGGCTGAGCCCCTTTTCCCTGACACAGGGGAAACACTTGTCAATGCTGCGCCGACACGGAGCAGCCTGCAGCTACGCAAAGATAGGCGGCACGCGGACGTGGGACGTGACACACGTCCTAAGAAACCGCACAAACACGCGTGGCAAATCCCCTTGCGGCGATGTACGGAGCCCCTGGTTTCCACCCTTCGCCGGCTGCACGCACTGCACGACAGCCCAAGCCCGCGACCTGCGGGGGCTAGCTACTCGCCATGCATGACACCGTAACACTCGCGCCACACCGATCACTGCGGCGCAGTCGCTTGATAGTATTAGCAATGGGGCACGCAAGCAACGCTACCGTATCTGTCTATGGCTCAACAACCTTGGCCCCAAACGCCATCATGAACAGCGGCTCATTCAGCACCAGGCCGTACGAGCCCGCCGCGGCCACCGCAGCCAGCAGCCCAGCCGACGCCGCGGCGCGAGCCGCCGCCAGCCGCGCCTCCCTCCCCACGTCCGCGCCTGCGCCGCCTGGGCCCGACACCTGCCCGCTCTGCTCTTTTCCCGGCCCTTGCCTGATTTGCTCTTGCCCCTGCCCGTCCTCTCCGAGCCCGTTCCTCTCGCTGCCCCCGCCGGCAGTCGAGGCGGCGCCAGGCTCCAGCAGCAGCAGCCGGTCATCCTCGAGCTCCGCCGCCTGCAGCGTGGCAATGGCGGCGGCCGCCGCGGCCTGCGTGCATGCGCGCAATCCAAGCAGGCATGCATGCATGCAGTCAGGCAGACCATACAGACCCGCACACATGCAAGCAAGGTTCGACCGCGCGTGCGTGTGTGCGTGCAGCATACACGTGCGACCGCAGTGGCAGACACATGCCCATGCCCCGCACCTGTGTCCCCGGGGTCGGGCCCATGTCCCAGTAGCGCTCAATGTTGTGTGTGGCGCCGTCCGCTGGGGCGACCAGCGGCGGGTAGGGCGGCGGCGGGGAGTTCCAGCCGCCACCGGGCCTGTGTGTGTGTGTGTTTTGACATCGTATGGAAACGTGTAAGCGAAACCAAGAAAATGTATGTGTGTGCGTGTGTGTCTGGTGTGTGTGTGTGTGCGTGTGTGTGTGTGTGTGTGTGTGTGTGTGCGCGCGCGCGCGCGCAAGCTCTGTGGGCACTGCTTTAGTGGCGTGTCCGTGCTGCCGCCCCCGTGTGCGCGTGCTGCCCGGCCCAAGTCTCATACGCCCCCCCCCCGGCTCTTCCCACCGCGATGGCCTCCGCCCCACCTGCGCATGTGGCTGCGGTCACTGGCGAAGTGGTGCAGGTAGGTGGCGGCTGGCACCACCCTGTAGTACCTGGGTAGTTGTGTGAGAGGAGGCGGGGGCCGGCGGCGAGGGTGCGGCGGTGGGTGCGGTCCGTGTGGACTGGTGAGGCAACCTCTAGCGCGTCCATGCATACAGCATCATATACGGTAACCACATCCGTAGGAGCTTAGGTGTCCGAGTGGCAGGGGTCGGTGAAGGTTAAGATGTCCCAAGCTCCCACCCCCCCACCCCACCTCTCCATCTCAACCTGTCCCAGCCCGCTTCAGTACCTACCTACCTACGGAAGGCGGGCCGCAGCGGCCGGTGTGCGTGCAGCGCCCTCCGCCCGTACACCTCCAGGCTGTGTCGCGGCGGCGATGTTCGGTGTTTGCATTCACGATGCACAAATGGCGGCGCGAGGAGCAAAAGCAGTGGGTGGGTGTTGCAGACAGAAAGGCAGGGGCAATGAAGCAAAGGAGACGGGGCACACACTTCCAGGGTGGACTGGCGGGAAGAAGTTCGTTTAGCATCGGCGGTCGGGCATAAATAAAACCGGCACAGCTACCAGAGCGCTCGTCCGGCCTTGCAATCGCCGCATCCTAAATGCACCCCGGGTCACCCCGGCCCGGGCCTTTCCGGGGGTTTTCACGAGGCAGGAAGGCACGAGAAGTGCGCACCACCTTGTAACCACACACAAACAATTGCACAAGCGCTTTCTGGACGAGCCCAGGTGCAAGTCAAGAACTACTCCCCGTGCCACTTGCCCGTCCCCACCCCCACACCTGCATGGGAAGGGGAGCAGCGTGTCCAGGTCCCACACCAGCACGCCTGCGGGGCCGCCTGCCGCTACAGCCGCGGCTGCCGCCGCTACAGCCGCGGCTGCCGCCGATGCGGCCGCGGCTGCCGCCGATGCGGCCGCTCGCCCTGCCTGCTCGCATGCTCCTGCTCCTGCCCCTGCCTGCCCGGCCCGCTCCCCTTCCCCCTGCTGGGGACGCAACCGCTGCAGCAGGATCACGTGGTAGTCCCAAACCACCAGACCGCGGTTGTCATCCGCTTCTTCTTCCACCGCTCCTGCATCGCCTCCCCGGTCCCCCGGTCCACCTCCTGCTGCTGCTGCTGCTGCCCTGGAGCCGTCAGCGCGCCCTCGCTCAGCTGACGCCGATGCGCTGCTATTCGCCCCGTGGCCATTGCCGCCATCTCCACCAGCGCTCTGCAGCGACGTGTCGGCTGACCCCGCTGCCGCCGCGCCCTCCTCGCCCTCCTCACCACCACTGCTCCCATCACCGCCGCCGCCGGCCCCTGCGGAGGACGAGGGTGAAGGGGAGTCGGAGGCTGAGGCTGCCTGCTGCTGCTCGTGGCGCAGACCCGCTCGCTGCTGCCAGATGGGCATCTGTGTGACGGGCATAACAGGGACAGGCGCAAGATGCGAGGTGAGGGGGTGGGGCAGGTAGTGCTCAGCGGGGAAGGCAGCCGCAGCAAAGCTGACCGGAGCCTCCGCTGGGCACCCTGGACGGTGCATGTTCTAAACCGAGTAGTAAAGAAGTCTAGATACTCTCCACGTACCTGCTTGCCGGGATTGCTTATGAAGACCGCGAATAGGTCATCCATGCGGGCGACTCCCAACGCCACCAGCGTGGAGGCCAGCTGATGTACATTTTCCTCGCAATAGCATGCAGTATAGGTGAAAGTTTCTCGCTTTCCTAGCCCGCTGAGCTTGCGCTCGATTTGGCCCGGTGCAGTCGCGACCGTGGCTTGCGGTTTATCAGCCACCGCGATGCTCATTTCAAAACTGATGGCACGTACATGTCAAGTAATAAACGAACCAAGTGTTACACAAGCGTCACATGCACGGCTCTGCTCGTCTGGTGCAACTGTCATCTACGCCCTCACCCGTCATACACGCACAGCCAGGTCGACGGGCGTTTCCAACGCAGCCTAGCGGTTGCACATCCTTGGCTCCAGCGCGTGTCGCCAGTCGCACGCACGCACCGCATGCCGCACGCTCTACACGCTCTGGCAACCCCTTGTCCTGGCAACCGTTGCCCAACCAGTCAGTCCTGAGTCACTAGCATCACTGCAAGCACCGGCGCGGCTCTGCAGCCTCTGCCTCCCTAACAGTCCTTCCGCGTTGATGCCATAGCGCGTTGCGAACACGGCCCCCCTTCATAGCATACGTCCCAAGCCAATCATGCACCTTGTCATCCCTGCGCTCCTCCTCCGTTGCCGTTATTTCCTTACCAAACCCTCATCAGCTGCCCGCGGGCCCCACCCCCTCAATGTCATCATGGAGTTGCTCATGCCAGCTCCCCCTCCGGCTCAAAGCCCTCACCCTCCTCGCCGCCGCCTCCATAGGCGCCGCCATCGTAGCCCTCGCCGCTGTCTTCAGGCACTGGCCCCATCGACGCCGCAATCGCCGCGCCCGCCAGCACTGCCCCCGAGTTCACCGCCGCCGCCGGCCCTCCCGCGCCGCCGCTGTCCCGCACGCCACCGCCCGCGGAGCCGGGCGGCTGCGGCGAGGGCGGCGGAAGGCCCACCGGTGGCCCGCCCGCGCCGCCCGCTAATACGCCCGTGGGCGGCGCGTAGGAGGAGCTGACCATATGCATGGGGTGCTGCTGGTGCTGTGGCGCGCCGCTGAAGCCCTCCATGGGCGGCAGACGCTCCCGGCTGATGGGCCGCGGCACCACCATGGCCTCCAGTTGCTTGATGCGCGCCTCCTTGACCATCATCTGGGTGGAGACGGGAGAAGGCCGCGAGAGCGAGAGCGAGTTGGGGCAACATGCAATAACGCGTGTGTTACTTGAGCAAGCGCGGCGAGCAATGCAGTTCGCGGCCCGCCCGCTGCTGGTCGCGCTCCCGCTCGTCCCGCTCACACGCCTCACACGCTCACCTCCTCCCGCAACCGCGCGATGAGGTCCCGCTGCATGTCCAGTTCCCGCCGCAGCTCCTGCGCCACAGCGTCCGGGCTGCCGCGCCCCCCCGGCCGCCCGCCCGTGCCGTTGGCGCTGCCGGGCTTGCCGCCCAGCCCGCCCGCGCCCAGGCCGCCGCCCTTGAGCGCCTTGATCTCGCGCCGCAGCTCGTTGATCTCCTTGATCAGGGCCGTGTTCTCCTGCGGGCGGGGGCGCCGGCCACGCGTGGTGATGGTGGTGGTGGGATGGGTGGTGGTGGGGGTACACGCATTAGAGTTAGAAGCAGAAGGCGTAGCCAGGTACACAGGGGGGGGTTTGTTGCAAGGATAGGTGGCGAAGTGGGGCTGTAATCATGTGCAGTCAGGAACACCCCCCGAGCGCAAGCCAAAGAACGTGGCGCGCCGCTGTGGCAGGCATGACACCGGTTCAGCCCCCACGAGTTTCTGCCCTCCCATGCCGCTTCTAGGCTTCTGCCCTCCCCCCCCGCCCCCACCCACCCCCCCAATGAGGACTGGACCTAAACATATGCTACTAAACAGTCCCCGTCCCGCATTCCCTCCCTCCCTCCCTCCCTCCCTCCTCCCTCCCTCCCTCCCTCCCTCCCTCCCTCCCTCCCTCCCTCCCTCCCTCCCTCCCTCCCGCTCTCCCGCTCCCTCCCTCCCCTCAACACGTCCGCGCCGCCTCCGCCGCCACGCCCACCCCCCCACCTGCATGATGCGCAGGTTGTCGGTGCGGTGCAGCTCGCTGTCCTTGGCCAGCTTGCGCTTGAGGCTGTCCACCGTCTTCTCCAGGTACTCGCGCTGCCGCGCCGCCTCGCGCTCCACGTCGCCGTCCTCCGCGGGGCCGGTCTGCAGCTCGCCACAGTGCTTCTGGTACAGCCACTTGACCTGGCGGTGGTGGCGTGGGCAGCGGCGATAGATGGGTAAAGCGGGGAAGGGGGACGGCATTCGGGTTGGTTCGGGTGAGAGGTGTTGGCATGGTGGTAGTGTTGGCCTCGTGTGTGTGTGTGTGTGTGGCGCCAAATGCTGGCGCAACAGGCTGCCCCTTTCCTTCGTTCCCCTCCTCATGCTCCCTCTCCCCTCCCCTCCCCTCCTCTTCCTGCCCCTCCAACTCCTCCCTTCTACCATCCCTCCCTCCCTCCCTACCTCCCTCCCCCCCCGCCCCCCCCCCCCCGCCCCTCCACGCCCCTCCCCCCACCCCCGCTCCCTCCCGGCCTCGCTCACCTTCTCCTTGAGCACCTTGGGCTCCTGCAGGAAGCCCACCACCTCCTGCAGGTCGTGCTGGAAGCGGCGCATGAGCGCGAAGGCGTCCTGCTTCTCGCGCCGCTGGTCGGTCACCTCGTTGGCCAGGCCCGTCTGCTTGAGGTGCATGTTGCTGATGGTGAGGTCCAGGTTGGCGTTGGTCTTGTGGTAGCGCTCCAGCTCGCCGTCCATCTCCTTGATCTGCTCCTTCATCTCGCTGATCTCCAGGTCCTTGGGTTCGATCTGCTTCTTCAGCTCCTTGATCTTGTAGTCCAGAACGAACTTGAACTTCTCCAGCTCCTGCGGGTTTGGGGGGGGGGCGCAGGCGGGTGGGCGAATGTTCATTGGGATCAGGGGTTGTGGATGGGCGTGTGCGGGATTCGTTCGGGCTCGGGTTTAGAGGTTGGGATGGAGACGGCCATCCCGGTGCAGGCGACGGGGGGACCAGCCAGTCTGGCACGCCACGCTCCCCCCAACCTCCAACCCCAGCACATCACATCCTTCCGCCCTCACCGCAAACTTCCACCCTCCCACGGCTTCCCTGCCGAAACAACCGGACGCGCAGCCGCCCCGCCCGCCCCGCAAACCCAGCCCGCTCGCCACACCTGGTTCTTCTTCTTGAGGTCGTAGATGCGGCGCTCCTTGTCGCCGATGGTCTCGTCGCGCTCCCGGATCTCGCGCTTCAGGCTGGCAATGTCCTTCTCCAGGCTGGCGATGGTGGCGTACAGCTCCTTCTTCTGCTCGTACAGCTCCTTGATCTGGGTGTTGCACACCTCAATGTCCTTCTGCAGGTTGTTGAACTTCTTGCGCATGATGCCGTTCTCGCCCTTTAGCCGCAGGCTGGTCTCGCGCTCCGTCTGCAGCCTGCGGTGGGAGGGGGTGAAGGCAGGGTGCGGGGGCGAGGCGAGAAGACGGGTTGGAAGGGGGTTGGAAGGGGGCCAGTGCCGTGTTGGAGGCGGGCGGGCAGTGCCTGCCTCCGCGCTAGCAGCATACACCATAACCGACGCACGGCTGGCTGCAGCGCCGCCCCGCCGGCGCCGTGTGCCAACGCCCGTACTCACTTTTGCTCGTACTTCTCCTTGGTCTCCTCGATCTCGCGGTCCGCGTCCTCCTCCAGCTGCTTCTTGATCTCCTCAAACTCGCGCTCCAGCTCCGCCTTCTCCGCCTGTGGAGTGCGCGGGGGCGAAGACGAGCGGGCGCGCAGGTGTGAGACAGGCCCCCACATCGTCTCCACTTCACCCCTCCTGCGACCCATCCCTCCACGGCCCAGGTCCGACCTTCCTCCCTCCTCGCTCCTCCCCTTCCCTCCCTCCCCCCTCCCCTCCCACCACCAAACACGCCCACACACACACACACACACCCACACGCCCACACACGCCCACACACGCTCACACACGCCCACCGCACCACCTCCACCACCCACAAACGCCGCACCTGCAGCGCCTCGATCTTGAGCGCCTCCTCCGCCAGCTTGGCCTCGTAGTCCTCGGTCAGCTCGGCGATGACGCGCTCGTGGCTCTCCACCAGCAGGCTGTTCTGCTCGTCCCAGCGCTCCGCCAGCAGCTCCTTCTCCTGCATCAGCGCCTGGTAGCGCTCCACCTCCGCCATGATCTTGGCCTGGTACTGCGTGTCCAGCGCCTGTGTGGGTTGGTAGTTGGGATTGGGTGGTTGGTTGAGGTGGTTGGGGTGGTTGGGCGAGGTGATTGGGAGGTTGCGGTTCGGGGCAAGAGATGGAGCCTTTGGCAGGGGTGCTGGAAGCGGAGAGGGAGGAAAGTCCCCGGCCCCCGCCCCCCCGGCTCCCCTCCACAGGGCTGTCGGGCCCTGCAAGTTTCCGCAACGCCACACGCTCGCCGCCGCCCGCACCTGCAGCTGCGCCTGGCTGCGCTCCTCCGCCTGCTTGAGCTTGTCCTCGTACTCCATCTCCATCTCGTTCTTCTCCGCCAGCAGCGCCTCGAACTTCTGGCGGTCCGCCTCCGCATCGCTGCTGAACTTGTCCGTCAGCTCCTTGACGCGCTCCTGTGGATGGATGGGCAGATGGTTGGTGGTTGAGGAGGAGGTTGGGTTGGGAGTCGACAAGCGCTTGGTTGAGTGACTTGAGCGACTGCACCGGGACCCCTGGCTCTGCTGCCGCCCGCTGCCCAACCAGCTTCCGACCCAGCACATCACTGCTTCTTCCCGGCCAACACCACATATAGCGAAACAACCCCGCCCAGCCTTGACCCACCCAGGCCCAGCCCCAGCCCCAGCCCCAGGCTTCTCCACACCCCGCCCGCCCGCCCACCTGCAGGTGCAGGTCCTTGAGCCGCAGCTGGTACTCGGTCTGCATGGTCAGCTCCGCCACCTGCTGCTCCAGCTCCGCCATGCGCGAGCGCTTCTCATCCAGCTCCGAGCTGGGCGATGGGGGTTGGGGAGGGGAGGGTCACACACATTAAGATTAGAGAAGAGGGGTGGGGAGGGGTGAGGAGGGAGGGGAGACGGGAACGCCCCCGTGTGGTGTGGGTCAGTGCGACAAGAGGAGGAGCTGAGGAGATCGCAAGGCGAGCAGCAAGTGCAGCCGTCTACCTTTAACCCAAGCCACAGGCCCCAGCCCCGCAGCCCCCAGCCCCCGCCCCCATCACCGGCCAACCCCCGCACCGCAACCCCCAGCCCGCATTCCCTAGAACCCCGCCACCCCCAGCCCCTCAGCCTCCCAGAAACCCCCACCAGCGCCCTTCCTGGCACCCCCAGCCCCGCACTACTCACCGCGTGACCAGCACCTCCACTGCGTACTCGAGCTTCTCCTGCTCCCTCCGCGCCGCCGCGCGCGCGTCCTTGTCGCGCACCTCCCACACGAACACGCTGCCATCCTCGCCGCCGCTCACTAGCAGCGACTCGTCCCACGACACGCGCAGCCGCGACACCGGCGCCGCGTGGCACTTGGCCTCCTGGAACTCGCCTGGTGGTGATGTTGGAGCAGCAGGGGAAGATGGGTGCGGCAGGAGGAGGGCGAGGAGTGTAACAAGAATGACAAAGGCAGAGCTTCTATTACGTGAGGTCTGAGCCTAGTCGGGTCAATCGGGCAGGCTGGCCGGCAGGCAGGCAGGAGGCGAGGCGGGTGCCACACGAGGTCTGCCGGCCGCAGCCCCCCCCCCCCCGCCTCCACCCTCCTCCTTGGGCCCACCCACCCACCCACCCACCCACCCACCCACCCACCCACCCACCCACCCACCCACCCACCCACCCACCCACCCACCCACCCACCTGTGAGCGGGTACTTGTAGGTGCGCAAGCCGCCCGCCTCCGTGGCCGCGAACATCACCCGCGCGTTGGGCAGCAGCGCCAGCTGCGTGAGGTTGACGCCGCCCGTGTCGATCTCCTTGGAGATGGTGGTGCCGGTGCCCTGGGGGAAGAGGAAAATGGAAGTATACGCCAGATTCGACACCGTGCATGAAGGTAGCAGGGGCGCCTGGTAGCCGGCTCCGGAGAAGACCCATGCCAACAGCAACTAGGACCACCGACACCACCGCACCCTCCCCTCCCATCCACCCACCGCACCGCATCGCACCCAACCCAGCCAACACCATGCCACGCAACGCGCAGCTGATGCCGAGCCCACTCACCGTGGAGTCCTCGAACTCCTTGATCTTCTTGTCGGTGCCGGTGGCGTACAGCAGCTTGCAGTCGGGCGTCGCCAGCACGGAGGCGTAGGCGCAGCCCTTGAGCACGTGCTCCTTCTCGCGCTTGAGGTCCTTGAGCTTCCACTCGTACACCGCGCCGTCCATGCCCGCGCTGATGAGCTTGGAGTCGTCGGGCGACCAGGCCACGGAGCGGACCTGGGAGGGGGAGGGGCGGGGGCGGAGGGGAGCGGGATGGGCGGCCGGGCGGGTGTTGGCTTGGGTTGGTTTGGCTTGGGTTGAACGTGATGGTTAGGACCGAGTGGTGGTGGCTCGCCCATGCCGTTGCTGCCCGCACCCCAAAGTCTGCGGAGCCCCCCCCCCTCATGAATGGCTAAACCCCTCCCCTGGAGGCTCGTGGCGCTCGCTCACCTTGCCGTTGTGTCCGCGCAGGTTGCCCACGTTCTCGCAGGTGTAGGTGTTGTAGATGGAGATGGTGGTGCCGTTGACGGCCGCAAAGTACTGGCCGCCGGTGGAGAAGCAGCACTCGCGGCAGCCCTTGATGCCCAGCTCCTTGACCACCTGCGTGGTGCAGTGTGTAGTGTGGGGATGGGGTAGTTCATTCCAGAAACCAAAAGCGAAACGACCATGGGGGTGGCGGTTGAGGGGTTGCAAGGATATGTAGCGCAGGGTAGCAGGTAGGCAGTGGGTGGGGGCTAAGGGGGCGGTGATGCGGGGGTGGGTTCCATGCATTGAAGTTGAGAGGTGTGGGTATGGACGGCTGTGAGAGTATGTGCGTGGGCATCCCCGAGCGTACAGTCTACCACTAGTACCAGCCCCATGGTCTCTTTCTATGAGCTCATCCAGCCAGTCCCTGGCCCCCGCCGCCGCGTTCCAGGTCGGGTTCCCAACCACAACGTCGCAGGACACATGCAGGCCGCCGCAGGCAGGCCCGTGACACGAACACACACGTGACACGCATGCTACACGAACACACGCACGCACACACACACACACACACCTTGAGGTCCTCCATCAGCACCGCCATGAGCCGCAGCTTGTCTGCAAAGCCCACCAGCACCTGCAGTAGCATGTAGGGGGCCGTACGTAGGCCGGGACATATCCCAGGACGTGCAGGCAGGAGCGCGGGCCTCCGCTCCAGCCCACCCCTATCTCCGCGCCTCACTTGGCGCCCCGCTGCGCACTGCACCTGCGCACCCACACCACGCCACGCCACGCACCTGCAGGCCGGTGGGGTGGATGGCGATGGAGAAGATCTCGTCCGCGAAGGTGCGGTACAGCTCGCAGGTGCGCTCCGCCCAATTCCATAGCCGCACCGACCTGATGGGTGCGATGTGAACAGATGCAGTACATATGTAGTACAGGTTTGCAGAGAGAAGCACAGAGAGAGAAGGGATAGGAATGAAAAGCAGAGACACCAGCGAGGCGGGTACCGTATCTGCTGCTCAAGTGTTCTGGACCCACACCATACGTGGATGCTCACACAGCATGGAGCCCCATGCGCCGCAGCCACGGCCCATGACACCTGCCCACTCGCCACCTAACTAGATATGTATGCGAAGACTGGTGGGATTGCTGGAGCTGCCACCCAGCGCTGCTCACTCACTCGCCCGCTCACTGACTCACCGGTCTGTGGAGCAGCAGGACGCAATGAGCGCCTTGCGCACACACACGTCCAGACCCGTGATGGGGCCGGCATGGTTGGGCGTGCCCAGCACCTGCGCAGTTGCAACAGCGCGTTCGGCCGACATGCAGAAAGTGTCCGGCTCGTCACCGCCAGCGCTTTTGCGGGCCCGCCCTAGCACGCCCCCACTCTCCAAAGCGAAACCCCGTATGCATGCACCCTCCATGTCTCCTCCTCCTCTCTTGCTTCCCTTTCCCTTCCGCCTGCAGCCTGCCCCAGGCCCAGTCCCAAAACAAATCCACGCCCGCCCGCCCGCCCGCACCCCCCGTCAATACTTCATATTCTTCAAGTTGATCCATACAATCCCATGGATGGCTCCCCCCCGCCCGCCGCGCCCCGCCCACCTCGAAGTTCATCTCGTCCTGCTTCATGATCTCCTGGTTGCTGAGCAGCAGCGTGAAGGCCTGGTTGTTCTCCAGGCTGGCCACCAGGTGCTCCTCGTTGGGGCTGATGGCCAGGTTGCTGCGGAGGAGGAGGAGGCGGAGGAGGAGGAGGAGGGTGAAGGTCAGGAGGAGCGGGTGCATGATGTGGTGGTGGCAGTGGTGGTTGTGGTGGCGGTGGTGGTGAGCGCAGGGGAAGGTCAGCAGCAGGCTCAGCGGTGGAGAGTGCTGAGCACCGGGGCAGCGGGGCAGCAGGGCAACATCGTTTTCTGTACAAGAAGGCCTGGGCCTTATCAGCACATGACAACGGGAAGCGTCTGACACATCGCATCTAGGCAGCCGGGCAGCTAAGCCAGGGGCCACGCAAGCAGGTAGTAGTGCGCATCCACGCCAAGACAAGCCCCACTCACAGCACTTTGCAGGCGTTGCCCTCAATGTTGAAGGCGCGCGCGCGGCGGTAAAACTCCTTCTCGTCGCGCTCGAAGATGGTCACCACGCCACCGTCCTGCCCCACCACGAAGCCCTTGGAGTAGGCGGCTATGGATACGGCAGGCAGCCCGTTGTCGCAGGAGAAGGCCGCCTTCATGTCCGTGCCCTGCACACACACCGCCACCGCAACCACAACCAACACGACACGACACGACGATGGCAACGCGTGACTGTCTGTTCACGTGGTGGCTTTGTGGTGTGGTGTCCCGGGGGAGTCAGGCGCCCGCGCCCAGCCCAGCGCACAGAAGCGCCGTCATGTCCAGCGCAACGACGCCCCCATAAGCCGCGCCCTCCGGCCCCCAAAGCGCCCAGCCCGTGGCCCAGTGCAGTTATGCTGCCTCCACGACTGCTCCACTCGTCCTTAAGCTGTCTCTTCTTGCCTGCTCCCGCCCGCCTGCCGCTGCTCCCCCTTTCCTCCCCCTCCCCCTCCCTCTGCCGCTGCGCACCTCTAGCAGCAGCACCTCGCCGTCGCTCATGCCCAGCAGCAGCCGCTCGCGCTGTTCATTGCTCCCGGACGGGTCCGGCACCCAGCACTGCAGCAGCCGCGCGCACACATGCGTGACGTAAGCGGCGGGAGCTTCCCGGGTTCGTTGCATCAACAGCGATGTAAGCGGTGGGCGCAAGCGGCGTTGGTTTCAGGTCATGCAGCGGCTGCCAAAGCGCGAACACATGCATGCACATCACCCTGCAAGGACAGAACGCCCAAGCTCCCAGATACTGCTCTGCCCTACACATTCCCGCCGCGACCACCACGCGCCCAGCCAAGCCTCCTCAGCCGAGCCGCGGCCTAATGCCCCATGCCCTCCCCATGACCGCTACCCATTCCAGCCCCAGCCCCAGGCCACCCAAGCCCCAGGCTGCTCGCACCTGGCACGACGCCAGCCCGGGGTCGCGCTTGCCCATGACAGGGTTGACGGGCTTGAGGCCCGCGTCCGCGTTGCGGAAGAGCTTGAAGATGCCCTGCCCGATAACGCTCACCAGCGCCGAGTCGCCGGGCGAGAAGGCGCACTGCAGAATTGAGGGGGGCAAGCAAGGGGAGGAAGGAGAGGGGATGGAGGAGGGCGGGAGGCGGCCAGCGGGTGCGGTTGAATGTATGTGTGTGTTTCAGCATTGTGCATGTAGGCTGCATCGCTTGTGCTCCCAACCCTGGCCCCTGAAGCCGTCGGCCCCCGAACCCCGGGCCGCCGCCAGCCACTCACCCCAAACATGGGCACGCCCTGTTGGTTTGTGGTCTTGACCACGCTGCCGACTTTGCTCTTCTCCCACACCCACTGCACCAGGTTCCACTCCGGCGCGCCGCCCTGGGCGATCAGCGTTTTCCCGTCGCCGCTGAACGACAGGCTCACGTACTCCTGCGAAGGCAGTGGCAGCGCACAACGTGTGCACGTTACGCTTGTAGCGCCACTTCCCTCGCCAAGAACCGCAACTCGCAACGTCCATGCGAGTTGTTGCAAAAGCGAGCGTCGCCCAGCGCTGGAGCTCACCTTTGACCCCGCGTCACCGGATACGAGCACCTTTCGCCGCTTCAGTGTCTGCATGTCGTACACGCTAATCATGGCTTTATCTGAGCGCTCAGCCACCGCCATGAGCTTCTTGTTAGCGGACACGCATATGGCTGTGATGCCCTCGCTCTCCAGCGTCCCAGGGATAAGCCGCTGCGTGCGCGTGTCCGGGGAGTAGAGCACGATGTTGTGCCCCGCGGGGTACACCACCGACCCATCCTCCGCGTAATGGACATTATCCTTGACGTCCGCCCGGAAGCCAAAGATAAACCTGTGGCACGCGGTGGAAGCACTCTCGTTTGGCGACCAGATGGCACCAGAAGGCCGCGGAAGACGCGACCAAAAAGTTAAACACCATTTCAGATATCTTCATACTACACATGTACAACTGGTAATACACTCGGCCGGCCCAAACGCAGGTCGACAGCGTCAGTCGTCGGGTGCATGCCCATAAAGTCCAGGGGACAAAATACTCTTCGCCTTGCTTAGAAGCATCCCCGGAGTCTAGAAAGCGCTCTATATGGGTCACGGTCCCCGCACATACCTAGGGGCCAGCGTCGAAGTCGCCATCGTTCCTCCACGCGCCCCTAGCCCTGCAGGCTAATGTTGTGGCTAATACCAGGCACAATTAGATGCTACTGCATGTCTTTCACAAGACTTTAAAGAGGCAGAGAAAGGACTGGGTCCTCAAAGAGCTTCGCTTAATGTCTTCTATTGAAATACAAAGGTAGAAAGATATAAAAGCTTTTTGTCTTTAAAGGCGGCTTAGGAGCGGCGGAGGTGTTGAGCTTGTCCAACTTCGAGTCACCGGAAGCAAGCAATTCACGTCCTTTAACAGTTTCAGCTTTTGCATGAATATATTTGCAAGCTACGGAAGGCTTTGCAGGCTCTGAGGCGCGCTCGCCTGGTGGCCGTCAAGCTTGCATGCACGCCAAAATGCATCGCGTGCAGGCAACCAGTTCTGCACGCTGCGGACGATGCAGGGCCAGTCGAAAATGCACAACATTGATTCAAGTCTATAAGAAACTGGTGAACCTGAGCTTCTTTGAGTGCAGGCTGGTTTTTTTGTTGCACCATAGCCCTAAGCCCTGTTTCAAACTTTTCTTTTTTGTTACTATTAGCATTTTGTCCCATAGACACCGCATAAATCAAGCAAGATTAGCCAGCGAGCCCTTGCTTACGCAAGCAGGGCCAACACTCACGTTGGCCCCGCTCTGCTCTGCGCCACTAGCAGCTCCTGCATCTAGAGACACCATGCCCAAGCGGAGACACTGAGCCTTTCGTCGGGCGGACTGCTCGTTCGGTCCGTTGGGCGGCTTCCCGCTTCAGCTCACACCAGACGGAGTGCTCCCTGTGCATAGTAAAGGCATTATCGTCGTTCACAGGCATCAGAGCAGCTAGGCTGTCCAGCAAGTCCTTGGCCAGGAGCCCTGAGGGTTCTTCTGCCGCGCATTGAGCACGCCTCCCCTCCCTTAGCTGTTCAGCAAGCAGTTTCGAGCGTATATTTGGCTCGGAGGGAGCTTCTCATAAACATAGCAAAGACAGCTATCTGCAAGTCGGGGCGGTCAGGCGGTGGCGCCGATGGAACGTGACGAAGCCATCAACGCGGTCTCGGGCGCTGTTGCCGGCCTGGTCACCGCAGTGTTTGTGTGCCCCTTGGATGTCCTGAAGACGCGATTGCAGGTGAGCTGCCTGTGAAGGGGGCGCGAGGGGGCACGCAAAACAGTGTGAAGAGCAAGAGAGGGGCGCGGTGGCAGCACAGGTGCAACGTGCGGGGTCGTGTCAGCTGCTCGTGAGTATGCATGCGGATACCCCCAACAGCCTGCGTGCCGCTCTCTGTACCTCTCATGCCCTGATAACGGCGAGCAATGGAAGCAGCCAGCTGTTATCACCAAGAGCGCTCTAGGCCGCCCCCGCAGTGGTCCTTTAAAAAGGCTTCGGCGAGATGCGCTTCGAAAACCCGGTGCCCAAGAGTTGCTGACGTACCCTGCTCGGCTTGGGCCACCCCCGCCATGTCACACAGGTCACTCGCGCCAGTAGCACAACCATCGCGGGCGGAATCAAAGCGATCATCGCCAATGAAGGGGTGAGTGGTGCGCCATGGGCACGCGTGCCTCTGGCACGGCACAGGGGCGGGGGCGGCGGGCGTGTTAGCCATCTATGCGGACGGTCTTTGTCAGTACGGTAGTGGAGAATGAAGTGCCCGGGGAAGAGGAGCATCCAGAAAGCTGCCTCGAGGAGCGGGGGGGCGGCAGACCTGCCTGCGACAGATGGTGTGCGGCGTCAGGCCTGGCGGAGGACAGCGGCGTGCTCCGCTCTCAGCAGTAGCAGTAGCAGTAGCAGTAGCAGTAGCAGTAGCCGCGCGGCTGCTGCTCTGCTCGCCCGGACATACGATCAACGCGCTAGCGCGTCTGCACACGACCGGCTCGCTCCGGGGTGGTGCTGTTCAGGCTGCACCCGCCCTCTTTTGACGGCTGCGCTGCCGCACGCATGCACACACACTCTTACACACATACACAGTGCCTGCCCTCCGCTGCGCTGCCGCATGCATGCACATACACACACTCGTTTTCCCTTGCGCTTTCTAACACACACACAAGCCATCACGCCACGCGCGGCCCTTATGCTGCACCCAACCCAAACAGGTCAAGGGCATGTACAAGGGTTTGGGCCCCACGCTTCTGGCGCTGCTGCCCAACTGGGCCGTTTACTTTGTAGTGTACGACAGCCTTAAAAAGCGTTTGGGCGCCGTACCTGTGCCCGTGCAGCACAGTCAGCACCAGCCGCAGGAGCAGTCAGGAGGAGAGGGCGGCGCCGGGGGGGCGGCGGCAGCGCCGCCGCCGCCGCCGCAGCAGCAGCTGCCGCCCTCACCACTGACTCACATGGCGGCGGCGGCGGGCGCGGGCGTCACCACTATCCTTGTGACCAATCCGTTGTGGGTGGTCAAGACGCGCATGCAGTGCCACGGCATGGCGCTGCCGGCGGCGGCGGGCGGCGGCGCAGGCGCGGGCGCGGAGCAGGCGGTGGCGACGGTCGCAGCGGCGGCGGGCGCCAGCGCAAGCGGGGGCGGTGGCGGGGCGCCGGTGGCGTCCACGTCCGGGAGAGCAGGAGCAGCAGCGTTGTCAGGGGCAGGGGCAGGGGAAGGAGCAGCAGGTGGGTTGGCGGGCCGAGGAGCAGCGTCAGCGGCGGCCGTAGGGCAACAACCTTCAGGCCAATCCTCCTCCTCCTCCTCAATACCGCGGCCACCAGCCACGGGGACCCCGTCCGGGCCAGGGCCGGGACCCCCGGGGCCCTCGTCACCTCCGACCCCGCCGTTGCCGCGCTTCCCCAACACGCCCAAAGTGCCCGCGCCGTCAACCGCCACGGCCGTTGCCTCATACCTCAACCGCCCGCCGTACAAGAGTACGGCGGAGGCGCTGCTGCGCATCGCGCGCGAGGAGGGGCTGCGCGGGCTGTACAGCGGCCTGGCGCCGTCCATGGCGGGCATAGCGCACGTGGCCATCCAGTTCCCGCTGTACGAGTACGCCAAGCAGGTGGGTGTGGGGGTGTGGGGTGGGGGTGTGGGGGTGGGTAGGGTAAAACCCTATAGGTGGGTGGAGGGAGAAGAGAGAGACGGCGAGTGTATGACAAGTTTGATGGATGTACGGGACAGGGCTAACGGACTGGGCGCAGGGCCGGGGCGAAGGGTTGAGGGGGCTGGGGGCTATGCTGATGGGAATGCACGGGCGTGGGGGTACTGATGGCGTCGGGCATCGTTTGGGGCTGCTGATGGCGGCTGAGGGGGGGGGGGCGCTGTTGGGAGTGGGAGGGAGGAAGGCGCGTCGAGCACGCATACAAGGTCAAAGCAGGGTAGCCGCGCCCAGCACTTCCGCCTGGAGGGCCCTGGGGGCCGAGCGCGGGGTTGGGGTGGGTATGGTTTAGTTGGGCTGGTAATTACAATCCCCCCATGCCGCCCCATGCAGCCCCATGCAGCGCAAGTGGCTGGCGCAGGCGCGGAAACCGCCTGTGCCCCCTCTGTCTGTTCTACGTCTACCTCGTCATTAACTTAAATGCATGGAACCCCCTCCCCCCTGGGGCCCACGTGCACGCCTGCATGGCCACATCACACCATGCCCGCGCTGCATCTGCACACCGGGCGTGATCGCTCTCTCCCTCTCTGCGCGCGCGTGTGTGTGTGTGTGTGTGTGTGTTTGTCGCTGCAGGCGGTGGCGTCCCGTAAAGCTGAGCGGCGGGCGCGGGAGGAGTACGAGCGCGCGCACCGGGAGCACGTGGAGGCCCTGCAGGCGCAGCGGCTGGAGCGGTTGCGGGCGGCGGAGGCCGCGGGCGGCGCACCGGCAGCGGCAGCAGCGGCAGCCGCAGGCGGGCTGGCAGCGGCTCTGCTGGAGGGCCCGGAGGCGGCGGCGGCGGAGGAGCAGGCGGCGGCGGCCGCGGCGGCGGCCGCGGCGGCGGCGGCGGCGGCGGCCGCCTCCGCCACCACGGACACGCTGACGGTGCCGGAGCTGGTTGCAACGTCGGCGTTCGCCAAGGTGGTTGCCTCCACCGCCACCTACCCGCACGAGGTGGGTGAGCGGAGCGGGTGGCGGTTGGCGGGTAGCGGTTGTGTGGAGTGCGCGCGCGTGTGTGTGTTAGAGATGACAAGGGAGAGAACTATGAAAGACTTGTGCGTGCGAAGGGACAGGAACGCCAAGCAGGGAACGCGCCGCAACGCATACGCTTGTTACCTGGAATTACCTTGCATACCTGAATCGCCGCCGGCTTACCATCCGGACGTCGCGCAATCCCCCACTACCTAGCCTTGAGATGGATTCGTGTCCACACGCTTCAAGGATGCAGCCCTATGCATGTGCTCTCACGGTACCGTGAGACCCAGGGCACGCCTAATGCCGAGTTCCGCGTTGCTAGTTCCTGGCCGCTGCGTCCAAGCTCCCGCCCAATCCGCGACGAACATCTTACCTACGAGCGATTAGGGAAACAACAGAGCACAGAGCGGCAGCAAGGGAATGTCAAGAACAAAAGCGAAGGACCATGGCAGCGCGGCGTCGCGCGACGAGCAAGAGCAAACACACAGCCCGGCCCAGCCCTAAGAACTATACTAGGAGTTGCGCGATTTGGGAAAGAGAGGGAGCGCAGGCGAGCAAGACATATATACAGGTGGGGGCGGCATGGGCGCATGTGTGTGCGTGCGTGCGTGCGTGCGTGCGTGCGTGCGTGCGTGCGTGCGTGCGTGCGTGCGTGCGTGCATGCGTGCGTGCGTGTGGAGGTGCGCGTGTGGACATTTGCGCCCCACTCTCCCCACTGGGCTCAGCTTCTGTCTGGACCTTTCCACTCCGCCATGTACCCGTGCAACCCCCCTCCGCCCACCCACCCCCCTTCCGCCCGGCACAGCCCCAACCCTCCCACCCGCCCCGCCCAGCACCTGCTTCAGCCTGCCCCCACCTGCCCATCCTCTTACCCGCCCTCTCGTACCCGCCCTCTCATACCCGCCCTCGCTTACCCGCCCTCTCTTACCCGCCCTCTTATCCGCATCTTAACCACACACCCGCCCACCCTCCCTGCCGTACCCGTGTCCTCCTCCTCCTCCTCCTCCACCGCCGCCGCCGCCGCTGCCGCTGCCGCCAGGTGATTCGCTCCTACATGCACCTCAGCGGCAGCGGCCCGTTGTCGGGCCTCAAGGAGGCGGTGACGGCGGTGTGGCGCGAGGACGGCCTGCGCGGCTTCTACCGCGG
The DNA here is from genome assembly GCA_016834595.1 of Chlamydomonas schloesseri. NCBI lineage: Eukaryota > Viridiplantae > Chlorophyta > Chlorophyceae > Chlamydomonadales > Chlamydomonadaceae > Chlamydomonas > Chlamydomonas schloesseri. The sequence goes on along the minus strand of JAEHOD010000059.1, from coordinate 382,331 downwards.
CTGCGCCGCAAACCTGGTGGGTTGATGTTGTTGCTGCCTGCTGTCTGTCACTAGCTACTTGCTGCTTGCTACTTGCTACTTGCTACTGAAGCTGTGCGTGGCATGGTTTTGGGGTCAGTGGGAGCATTGGGGTCGATGGGGGCAGTGGGGGCAGGGCAAGGCGGGCTGTGAAAGCAACACAACCCGCGCAGGTGTCCGCAGCCTAGGGGCGTGCGTGTCCTTCATGGCAGACCGGGAGGGGTTAGCCCTGGGGTTAGCTTGTGTGCTCCTGCGGGTGCCACCGCGGCAAGTGCTCCTGCTATGCCACTGACGCCTGGACCTGAGCCATCTCTCTCTCTCTCTCTCTCTCTCTCTCTCTCTCTCTCTCTCTCTCTCTCTCTCTCTCTCTCTCTCTCTCTCTCTCTCTCTCTCTCTCTCTCTCTCTCTCTCTCTCTCTCTCTCTTCTCTCTCTCTCTCTCTCTCTCTCTCTCTCTCTCTCTCTCTCTCTCTCTCTCTCTCTCTCTCTCTCTCTCTCTCTCTCTCTCACACACACGCACACACACACACACACGCACACGCACGGCTCGCAGGTGCGCACCACGCCCGCGGCCGCCATGACCTTCACCACCTTTGAGCTCGTGTCTCGCGCGCTGCGCGAGTCGCTGTGAGGGGTGGGCGAAAGAGTGATTCAGGTTAACCAGCGAGAGAGGAGCGCTGCGGGTGCGCGGGTGCAGCGTGCGGCTTGTATGCCATGTGGGTGAGTGGTTAGAAGCCGTGGGCGGGGTCGTGAAGTGTGTCGCGCGTGTCGGCTTGAGCAGGCATCCCTCTCACGCCACGGAAAGCCATTAGACCGCGAGACTCGGGCTTGTAGCCCGCGCGTTGATGTGTTCGAGCAGCAGCGATTGGCTATGTGTGGGTTTGCAGGTTGCGCCGCCTTCGCGGCATACATGTAGCACGAGTTTCGGACCAGCTGGTTGTGGTGCGGGCACGTAGGCGTTTATTTTGGGTGTTGATCTCGTGGTGGGTCCAGCTAGCGAACTGAAACGACTGATAGCCCAGGGACTGCTTCGGGAGGGTGCTTGTCGATTTATTGAGTTACTGTTTGTCTGGATGTCTGTCCGCTGATGCGTGCTGCTGCTGCAGCGGCTGCACACGGCAGCAGCAGGCGGGGTCCTGGCTCGTCCGGGCGGGCGCGCGGTTCGTAAGGCGGGCCCCAGGGTCCCAACAGGACGTCGGCGTGCTCGGCAGCAGCTGTCAACGACCTGACAGCCTTTTGGCGGCGGCTGCGCTGTGCAGCATGAGCCCCCCGAGCGGAATGCAGTGCGTGGTGGGCGTACACCAGCATGACGGGCTGTAAGAACTGTACGGGAGGGTGATTAGTAAGGGTGAGCAGTGCTGAGTTTTGGAGGACAGTATGCATGCCAAGAATGCGTGTCCGTGGCCATGCGTGTAGAATCACCGGCTAGGTTGGTCCCTTGCCGCGTGTCTTACAGCCCCGCCCCTTATCACCACCACCACCACCACCACGACCTCGGCGCGGCGGCGCCCCGACCTCCCACCCCCATCCCACCCGACACACACAGTCACACACATGCATGAAGTTGGCATGGGGCAAGAAGGCGAGTTCCCGGCAGTGTCCGAAGCCCCCCATATATCCACAAACACACACACACACCGCCCTTTTCCTTGTGAACTCTCTCACAGTGACACACGCGCACACACACATACACACACACACACGGGAGCTGGTTTTCATTGACACACGGGGGTGGTCACGCCATCGACACGCGCCTGCTGCCACGCCCCTGCTGCCTCGGCCCGCGCGGCAGTAGAGTGCAATCCGGGCCGTGGCATTGAGAAGGCACGGGCTCATGGTCGCTCGGGGCCCCTCTCCCTACTCTCCCCCTGGCCGTGCAAGGCGCTTGCAAGGTCGTCCGACAGATAGTAGAGCAATACTACTCCAGGCGTCCAGGTGCCGAACAGCTCCTATGGTGGGCGCTGGCCGACGACCGACGACGACAGATCGAGCACGCTGCGGAGCATGGCGCACGCGGGTTGGGGCACGTGAGGGGACGGGGGACAGCCGGGCTCTGGATGCGGGGGCCGCATACGGACGCCATTGCTGCTGTACGCATCCGTGCCCAAGAGGCGGGTATGGAGGGGGGGGAGGAGTCCACGAGGGGCAGCGGCGTCATGAACACCGCAGCGGCGTCGAGCGAAACAGTTTCAGTGGCCAGCAGTGCCAGCAGTTGGGCCCGAGCCAACGGACAAATTACCATGGCGAGTGTTTTAGGGCTCACGTATCGCCATACGCCCTTTAAGTTTGGATGATCTAAATTAGCGGGTACATGCACTTCGATTTCGGCCCGGTTTCTCAGTTTCGGCCGAACGCAACAGGCCATACACCAACACCAATTTATCCACAATCAGTTTATTCAATTTATTTTCTCGCATTATGACAAGGGAGGTGGTCCCCGTGAAGCACGGGAAAAGCGGGCTGATCCCGCACCACATCCACCGTCTGAGGCCGAAGGTGTTCTATAGTACCCACCCCTGATAGTACCTCATCTCCCGGACATAGCCGGGGTCGGTTTGTGCAGGCACTGCCAGCCGGGTGCGCAGTCACTAATCCAGACGGTCAAGCCACAGCACGATTAAACAGCCACACTACTCATGCTGCCTCCATCACGTCTAAGACACCGGCCAGCAATATTAGCCCGCGCGCTGGCGCCGCTCTCCTCCTCCATGTGGCCTTGCCCGCCCCCTCCGCTCCGCACATGCACACACTCGCCGCCAGGCCTCGGGCCGCCGCCGCCAGGACCTGGGCCGCTGCCACTAGGGCCGCGGGCGCCGCCGCCAGGCCCTGGGCTTCCGCCGTCAGGCCCTGGGCCTTGACCACTGGATGGGGCCGGGCCCACCGCCGCCATGCCCCGGGCCGCCACCACCACCATCAGGCCGCAGCGCCGCAGGGCGCTCATTGCCCAGCAGCATCTCCATGAGTGCGCGCCGCATGTTCGTTGCCGAGTTGGCGTCGCGGCCCTTGAGAGGGCCGGGGCATTGTACAAAGATAGGGTATCGCACATGTTTTAGGCGTTCATCAGGGATACTGCAATGGCGTTTCTGCTCAGCAAACCACCGCCAAGGAATTGCTTGTCCAGGCAACCACTGCTGCTGACTTACCTGCACAGTCCCGCAGTGCTGACACACTTGGACGTCATGGGCCCGCGAGCCACCAAACGGAATCACCACCTGCAGGCAACCCCGCCCGTTGTTGAGCACGCGCCGCCCGCAGTTCGCGCACACTGAGTGATGTGGAGGCAGGCGGAGGCGGTGCACATCCATCATCCCATCCGCGCCCTGTCATGCGCTGCTGCGGCGGGCAGGATTATTGCTCAGCACGTACGTACGCACGTGCGTGTTGGTGCCGTGTCGCCGTGTCGCAAGGGAGGCGCCGACCCTGCAACTCGCGCCTTTCCTACTTGCACACTCCTTTGCATATCAATAGCGCGCCCGGCCGCCCGCCACTGCGCCACACTACCTGTGCCTGGCTGCCGGCATGAGTACGATTTGGCTTGGGCGCGGCAAAACATCTGCTCTCAACCTGCAGATGACACCTGCCTCGGCCCCCCGCCCGCACGGCGTCGTCTGCAAGGATGCATCTCCCGATGCCGCCACAGGCAAGGTGGGGCCCACACCCTGCCCCTTGCAGTTGATGATGTTGACACTGTTGGGCGTGCTGCGACTGCCTCACACGCAGGCCGACCTCTCTAGTCTACACAACACGGGCGCCGTGTCACGCCGGCGGGCACGCCCGGGGGGGGGGGCAGGTGAACGGGCCGCCCACCGCACACGCCGAACTTCTCCTGCCGCGCCATGGGCCTGGCTGGCCTGGCGCACCCCGCCCATATATGTAGCTATCTTGCAGTATCCCAATGAAATAGCATGTCCAAGTTGCTGCGTGGCCTGACCTTGCTGGGGCAGATGGGCGCACCACACATCGCCGTGCCGGCAGGGCATCGTGGCTCGGTCGCGCTCCGGAAGGTTCTGCCAGCAGAGTCGATTGCCACTTGATGGTCTAACCCGGTTTCGATAGAACCGGACTTGTCAAGAGCCGGGTCGGGCGGGTAAGCGCACGTAATTACCTGATGGGTTGGCCGATCGTGGATCGAATACTTTCGGCGCCGAATACCCCTGTCAACGCGCGCATTAGTTATGCGAGTAGCTTTCAGATATACGCACGCATAGAACTCGACCCGATTCTCTCTCCTGCGTGTTTTCGTAGTCGCTCTGCCAAACCCCAATTCGTGGCAGCGGCGCGTAAATGACCCAACATAACGACCCCAATACAATGGAAAAAAAGGAATCCGCTGCTAGTGACAGTCTCTGTGACCTCGCGGTCACTGCGCGGTTCGTCAGCTCGCACGCGCAGGGCCACCTGCAGCCCGCGGCTGCTGAAAATGTCCAGGGTTCATCACAGCAGTCGAGTGGTACTTCTTCCTCGCCGGCCGTGGGCGTCGCCATCGATTTCGGGGAAGCAGCCAACCCGGCGCCAGGCTCCAAGCTGGAAGATGCAGCTGCCCTCAGGGCTGACGTCGAGGCTCCGGAGGTGCCCACAGTAGCGCGACAAAGCGAAAAGGTCCTAACCTGGATGCCCTCGTCGCAAGGGCTGTGCATGTCGAGCGCCCCAGCGTTGGCAGCGCGGAGCAAGCAAACGCAAGGCCATAGCTTCAAGAATGCGCCTAAAGCTGAGGAGCACAGAGAGGTGCGCTTCACAGACGGCTTAAAAGCCGGGTTGCGTAGGCAATACTCGGTGTGCATTAACCCGCTTTTGACCATCCAGCGGGGTTGACCCGCTACGCTCCTTCCCCGCAAGTTTCATTCGCCGACTAACTAACAACACATCATATTTCGGGCTTGCAGTGCGCGGCAGCCATCATCTTCAGCCCCAAGCAGACGTATGACCACATCGTGGCGACGGGTGAGCGATCCTCAAGGCTTGCGGGGAACACGGGCATATGGAGTTTGCCTGCACGAAGTGTGCTTGCGCGCACGCAGCGAGGCCAGGGGTGCGTAGAGCCCCCCCCCATCCCGCCCCTTTCCCCCTCTCCCTTCTCTTCTCGACTTACCTCAATACCCCCCGCCCCGCCTCCGCACTTGAACCTACAGGTGTGGCCAAGACGACGCTGCCGCTGTCCAAGCAGGTACAAGCGGTGTTTGTGGGCTTGGTGGTTTTGCTTGTCTGGGTTGGGTGGTTATGTTGCTTGAGCGATATCCGCCAAAGCTAGCGGCGCAGCCGAACCCAGCTCAAGGGTACCGAGGACAGCGGAGCGGGCGGGGGTGGGGGCGAGGAGTGCGGTCGGGAGCGGCGGTCTGGTTCGTGGGGGTGAGCGATGGTTGTGCTGCTGGCGGTGGAGGAAGGGTATGAAAGGCCGCGCGCCTACCATCAAAGCCCCCACGGAGAATGCGCTGTGCTGCTCTCAGCCTACGGTATCTGGGCAGGCAGTGGGCACGTGCACCTGACACACTGTGACGCACTGCCGGCTTCTGTGAATGTGAATGTGAACGTGGTTGCTTGCGGATTGCCGCCGCCATCACAACACAACACAACACAGGTCACGCAGGGCGTGCTGGCGGGCTTCTACATCTCGTTCAGCTTCATGCTGTGCATGACCGTGGGCGGCCAGGTGGGTGGGTGGGTAGGTTGGGTGGGTGGGTAGGTTGGGTGGGTGGGTAGGTCGGGTGGGTGGGTGGGTGTATGTGGGTGTGGTGGGTTGGAGTGATGGGTGGGTGGTGGTGTGGTGGGTGGTTGTGGGTGTGGTGGGTTTTCACGCATGGTCTTTGTTCTGTCTACACACACGCACATACGGCCGACCAGCCCTTCCTAAATGATGAGCAGCTATTGCTATTTTATGTCTGTGACCGGCAACCTGTTCGGTGTACCCCTCCTCACCTCACCCCTCCTCACCTCACCTCACCTCACCCCTCCTCACCTCACCTCACCTCACCTCACCTCACCTCACCTCACCTCACCTCACCTCACCTCACCTCACCTCACCTCACCTCACCTCACCTCACCTCACCTCACCTCACCTCACCTCACCTCACCTCACCTCACCTCACCTCACCTCAGATCACCACCATCCAGCGTGACTACCCCGGCCTCTACAACTTCATCCTGGGCTCTGTGGGCTTCCCGCTCGGCCTGACAGTCATCATGGTGCGTGTGTGTGTGCGCGTGTGTGTGCATTTGCGTGTGGTGTGTGTGCGGGTATGGACGCGGGGCCCTTGCCCGGGGGCGCCTGGGTTGTGGGTTTTAGGTTGTGGGTTGAGTGGATGGTGTGTTTGTCCAAGCTGAGAGGGGGCGAAGGGTGGGCATGTATGGTTTTCGGGGTTGGAGGGGGTAGCGTGTGGCGTGCCTGGGGCTGTGTGCAAGGGTGTGTCTGTAAGTGAAGGGGTAGCAGCTTGCGGACGTCCGGGCGTCCGTGCACGTCTGTGCGAGCATTCCGGAGACCGGGTCGTAGCGGGCGGCCGCAGCAGTCCATGTGTGCGTGTGTGTGTGTGTGTGTGTGTGTTGGTAAACGGAAACGGTGTGTGTGTGTGTGTGTGTGTGTGTGTGTGCGCGTGCGTGCGTGCGTGTGCGTGTGTGTGTGTGTGTGTGCGTGTGCGTGTGCGTGTGTAGCAACGGGTTTACGGCTGTCTGGGTGGATCACGTAATCGTGTATCTGAGACGCTGTCCAGTGTTAGCGGAAGAGGCCCACTAGCACCACAAAGAAACACGCATCGGTCTGGTAGTCCATGTCTCCCAAGCCGCAACGTGTGAAGAAGACGTGAAGAAGAAGAGAGTGTGTGTGTGTGCGTGCGTGCGTGTGTTAGAAAAGCACAAGGAGGAAGGTGCGTGCGTGTGTGTGTGTGTGTGTGTACTGTGTGCGTGCGTGCGTGTGTGTGTGTGTACTCTGTGTGTGTGTGTTGGTAAACGGAAACGGAGAGGAATCCCCGCAATCGCTCGCAGTTACTGACGGATACGCACCGAATACTTCTTGGACGGTACCGCGTAGCCCCGGTAGTCATACTTACCCGCAGAAATAGCCTGGAACCCGTCGGGCGTTCGCGAAGCAAACCGACCCCGACATGCACCCATATGCTTGTGACATGCGCCTAAAAACGTTTACCCAGCACGCCTAATTCCCTGATTCCCGCCCGCTGTCCGTAGTCTCACCTACAGGCGGCAGAGGAAGCATAGGCAAAGGGCGGCAGCGCGAAAGTGTCACGGGCATGGCAAAGAAAAAGAGGCGGCAATGCTAACGGCGTGCAGCAAGCAAGCTAACTAGACACGCAGCCCGCCCAATCCCAACCCAGGAAACGGCTGTGTGTGTGTGTGTGTGTGTGTGTGTGTGTGTGTGTGTGGTGTGTGTGTGTGTGTGGTGTGTGTGTGTGTGTGTGTGTGTGTGTGTGTGTGTGTGTGTGTGTGTGTGTGTGTGTGTGTAACAACGGGTTTACAGGCGGCCTGACGAGTCTCGTGATCGAGTACTCGGGACAGCCAGCGACAGCGAGGCATTTAGGCCACACGCTGCCGCTATCACGCGTCTCCCCTGCCCAGAGCGCAGCCAAGCTCCGGAGTCCACCGGGGGGACGCTCCAACCAACCTGGACCACGCCAGTAGCCTCAGAAGGGTTACTGCTGGTACTACAACGCAGGGCCCAGCAGGCTCACAAAGCTCTAGGCTGAAGGGCCAACACCGCAGCAACACGCGCACCGGACAGACGTCACACCGCACGCGACAGCACAGCGACAGGTGGCTACGGGGCTGAGTCCAGCGACCCCGCAGCCTTTCACAGCCTCGACAGCTACCTAACCAGCATTCGACGCCAGGGCAGAGTACGCCAAAGGGCAGCCACAAACGCGTCTGACTACTAGGCCGGTCTTGGCCGAAAAACGCCCGGGGTGCTCCGGCACCCAACCCACCCTCAGCTCCCGTGACCCGAAACCCTGGCGCACACTCCCCTTGACCCTCCCAGCCCTTCTCAACCCTGCTGGTCCCTAGATTCAGCCGCTATGTGTGTGTGTGTGTGTGTGTGTGTGTGTGTGTGTGTGTGTGTGTGTGTGTGTGTGTGTGTGTGTGTGTGTGTGTGTGTGTGTGTGTGTGTGTCTTCGCAGCCGCCCAGCGCCAGCTGCAGGCAAGGCGCCACAGCGCCCACGGCCACCAGCCACATCATAGGCAACCTGGCGAGCCGCTCCCAAACCTCCGCGCGCATAGGAAGTGACCTTGGAACAGCTTACAAGCACCATTGCGGCCATTGCCATCCGCCATCGTTGCCGTTCGTTGCCGTACACCCACATGCTGCTGCTGCTATACACGTACGTGCAGCCGTATTCTTAGTAAGACCGCACTCTGTCTTGCTCTGCCTTGCTCTGCCGTTCACGCCGCACGCGCCTGCTACGCCGCATGTACCTGCCGTACACTGCAGGTGGTTGGCGCCGACCTGTTCACCTCCAGCTGCATGTACATGATGACGGCCTGGATCGAGGGTCGCGTGGCCACCTACTACGTGCTCAAGGTGCGTGGGGCGTGGGGGGGGGGGCGGGGGGCGGGGGGAAGGAAGGTCGGAGGTTTGAGCGGGGGGAAAGGGCAGCGGAGGGAGGTTCCATTCTTCCCCTTTCCATCCTTCATCCATCCTGCTTTCCCTTGCGCCCTTTCCACTATCTCCCCTCCACCTCCGCTCAAACCTCCGCCCTCCTCCGTCTTCACACAGAACTGGTTCCTGGCCTGGTGGTGCAACCTGGCGGGCTGTCTGATTATGGCCCAGCTGGTGGTGTGGGCGCAGCTTTTCCACGGTGAGGTGGGAATTGGGGTGGGAATGGTGGCGTGGCAAGGGTGGCATGGCGGCGTGGTGGCGTGGCGTAGGGAGGGGTGGTTTGGGAAAACGGGATTGTGGGAACTTTGTCATGCTGGGATGAGGAAGCGAAAGGGAGCAGGTTGGTCTGGTCAGGTCTGGTCTAGACTTATCGGGTTGGGTTAGGTACAGAGGTGGCTGGAGGGGTGGGATGGGGCGGGGTGTAGGACGGGGCGCAGGAATGGTCACTGGGGCCTGGGTTGGTGCGCTAAGCGCCGCGGGGCAGCGTGCGTCTAACCCTAGGTTCCAACCCACAGCTATTTCTTCCCCATGTTCTTTCTGTCAATGAGTGTATGCCGTGCCTGTGCAAACACATACACGTACACACCCGTGCACGCAGGCAAGGAGTCCTTCCCCATTTTCCTGGCAAACAAGAAGACCAGCTACCCCTTCGGCGCCACCGTGGTCAAGGTGAGGGGGACGGGGCGGAAACGGGAAGGCGGCTGCCGGTACCACCGGCGCCGCATACCTACGGCCGTAGGACACAGCCGCGCTGTGCTCGCGCTGCCCCGCCCTGACGCAGCCAGCGCGCCTGCCTGCCTGCAATGCCATGCCTTGGCCGCCGTCCGCACAATGGGCGCTTGCTCGCTTCCCCGCCCCCCCACCAACTTTTCCGTGCACAATGACTGCGTTAACTAAGTCTAATACTGCCTGGAACACCGCTGCATCAACAAATGAAACGCAATCTCACAGGGCATCATTTGCAACTGGCTGGTGAACCTGGCCGTGTGGATGGCCAACAGCGCCCGCGACGTGACCGGTGGGTTGGGTGGGTGGCTGCGTGGCTGCATGTGGGCGCGTGTGGGCGGGCGGGCGGGGGCGGGCGGCCTTGCCGTCAGTCAGCCTTGTGGCTTAGCGGGCGGGCAGGCGGGCGAGTTGCCTGGCCGGCGGGCGAGAGCAGGCGAGCGGGCCGCATCGTGGAACGGCGAAAGCCGGCAGCAGCATGTCATATCCCCGCATTCCAGGCAGGCCACAGCAGCCGCCTTGGCTCCTCCATGCCGATGTGGTCGCTGGTCATGCTCCAACGCTGGGAGGGCATGTTAGCGATGTCGCACCCGGACGCTTGCCATGTCCTCCACACCTACACACATCGCCTAGCTCTCAAGTAACATGCATGGAACACCCTCGTGCCCCTGTCCTTGCGCCGTCCTCCCTGCGCCGCCCCCACCCCGCAGGCAAGGCCGTGGGCGTCTACCTCCCTGTGAGCGCCTTCGTGACGCTGGGCACCGAGCACGTCATCGCAAACCAGGTGCGTGTCGTGTCGTGTCGTGCCGTGCCGTGCCGTGCCGTGCCGTGCCGTGCCGTGCCGTGCCGTGCCGTGCCGTGCCGTGCCGTGTCGTGTGGTGTGGTGTCGTGTCGTGTGGTGTCGTGTCGTGTCGTGTCGTGTCGTGTCGTGTCGTGTCGTGTCGTGTCGTGTCGTGCCGTGTCGTGTCGTGTGGTGTGGTGTCGTGTCGTGCCGTGCCGTGCCGTGCCGTGCCGTGCCGTGCCGTGTCGTGTGGTGTGGTGTCGTGTCGTGTGGTGTGGTGTCGTGTCGGTGTGGTGTCGTGTCGGTGTGGTGTCGTGTCGGTGTGGTGTCGTGTCGTGTCGTGTCGTGTCGTGTCGTGTCGTGCCGTGTCGTGCCGTGTCGTGTCGTGCCGTGTCGTGCCCTGTCGTGTTGCTTATTATTGGTGCGTGGTTACGTAATTGTTAAGTGTCGTGCATGTGTTGCGCGTGCCTTCGTGTGCGTCCGTGCCCTTCGCGTGCGTATGCCGCTACGTGGATGCGTTGCTGCTTGGTGTGCGCTCGCACGAAGCTGCGCTGCCATGCGCCCTGTGGTTTCGCCCGCACTGTTTCAGGACGCACGCGCCAGGAAAGAAACAAACAGAAACACGAAGACAATCATGCTAACTGCCCCAAAACCCAATCGAACACAGTTTGAGTTGTCTCTGGCCAAGATGCTGGGTAGTGGCATGTCGCTCAAGACCATCATCGGCTCTAACTGGGTGCCCGCCACCATCGGCAACATCATCGGCGGCGCATTCTTCGTCGGTACCCTGTACGCAGGTGGGTGGGTAAGCGCGTGTCCCAAGAGGGCGGGGGAAGGGGTGATCGTAGCGATGCAGGGGTGGGGTGGGGTGGTGGGGTGTCGGCGGTTGAGCTGGGCGGCAGGTGCGGGTGCGGGAGGGTGGCGGTTGGGCTGTGGACGGCGTACGGCATACAGTGTACCGTGAAAGCGTTTGTGCACGTTTCCCTAGCTTTTCCACCCTCACTGCCATTTCCATGTGCGCCGTACCCACAACCCATCCACCCGCCCACCCACAGGCGTGTACGGCACCCTGTACGAGCGCATGTGGCTGCGATGCCTGCAGGTGGGGAGGGAGGGGAGGGAGGGAGGGAGGGAGGGAGGGAGGGAGGGAGGGAGGGAGGGAGGGAGGGAGGGAGGAGGGAGGGAGGGAGGGAGGGAGGGAGGGAGGGAGGGAGGGAGGGAGGGAGGGAGGGAGGGTTGTGATGATTCCTGGCGGCCGGCAATGGCCACACGTGCGCGACCCCCTCTCACATACCACACGCCACGCCACGCCACGCACATAGGCCTACGTGTTCCTGCTGCCCCGCTCGGTGCGCGAGAGGATCCACGCCACCCGCAACGCTGTGTACGAGAAGTGAGTCAGGCTTGGCCGGATGGGGCCCCAGTCAGTCGTACCATATGGCGCCGTACATGCCGCTTTCAGGCCGGCACCTTGTCCCGCCGCCAGCCCGCCACGCGATCTTTCCCTTCCAGGTTTCCAGGTTGCCATAACGCATGCGCCTCACCACCCGTCATTGCGCATGCGCCTCACCACCCGTCCGTCCTTGGCACCCCAATTTGAGAATTGGAATGAACCACCCACCCTGCGGCCCCCATCCCCACCCCTACCCCCACCATCACCTCCACCACAGGCTGTTCGGCTGGATTGACTGGGACTACATCACCACCGCCCCCGCTGACGTCATCAGCGAGACGGCGGGCCAGGACCTGAACGAGGACTCGCCGGGGCCGCACGACCTCCGCCACCACCAGCAGCACCAGCAGCTGGCCAAGGCCAGCGGCGCCGACGCCGCGAACGGTGAGTGGCGATAAGTCAGCCGCCGTGTTTCCATCCGGGCTCGCGATTGGGCCTCAGCCTTGACACGGCCGACGTATGCACGGCCGGTCATGCGTGCATGCCTTGACCTTTGACCTTGACCTTTGACCTTTGACCTTGACCTTGACCTCGGGGCAAGCGCACAGTGCTTATTATTATAACTGGCAGGTGCCTCAGGTCTGTTAGCAACCTGACGAAACGCATGGCGTACGTCGCATGCCATGCGTGCGTGTCCCGGTCGATGCCACGCTTCCGTAGTTCAATGGCCTGCGCTAGCCGCTCGCACGCACCAAGTAATGTGCACGAACACATGTGTTACTCCGTTGCTTTTTCGTTTCGCCTCGCTGCTGCTGCTGCTGCAATAACCACAGGCCCGCTCGACCGCAAGACGGGCGCCAGCACCACCGGCGGCGGCGCCAACAGCCAGCGCGGCGGCGGCAGCGTGTCGCGCGCCGCCACCTCGGGCCTGCGCGGCAGCGGCCCCGGCCGCGCCATCAGCAGCTTGCTCGCGGAGGCGGTGCGCAACCCGCCGCTCACGCCCTTCGAGCGACAGCGCACGGAGGCAGCGCTGGGCTCGGACGTGGTGTAGGCAGGCGGTGGGGGCAGTGGCGGCAGCCAGGCGTCCGACAGGCGGGCGGGTGGGTGGGCAGGTGGGAGGGGCATAGGTGCCGTGTCAGCAAGGCGTCTGACTGGAGCACGCCTGTCTACTACGCGCGAGTGGGGGCGGCTGTGGCGCACTCGCAGAGGTGCCCTCGCTCGGCAGCGAAGTGGCTGGCTGGCAGCCGAGCAACAGGAGCAGGGGCGACGGCAGGGCGGCTCCCGTGGCTGCGCCTGCTCGGCTGTATGTGGGGCTGGCGCGCTCGCAAAGGAAGCGGTTGCTGGTCTAGTCCGCTCTTCGGGCGGCGCTGCCCGCACGCGTGAACTCGGGCTGGCTAGAACCACCTGGGTGCTGTGATTACATGATCACTGGCATGATCAATATAAGTAGGAATGGGTGCGATATGCATGTTGGCTGCATGCATTTGCACCACTCAGCCGCATATTATGTATGTGCGCCTGCAGCAGCCGCGGGGCACGACAAAGGAGGCAGGGTGAGCATCTGGCCTGCCGGTACGGCCCCCGAGCACGCAGTGTCACAAGTGCATGATCGGGCTGCTGTTGCTATTGAGTGTTGGACAGGAGAAGGGCGCGCATGCGCTTGAAGTCTGTGTGTCCTATCGCGCCTGGTGTGCTGGGCGCTACACGCATGTGCGCCACGCCCAGCATGGTGATCCGTGCCGGCGTGTTGTCTTTTGCTGTGGTTGTGGTTGCTATGCGGTTGCTCTACCCAAGCGTGCCGCCCTCACGTCGTGGGTGACTGGGGAGGCCGGACAAGGCTCCGATGCTGCATGGCGTGCTTTGCTACATATTTGGTGCTGGCTAAGGTGGAGGCACACGCATACAGTTGGTTCGCGCGTGGCGGTCATGGATTCAGGGTCGGTAGTTGACCCCGGCTGCTGGCGTGCGGTATGGGCTGGGCGGGCAGCGGTGGCCCCACCCAGCCCAATGATACGCATGGATAAGAAAGGCATGGGATTGTTGTTGCATTCGTGGTCATGACACACGCCTTGGCAGGTATAAAGCAATAATAACCATGGAAAGTGAGCTGACGTGCAGGGCCGGGTGCATAGGCGCGTGGGGCTTGCGGCGGCGCTAAGGCTCGACACCGTAGCCGCACAACATGGACACCTTCTTCAGTCTTTCATTGCGAGCGGGGGTTGCAGCGATCGAGTTTGACGTCCACGAACAGGTTGTGAGTGTGCCGACATGCGAGTGAGTTCCATTCCACGGCGAACAGGGCGTGTACGGGGGCGCACGGGAATGCAAAGACACGTTTGTGCCGATGTGTACCGCAGACGGTAGTTTGCGGCCGAGTTGTGCACAGCATCTCCGGAACAAGGGTGTGCTTCTCACACACACGCACACAATGCCAGACTGGCCGGGTGCAGTAGGGCAGCGGCAGGGCAGGTGTTGCAGGGCCTTCACTTACTGACTCAGGGACACCAACAGTTGAGTTTGCGGATTTCTGGTATGCATGAGACTGGGCATGGTGCGACGTAATTCCCCATGGACGCTGCGGTAGGAGGTTGAGCGACGGAATTGTTGAGACAGAACGTTGTGAGGAGAGTATAAATCGAGGACGAAGAGTGAAGTTACGATTGGGCTAGGGCATGGGGCTGAATTTGTGGGTGGCTGTGTGGGCCACTTAGGTAGGGAGGCGAGAGGCCTCTGCGTGCTTGTGAGATTGGTGCTGGTGCGAGTGAGGGAGGTTCAAGCGAGGGAAGAAATACGGCGTGACTTTACACGGCAGCCTCCTCCGAGGTGGTTCGCCTACAAATGGACTAGTGCAATGACCCCCGACTCGCGTGTTTGCAGCGCGCGTGTGCATCGTCTCCCCCACACATTGTGGGGTTAGCCCGTGGGGCATCGACCCAGAGCCTTTAGGGCGGCTGCGGGGCTGCTGGGCTGTGCGAATCCGGTTCTGGCAGGCAGGGCAGTTTTCCGTTGGCTGAACCTTGAAGCCTGTACCGCTGCTTGTGACAGCAAAACCCATTGGTCAACTCATAAACCGTATGTGGGAGCTCTTTCGTTGCTACAGTGCCATGGAATGCTGTGCTGGCGTTGCGAGTAACTCCGCGTGGGGTCTGACCTCGGAAGGCAAGCAAAAGCAGTACGTATTGTTCAGTGGTAGCTAGTATGTGTATCTTGCGCTGCATGTAAAGCTCTGGTACATAGCCCTGGTACTGCCATTCTGCCAACATGATGCCTTATTGCACTGTGCATCCGCCCAAGATCCACAGTCTACAGAGCCATACAACCCAACATCTAGCTCGTGAAGTGCGTCGGCGCGTCTCCCTTGTAAACACTGCAATCTCGGGCGGGCGTGCGGGCGGGAGGTGGCGAAACAGCACTGGACCTCCGCCTGCCGCCTGCATCAGCAGCAGCGCCCCCAGTAGCCGCAGCCCTACGGTGCACGAGCCGCCATGCATGTCCCTCACCTACAACCTCCACGGTCCCCCGCCACCACAACTCCTCTCACAACTCCTCTCACGTATTCGACGACGCAACCGCGACCAGCGCCACGTATGACGTGGCAGTGCCCGTTTCTGCTAGCTGCTGGCGCTCCACGCTCTGCATCAGGGGTGCCGCGCCGCCGTTTGCTGCGCGGCCCGACAGTGCGCCGCCGCTCCCCGCGTGTCCTCCACCGCATCGCCCTCCTCCTCCTCCTCCTCCTCCCCCTCACTTGTTCTCCTCTCCCTTCCCTTCCGCCCCCGCCCCCGCCCCCGCCCCCGCCCCCGCCTCGGCCTCCACCAGCGCCGCCGCCAGCTCCTGCTCCAGGCGGCTCAGCAGCTGCGGCTGGGCACGCAGCCTGGGCAACAGCCCCACGGCGCCCATGTTGTCGCGCACCTAATAGGCGTACAGCGGGACCAGTGGACGAAGTGGTGTTCGATACAAGGTAGAAAGGCGATTACAAAAATTCAAGGTAACGAACGCGCGATGTGGTTAGATAGCTGGGTGGCAGCGACGCGGCTATGGCATGTGCTGCGCCCTCAAGAAACTGCCAACCCCGATAATCAGGAGAAGCCCGCCGCCCCGCCGCCCCGCCGCCCCGCTGACCTGCTCCACCTTGCTTGCGCCTGAGAGCCAGCAGGGGGACACGCAGGCAGGGCACGGCAGGCCGAGGGGTTCACAGCCTCAGCGCCTCATATAGGGCAGCGAAAAGCAGGCAAGCTAGCATGCTCCTGTGTAGTTTGGACTGTGTTTGACAACCCCCCCCCAGTTCCCCCCCTGCGGTCCTCCTTTCCCGTTCTACAAGTTCCTCTTGTGACGGAACCAACATGTCTCCCTCCCACAGTCCCACTGGCATTCCCACCTCCCCCCCCCCCCCCGATATTCAGTAGCTCGCACAGGCGGCTGCGTTTCCCAGCTGCAGCGCAGTCGTGTTCGCACTTTGTTTCTCACCGGGACTGTTTACCAGTACCCCCCCCCCGCCTCCGTAAGCTTCACACTCGCATTTCACACCTCCATACGAACTCCACGCGTTGGGCCATTCAGCCGGCATCTGATTCGTAACCCCGCACCCCGCACCCCGCACCCCGCACCCCGCACCCCGCACCCCGCACCCGCACCTACCCGTGATTGCGGTGCTGACGCGGGGGTTGGTCAGCGTCCAGGCCAGCGCCAGCTGCGCGGGGCTGCACCCCAGCTCGGCCGCCAGCGGCTTGAGCCGCTCGGCGGCGGCGATGTGGTGCGCGCGACTCTGCAGTTTGGCCTGCGGCAGCGGGGAAGTGTGTGTGTGTGTGTGTGTGTGTGTGTGTGTGTGTGTGTGTGTGTGTGTGTATGTGTGTGTGTGTGTTAGAAAAGCACAAGGAGAGGAAGGTGTGTGTGTGTGTATATATGTGTGTGTGTGTGTGTGTGTGTGTGTGTGTGTGTGTGTGTGTGCGTGTAACAACGGGTTTACAGGCGGCCTGACGAGTCTCGTGAGCGAGTACTCGGGACAGCCAGCGACAGCGAGGCATTTAGGCCACACGCTGCCGCTATCACGCGTCTCCCCTGCCCAGAGCGCAGCCAAGCTCTGGAGTCCACCGGGGGGACGCTCCAACCAACCTGGACCACGCCAGTAGCCTCAGAAGGGTTACTGCGTGTGTCCGTGATGAGGCGCGTGATGAGGCGCGCGAGATGCGCAATGTGCAATGTGCAATGTGCAATGTCGTGGTGCCAACAGGGCGTCAGTAGGGATCCAGGGGAATCCGGCGGTGGGCAGGGGTTGGGGGTTGGGGCCTTTCAGGGATAAGGCCCCGCACACCCACACGTTACATATATGTACCTTGTGCGCCTCCATCGCGAGGCGGCTGCCCGCGGGCGCCGTACCGCCGCCGCCTCCGTACTTGCCGGTGAGGATGCCTGAAGCCAGGGGGCTCCACACAGTGAGGCCCAGCCCCGGATCCGTGTCGTACAGGGGCGCGTACTCGGTCTCCACCTGGCGAGAAGGGCGGGCGGGGGGGGGGACAGGAAAGTCAGGTTGGGGGGATCCATACAGACGAGGGGGAAGGGGGGGAGCAAAGAAAGAAAGCGTCCAGTCCAACTTCATCCACACACACACCACACACGCACACGCTGCACCACCTGCTGCACACGTACACACACGTACACACGTTCCTGTCTCTTCGCACGCACAAGTCTTTCATAGTACTCTCCCTTGTTATCTCTAACACACGTACACACACATCACAGCAGTTCCCATAGTTTCCTCCCTTGTGATCTCTAACACACATCACAGCAGTGCATCTATGCCCACGCACCTTGTTGCGCTCAAACAGGTTGTACTCGGGCTGCTCCATGACGGGCGGCTGCAGGCCCAGGCGCGCAGCGATGGAGCGGGCCTGGGTGAGTGGGTGGGTATCGGGGTGGGTGGGTGGGTATGGGGATGGGCGGGCCTGGGTGTGTTTGTGTGTGTTAGGGCGGTTGTCCACTCCATCCCTGCCTACCTGCGAGATCTGCTTCGCAGACCACTCGGATGTGCCCCTGCATGGGCGGCGCCGTCATGCGGCGGCGGCGTTTGATTGTGCAGTTGAGAGTGTCAGAGAGCACTTGGTGTTCGTACGTGCGGTGGTGGGGGGGGCCGTGTTTGCACCTGCATGTCACGCGACACTCTTGAAGACTGGCACACGGGTGCAGCACGCAGACGCGCAAGACACGAGACCAACCACAATTTGCTCCCAACCCCATTGTTCCGCTCCACCCAGTCGTCCCCACCAGCACCAGCACCGTCAGAGCTACCTAGTACCACAGCCGCCCACAGCCGCTCACCAGTACAGCGCCCAGCCGCGGTCCAGGCAGTGGTTCATGGCGCGGACCGTCTCCTGCTTGGTGCGGCGCAGTGCAGTGCAGTGCAGTGCAGTGCAGTGCAGTGCAGTGCAGTGCAGTGCATCAGGTGAGCGCATGAGGAGTGCATTGCATGCACGCATGCATTGGGATTGAGTCGTTGTGGTGGGGAATGCAGTGCATGCTCGCTCATCACAGCCCTCACCCCCCCCCCCCGGTCTAGCTATCTGCCAACCTAGCCAGCTAGCTAGCTAGCTACCTGCGCGCGTGTCTAGGTGCGTGCTTGCCCACCATCCACACCCATCAGCACCATTCAGCACCAAGCACCCACTCACCTGCCTATCTGCCAGTTGCGGCTCATCTGCCCCCATCACAGCACACGCACCTAGTAGTACCTATGCACCTTCATTCACACACCCATCCACCTACCTCGATGGGCGTGTCGGGGTCGGGGCGGTGGCAGAACAGCAGATCCACGTACCCCGTCTGCAGCCGTGACAGGGCCGCCTGCTGCCGAGGTGGGTGGACACGACACGCATGGAAGGTAGGAGGCAGGACTCATCAGCAGGTGTGGGTGGACAGGTGTGGGTCGACAGATACGAGAGAGGGAGGAGAGGGAGAAATGAGCCCATAGCCCCTCCCCCGCCCGCCTGTAGCTCGGCACCCACAAAGGCGCCCCCACAAGTGCCCCCACTGGCGCGCCCACACACAGGGCGCCCCCACTGGCGCCAGCTCACGTGCCGCTACCGAATAACTAAAATCTATCTAGCAGTGCCTCCCCAGTCCCATCTGTACGTACGTACGTACGTACGAACATACGCGCCTGGACGCCCTCGATGATGTGTTTGCGGCTGAGGCCGCGGTCGTTGGGCCCCGGTCCGCCCCAGAAGATCTTGGTGGACAGGACCAGGTCGCTCCGCTTGAGGCCCAGGTCCTGTGGTGCGGTCCAGGGCAGGTAGGGAGTTGAGGGAGGGACGGAGCGAGGTAGGACGCAGGCCGGGGTGGCGCTACCATGTGTGGGGCATAATGCGCTTTATGCTTATGTGCATCATTCATTCACTTGAGGGTTTTTGGAGAGAAGGTCACTCACTATGCAACCCTGGTGCGGAGGACATCACTCGACCGAATGCATGCATGTGTGCCGATGGAGTGGTCCTTGCATGCGCGTTGGCAGGACGTTGGCGCGCAGGCTCAGCACGGCACTCGGGGGCGCGCGCATTGTTACGCCCACCCTAATGCCCTCCCCGCTTTTGTTGCGTGATATCACGCGCACACGCGCACGCACACTCGCACGCACACGCACACGCGAGCACGGTCACGCACGCACGCAGTCCATGCACACACACGCACACACGCGCACGCACCCGGATGGCCTGCCCCATGATGACCTCCGCCTCGCCGTCCGCATACACCTCGGCGTTGTCGAAGCTGCGTCGTCGGCGATATTAGAGGCATGCGCGTGTGAATGTGTGTATGTTATGAAAAGCTCTGTTAGGACGCGTCACCACGTCCCGGCAATATTTAAGCCACTGTAGCATGGCTGTGGATGGATGGGTGCCGCTGCTGCAGTTGCGTCAGCAGCCCGCCTCAGCCCGCCACCTAGCCCCCCCCTGCCCCCACCCAACCCACTCACAAATTGATGCCCGCGTCCACGCACGCCCTGATCAGCTCCTTGGCCTGTGCGCGTGCGCCCGCGTGCCCCCCCCTTATGCATTGGGTTTGGTTTAGTTTGGACTGGTAACCACAACCCCCCCCCCCCCCCACACACACACACACACACACACAAACACACGCGTACACACTCGTTACGGACACGCATACACACTCGTGTGTGGCTGCTGGAAGTCATCATCCTACATGCTGACAGCTGATAGGTTCCGTCTATGTTCTACTGCCCTGACGTAGGTCGAAACCCGCGCCCCTGCAACCACCATCGGACATGGTGTGCGCCTGGGCCGCCTCGCAACCGCCGACCCGCATCAGACCCTAGCCACCATCGCCACACCACAAGGCCCCCGCCGGCTGGTCCCTGCAGCCCCTCCGGCCCGTCCAGCCCGTCCGCCCTTCCGGGCTTCCATACACAACCGCCCATCTACCTACCTGCTCCAGATCCGCCTGGCTCTTGAACGTGGTCCAGGCACCGTACGACAGAGCACTGACCTGCAAGCCAGGAGTTCATTGAGAGAGAGGTCGTGTGCGTGCGCACCGAGTGCTGTACGAGTCGGTGCATTCCTCATTACCGTCGCATGCAGGGGTCCCCTGGTCGCATGTTCTGCATGTTGGGCCGGCTCTCGACGCTGCTACTAGCTAGAGAAGCTCCAAAGCCGGTAGGTAGCCATCCAGCGCTGGGCACGACGACCAGGAGCGAAGGCATGCTCCGTCAGGCCCAAACGCGCAGCCGCGGCCCGTGGGTCGCTGCGGCGTGATTGCACCACGCAACCGCCCGCGAGGTATCGGGGCCGATATTTGTTTTGAAATGAGCGCACGGCAGGTGCTGGGCAGTGGCACCAACGGCCTGCAGTGGCGGAAGAAGGCAGGGGGAAGGCGCACCGCGCACGCATACCTTGAGGCCGGTCTTGCCCAGTCGCCGGTACTCCATCGTTGCCGCCATAAGTACGTTCCTTGTAATTTTGTTATTGCCCAAATGGCACAAGCTCCCGGTTTTGGTGTTCGCTCATGCCGTCGACGTGTTATGCATGCCGCACAGCCCAGAGCCCCTATCCGCACCCCCACCCCCCAAGCCTCGCGGCCCTTCAGCAGGCGTGCCCCCGAACGCGTACTGAGTATCAGTCAAACACTCTGCCTACACAGCTGCATACACATGATCAGTTCCGCATGGTTCGACCTCGGTGTCAGCATGGACCGCAAGTTTTTTGGTCGATTCGTTCACCAGGCACGAACTGTAGACATTATAGAAGGATGGGCCTGACAATGAAAATGTTGTCAATTCCATGTTGAGACGCGGCCATGCAATGCATGGATGGGGCCGCCGGAGTTGGCGTGGGGTTCACAGTTCGACACAATGTTTTGAGCTAATGGCCGACAAAACACCTCGCACAGCCGGGGCAGCAGATCTGCGCATTCAAAAGATAGCTATATATTCTAAGCTGCGTATTCTACGCACGCACACATAGACGTTTCTGCGGGGCTCCTACTGAAAACTCAAGTGCTGGAGCTTCGTGTAATACCCGCCACATAACCTCTAAGAAACTTTCAGGCTCAAGCAAATGACTTGAGCAAGGGGCGCGCCAAGGGCGGTGTTGGCCGGAGGCGGAGGACCAAAGCGACGATGGGCAAAGGCGAGATTCCTCGCGCTCGGCGCGCGGAATGGAGCCTTGCGGAGCTGTGCTCCATAGCGTATGCGCACGCGCACGTCGGTAATAAGTGGTAAGTCGTGAGTCGGTCGGTTTGCCGCTCAGCTCCCGTCACCGGCAACGCTGTGAGTAGTGGCTGGTGCGAGCTGACTAGGATCTAGACATCATATTACGCATGGTGAAATGGTCTGCGAGCTCAAAGCGCTGCGTTGAAGCAGCTGGGGGAAGCACCCACCGCCTCAAAACCAGGCTTTTGCGCTGGACCCGAGCATGCTGATTATAGAACATAGCACAGTTAAGCACTCGATACAGGCCACATGACGTTTAACGCCGGGGTTTGGAAGTGTGCGGGTGCCGCAACGCGGCTCACGACGATGTGCTAGGTGCTTCACGGAAATCAGCGAGGCGGGCCACAGTTGCTGCGCAGATTCATGTGGGGTATTTGAAGGGCGGCCCTGCAGCGAGTTCAGGGAAAGGCCCTGACCGACTGGTGACCTCCTACGACGCTGGCGCGCTCCGCTCCCGTTTCGCTGGGCCGTGGAGCTAGCGCAGTAGTAACGCCCTTTCCGACCAGCGCTCCCGGCAGTGCACCTCGAAACAGCACCGCCGAAAGCTGTTCGGCGGCAGCTATGCAGTCGCTGCGGGTGCGGCGGCGCTCAGTGTTCTGCTATGCCTTTCAGTCCCCGCCCCGCCCCGCGCACGTGACCCGCCCATGCGCCGACGCACCCCAAACTCCCTAATGCCCGCCTCCCCTGTGCCCTCCTGCGTCGCGTCACAATGCAGGGCGCTGATCGCGAAGCACTTCCGCTCGCGCTCCGACTACGACATCAAAAACATCTTCTACAGCACGCTGCGCCGCCAGAACCCCACGCCCGCTAGCCTGGGGCTGTGGACCTACGCCAAGCTTGTGGGGCCCACGTGCTCCGACAAGGCGGAGCGGCTGAGGGCGCTGGAAATCGCCAAGACCGCCTCAGAAAGCGCCGACCCCATGACCGCCATAGCGCTGGTGCAAGGCGCGGGGGCAGGGTCGGGGTCAGGGACGGGCGACGCCAAGGGCGGCGGCGGCGGTGATAGCGACGCCGGTGGCGCCGACGGTGGAGGTGGCGAATGTGGGGCAGGCGGTGACGGCGTTGGCGACGGCGGTGACGGCGTGACAGACGCCGCGGTCGCCGGAGATACGGGCACAGGTTCGGATGGCGGCGATGGGGATGGGGATGGGGAGGCCGGCGGCGAGGCGGCGCTGCTGGAGGAGGCGTATGGCGGCGGCGACTCCGGGGGCGGCGGCGTGGCCACAGCCTCCGCCTCCGCCACGCCAACGCCAGGGCCGGCGGGCGAGCACTCGCCGGCTGCGGGCGCGGTGGCAACGGCGGTGGCGGCGGCGGCCAGGGCCACCGGCGAGAGCAGCCCCAGTGGGCGGTGGGTTCTTCTCCGCGACGTCGGAGCGCTGCGGTTCGTCAAGTCGGCGGCGGCGTCTGCGGCATCGCGCGGCGCACGCTGTGCTGCCGCGACGCCCGCCGCCGCCCCCGTGGTGGCGGCAGCCAAGGCTGGAGGCGCGGGAGGCACCGGCGCCGGCGCCGCGGCTGCGGGCATGGCGCCGGCGGGAGGGCGGTTGCAGGAGGCGCGTGAGGACGGCGACTGCGCCGGCGCGGAGGACAACCGAGGTGGAGTAGGAGGCGCCGGCGGTGGTGCCAACGGAAACGCGGCCCATGCGGCCTCTGGGGATGCGCCTGTGGGTGCCGCGGAGGGCAGCGACCCGCAGCCGCCGGCACGTGCAGGCTCAAGCTCCCTGCCCTCGGCAGCCGCCGCCACAGCCACGACGTCCGCGGATGGGGCAGCCGCCGACGCCGCACCGAAGCTCGAGCCGCTGGACCTGTCGGACCTGTGGGTGCGGCTGCAGCAGCAAAACCAGCAGCAGCAGCAGCAGCAGCAGCAGCAGCAGCAGCAGCAGCAGCAGCAGCAGCAGCTGCCGGAGGAAGTGCTGCAGCGGCTGAAGGCCCAGTTGCAAGAGGTGCAGGCACAGGCCTCAGGCAAGCGCGCAGGCGACGCTCTGCCCGAAGCGCCCACCTACGGCAACGCCTCTGCGCACGCCGCCGCCGCCGCCGCCGCCGCCGCCGCCGCCGCCAGCAACACCAGCAACGGCGGCAGGAAGAAACGCAGTCGCGAGATCGAGGACCTGCTGCGGGTGGAGCGGGAGCAGGCGGAGGCGGACCAGCGCCGCCGGCTGCGGCAGCAGGAACAGGAGGAGCTGCGCGAGCTGCAGCAGCAGCAGCAGCAGCGGGCGGCGGCCGCGCAGAAGGCGGCGGCGCAGGCGGCGGTGGCAGCCGCGGCGCAGCGGGCGCGGCAGGCGCAGCAGGCGGCTCAAGAGCTGCTGACAGCAGCTCGTGACGGCGGCGGCGGCGGTTGTGGCAGCATGGGCGGCCGCGTGAGTCTGATCCGGCTGGGCGCGAGTGGGGCCCGGACGCCGCTGAATGCTGCACACCTACAGCAGGTCGACGGCGGCGCGGGTGGCGCGGGCGGCATGTTGCCAGGAAGCCGCGGCGGGCCAGGCTCAGACGCGCTGGCGGTGCTGCGGCGTGTAGCGCTGAACGCTGCGGCCGGTTCGGCCGGCTCAATGGCGGCAGTAGAAGATGATGATGAGGATGCGGAGGCCGGTCTGCAGCCGCCTCCTCTGCGGGCCCAGGGCCAGGGCCAGGGCCAGGGGCCGCCGTCGCAGCTGGCGGAGGGCGAGTTGCAGATGCTGGTTCTGGGCCTTTCGCGGTACGGTCACCAGCAGCAGCAGCAGCAGCAGCAGCAGCAGCAGCAGCAGCAGCAACAGAAGCAACAACCTGCGCCGCCAGGACGGCACCCGCAACAGCAGCAGCAGCAGCAGCAGCCGCTGCTGCGGATCCAGCCGCACCTGCTGCAGCTGCAGGAGGAGGAGGAGCAGCAACAGCAGCAGCAGCAGCAGCAGCAGCAGCAGCAGCAGCAGCAGCAGCAGCAGCAGCAGCAGCAGCAGCAGCAGCATCAACAGAAGCTGCAAGAGAAGCAGCACCAATTGCAGCAGCTCCAGCACCGCATCGACCGCCAAGCGTCGATGCACGCGGCCGCGGAGGCGGCCTCTGTTGCGGCGGACCAGGCTGCTACGGCGGCGTCCGTTGCTGCTGCGGCCGCGGAGGCGGCCGCCGCAGCCGCCGCGGAGGCGGCTGCGGCTGCCAGGGCCGCGGCGGCAGCTGCAGCAGCCCTTGACAAGGAAGTCATAGAGGGGCTGGGCGACGCGGCCGCGGCGCTTGGTCTTCGGCTGGCGGCAAACGCGCAAACCGGCGGCTCGGGAAGGTTTGGTAAGAGCGCCCCGGTGCTTGAAGGGCTACTGACCGACCTGCTCAGTGGCAACAGGGCCACATCAGCGGAGGCTGCGGCTACGGCTACTGCTGCGGCTGCAGCTGCAGCTGACGCGGCCGTGATCGGTGTACGCGCGAACGCGGGCGCGCAGGCTGCAGCGTCAGTGTCTCTGGAACAGCTACAGCAGCAGGAGCGGCTGCTGCAGCAGCAATCCGACCTGCTACTGCCTTCGCAGTTTCCACGGCAGCGAGCAAGCGAGCGGGAGCAGCAGGACGTGCTGCTACAGCCTGAACACGTGGACCGGCTGGTACTGCTTCAAGAGCTGTTGCAGCAGCGGCAGCAGGAGCAAGCGCAACAGCAGCTGCAGCAACAGGGGGATCAGGGGAGTCAGGGCGAGCACGGGCTGCTGATGCGGCAGGAGCGCTTGCAGCAGCAGCAGCAGCAGCAGCAGCAGCAGCAGCAGCAGCAGCATTCTCATTTGCAGCACCTCCAGCACTTGGAGCGCCTGCAGCAGCTGCTGCAACGGGAGCAGCAACAACGGCGGCAGCAGCAGCAGCTACAGCTGCAACCACTGCAGAAACAGCCGTCTGCGGGCGGGCGCGCCGCCGCCACCTCGCCATGGGACAGAACGGTATCAACCTCTAGCGGGTCGGTGGACACTGAGAAGCTGCCCAGTTTTCCCTCCGGCGGCGTTGCAGCTCGCCAGGGCAGCATTCATAACCGCGACGCAGCAGTGCCGCCCACAGCCGGCGGCGGTGGCATGGCCGGCGGTGGCAGCGCAGCCGCGGCCTGGGCGCTTGCAGAGGCTGTGGCAGGGGCGGCTGCGACGGTGACCCGGCCAGGGAACGCTGAGGCGGCGGCCGCGCTGGCGGAGGCGGTTAAGACGGCGCTGGCGGCAGCAACCAAGGCGGCGACTTAGGGCGGCCCATGCCTCAGGGTGCGAGCGCACTGCGCCCTGCTACCTGGCTGCTGGCTGCTGAGAGCTGTGCCTTTCGTTTGAGGGCGATGCCAGGCCGGTATAAGGGCAGCATAGCACCGAGCAAGCGGTGCTCGGC
Source organism: Chlamydomonas schloesseri (assembly GCA_016834595.1). Taxonomy (NCBI): domain Eukaryota; kingdom Viridiplantae; phylum Chlorophyta; class Chlorophyceae; order Chlamydomonadales; family Chlamydomonadaceae; genus Chlamydomonas; species Chlamydomonas schloesseri. Next base: position 356,808 of record JAEHOD010000059.1, on the reverse strand, counting down.
CCTTGCACCTTGTTTTGCTTGGCAGCTTTTTACATCAACCAGCATTACGCTTAACGGCATTTTGGGGGCTGCGGTACCGGCATCATGGCCAAAGATCTGTATCCTGCATTCATGGCTTCGTAGATTGCGGCAGCAGATTGGCAGGTAGCAGCAGGCGCAGGGAGGCTGCACGAGGGCACTGGCTTATAGCTGGTCACCGGTGCCGCGTGAGTTTCGCTGCCCGCACTTGGTTCAGCAATATACATTAAGCGAGCGACAAAACAAAACGTATGCCAGCACTGAATGCTTTTGTTTTTCAAGTGCACCCAAGAAGGGTATGCTGGTGCGGTGCTCTAATGAGTGTGTGGCTCCGAAGGGGGTCTTCTTCCACCACAGCGTCATTTAACTGCTTGTGTCCGCGGGGGCCGTGGCGGCACCGCTTGCGTGCACAGCTGGAAATGCACGCGAGTGCAGTGGCGGTACGACCGAGCAGCGAATTGTGAAATCGTAAGGATACTGACGTCCAAGTAATTCCCAGTGTTTGCTCTGCGCGCAACCGCTGTCACTGGGTGCAGCGAACGCAGCAGGCCGTGGGCTGCGGTGCGGCAGGTGGTTGGTGGTGCGGCTCGTGTTGCCTGTGATGTGGCATGGGGGTGGGGGCAGCTCCTGTCGTGGTGTGGGGCTGACGTTGCAAGCGGCAGCAGGGGGCAGGAGCCCTCAAGGAAGTACGGCATAACGCATACATGAAATGAAGCCGTGCATGGGTGGGGTGATTGGATCAGTGGAAGCACTTCGCCGCTGATTTACTTTACTGGCTACAGCATCGGGCCTGCTCATGGGCCCTGTGGACAGAGAATGGAGATGCATGTACTGAGTGGTGCGTATGCAGAAACAATAAAACAAGTGGCGCGGTGATGCACTTGTACATACATGTTGATGCCGACAACGGCGCATCGCACAGCTTAGTGCTCACATCAACTGGGGGGTGGGGGTAAAAAGACATATGGATAGGTGTTGCTCGGCATCGCGGTAGTTCTGATGACTAATGAAAGCTCTGGAAACTGGTCACAATGGGTCCACTTTACTGGCGTCGCACACGCACATGCAACTTGTCACTCCGCATGCATTAAGAAAGGACGGAGGCGTGATGGGGGGAGGGGAGGGAGGGCGCAAACCATAGCTCCGCCTCCGTCATTGGGTTAGCAGTGCAACACCTCCGTGATACACTGCAAGCGGGGGCCGGTGCACGAGGAGGCCAATTCAGTGTTCGTGTGGCACAGCGTACATTGGGTGTGGTCGCAAGTGCAGGTGGCAAGGTTCAACGGAGGTGGTTCCTGGCAATCCTCCAGCTGCAGGTTTACACATAGCCGCCACGCAGAGGCACGGCTACCTCTTTTAGAAGGGTCAAGCGAGGCGTGTCCGCGACAGGCGGTTGGCACACAAGGGATTCGCGCAGCTCAATGGTAACTTGCTGTTTGTATGCAGTTTTAAATGCATGTATCTGGCAATTTTATAACGCTTGACGTGGCTAAAATGAGTGATTGAATGCACTTTGTATGTGAATCAAGAACACTGGTAGGAAGCACGCACAGCAACGAAGCGAAGGCTAAAGTAAGACTGTGTGTCATTGAACAGGAGAGGGTTGGCGCCAGTAAGAGTGCTTTCAGTGGCAGAACGGCCGCCGCCCTCAGCAAGCTCGGGTGCGGGCGAGCCAACGGAGTCCGGTGGGCGTGCGAATGTGCATGACTGTACGTCTGGCCAGGCAACGGAAGGACTGCAGCAGCAAATGTATGGTATGCGCACCAGCGCGCGCGTAATAAGCTGAACAGAGCGGGCACATGCGGGGAAATGGCAAGGGCCATTCACCCATGAACACATCCGGACCGTTGCTTTGGATCTCACCACGCGGCATGAACACATCAGGTTTGCTTTATATGCGTAGCCCGCTATGCTAAGTTCTGTGTGACATTTCAAAGCATGTGCCGTGGTCACGGTCTTCATCCCAATCCCTTGGCTTGGGTCGTAGCGGGACGTTGCACGTCGTGTTTGTGCGTAGTGCGGACATGGAGCCATGTTGTCAGGGTGCAGTTATGGATTTAATTTTTCAAATTATAGAACTGTAGTTCCACATGCTATTGCGGCGTTGTGCTGCGCGCGGTGTGTCTGCCGTGGTAGGGTGGATGGGCGATGACGGTTCCGAGAGGCACTGACGTGTAATTTAAGGGCACAAAGTCCTTAGCGCAGTGTGCGCTGCCCTTGTATGCCTCATAGTGTTTACCGAATGCATGGAAGCGCTTAATGATGCAGTGCCATGGTGTATCTGCACTTGCTGGTGCTGGTTTGTACCGCCGACCTCGTTATGCATTGCCTTTTCTAAAGAACTGAAGCACTGCGTCATCTACGGCGAAGTCGCCGCCTACAATCGTCTCTGTGCGTGTTGCCCGCGAGATTGGGCAGGGGTGGTGGCGAGCAGGGATGATGCGTCTATGCCGCCGTGGGTCTCGTTTGCAGGACGGACCGAATGCACCCGGAGTGGCTTCATTCACATGCGAATGGCTATGGAAGCGGCATATGCAATTGCTAGTGTTTGAAATGTTATTGAAGTGCGTTCGTTTTTACACGCGTGGCAAGGAAACGGATGCCCCACTGTTGATACTGACTGTGCACGGGTCTGCATTGCATTGCATGCGGTTTCACGCTACTGGTGATGATTGCTGAAGACTTCTTCCAAGAATGCGTCGGTTTGGCATTGAAGCTGCCCCATGGACAGACGCCACAAATTGAATTGGCATGTGATGGCCCGTGTGTGCCAGTGGGGCCTGGCAGCATTGCCTGCGCGAGTTTTCACATGGCGGCAGGGCGAGCATATGGCCGCGGCCCCACCGGCACACAGGCCTCGTTAGTTAGCTTGATTACATGCTGTAGGATGCCGTATGCAACAGTGCCATGAAGACAGAGGGAGACCGCGACAATCATAATGCGGGGCGGGTGGCACGTCGCGGATGTGCAACTAACACAACATGGTGTAAAACTAGCGCATGGTCTGTATGGTAATGATACGGCGCGAATGTGTCGGTGGTCTGCGGTCTACTTGTGTGTCGTTTGACAAATGCCGATTTCCACGACAAGTGCCGGGGGACTTGGTACACGTGTAATCACTACTGGTGTGGCCGTGGCCACGGCCACGCGGGTTTCACTCGGCGGCTGGGCTGAGTCCAGATATGGGGGCCGATTTTCACCCTACTCACCACTTCCGACAAGGATGCTGACCCGACTCACCCATGGAAAATGTGTTCATTTTCCGCTAGTCAGCATCCTTGTCGGTGGTGAGCGTGGCGTTTGGGGCCGGCCGTCCGGTGCGTTTTCCCAGCCAAACCCACACGCCAGCGTCGGTCCGGGTAAAACAATTTTGGAGCTTTGAAGCCCGTCATCTAACACGTATGTTATTCGTCTAATTTATGGCGGATTGTGCTCGGCAGCGGGCTCATTTGTGCCTTTCGGGGCACAAGTCGCGAAGTTGACCAAACCCAAAAACGCAAGAGGCCGCCCGTTGGGGCCAATGTCAGGTGCCGTCAATTATCCCTCTGACCAAAATGCAATTGCAAATGCAGCTGGCTTGATATGCTCAGGTTCGGCGTACGCGACAATAGCATTCCGACTTGAGTTACCTCACGTTCTAGAGCTCGAGGCCCATCCCAAAAGCATTTTATGTGTTCATAATATGCGTTGCTGGGCTCCTGCGGCGTGGACTCAGACTTGCCCTCGGGACTGGAGTGGGTCTGTGGGTGACACCCGCGTGGCCACGGGCCAACGGCGCTCTCGCAGAGCTCGTTCATGAAGTTGGCATGGGGCAAGAAGGCGAGTTCCCGGCGCTCTCGCAGAGCTCGGATCGTAGAAGGGGGCCCGGGGCGGGCAGCGTATATAAACCCCTAGATTGGCCTGAAAATGTCTACGCTAATAAAGCTTTCCTTGGGGGCCTACGCCGAAAAACCGCCGAAAAACGTAGGAATGGGGTGCCAAGAGCCGTGTCAGCGTAGATGGGCTGTACCAAACCCTAAGAAACGTCCACGATTTCGCCGGATTTGCGGAGAGTTTCTACGCATGTTACTGAGACAAGAGCACTGCGCTCTCGCCACGCGCCCACATTTGAGGTGGTTGCTGCCGGCCCAGGCAAACCCCCGGGCCTGGTCCATGTATACCGTACCGTACCGTGCCCATTGCTTTTATCTGACCATGCATGACCTCCAGTTGCTTGTGACTACCGTGGTCCACCCCCGGGGGAAACTGCTTTCGCACCTGCTCAATCAAAGAGGCCTTGGGCCCTTGACAAACAAACACAGGTCTTTCAAAAACCATCACAGTATACCTGGATGCCATGTATGCAATCCCCTAAGACCCCGACCCAGCCATGAAAGCACGCGTGGCCCTCTTACTGAAATCTCACTAGCTTCCTTTCCATTCATGCAGTTGTGCAGTTGTGCACATGAATGTGCGGCGTCGAGCCTGCACCCAGCACTTGCTCCCCTTCACACCCCTCTCCCAACCAGCGCTCTGACCCACCCCTCAGAACCCAAACATCCACCGGGAGCTGGCCGCCGCCTTCTTCTTCTCCGTGCTGCCTCCGCCGCCTGCTCCTCCTCCTCCTCCGCCACCACCGCCTCCACCTCCACCTCCAGCGCCACCACCGCCAGTGCCCCCGAGCGCACCCATCTCCAGGACCACCTGCCCGCCCGCGCCCAGAGGCCCACCTCCTCCACCTCCTGCGGCGCCCGTCGAATGCGGCAGCCCTGGCGGCATCCCTGCCGCCCCGCCACCACCCCCTCCTCCTCCGCCGCCGCCACCAGCAGCAAAATCCCCGCCTCCTCCTCCTGCTCCTCCTGCTGCTGCGCCAGCACCCATGACCCACTCGCGGGCTTCCAGCCCTAGCACCGGCAGCATGCCGCCACCCCCTGCCGCTCCGCTGCCGCTCCGCATGTGCCGCGGCCGAAGCACCACCGACGGCGATGACAGCGCTGCCGCCGCCGCCGCCGCCGCCGCCGCTGCCGTGGCCGCCGTGGTGGCTGTCGCCACGACCGCCGCCGCCGCCGCCTCCACCACCGCGCCCGCGCCCGCGCCTGCGCCGGCGCCGGGGAGGGTGCCGCTGCCAGCGCGCTTGGCGCGAGACGCTGCGCCGCCGCTTGCGGCGCGAGACGCCTTGCCTGCACCTGCCGGCCCTGCACCACCAGCCGTCGCCGCTGCCTCCTCCGCCTCAGCACCGCCGCCCTCGCCGCCGCCGTGGCGCCGCCCCCGCCGCCGTGGCTCCTGGCCCGCTAGTGCTGAGCCGTCGCGCGCCCAGGACGACCTCGCCGCTGCCGCTGCCCCAGCTGCTGACGGCCCCTCCCGCGAAGCCCTCGCGCTCCCCGCCGCAGCGCCACCGCCGCCGCCGCCGCCGCCTCCGCCCTCTCCTGCGGACTTGGCGCCCTCTCCGCCTGAGCGGCTCGAGCGCCCGCCGCCGCCGCCGCCGTCGCCGCGGCGGCGCTGTCTCTGCCCGTTGCCGCCGCCGCCACCGCTACTACTAGTGCCTTTCAAAGCCGCGCCGCCGACCGACAAATGGCCCGCATGGACACTGCTGCCACCGCCGCCGCTGGCGTGGTGGTGCTGGTGCTGCGCCGGGCCCGGCAGCAGCAGCGGCAGTAGCACGGCGTGGCGGCTGTAGTAGTTGGCTGTAGCCATGATCAGCAGTAGCAGGCGGGCGGCGATGATGAGCAGGCTGCCGTACAGCAGTCCGGACAGCTGCAGCTGCCGCCAGACGTTGCACATACGCATCAGGTCGCCGCCGCACCTGTGGATGCGCATGTGGGGTTGGGTTTGTGTGTTGTTGTTAGAGATCACATGGGAGAGAACCTGTGTGTGTGTGTGTGTGTGTGTGTGTGTGTGTGTGTGTTTGGTATGTGACGCCCAAGTGCCCGGGTGGTTCGGGAGTTTGCTGGGGCCCCTTGTTGCCCCGTGGGAGAACGTGTCGGAGGTGGGGAACGTGTGTGTGTGCGGGGCCACATGACCGCAAGCGCACGTGTGGGGGGTGTGCGGCTGGAGCGCTGCGTGCACGTGTGTTAACAGGCATGGCGGCCGGGTGGGGGGCAGAATACGGCAGGGAGGCCCAGCCGCCGAAGGCAGCCGCGTGAGGTGCGGTGTGAGTTGCGGTAACCGCACAGCGGTCTCGACAGGCCGCCAGCTCAGCTGCCCAGCCCGGCCACCCGAACAGCGCTCAGGAGCGCAACGCCGTGCCCGCCGCCGCTGCCGCCGCCATGCCGTGCGGCCCGCCACGCCCTTCACCGCGCCCTCCTAGGGGCGGGGCTGATGCCTGCGAGCTGGGTGCGGCCCAGGCTCTCTCCTACGACAACCAGCATCGCCCTGCGCCGTCCCGCCCTGCAGGCGTGCACCCACACAACCATCACCTGCGCTGCCCTGCCTACATCCCCGACCCCCGACATCTCCTTCTTTGTTAATTTAACATGCATGGAACCCCCCCCGCCCCCCCCCACCCCGCCCACCTCGGCCCCGGCACGCCGATGACTGACAGGTCCAGGCACACGTCTGGCGAGAAGGAAATGACCCGGTACAGCCTGTGTGTGCGTGTGTGTGTGTGTGTGTGTGTGTGTGTGTGTGTGTGTGTGTGTGTGTGTGTGTGTGTGTGTGTGTGTGTGTGTGTTAGGGATCACAACGGAGAGTACTATGAAAGAAAGGGCGCATGTGTGTGCGTGTGTGTATGTGTGTGTGTGGGGGGGGGCGAGGTAGGGAGGTAGGGACATAGTAGGGCGCAAGGTGTGGTGTATGTCTGGGAATGGAGGACTTGAGCGGCAGAGCGTGGGAGATGGCGTGTATGTTCGTGACTTGTGCGGAGTGTGGGCAGGTCGGCCTCCTCCGTATGTCACGGATGAAAAAAAGCAAGCAGCGAGGCCATGCACCCACCCTCTCCGGCCCCCGTGCGCAAGCCCTGACCTCCACAACCATCGCCCTAGTCACCCACCTCTCCCGGATTACCCTGCCGCCTCCTCCCCCAGCCCCCGTTGTAACTGCTTAGCCCCCCCATCGGTAACGGCACGACTAATGTACCTGTGTACCTGGCTACGCCTTCTCCTTCTAACTCCAATGCGCGGAAACCCTCCCAGCCCACCTCCCATCACAACACCTCCCATCACAACACACATTACACCGCACCGCACATCACATCACACCACAGCTCGCGCTCGCACTCACCCCTGCACCGCCGCGCTGCATCCCTCGCTGGCCCCCAGCACGCCCACCCACAGCGCCAGGCCGAAGCCCAGCAGGTGCAGCGCCGCCGCCACCTGGCAGTCACGAGAGACGCATGGCACGACAGGGCCCCAGCATGGGGGGATTACAACAAGCAAATAAGGATTTCTGGGATTACGGGATGCTGGTGCGACTGGAGGAGGAGAGGCCCGCGGGGCCCGCGGGGCCTGCTAGCTTATCCTTCCAAACAAGCGCCCCAACCGCCCTCACCAGCACCACCCACCCACCCACCCACCCACCCACCCACCCACCCACCCACCCACCCACCCACCCACCCACCCACCCACCCACCCACCCACCCACCTCCATGTACCCCACGGCCGCAAGCAGTGCCAGTGTGCGCCACGGCACACGCGCCGCCGCCGTGGCCGCCGCCGCCGCCGCCGCAGACGCCGCCGTGGCGGCGGCCGCCGTCGCCGCCGCCGCCGTCGCCGCCACCGCGGCCCCCGACGGCAGGTGCAAGCCGCCCGGTACGGGATAGTAACCGCCGCCACCGCCGGGCAGCGGGATCCAGAATCCAGGCATGGAATAGGCGTGGCCCAGGGACGACGAGGCCACCGAGGCTCGATCCAGGTCCGACAGGTCCCCGCCTCGATCCCGGTCGCGATCGCGGTCGCCACGCGTGAACGACGATTCTCGCGTCGCTGCCACGTGGTGTTGCTGCTGCTGCTGGGTGTTGCTGTTGCCGCTGTGCTGCCCCCGGCCGCCAGTGGCGTCTAGCTCGGCGCTGCCGGCGGCGGTGAGCGTGGGCAGCAGCAGCGGCGCAGTCGTGGGCGTGGGCGCGGTGGTGAGGGCGATACTGCCGGCGGCGACGCCGCCGGCGGCGCCACCAGTCGCAGCTTGGGAGGTGCGGCGGGAGAGGCCTGCGCCACCTCCGCCTCCGCCTCCGCCGTGATGGTGGCTGTGGTGGCCATGGTGGCCATGATGACGGTGGTGCGGTGTCGAGGGCGGCTGCGGGGGGGGGGGGGGTTTCAGAAGGCGGAGCGCAACCCACAGATGGTCAACGCCACGGTCAAAGCAGCAGCCTGCTTAGCAGCCGGGCGATGGGCTCGCACCTCTTGCCAACCACCCGTGCCCGCCGGCAACGTGTCTGCGCCGTCGTCGTCGCAGCCCTTGCGGCTGTCGCCCACCCTCTCCTTTCCACCCATTCCTCATTCGGCTCTTCCCTCTCCTTTTCCTCCCACTCCCACCTCCTCTTTCCTCCCTCTAGGCTCCCTCACCTGCGGCGGCAGGCACACCGCCGCCACCATGCCTGCCAGCTCGACGACGCCACCCACCGCCAGCAGACCCACGAACACGCCCTGAGAAGGAGAAGAAAGACAACAAGTTGGGTTGTGATGTGGAACGGCACCGTATAATACTATTTGGTTGGGGCTAGCACGGTCTACCCCGGTGGGTTACGATACGGTATACCGTAAAAGGGGCTGGGGGTGAATCAACAGGGACACGCCTGACATTGAAAGCGCCTCACACGCGTCCCCGCAACCATTCCGCGCCGCACGAACGCACCTCCAGACCCGCGATGGCCCACAGTCCGCGCAGCAGCAGGTTGCGCAGGGCGTGCAGCGTCAGCAGCAGGCCCTGTGATAGGCAGGTAGGCAGCCGGTGCATTTGTGCATGCATAGTTTGTTTGTGTGGTTTGTGTGGGGGGCTTGAGATTCTTGTGTGTGTAGAGATGGCAAAGTGTATTGCAAGGAGTGGCAGTGCACCTCCACAAACCCGGTGGCCCCCCATGCACTGGTTGCTTTGGTTTCTGGTATAAACTAGCCCCCCCATCGGCACTTCACAAACATTTGATACACACCATCCTATGGATGGCTACACCCCCCCCCGCCCTCCCCCCGCCCCCGCCAGCCCCTACCCCCTCCACACACACATCCACACCTGCGCCGACAGCACGAGGCCCAGGGAGTAGGACATGATGCCCAAGGACAGCCACAGCAGCCGCCTGCATGTGTGTACACGGTAGGTGCAGCAGCGGCGGAGCAGGCGGAGGAGGAGCAGGTGGAGGAGGAGGAGGAGGAGCAGGAGGAGGAGGAGGAGCAGGGGTAAGAGAAGGATTAGCAACGCGTTGCCGGAGAGACTGGCGGAGAGAAGGAAACGATGAGCGACAACAGCTGTTGAACCCTAATGAAGCCAAAGTATGCTGCACCCCACCTCCTCCCGAGCTTGAGAAAGGGAAACCAGCAGCCGTCCCTTAGGGTAGACGCCCCGGCGGGGCGGGGTGTAAATACCAGCCCAAGCTAAGCAAGACCAAACTAAACAGTTCAAGGGGGGAAAGGCCGTGCCCTGCTGCTGCTGGTGCTGGACGTGTGCGCACACCCGCTATCCGCGACTGCAGTAGGACGTACTGCTGCCTGGACACATGCATGTACGCACGTGTGTACGGCATCGCCGGCATTGCGGGCTAGCGTTCACTCCTTGTTACAGAGCCATTTGGAATTCCCACCTATCCCGGCGGCAGCCCTGCAACCCGCTTGGGACGTGGGGCGCACCTCTCCGGCTGGGTGGCGCAGCCCAGCAGGTACGGCCCCAGGCCCCGCCGCCGCCGCCGCCAGCTACTGGTGTTTCTGCCTCCGGCGCCGGTGCCGGAGGCGTCAGCGCTGCCGCCCTCGCCGCCGTGCCGCCACCAGCAGCTGCCAACGAGGGGCGCGCATCGCAAGCGAGGGGGGTTGGAGGGGAGCGCAGAGGGGGCGGGGTGCCGTGCGGTACGACAGCGGGCGAGCTGGTGCACACACACACTTCACAGCCGCCTTGCTGGCTTGATTGCCGCCCCAAACAGCAGCTCCTGCGCTATAGCAAGACCTAGGAATGGCATAGGGGCCTGCCAATCAATGCCCTTAGCTAGGCAAACGGGACTCACCACAGCGCGTTCGGCAGTCCGCACACCAGCCACCGCGCCGCCGCCAGGCACCCACGCCACAAGAGCAGCGGCAGCAGCGCCAGCGCGGGCAGTGCCAGCCAGCGCAGCGCTCCCCACCTGCCCCCACATACCAAGACCAAAAGAACCCAAGAGTGCAGAAGAGTGGTGCTCGTCCTGGTAAGCGACAACAGCTTTTGTTTGCGGGCGCGCAAGGTGCCGATGGCGTGCCCCAAACCCAAGCGTACCTGGGCCCTCGCCGCGGCTTGCCCTCCCCGTCGTCGTCATCCACACCGCCGCCGCTGCCGCCGCCACGCCGCCGGCCGCCCAGCAGCAGCGGCTGGTGCTCCGGGTCTCCTGCGCCGTCGCCGCCGCCGCCGCCGCCGGCGCCGCGACTGCTGTCGGCCAGACTGTGCCGGCTCGCTTCCCCGGTCCCGGCCGCCGCAAGGGCGGCCGCCGTTGCTGGAGACGCAATGGAGAAGGCGCCGCCAGAGAAGGATGCTGCGCCACCAGCGGCGCCGCCATCCCCACCTCCCGCCGCCGCCGCCGCCACCGGACCTGCACCACCCGCGCCGCCGCCGCCACCGACAGACCCAAGCCGCATCGGCGTGCCGCCACCGGCAGTGCGGTCACGGAAGCTGCCGCCGCCAGCCGCCGCGCCCGGCACCAAAGCCTCCGTCCTCCGCGGCCCGCGCCCAGTTCCCACCAGCACGTCCGCTGAGCCCGCCTCCCCATTCCAACCGCCGCCGCCGCCGCCAGCTCCAGTCTCCAGGTCCGCCGCCATGAGGTCCACAGCGCGGCCGTAGTCGCCGCTGCCACGTGGCGCACCGCGGCCGTACGACTCGAAGCTGCTGTAAGAATCCGAGCTGTACAGCGACTGGGACGACGGGCTGCGGCTCATTCCGCGCCGCCACTCCCCCGGCGGCGGCGGCACGCCACGCCCGCCTTTCCCCAACCCCTCCATCGGGTCCCCCGCCGCCGCCGCCGGCGGCTCGCCGCCAGCGGCCTGCCGGAATGGGTCGGGGCCGCCGCCGCCGCCGCGGTACGGCAGTGGCGGCGGCGCGTCATACGGCGCCGGCGGCGGTACGGCATCCAGCGCGTCGTGGCCCGTGTCGTACTTTCCGTACACGACGCCGTACACGGCACGGCCGTCGTGCTGCGGGTGCAGGCCCGAGCTGGACGCGCCCACGCCGCCGTGACGGTGGTGGTGGTGGTGGTTGCTATGGTGGCCGTGGTGGTGGTGGTGGTGGGAGTGGTGCGGCGCCAGGATGAGGGGCATGCACTTAACCACCAGCGCGCTCAGGGCCGCCGCCGCCACAATCTGCAGGTGCGGGCCAGGCCGTTGCCCGCAAAAGGATGGCTTTTTGTTGTTGTTGTTGCTGTTTGAAGCTCGCTTAAGCTTTTGGAGGTGTTGCGCGGCACTTTCCACGTTGCCAACTTATTTCCCACACGCCAAGCGCCGGACTCATCTCGCAGGTGAGACCCGGGCCCCTCCCAGCAAGCCCCAACCAGTACACAAAACCCACATCGACAGCCCCACAACGCACAGCTTTCACTCCTTTCACTCCCACACCCCTTCCCAAAGCCCGCCCCGGCCCGTCCAGTCCCGCGCCGCGGGGCCTCCCCGCCCACCAACTACGGGGTAGTCGTCACCCCCAACCTCCGCCTCCTCCTCCTCCCGCCACTCCCTCCCTCCCGCCACTCCCTCCCTCCCTCCCTCACCGCCAGGGTGGCCGCGGCCACGAAGGCGCGCAGGCGCCGCCCCACGCGCGGGTCCGCCGCCAGGCCGCCCAGCCCGGTGCGGTGCGCGTCCTCCGTCAGCGGACAGGCCAGGCTGCTGGTGTCGCCTGGGGGCAGGGGGGAACGGTGTGGAGGAAGGGGGCCAGGGGGGGTAGCCATCCATGGGATGGTGTTTATCAAATGATGGGGGGTTGTGGTTACCAGCCCAAACTAAACCAACCCCAATGCATAAGAGGGGGAGATGAAAGGCGTGGGGGCAGGGCGAGGGGGCGGCGCGTGGGGGCAGGGCGTGGGGGCAGGGCGCAGCCATTCATAGATACATGGTAGAGTCCATTCCAGCAACCAAAGTAGGAGTGTGTGTGCGAGCGGGAGAATACCGTACGGAAGACAGCACCCGCCGGCGGCAATGCTCGTTATTTTTTGGTTATAAGCATGTATGCGTATCCAAACAAGGCACTGCTTGCCCTACTCACGCGACAGCGCCGCCAGGCTGATGCCGATGCCGGGCAGCGGCTCCTTGTCGTCCCACAGCGGCGCCGCCAGCTCGCGCTCCCAGGCGGCGGCGGCGGCGCGGCGCACGTGCGGGCTGGTGATGCCCTCGCCGATCTCGGGGGCCACCCGCTTGGGGTTGAGCACCGGGCTGCGTTGGGGCGAATGGGTGTGTGTGTATGCGTGTGTTAGAGATCACAAGGGAGAGGACAGCAGACATAGGACAATGGCGTGTGTGTGTGGGGGGGGGGGCGGGCGAGCGGGGTTGGGTGGGTAGAGGGGTAAAATGGGAAACCATGGGTAGAGGGGTAGGAGCGAGGGATGGGGTGTTCGTGTGGGCATTGGGTCTTCTGGAGCTTGGGGTTGCCAGCACGTCCACATTCACCCAGCCCAGCCCCACCTTCACCCTCACCCTCCCACCCATCAGCCCAGCCCACTACTCACGTCCAGGTGATGCGGCGCGGGTCGGCCCCCACGCCGCCCAGCAGGCGGTCCAGGATGAACACGGGCGGGTTGCGCGGGTCGCAGGGCCCGGCGCGGCTGAGGCGGTGGGTCAGGCAGGTCATGGTGAAGTTGGGGCTGGTCAGCGGCACGCCCCAGTTGCCTGTGGGGTTGTGGGGGGAGGGCGTGTGGAGGTGTGGGCGGGTGAGGGAGGAGGTGTGGGCGGGTGAGGGAGGAGGCGTGGGCGGGTGAGGTAGAGTTGCCAAGGGCATCGGATTATGTTAGCATGGGCATCGCGGGCACCTGGGGGAGGCGTTCCTTGTCGAGTCCCGACCCACCCATGTACTGGGTCCAAGCCAGCTCGCCGCCCGGCCGCAGCGCCGCCGCCGCCTGTTCGCGCCAACACATCAGGCAAATCGTTCAATCATCAACACATCATCAGGCCGGCGTGTCAGAGGACGGCCCCACCACCCTCCAACCACCCCAACCACCCCTGCTGCCTCCGCCCCCCGGCCCCGGCTGCTCCCCACCCACGCAAACGCCCACCCGAACAAGGCCCCCGACCACCCCAAAACCGCGCCTGTCCGCCAACCACCAACCACCCAACCACCGCCCAACCACCGCCCAACCACCACCAACTGCCGTACCACCAACCGCCCCGGCCCACCTGCTCGCCGCTCATCTCGTGGGGGAAGGGCAGCCAGGGGGTGTTGGAGCGGGAGGGCACGAACACAGGCCCGCCGGCCAGGTACCGGTCCGCCACGTAGATGCCGTCAAAGTTGAGGAGCTGCTTGAAGTTGATCTGGCGTAATGGGCGAAGGATATATGTATACGAACATGTACAGGGTTGTCGTGAGTACGGTAATGTAGGAGTATATGAAGTTGAACGGCGGTGGCTTGGTGGGTGGTTACCGTGTGATGCGCGGCCGGCGCGCTGCCCACATGGCACCTCTTTCCCCGCTCTCTCGCTCTCGTGTGATGCCCCCAACAACCATACGGCAAGCAACATGACACGCAGCAGCTCCAGCGGGCACGTGCTCAGCCGCTCATCCAGCCGACGAATACAGCCGTGCTGCCCATCCGTACCATTGCGTGCTGCCCTCCCCCCGGCCCGCCCACCCACCTACCCACACCCACACCCAGCCACCCACCTACCCACACCCAGCCACCCGCACCCAGCCACCCAGCCACCCACCTACCCACACCCAGCCACCCATGCCCACACCCAGCCACCCACCTACCCACACCCACCCACACCCATCCACCCACACACACACACACACAGCCGCACACCTGTTCCCTTGCTGGACGCCGCACACCTGTTCCCTTGCTTGCATCACCGACACACACCCAGCCACCCAGCCACCCACCTACCCACACCCAGCCACCCACAGCCACCCAGCCACACCTTGGCGTAAACGTTGAGGTTGCTGACGTGCGGGCTGTTGGCGTGGCTGTGCAGTCCGCTGTACACCAGCGGCCGCCGCGTGCCGGGGTGGTCGGGGTCAGGCGCGAAGGAGCACTCGCCTGCGTGCGTGTGTGTGTGTGTGTGTGTGTGTTAGAAAAGCACAAGGAGAGGAAGGTGTGTGTGTGTGTGTGTGTGTATGTGTGTGTGTGTGTGTATGTGTGTGTGTGTGTGTGCCGGGGCCAGAGAGGGGAAGGAGGGGAGGCAGGGGAAGTAAGGGGAGGAGGCGGGACTGATGCAGGTTCTGTGGATGTGGGGAAAGAGCACAATACTTTATTCCGGGATTTAAGGGGGCCCGCCGTGAGTTGCGCGAGGGAAGGGGAGTTCTGACGTATTATTGCAAAGCCCCGCGCCCGTCATGCCCTCTGCCATCCTGCCGTCATCGCCCAGCCACCCGCCCACTGAAGCCACCAGACCCATTGCGTCGCCCCACCCCCTCCACACACACACACACACATCCCCCCCACCCACCCAACCATCCACCCACCCCCTCCACACACACACTCCCCCCCCTCTCTCACCCCGCGTGCAGTCGTACGTGGGAAGCCACGTGTGCTGGCTGTACTGCAGGGCCGCGATGGCGCCCGACACGTCAGACAACTGCTGCTGCTGCTGCGACGCGGCGCCGGGGCTGCTACTGCCGCTGGATGCAGCAGCAGCAGCAGCAGTAGCAGCGTCCTTGCGGCCGCCACTAGCAGTAGCAGCCGCTGCAGCTGCGACCGCCGCCTCCTCGTCCGCTGCTGCAGCCATGCCGTCCTCACACACATATACCTTGAGGTGCTCCCAGTCCCCTGGGTTGAAAATGTGTTGGGGGGGCGGCGGCGGGTAGTTGGTTCCGTTGGCAGTTGGCAGTTAGGGAGAGGCAGATGGTGGGCTTGAAAGAACAGCGCGGGCCGAGATGTCGCAGAGGGAGAGGAAGCGGGAGAACGAGACGAGCAAGCAAGCGGCGTGCGTGTCACACGCACGCGCACCCCCCCCCCGCCTCGTGATGCATGCATTACCCTAAGACCATTTAAAACTCCTGATCCCCTCCTCCTCCTCCTCCCCCTCCTCCCCCTCCTGCCCGCAGCCGCCGCCCCCCTCCTTCCCCTCCTCCCTGCCAGGTTCTCCCTCCCTCTGCCCCAGCTCTTCCCACACCCAGCCGCCTAACCAAACCCACACCCGCACCCGCACCCGCACCCGCACCCGCACCCGCACCCGCACCCGCACCCGCACCCAGCCACCCACACCCAGCCACCCACCCTCGTGCACCCCCAGGGGGCAGATGAAGTATTCGGCGCCCTGGTGACGGCCCGCGAACCGCGTGGCCATGAGCTGGTTGGAGCAGCCGTTGAAGGGGTAGAAGAACCTGTGCGCGGGAGGGTGGGTGGGTGGGTGGTGGGTGGGCGGGCGGGTGGGTGGGGCAGGCAGGTAGGCAGCGACACAAGGTGGGGTAGGGAGGGGAGGCGGGAAGGGGATCACGAATACGGACGTCAGAGCCCCGCTGCCAGCCACAGCAACAGCAGCAGCAGCAGTAGTAGCACGGCAGTAGCACGGCAAGCAGCTGTGCGCAACAGGCAGAGGCATGTAGAGCCGCATCATCAGGTTCGGGGGCCGGCCAGGGCCGGGGAACGAGCGTCGCCCACGTTCGAAACCCTCTAATGTATATACCTTCAGTAGTACGAATGCGGACAAGCAACAGCGCCAGCCTCCCTCACCAGTATGTGTACACGTAGGCGTGGCTGGGCTCGCTGTAATCCCGCGCCTCCGCCACCTGCTCCACCTCCTCCTCCTCCTCCCCCTCCTCCTCCTCCTCCTCGCCACCAGCCTTCCCGCCCGCCTCGTCCCGCCCTTGGCTCCCCGCCTCCTCCTCAGCACTGGCTTCGGCTTCTCGCCCCGGGCCCTCCGCGCTGCCCCCCTGCTGCTCCCGCTCCTGCCGTTGCTGCGTCAGCTGCTGCTGCTGCTGCTGCTGCTGCTGCAGGCGGCGAAGGCGGTGCAGCGCTGCCTGCTGCGCGATCTGCTGCTGCGGGCTGGTGGGATGGCCTTGGCCCTGGCCCTGACCGGCAGGCGCCGCCGCCGCCGCCACCGCCGCCGCCGTGCCGTCAGCGGCCTCTGCCCCGCCCGCGTCTTCCGTCGCCTCTTCTGACAGGCGGTGGCGGCGGTGGCGGCGGCGGTGGTGGCGGCCCGCTTTGCCGCTGTGCTCGGCCGCCTCGCTGCGGGCAGCGGCCTCTGCCCCCTGGCCTCCACCTGCTCCTGCTCCTGCTCCTCCGCCGCCAGGGCCGCCGCCGCCACCTCCTCCTCCACCTCCGCCATGGCCGCTGGTCCACTGCATGTGCTCCAGGTTGGGGCGAAACACTGCAAAGAGAGGGGGGAGGGGAGGACAGCGCACACAGCACACACACACACACACACACACACACACACACACACACACACACACACACACACACACACACACACACACTGTGCGACAACCGCGTCTGGCGGGCGGGATGTTGCAGCTGACCCTCCGGACTCATCCCGTGCTGGCCGCTGATACCGTGCGCACATGCGCACGGCCGTGCACCCGACAACCGCTGCTGCTGCCGCTGCCGCTGCCGCTGCTGCTACCCGCCAGCCTGCCCACCTGTGAAGTAGACCCGGCCGCCCAGCCGCCCCTCCGCCGCCAGCGGGTCTCCGGCTATGGCCTCAAAGAAGTCGTCGCCCTGCGCCACGTGGCAGTGCGGGCAGTGCGGGCAGCGCGGGCAGTGCGGGCAGTGTGTGTGAGGATGACATGGAGCCGGGGAGCCGCACAGCAGGTGTGTTAGAGATCACAAGGAGATAACAAACAAATCAAAGACCAGCAGGTGTGTGTGTGTGTGTGTGTGTGTGTGTGTGTGTGTGTGTGTGTGTGTGTGTGTGTGTGTGTGTGTGTGTGTGTGTGTGTGTGTTGGTAAACGGAAACGGAGAGGAATCCCCGCAATCGCTCGCAGTTACTGACGGATACGCACCGAATACTTCTTGGACGGTACCGCGTAGCCCCGGTAGTCATACTTACCCGCAGAAATAGCCTGGAACCCGTCGGGCGTTCGCGAAGCAAACCGACCCCGACATGCACCCATATGCTTGTGACATGCGCCTAAAAACGTTTACCCAGCACGCCTAATTCCCTGATTCCCGCCCGCTGTCCGTAGTCTCACCTACAGGCGGCAGAGGAGGCATAGGCAAAGGGCGGCAGCGCGAAAGTGTCACGGGCATGGCAAAGAAAAAGAGGCGGCAATGCTAACGGCGTGCAGCAAGCAAGCTAACTAGACACGCAGCCCGCCCAATCCCAACCCAGGAAACGGCTCTCCTCCCTAGTGGAGGAGAGGACGAGGCAGGGCAGGCGGCGCGCTTAAGACAACTCGGCGGAATGGGGCGCAGTGGCGGGCGCGGTTGCAGAGCTGCGGAACGTGCCAAAACCCCACGCAAAACCCCCGTAATCCCGGGTGGCGTCGCCCAACCCGATAA
Organism: Chlamydomonas schloesseri; assembly: GCA_016834595.1. Taxonomy (NCBI): domain Eukaryota; kingdom Viridiplantae; phylum Chlorophyta; class Chlorophyceae; order Chlamydomonadales; family Chlamydomonadaceae; genus Chlamydomonas; species Chlamydomonas schloesseri. The sequence goes on along the minus strand of JAEHOD010000059.1, from coordinate 339,073 downwards.
GCCGCAGTGACCCCGCTGACCGCGGCTGTGTGTGAGTGAGGCACGCCGTGGGCTGGCGGGGGCTGGCCCCCCGCTCCCCGCTCCACGGCAGCACCGAGACTAGGGATGCGCGCGGCCGCAGTGGCCGCGTCGGTATGCACACGCACGCAACACAAATACCCCCCTGAATGCTAACGCCACATGGCGGTGGCCCAGAGCTCCACAGGCGGTGGTCCGCGCCAGCGTTCAGGGGCGCATGACGGCACTCGGGCGCCGGCGGGGTAGGGCGACGGCGTGCGGGTTGGTAGGCCGGGTGACGAAGAAGCGGTGGGTGAGCTCCGCCAGCGTGCCAGGTGGCGGTGGTGGCGGGGTCGGGCCGTGGTTGGCGGCGGCTTGGGGCGCGCCGGTAGCGGTGTGGGCGGTGGCGGGCAGCCGCAGGGGCAATGCGGCCGCGATCGTCGTTCGTTGGTATAGTCGGTGCCGCGCCGACGTTAGCTCCGTGACGGTAGAATACGCCAGTACAGCTTCAATGCACTTCTTGTGACGGTTCCAGTGGGTGTGTGTGTGTGTGTGTGTGTGTGTGTGTGTGTGTGTGTGTGTGTGTGTGTGTGTGTGTGTGTGTGTGTGTGTGTGTGTGTGTGTGTGTGTGTGTGTGTGTGTGTTAACGAAAACAAAACAAACAGGGAGAAGCCCGCCCCAAACGCTCCGCGTTAACATGTGTGTGTGTGATGAGGGAGTGCGGCATCATGCGCCATGGAAGCGTGTGACAGGCTGTGTGGCTTTGTGGCGCGTACACACAGCCACACACGCATACGCACACACAGCCACACACGCATACGTACACACAGCCACACACGCATACGCACACACAGCCACACACGCATACGCACACACAGGCACACACGCATACGCGCACACAGCCACACACGCATACGCGCACACAGCCACACACGCATACGCGCACACAGCCACACACGCACACGCACACACAGCCACACACGCACACGCGCACACACACCTGCAGAGCCTCAAAGTGCGGGAAGTTGGGGTCCGGCACCTCCTTGGGCCGCGTGTGGGTGTAGCTGCTACTGCCGCCCTCGCGCTCACGCTCCGTGTCGGACTCCCCGCTACCCCCCGCGTGCGGCTGCGTGTGGTGCTGCGGGGCTGTGTGGGGCGGCGGCGGCGGCGGCACCCCAGCCCCTGTGACGCTGCTACTGCCGTTGGCGGGGGCCTTGCTACTGCCGGCCTCGCCTGCACTCCGCCCACGGCCCCCTTCCACCTGCCGCGCTTCCACCTGTTCCGCAGCAGCAGTAGCAGCAGTAGCCGCAGCCTCCTCTCCAGCCGTCACATCCCGGGCCTCCCTGCCGTGATGCTGGCTGCTACTGCTACTGCCGCTACTCCCCCGACCCCCTTTGGCCCCGGGCCCGGCCCTCGCCGCTGCCGCAGCCGCCCCCGCTGCTGACGACGACCAAGACGACCCATTCGCCGTCCCCGCCGCCGCCGCGCCGGGCGGCCTGCGCTGTGCCTGCTGCGCGCGCGGCGCACGCCGTGTAATGCGCGTGGCAAAGTAGTTGTGTGTGTCGTACGACTCGTGGATGAGCCAGTAGGGGTCCGCCGCCGCCGCCACGGCGGCCGCCGCCGCCGCGGCAGCGGCGGCGGCGCGCGCGGCGGCGGCATGTTTAGCGGCGGCGCCGTTGCCGCCGCCGCCGCCGCTGGCCTTCTCTGCGGCGGCCTTGGCGACGGCGGCGGCCTCCGCCGCCTTCTCCGCCCGCACGCGACGTGCCCGGTGCCTGTCGAGGGGGGTAGCCATCCATGCGGACGGTGTGGTTTAATTGAATTGGGGGGAGGAGCGGGCGAGTGAGGTGGCGTGTGGTGGCGTGGGCATGCACGTGCACATGCACGTGCACGAACACATGGACCTGGCCGCTCTCTGGGCCCACATGCTGCCACTGCCTCCCCCACCACGTGCCCCCTCTGCTGCTCCGGGGCCCCTACCCTCTTTTGCATGGGTATGGTTTAGATGGGCTGGTATTTAAAACGCCCTCCCCTCGGCGTTGCCCTGTCCCGTTTTGTCTCGGATGCCCCTCCACGCACCGGCCCCCACCTCCACATCCCACCTCGAGAACATTCAACCAAACAACTATCTCACTTGCCCTCCCAAGACCCCTCCCCTCCCGAAGCTCCCCGCCACTCAGTAAGCACCCCCCCGCACCCCCCTATACCCCCCTCACCGGGCTTCCAGGTAGGCGTCAAAGGTGGTGGTGGTGTAGGACAGCGGGTCCAACAGCAGAGCGCCCGCCAGCCAGGCGGCGGGGTCGGACAGCCGCGACCAGTCCAGCGGGTGCTGGTGGCTGTGGGGCCAGGGCGTGTGTGTGTGTTAGAGATAACAAGGGAGAGTACTATGAAAGACTCGTGTGTGTGTGTGTGTGTGTGTGTGTGTGTGTGTGTGTGTGTGTGTGTGTGCGTGCGTGCGTGCGTGTGTGTGCAGGTCGGGGGGGGGGTGCCATGCATGTTTAATTAATGACAAGGGAAATGTAGACAGGCGTTGTGACACAGAAGGGGGGGGGTTACGGGCACGTCGTCCACGCTAACGTAAGAGGGGATGGAGGTGGTGGTGGTGGTGATGGTGGTGGTGGTGGTGGCGCACGACATGGGGTAGGGTTGAACGGAGGGGGGGTCGGGGGCCAGGCCCTTCGCGGCCTGGTGGCTCCCGGCTGGTGCGCGGCATGTCAAACCCGTGTGTGTGCAACCCCCCAGGCACGCAGCCAACACACCCATGCCCGCCGAACAGTTGCTGCAGCGCAGCACACACAGCATACCGCACAGCACACACAGCACACACGTGTGTGCGCGCGCAACGACGACTACGACGACGACTACGACTGGGACTCACAGCAGCGGCGCGAACCGCCAGCCAAGCCGCCGCGCCTCCTCGGGGCTCACGCGGCGGCGCGGCGGCGGGCAGCGCGGCGGCAGGCGCCCCGGCGGCGCGGCGCGCTTGGGCAGCGTGCAGCCGTGGGGGCCCTGCGTGCGTGCGGGCGTGAGGGTGCAGAGGGGGCGAGGCGTGACGACGACGACGACGACGACGACGACGGCACGGTGTTAGCCCTCCGGAGGCGATGCGGACGAGGAGGCTTAGCAGGCGTGGCAAGGGCAACACAGCAACATGTCGTAGCAGTATCAATGGCCTGCTGTGGGGCAGTCCAAACCCCAGCACTCAGCAACAAGCACCAGGCCGGGGTCCCCATGCTTACTTAGGCAGCACCCGCACCAACCGCCCGCCTCTGCGCATTGGCACAAACACACCGTCCGCATGGATGGCTGCCCCCTCCCCCCCCCTTTTGTCATTCCGCCCCAGAGATCCGACCGACCGCCCCCCCTTCATATTCTTCAAATTGACCCATAACACCCCATAGGTGGCTCCCCCGCCCAACGCGCCACACACACACCTTGGCCGTCACATTGGACGCCCAGTCCAGCGACGCGTCAAAGGATGGGCGCATCAGCAGGAGTGAACCGCCGCTGCCGTCGCCGCCGCCGCCGTCTTCGATGCCCTCTAAGCCTCCCACACCTTCTTCGCCCTCGCTGCGGCCGCCACCGCCGCCGTCGCCACCCGCCAGCACCTCGCTCGAGTCCTCGTGGGCCACTGCGGCTGCTGCTGCTGCTGCTGCTGGCGCTGCTGCGGGTCCTGCCCCTCCTACTGGCCCCGCACTGGATGCCGCTGCCTCGCCCACAGCCCGGCCCGCCACGATGGCTCCCTGGGCGCCGCCGCCAGCGCCACCCACACCACCAGCATCGCCGCTGCCGCCGCCGGGGCGCGCTGGCACCTGCCCCCCGGTCTGAGGATCCCCAGCGGCGGGTTGCGCGGTGGCCTGTGCCCGTCGTCCGGGCGCTGTGGATTCCGCGCCCACGCCGCCGCCCCCACCTGGCTCTGGCTCCTTAGCATTTGATGCTTTTGCTGTCATTACGGCCGTGTCAGTACCGGTGGGGGAATCTCTAGAGGCAGCGCCGGCGCCAGCTGCGCCCGGCAGCGGCCCTGTGGCATCCAGGGACCGGCTGGTGCCCCCATCCGACACAGACCCTACAGCTGCTGTGGCGGCCGCCGCCGCCGCCACGTCCGCTGTTTCCGCTGCTGCCACCAACGTACCAGGATGGACCACTGCCAGTAGCGCCAGCAGTACTAGCGCGGCTGCAAGGCGTGCACGGGACGGCGGATGACGCCGCATCGCATCATGCGCACCCTGGGCATGTGGCTGTAGCGGCAGCCGGCGTGCTGTGCCGTGTGCGCCAGTGCCTTCAGGACGAAGCGATTCATGGCGAGAGCTGAGGTTGGTGCTGGTAGAGGCCCTGCTCGGACCAGCAGCCTTATCAGCCGCTGCCGGGGCGCCGTGCGGAAGGGCACTGCCAACGCAGTCCATAGCCAACGTGGCTGCCGGACTGAGGGCCAGCCGGTCGGGCGACCAGGTTACAAGGTGATGGCATCAGGAGGTTAGGTTGCAGTAAAAAAAACAGGGCAACGACATGCGACGTGAATTTCCGGCCTGCGTGCAACATCTCTAGCCTGCGTAGCCTGCGCGCTTGGAAGCTCTAGCGCTTTCAGTCTATTGAGTGTCCAGCATTGTATCCATTCAGCATGTCGCCCTCTACGCCTGCACTCCTCGAGCGAAACTGCGCGGCCAGAACGGCCACCATACCTTGCTCGCAGACCACGCGCCCAGCTTCCGAGCACAGTTATCGCTTCTCAAGGCATAATGAAGCTGAGCTTTCCATCAGTCAAATACCTTGGCGCTGACTTTTGCCGCGCAGACTCCCGTCGCTTCGTCTTGTCTTGAGGAAACAAAAGTCGGACAAACGAATCAAGCGTGTTACGCGATCGGTAATTCAATGTAGACTCCGACAACCTCGGCAACCTGTCCGGGCGACACGTACCCGAGCAGTCCCCTCTCAACCGCCGAGCAGTCCCCCCCCCCACCACCACCACCACACCACCACACCACGTTATTGGTCGGAGCCCAAGCCCGCCCAAGCCCTAGCGTGTCTCCATCAGGTGCGCAAAGCCATGCGTACCATGGATCGCTTCCTTGCTCCAGACTGCCAGTATCGTTGCCAATATTATCCCACCAGCCGCGCAACCTGCCACACGGGATGCCGGCCGCAAACCGCGCCCGGTCGGAAACGGTTGTTAACTTGATCCTAGTGCTATTCACGAGTTCCGCCAGGCTCCAGTACATATACGCACGCAATACCAGTACTTTTCTCATTCGCCTCGCACATCACAAGTAAACACCGACAGTTACGACCGCGCCATGTGTTGTTGCGTGGCTGTCGGCACATCGCCGCCCTGGTTCACAGAGTTTCATGGATGCACTCAACACTAGGGATGATCAAGTTGGTGCATCATCCTCTGTGCAAACCAGTGGTCGATGATACTACTGCTGGACACATCGTGCCGTACCGTACCCAACCGTTCCCGAATGGGCCGGTGGCCAGCTTACTTCACATCTGCCCCTTGGTGCGTGTGTCAATGCTGATTGATGAATGGCGCGACTTTATTTATCTGGTCGCACAGTGAAATTCATCATGCACGAACCTCTGATCGGCCATGCATGGCGTGAGCGGAATGTGGGGCGCACCAGACACAATTTGCGTGAGCATGATGTTGGCGGCAAAGGTTCCAGTTGTTAAGCAAAAACGTAGGACAAGGGAGGTGGTCGCCGTGAAGCACGGGAAAAGCGGGCTGATCCCGCACCACATCCACCGTCTGAGGCCGAAGGTTTCGAAACTACCTCATCTCCCGGACATAGCCGGGGTCGGTTTGACCAGGCACCGCCCACCAAATTACGTCCAGCAGTAACGTCCCGCTAGTCCACCTAAACCGCACACGCCATGCTCGCATAGACGGTACTAATCTCTGGCAGGCCTCAACCTGTGCGCCGGCGCCGCTTTCTAGGCGACGTTGCGCCCTCCTCCTCCACGTGGCCCTCCCCATGTCCGGTCCATGGACGCGCAAAGGCACTTCTCGCTCCGCCCGAGTTTTCCCTGCCGTCTATTTACATGCAATAAACAATAACAACAATAACAACTGGGCAAAAACGTAGTCAAATAGTACCGATATGTTGTTGCTGTGGCCATGGAGCACAACCCAGCCCAAGCCCAGGCGTTATGTTACAGCTGTGGAAAGACCTCGCTCTGACCCCGGGCCCGAAACACGGCCGCTGCGGCCTACCAGCCTCATTGGGCTGGCGAAACGCCGGCACCTGACCGGCGCACACAACCCCAAGCCTACTGCGGCCAACGCGCACACGACGTACGCAGTGCCTGTATCTTGTAGATGCCCTTGGGCCCTCAGTGTCTACTACCGCGCAGATGACCCCTGCTAATCCTTCTACGCTAAAAATTTTTCTTGGGGGGCAAGCCCCCCAAACCCCCAAAAAACGTCTTCACTTCCCCTGATTTGCCCGCCAAAACGTCTACCGGCCGTAGACGTGCGCCCCACCAACCCCTGAAAGCTTCTACGTTTTCGGCCGAAAAAGGGCAAATTTCTACGCGGTAGAAGGAAGATACAGGCACTGGACGTACGCTAGACCACCGTCAACACAAGGCGCCTGCCTCCAAACGCCAGACGTAATCAAACGCGCCCGTTCGCACAGCCCTAGCATGCAAGCAAGCAACAAACAGCGCAAAAAACAGCACTCACACAGAGCAAGATAAAGGGGACCCTGCCTGTCCCACAAGCAGAAGCCATCACCTGTCAAAACCACCACCATCAATTGAGAACCTACCGTAACTCTCAAGCCGGCGAGAACGCAGAAAGCCACAGGGGACAGGGCAGGCCGCGCACCTTCTAAACACAAAAACAGGCCAGGCCCCAATCAAGAAGCAAAACACAAGCAGCCCTGCGCTCTGGAACTTGTGACAGCATGCAGCCTCTGCCTCCGCTATCTCTATCAGGCTAGGACAGTCCTCTTCGGCCGCGTCTTGCTGTTGCACCGCCACCTCTCCTGCGCCCATGTATGGCTGCCCATCGCACCACCCAGGCCAGTGCATGGCAATCCTTAGTCACAAACCCTCAAGCACTCGCATGCTCGCTATTTCTCCCAAAACAGCTGTGCGTGAGCAATGCCAATAATGGGTCAGCGGCAGGACGCAACCTTGCCCTACGTTGGAGGGTGACGGCGGTTGGCCCTGGACCAAGCCTGCCGCCACCACCGGTCACGCACGGCCACCGCCAGCAACCTAGTCGTCCTAGTCATAGTCATAGTCATAGTCATAGTCACTGTCATCGTCCACAGCGGCACGCCCGTCAGCACCACCCAGCAGCCGGCGCAGCTTCGCCAGCTCCGCCGCCTGCTCCGCCGCGCTGCCGTCCAGCCGGGAGCTGCCGAAGTCCAGCAGCACGCACCGCACCTGCTCCTCCGCCTGCGCCTTGTGCGCCACTGATGCCCCTTCCTGTGCCTGCTGTACCGCCTCCGCCTCGTCCTCGCCGCCGCCGCCGCCGCCGCCGCCGCCGCATCCGCATCCGCCCACCAGCAGGATGTTTGCCAGGCGGACGTCGCCGTGCAGCAAGCCGCCCCTGCCCGCCTGTGGTGCGGGCAAGGCGCATACATCATTATCAACTTGTCTTGATTAGTTATCGCTGCAACTGGCAAGCAGGCTTTACTGGGCGGTAATGAGAGGTAGGCAGGCAAGGGGTTCCCCGCATCTTAAGAATTACAAGGCGACACGCCAAAGACGGGTAGCGCGGGCACAGGTGCTTGCTTGTCACCGATGACCACGTGATCGGTGTCAATTGCTAGCGCAGCGCCAGCTCCAGGGGTAGGGATTGCAGATACCAGCCCAGAGAGAGGGATTGGAGGCAAGGACGGGCCGCACAGACCTCAACAGCCGCCGCCGCACTAAACGCACGCGCACACGCACGCACGCGCTACACGCGCCTGTCTCACACCCGGTATATACATCAGCCGACATCAGGCCCCCCTCTTGCATTTGTTGCTCCTGCTCCGTACGCTAGTTTGGGTCTCTTGCTTTAAAGATTGGGCTGGTTCATACTCCTCCCCCCCCCCACACACAAACCGTTTCGTTGTGCAATACACACACCAACCCCTTCCCTTGTGCTTTTCTAACACACCAACCCCCCCCACACACACACACACACAACAGCCGGCGGCGACTCCCGCCGCGACCGACGGCCGTACGTCTTACGTTGCATTGCCCATCTGCGGTCCCGCACCAACAGGCAGGCAGTACGGGTAGGTGCGCGATCGCGAGCCCTCCTTATCTCGTAGGTTGCCGCCTACCTGGAAACCCTCGGCGTGCGCGCGGCTGAGCGCCTGCTGCGCCGCGGCCTGCACGTGCTCCGGGAAGGGGCGCCGGCAGCCGCAGTCCGACAGCGGGCGGGCGCCTCCCTCCACCGGCTCCATCACCAGGCAGCGCAGGGCGCGCAGGTCACCACTCAGACGCCCCGTCACCACCACCTGCGCCCGCCCGCATGCATTGATTGGCCGCCGTGAGACACGCATGTGAGCGACATGAGAGAGCACGCGGAGCTGAGCATGAGGGAGGGAACGAGTGGCAGGCGCGGGCGGGTAGTCTGGTTGGCAGCAAAGAAAGGGCAACCGAGTGCAAGCAAGCAATTACTGCAGCTTGCTTGGTTGCCTGCCGCGCGCGAGAGCATTTGCGTGCGTGCCATGGCGTGGGATGACCAATACTGACCCTTACTGCCGTACCGTGGCCGCGCGCACCTTGGGCACCACGGAGCCCTGCAGCGCCACCAGCGCCCGGTACGCGGCCTCCTCACGGGCCGCCGCCTTCACCTGGCGCCGCTCCCAGCTGTACACCTTGATGACCGCCGGCCGCCCGTCGTACACGCAGCGAAACACCATGCCGTCACGGCCGTGGCCCAGCTGTTGCAGGAACTGCAGCGGCTTCTCCTCCGCCCCCGCCGCCGCTTCCTGCTCCTCCTCCCGCTCCTCCTGCTGGAGCTGCTGCCGCTCCTGCTGGCCTGGCGGCGGTAGTTGCGGCAGCCCTTTCACTGGCGGCGGGCTGCGGCTGATGCTGCGGGTGTTACTACTGGTGCTCGGCGGGCTTACGCCGACCACCGCAATGGTGTCACCCACAGGCGCGTCAGCCAGGGGCGCTCGCTGCAGCTCCGCCGCGCAACTGTCCGACGACAGGGCCGACAGCAGCGCCTCTCCTGCCTGCCCACTGCGGTCCGCCTTGCCGCTGCCGCTGTCGACATCACCACCGCCAGCACCCATCATGGCATCCGCAGGCTGCTGCTGCTGCTGCTGCTGCTGCTGCTGCTGCTGGAGCGCCGACGTGACGAAGCGCAGCGCGTCCAGCTGCAGCCAGGACAGCGCGCGCAGCACTGTGGGAGCAGTGTCGGACGCCAGGAAGGCCTGCGACACGCGCATCACCCGCCGGTCCCAGTGGTCCAGGCACACGAGCCACGTGACGTTCCAGCACGTGATGGCGCCGTGGCGCAGCCCCAGTGTGACCAGGCACGTGTACACCTGCGAGCGTTGCGCACGAAGGCGGCAGACATCGTCAACCCGGATTGTTGATTCCACCAATCAACTAACAATCCAAGCGATAAGTACCATGCATGTTTAAGTGTACGGGAGTCAGTCCATGCACGTAACCGTCCTTGCTTTATGAACACGCATCGCGCACACACTGGTATGTTATGAACACCCCCCCCCCCCCCCCCCACACACACACACACTCGGGCTACTGTTTGGTTCTCTGGCTGGGCGCGCGCGTGCTTGCTGCAGGCGCCCAGTACTCCTAACGCGTGCGAACTAGCCACCGCCGCAAATTTGATGCTGCCCGGCCCGGCCCGGCCCGGCCCGGCCCGCCCCGGCCCGGCCCGGCCCGGCCTTGCACTCGCCTGCCCTCTCGCATCCCACCTGCCCAGTGATATGCTTCGCCCGCTGGTGGAGAGGATGGCCCGGGTCGTTGAACGCGTCGACGAGGCTGATGGGCATGAAGCACTCCGGCTCGCGCGCCCCTTGCGTCAGCACGGGGATGTGCTTGACCTGTATCGCGGCCACCGGCGTGCGCTTGCCCGACCGGTCTGGGACTTCCTGTAGCACCAGCACGTGGTCAAGCCGGTCAAGCCGGTACGAGCCGCCGCTGCTGCTGCTGGCAGCGTGGCCTGCACCGCTGCTGGCACTGCCGTTACCGCCAGTGCGCCGCCGCCGCCGCTGCTCCTGCTGCTGCTGTTGCTGCTCCACCGTACCGCCGTCCACAGCAGGGCTCGCGACCACCTTGGTCCACCGCTCAAGCGCGAGGCTCCTTAAGAGGACGCTGCTTGCCTTCTCCATACACCATATTGGTCTTGTGCCCGCTGGGGCCAGGCCGCTCCAACCTGCAGCCCGTTGGAGTACACCTGAGCAGACGGCGAACCCGGTCGCGCTTGTCACCTGCGCCTCGTTGTCAAAGCCAACGCTGTTGTCAATGCTGTTCATGCTGGGTTGAAGGACGAACCTGTTACGGGGCGGAATGCCCGGATACGTGGACACCAGGCACGTGTGCTTGTGTAGTGCTGGGGGAAAGTAAGCATCAGCAGGGTCGCCAGCTAGGCCAACGATTCGACGGCTAAAGGGTGTGAAATAAGGGTGGTTTGCCCCTGCGTTCGACTAAGGGAGTCTACGTTCAACTTGAAATAAACTCTTGAAGCAGCGGTGATGCGCACAGTCCCAACATAGCCACCGGAGGGGCCGAAGGGCAGCGTGCCAAAGCGGCAAGCGCGCCAAGTATCTCGCTCGCCCGACGCAATCAATTCATATGACCGAGTGACTGACTCGTACCACAGGCGGCGGCCGCTTTCGCTCACCCAGGGGGCGGCGTGAAGTCACCTGGCTGCGGGTGCTGTTTGATGGCGTCCAGCAGGGGCAGGGGCGCTGGCCCAGTGCTGGATCCCCCGGCTCCCCCGGCCGCTGCGTCGGCGCCGTGAAGGCGCACGTGGGTCCAATGTCGCACCTCCCGAGGCAGCTCGTATTTCCCTTGCGACGTGCTGGTGGAACTGGTTGCCCCAGGTGCCAGCGGCATCAACGGCATGACCTGGCTCAGCAGCGCCTCCATAACTTCACACGCTGAAGAGCCAGCGTTGCGTGCAAGAACGGCACAATATCAGGCACACAGTGGCCAGCTATGTCGGTGAGCGCCTGTCATCGCGCGCAACTTATCAGCAACTCCTTTACGGAGCAGATGCTGCAGGACAACCCAAGCATACCGAAAACGCCATAATAGTATATCCAAAGGCTTGCAGCCCCAAGCACGATAACGGGCTCGCCCCAGACCTCACCGGCTGGCGCAGCAGACGCTTCCTCCATTGGAACACTGGAGCGGAACACTTGATTGAGCTGACTTTAAAGCTTTAACGTTGAGGCCGCGAAGTTGGCCAGATGGCCGCCTCTCAACCAAACACGGATAAATTTAGGGCCCACTGCCGGCGGCGGGCGGCAAGCTCGCATGATTTGTTGCAAGGGGGCGGGTACGGGAGGTTCTGGGGGTGCGAGAGCTCAGCGGGGACACGCGGGGGGAATTCTGCGAGCGACTTCGCGGAAACGATGCTCTTGACGCGGAATTGATTTACCTGTAAGTAATATGATGCGTGGCAATTTAATGATTTTACGGGGACCCCAAAGGAAGAAGTTTAGAGGTCTTGGATCCCAATGCCTGCGAGCGCCAATGCCTGGACGGGCCGGTAATTGGCAGCGGTTTTACCTCGCCCTCGCCCGTGATTCACTTGTTTGCGCGTCAGCGTACACACGAGCGAGCTACATGCAAGCAGCAGCTCTTATTTGGGGTCTCCGTGCCAACTTGCCTCGGGAGGTGCGACATTGGACCCGCGTCTACATCGCGCCGTATCGCGCCGACACAGCGGCCGGAGGATCCAGCGTTGGGCCCGCGCCCCTGCACGCCGGTGACTATGACGATAACTATGACTACGACGACTAGGTTGCTGGCGGTGGCCGTGCGTGACCGGTGGTTGCGGCAGGCTTGGTCCAGGGCCACCCACCGTCACCTGCCGTCACCCTGCAACTTAGGGCAAGGTTGCGTCCTGCCGCTGACCCATTGTTGGCATTGCTCACGCACAGCTGTTTTGGGAGAAATAGCGAGCATGCGAGTGATTGAGGGTTGATGGTCGGCCCTCCTGCTGAGCACGATGCCGCGAGGTTTACGTGGGTTGTTGATCGTTGTCCTATGTACAGGTAGTTACTGGTAGTTACAGCTGTGGGGAGACTTCTGGCCCGGGCCCGAAACGCGGCTGCTGCAGCCTACCAGCCTCTTCGGACTGGCGAGAGGTGTACCGGTGTGGCGCAGAGGCCAGAGGCAGCCCCAGCTGACTATGGGTTCCGGCCAAAGGGTTTTGCCTTCATTTGACGCAGGGGTTCCCCTGATTTGACGCGCCATACCACGGAGACAATGACCTGTCAATGCTCGTGTGCTCTGCTGAGCTAGGAACTGCAGTTACAGCGGGGCGCAGCCGGTCCAACCGTTTTGCTGCCCCATGCACAGGGGGCAGGCACTACGTGGTCTACCGCATGCAGCGCTCCATAGTTCAGTGGCCCTGCACAGCTCTGTATCCCGCTAGTCAACCCCACTGCGCGCGCCAGACGTCTGCAACGCTGCCCATCCACCAGCAAACGACCCAACCTCAAACCCGCCTCTAGATCACCGGCATCATGCTCTCCACACTGAACGAGGCCTCCGGCCCTTTCTCACCGCTCCTTACCCCCCCCCCCCGAAATCCGCGCCATCCTCATCTGCCCTCACGTCATTATCGCCTCCAGGGCCCCAAGACCGCCCCACCGCTGTGCCGCCTCACGCTGCTAACTACCTAACGTCGCGCTTCCAGCGCCTCATCACGCGGCGGCGGTGGCGGGCGGCGCCTTCTGCATGAGAGTGATCTTGTCGCCCAGCGACAGCGCGATGCCCTGCGTCTTGGAGCGGATGCGGATGTAGCCCACCAGGCGGCTGCCGGAGCCGTCCGGCCCGCCCGCCGTCTTCTCCACCGACACGTTGACCAGCGCGTCCTCGCCGAACACGCTCTTGGCGTACAGGTTGGCGGCGAGGTAGCCGCAGTCGCCTGTGCACGAGCGCGTTTGCAGGGGAAAATATTGACGGGCAGTTATTAATCAATCCACGCATGACGGTTTGCTATGACGACTGGTGTGGACAGGCGGTGTGAAGCAGCGGGCGGGTTACGCAAGGGTCCGGTATTTGGAAACGAGGAGGTGCATGCAGATGTAGACAGGGGCCGCGGCAGCACATGCGGTGATGGCCGCCCGCTTCCGCTCTGTCCATCCCGGTTTGCGGCGCTCACGCGGGCTCACCCTCTAGCGCGGAGGGCGGCGTGAGGCACTTCATGTTGGTGGTGGCGATGATGTGCTGCAGGAACGCCGCCACGTCCGTGAAGCTGGTGGCGATGGCTACCTTGTTCTCCCACTCGAACTCCGCCCACATGTTGCGGAACTGAAGGCGCGGCGGTAGGGAGCAGCAGGCAGGGGGGCGCGGAGGGATCGCGGGGTCGGGGTCAGGAGGAGGAGCAGGCCACGGAGCAGGCGCGATGCGGCGCCGCGGGGTTTCACGGCGTGCGCGAATTCAGACCCAGACGTCCCAACACGTCACGCCTCACGACTAGGCCCCAGCAAGCTGGCGCACTGCCGTCCGGACGGGGACGGGTAATAGAACGCTCGAGGCGCACCCACGCGCCCGCCCAGCCACCCGCCCACCCACCTGCACGTCGGCGCAGTAGGCGGGCGAGATGTAGTCCATGATGTCGATGTGGATGTCGTTCAGCACCACCACACTGCGCTCAGCGTACCTGCAGGAGAGGGAGGCAGGGGGCGAAGGGGTGGGGCTCTCAAGCTACTGGGCGGTGGACGTGTATGGTGCGCACGGCGGCAGCGCGCACCAACAGAAACCAGGCGTGAAGGTACTGGGGTCGAGCGCTCCCCTGTGATGATCTACTCACCCGGTGCCTTCATACACGATGTTGCCGAAGATGACGCCGGTCTCGGTGGACGACACCTGTGTGGGGGCGCCAACAGAGGCGCAGGAAGGTAAGGCCAGCCCTCAAGGTCAGGTCACGATAGCGTCTGACAACCACCCCACCTCACAACGCCTGCTGGCATCCCACCGCGCCCCCCATTTCTACCCACTGTCCCTGTTCCTGCGCTCTGCTCTCCCTCCACCCCACGTCCCCACGCCCCGCAGCCCCTGCCCCAAGCGTCCTACCTTGATGTTGGCGCGGATGAGCTTGGTGTCCCCCGGCGCCAGCGTGTAGTTCTGCGGCCGCTCCACCAGCTTCAGGTCGCCCATGGTGGCCAGCTCCAGGCACAGAGCCTGCATCGTCTCCGCCGTCCTGTGCGTGTGCGTGTGCGTGTGTGTATCGCGCAGGGAGGGACCACAGGGGAAGGGCATTAGTACGCGGCGGCGGTAATGATCGTGTGCTTACATGCTGTGCCCTGAGCATTGCACAGTTCGCCACAGCCCTAGGCCCCGGCAGCCTCGCCGCGCACACACGCGTGCCACCCGGCCACCTGCACCACTTCCGCCACCACCGCCCCGCCCCACCGCGCCGCGCCGCGCCCAGCTCCGCCTCCGCCACGCACGCACGCACCTGTTGGTGACGGTCACGTCCAGCACGATGTCGTACTGGTGCACCGTCACCACCGCCTCCGCGTACACCGGGTCGGACAGACCCGTCAGCTGGGGGCGTGCGGGGTGGTGGCAGCAGCAGCAGGAAGGGACAGGTCAGGATGCGGAGGGCCACATGCAAACGAACGGAACACAGCAGGAGGAGGAGGCGAAGAGCCGCCGGGTACCGTACACCGGGCCGTCGTCGCAGATGCAGAACGAACTGACAGCCCCAGGGTCAACGAAACACAAGCGCGCCGCGCGCACATATCTACCGTATGTTTGACCCCAGCGCCCGTGCGCGCACCTGCAGCACGCGGTTGAGGCGGCTGGACGCGGCGGCGGCGGCCTCCGCGTACCCGGTGGCGCGCGCCAGGTCGGAGGTGACCTCGTCCTCCACCTCCAGCTGCGACAGGCCCTTGCGGTTCTTGAGCACCTGCGGGCAGGCAGGCAAGCAGGCAGGGGGCCGGAACGAGGGGGGGAGATATGCACCGTAGGGTCCGGTGTTAGCGACAGTGGGGTTCGGACTCGCAACTACGCAGTAAGCCTTGCCTTCGCCCGTCACACCAGCCCTCTCATTCAAGCTGCCGCACACACACACACACACACACACGCACCCCAGACCTTGCTCCTGCCGACCCAAACCAGCCACGATCCCGCAACTCCCACCCGCGAACACCTCCACCTTGGCCGCCTTCAGGTGCACTTCGTACATACCGTATCCACCCGCCCGCTCACCCACCCACCTGGAAGTCGATGAGGTCGTCTGGCTGCACGGCGGCGCGCGCCTCGGCGCTGGCCTTGCGCGCGTTGGCCTCGCGCTGCTTCTCGTGCGTCAGGCTGGCGAAGGCGGCGCGGCAGTCCTCCAGCCACACCTGGTGCGGTGCGGTGCGGCGGAGCAGGCAGGGGGCAGACAGGGACATCAGGCAGGACGGGAGCACACAGCCGCTCATTTGCCGAGCCCTCCATTGTTGTGGCCGCACGCCGACTTGCATCTCCGCCTCCGCCCCAATATTGCCACCCTACACCCAACCCTGCCCTCCCACCCCGCGCTAGCTGGCTGGCCCTTCGCATCCACGCGCGCAGCACTCCCGCCGCAACGGCGCCGGCTAGCTGGCGGCGTCCTCACCTCGTTGGACCAGGTGTCCTGCCCAGCCAGCACGCGCAGGCACAGCATCATGCGGTCGCGGCTGTCCGCGTCCAGCGGCGTGGGCGTGGCGCCCGCCGCCTCGCCCAGGCGCAGCGTGGCCACCACGTACTGCATCGCCTCCGCGGTGTAGGCGTTCAGCTGGGGCGCTGCGGCGCGGCAGGAGCAGGAACGAAGGGCGGGAGCAGGGGCAGGCGGGAGCAGGGGCAAAGAGGGAGATAGGAGGATGGATGACGGGTTCGCGCGGGTGCATGGAGGAGTAACAGGGACGGAAAAATGCGCCAGGGCATGCGTGCTCTGCGCTCTTGATGCCCACCCTCACCCCTTGCCCTTGCCCTGCGCGACCCTTTCCCAGCCTCACCCGGCGTGTCCTTGAGCGCCTTGAGCCGCAGCAGCAGCTTGACCTGCGTGCCCGCCACCACGCCGCCCAGGAAGAAGTCGCCCGCCAGCAGCAGCGAGCGCAGGTTGGGGCCGGCACCGGCGCCCGTGGCCGCCAGCGTGGAGGCGGACGTCACCTCGGCCACGGCGCTCTGTGGGGGCCACGCGAAAGTGGTCAGGGGAGCGGGGTCGCTTGCGATGGGAACAGGTGCGGAGGATCAGGGTCACGCCGGCATGGGGAGACATGGCGCTGCAGGGCTGCGGTGGCGGTTGCAATGTCCAGGACACGCGTTCATGTGCTGTCGTGACATTTGCGAATGACGCTGGCGGCCCGCCCGTACCAGGTAACCATCCACCCCGTGTCATTGACACCACCGCGCCGGACCCAAATTTCCCTCCCAGCCCCCAACCGCGCACCTGCGTGGCGTAGGTGCCGTCAGCCAGCACCGCGGGCCGCTTGGAGCCGACGGCCGCGGTGGGCGCGGCGGCGGCGCTCGAGCCGGCGGCGGGGGTGGCGGCAGCCTCCTCCTCTGCAGCGCATCATGGAGCGCACCCAGCCCCGGTCAGCTTTCCGCGCCGGCGGTGTCCATGTCGTGTGCATGCGCCTCCCATCCCCGATAAGCATGTGCCCCTAATGCGACGTTCACATAACATCCGCGATAGCCTGCTGCCCGCAGGCCTCTCCCGCGCCATCACCGGGTGACCATGCCACTTGGGCGTTGTTTGGATGCATGCCCCGCCCATTTCCTCGGGTTTTACTTACGGTATCTCCAGAGCTGGTTCTACATTCATTCAGCCCGCCGCCCCTCCCTCACCGGTGGGCTCCGCCAGGAAGGGCACGGGCCCCAGCGCCTCCTTGAGCGTGGCCAGCGCCGCCACAATCTCCGCCGTGTTGGAGCAGTACTCGCCCATGATCCACAGCGCGCAGCTCACCACGCGGCTGGAGCGGATCTGCCGGGACAAATATGTTTTGGGGACGGCGTGTTTTGCCTCGGAGAGCAGAGTCCTGGTTGCTTCGCGGGGGTTGAGTTGAAGGCACACTATGTAACACAAAAGGGGGCCGGGGGCTGCTCCGGGTCGCGCCGGGCGCACCTGGTAGAAGATGGTGTGCAGGCGCTCCAGCACGTTGGGGCGCAGGCGCGCGTTGGTCTCCATGATCTCGCGCACGAAGAAGATCACGTCCAGCGCCGAGGCTGCGCGTGCACATGCGCGTGTGAGTGAGTGAGCGTGCGCGTCACGTCAGCACGGGATGGCAAAGGATATACGTGCAGGATTATGCCCGTGTGCCAACCCAGCAGCATTTAGTCCCTGTGATTTACAAACAATCAAGCACATCGTTCTGCGGTGCGTTGCCCGACCTAAGTACACTACGGTACATGCCCCGCTGCCACCCCGGCGCAGCGCCCTCAAAGCCCCTGCGACGTCCAACCTCAAAGCCATCTCATGCCGCATCCCCCTTCCATGCCCCCTTCTGGCCGCAGCCCATGCCGCAGAGAGCTTCGCCTCTCCTGATCTCCAGCCCCTCACCGGTGTTGGCGTCGCCCAGGAAGTCCATGAGCACGTGCACCACGTTGCCCGCCACCTCGGGGAACTTGACCGCGCAGCTGCGTGGGGGTGCGGAGTGGGGCGAGGAGGGGAGACGACAGCCGTCAGGGCGGGTGCAGGCGCTGAGAAGAGGCAGAGTCACCTACTAGGCTCAAGCCCGGCAGCAAGCCACGACTCCAGGCCCGCCCCCCTCCCCCCCTCTAACCCTCCCGCGCCTCTCGCGCCTCGCACCCACCTGTGGATGGCCTGCACCAGCATCTGCCGGTACTCGCCCGCCTTGTCGTACTCCTTGTTCTGCGTCTTGACCACCTCCTTCTTCAGCACGCCCACCACCTGCCGCCGCAACAAACAAGGATTGACAATCAGACATGAGCGGAGCCCAGACCACCACATCCTCCATGCGCTCATGCCTTCTCAAACCTCCTTGCTCCCTGCATCATGCTCTTGCTGCACCTCTGCTGGGACGCCGCACCGTTCCACCAGCAACAAGCCCCGCCCTCCCCGCATGTCCCCCTCCTTGCATCGCAGCAGCAGCGCGCGCCCCGCACCTCGTCGATGTTGCGCGCGGTGATGAGGTCCAGGCTGATGTCCAGCGTCTTCTTGCGAATGTCCAGCGAGGGCGAGGACAGCGCGCGCAGCGTGTCCATCACCACCTCCGTCATCACCTGCGCGCCGGGCGGGCGGGCGGGCGGGGCGGGCGGGCGGGCGTCATGAGTGTTTGGAGGGATGACGCGAGAACGAGGGGTCATGAGAGGCCATCCGATGACGTTGGCGGTGGCGGGCGGGGAGTCGCATGGATAGTGCCCACGTGGTCAAGCCGCTTGCGAATCAGGCAGGCCCAGGCGCATTCTGGCGCACCGCTAGCTTCCGTGCACCCCAGCCTGCCTGGCAGCGCGCTCGTCGAAGCCCTCTCGCACGCACACTCACTCCGGCCCCGCTCCGCTCTCTTAGCCCCACTCCCCTGCCCTACCTCGCGGTGCTTCTCCTTCAGCTCCTGCAGCCGGTCCAGCACGATCAGCTTGACGTTGTTGTCCGAGTGGCTGCGGCGCACGGAGGGGATACGAAGGGATGGGGGACAAGTCAGGACAGGTGTGCAGGGGAGCAGTTGTGAGCACGCCTTGCCACAGAACCGGGCCAGCCCCGCAAATGACACGTTAAACGTAGAGGCAACATGAGCTGACGTGCCCGCCCGTCTGCCCCCATCACGCCACGCCCCGTCCCGTCCCCTGCCCCGTCGCCCGCACCTGGCAAGCAGCGTGCAGAAGCAGTTGGCGGCGGCGCGCACGGCCGAGGGCGCGGACGACAGGCTGGTCAGCGTGACGGCGCACTCGTACATGACGGCGGGGCTGGGCGACTGCAGCAGCACCAGGATGGTCTTGATGAACTTGCCCTTCTCCGCCGGCGAGGTGCGGCAGGCCTGGAAGTGGTGTCACGTGCGGGGAGGCGAGCGCGGGAGCGGAGCGTGATGTTAGCTCACGACATGGGGCTGGGTTTCTTTGTAGGTTTCCAGCCGTCATCACATAGGCTTTCGAGGTTAATGGAATTGGACGCGCCCTCCCACCCCGTGTCGCCCTTCATCCGTGCCTCCCCCCAGAACCCTACAATCCATACACATGCACACGCGCAAACTCCCCCACTTCTACACACATCCACACATTACACACGCAAGCGCGCCGTTGCGCCCTTCGCACCTTGCGGATGAGGTCCAGCGCCGACAGCTGCAGCAGGTCGCCCCAGTTGCCCAGCTGGTCGGCGCTGTCCAGAAGGTAGCGGATGGCGCGGTCGGTGGCGTGGTTGGTCAGCATGGCCAGGCAGTTGCGCCGCGTGGACAGGTCCTGCGAGGCGGAGGCGGCGGAGGCGGCACGGCGTGGTGGAGGTAAGAACTGAGCGAGGCTGGGTATGTTAGAAGTGTAGCAGGATGCAGGTGAGCATGCGGGGTAGCTGCACGAAGTATCTGCCAAGCCACCGACGTATGCTCGCACGCTCCTCTGTTCAGTCGTCAGTGGCTGCCTCCCTCCGCCATGTCCTCTGTTTACCAGTAACCCCCGTGTCCTCGTGCTGCTACCCCCCCCCCCCCCCGTACCTGCTCCTGGCGAAGCAGCCGCTCAATGGTCTCCGGCGCGTCCGGCATCAGTAGCTCACCCTGCAAGATGCGCACGGGCATGCCGCAGGTTAGCGGGCTGTGCCAGTCGCTGCTTATTACTGGCGTGCCCGCCCCAGCTTTTTTTGGTACGGTTCCGTCTCAACCTCCATGGCTACCCTTGACAGGTGGAAGCTGCCATCTGCGCCCAGCCATCCTTCCGAGTGACTGCCCCCAAAGAACCCTGTCACTGTGCCCGCTGCTCTCGTGTTTCCTCGCTTTCCCCCCTGCCCCCTGCCGCCGCCCCACCTTGGGCAGCTTGTAGATGGAGTTGATGGCCAGCACGGCATTGCGGCGCACGTAGCTGTGGCGGTGCTCCAGGTTGGCCAGGATGGAGGGCACCAGCGGCTCCAGGATCTCCTCCTCCTTGATGCGGCACAGGAACCTGTGTGTCGGGTGAGGCCGCGTGACAGAGCAGGTACCGCCATCGTGGGGCGGGCGGATGAGCCAACGCGATGAGCGAACTGCCCCGTCACCCAGGCTGCGACGACCCAATGACTGTCGTAGCCACGACCGGGTTCTCCCGAAGCCGCCTGTACACATCCCCCGCCGCTGTTCCTGTGCACAGCTGTCCCGAGCCGTGTGCCACGGACCTGAGCGTCACACCGCGAATGTACTCGTTCGGGTGCTGAAGGTTGTTGCGCAGGTTCTGGCAAATCAGAATCTGCGTGCAAGATAAATCCAGAGGTATGCGTCAGCCCAGACTCTGGCCGCGGCGGAATCGTTTAGCCTTGACCCTACCCCCCCTTGCTCAGGCGCACGTTTGCTCCGCGCCACTTTCTGTAGCCCTGCCCAAACTGTGGTGAACAAGCGTGTGTAAGCCTGCTCCCACAGTCGCCCTGCTCCACACCGCGTGCCCGCAGGTGGTGAAACCGCTGGTGCTGACCGGTAGTCACACACGCTCACCATCTCCGGCAGCAGCTTGCCCGACGCGTCCGTCTTCTCAATCGCCTCCTGCAATTTCATGTGCAGTTTCATGTCATGTTGCATCTCCGTGACTGCGCTCGCCCCTCGGTTGTGCAACCCCGCCACGAGCACAGCGAGTGCAACACTCCCGCGCGCTGTTGCCGACATGCCACACAGACTGGCTGCACAAGCGCGTCCATCCCTGATGACGCTTGTTGGCGCGATCCCGTGACTGCTCAGTGTATCCATACCATCCACGCAAGCTAAGCCCAGCCTCGTCCCCGCTGTCCCAGCCTGGATCAGCAGTTGCCCGACCATTCAACTCGGTGCCGCGCTAACCCTGTGTCCTGCGGTTCGTGAGCAGCCCACGCGGTCTACCCACCAGGTACAAGAGCAGCAGCTTCTGCACCATGTGGTCCTCCGAGGGCAGCACGTAGCGCACGATGGTAATGAACAGGGCTGGGAGCTGCTCGCCGGCCAGCAGCAGCGACACAGCCTTCTTCATGGCTGCCTGCTTCGCCAGCGGATCGTTGCCCTCGAGGGCCTCCTTGATTTCGCTAGCAGAGGCCTGCTTGTCATTGTAGACAAGCATAGTGCAGCTGCGCTCCACCGCGTTGGCCATGGTTGCTGCTACCTATTGGCTGCGGGGCCGTCAGGGCTACTCAAGAATTTAGTTCCAAGGGCTGCAGCTGGCCCCGAGAGAAATGCTTCGGTCGATCGCAAGTTTGGCCCCGAAATGCAGCGACGTATGGGGCAAACCGACTAAGTTTTACTGTTCCTCCAAAAAGCAGCGACCAGTCCCTAGCGAGCCTGCTAGGCCAGGGGGCGAAGGGCGAAGTCAATGGGGAAGAGGCAGGCAAATGTGTTTCGCCTACTCCGCCCGCTGGGAAACCACAACGTCTGTAGTTTAAAGGTCTACGTTGCACATAAAGCTACTTCTGCACCATCACTCGGGCACAGCGAGTCCGCTCCGGACCCGAAGCTATTTTCCTCAGAACTGGCGCGGTGAACGCCCAGTCGCAGGGCTTGGGTGCCCTTAGAGCACCATGGGGTTCACCCTGGGCCGCTATGTCTCGCTGAGCGTGCTGGCAGCGGGCGCAGTGGTGTACCATGCTTTCGCGACACGCCAGTAGTGAGTCGGGGCCCTCTCGCAATCGCTCTCCAACTACCATGCACTGTACATCGCTCATACAAAGGGGATCAACTCACAGAGCCTGCTCGATGCGTTATCAACGGATGCCTGTGCCTGTCCCCGACCCGCAGCTTCTACCGCAGCACGATCTATCTTTCCTCTTCAAAGATAGCGGTGGCAGCCATGGGCAATCTGGCTTTTGCGCTAGCGCTGGTGACCAATCAGCTCGTTATTAAGGTGCGGGGCTTGATGGCGATGTGCCTACGATCGTGGCTCGTTCTTGCCCTGCGTGCACAGGACGCGCGCTTGTGGCGCGCGCGAGAAACGCGCAGGGGAGATCTGGATTGTGATGCTGGGGAAAGGGGTGATGGGACTTGAAAAGGGCGGTGCGGCCAAACCAACCGTGACACGCTGGGTTTCAGCCTGCTAGCTCGGCTGACGGCACCGCTGTTGCTGAAGTGGTTCTGGACACAATGTTTTACCTGAGAAAACGGAAATCATGCTGGGCACATCTTGATGCATCCCGATGACATGACCGTCCCGCTTCCAACTAGCCTATTGCTCCTGGCAACGCCCCCGCCTGCCCCCCCTCCCCCGCCACACACACACCACCACCACCCGCCCCCTTGCAGCTGTTCCTGGGTAGCCTGCGCGACATTGAGCAGGAGATGATCCGCGAGCGACTGTCCAGCGCCGTCATGGAGAGCCTGCTGGCGCTCACCATTTTCCGCGAGGAATTCTCGGCTTTCTTCGTGGCCATGTTCGCCAGCCTGGTGTTCATAAAGGTACCGTATTCCGTTTGAGAGCGCGGGTCTTAGTTACGTATGAGCGCGCGCGCTCAAGCACGGCAATGTAGGCAGCCGGGGGCGAGGGCTTGCATGTGGAGGAGTGTAATGAGCGTGTCCAGCGATGTCATTATTCACCAGGGGCACGGCGGAATAGCCGCCAATCCCCACATCACGGTATTCGCCTCAACGGCTGACTGCCACTGCACCGCTATGCCGCGCGGTCCTGGGCGCAGCCTCCCCTCCTGCTGCCTCCGCAACTCGTTGTGAATGGACCTTCTCCCGCATTACCTCTGCTGTACCCATCCCATTCTATTTGTCTCTTCATTATTAATCAGGTCCTGGAACCGCACTGAACCTTGCACTGCCCCTCCCTCCCGCCGCCGGCGCACCCGCAGGTGATGCACTGGCTGGTGCAGGACCGGGTGGACTACGTGGAGGTGACGCCCTCCATCAGCCTGCTGGGGCACGCGCGCATCGTGGCCTTCATGGCGCTGCTGCTGGTGAGCTGCTATGCTACAAGTGTGTGCGTGGCGGGGGTGGGGGCGGGGGCGGAGGCGGAGGCGGGGGCGGGGCCGCGGGAGCGGGAGCGGCTGCGGCTGCGGCTGCTGTAGATGTGTGTGTGTGTGTGTGTGTGGCAATGGGGGTCGGGGGGCCCACCCCCCATCCAATCCATGCATGGACATGGCGTTAAGCAGCAGTGAAGAATGAAGCAAAGGGGCGTTGTGAGGCAGGTGGACCTGGCTGCGCGTGGCTGCTCGCTGGTTGGCGCGGGTGTGGGTTTGGTAACGGCTGGGGCGAGATCTGGTACAGGCTGCTGCGCTGGCATGTTTGGATTGAGGTTGAGGGCTTGCCTGGGTACGGCTGGGCGCCGCGGCGGTGGTTGGTTGTGTTGGTTGTGTTGGTTGTGACACGCCCCTCGGCTCCACCACTACGTCCCCTGTCTCTCGCACTGCTGTTCGTGACTCATTGCATCCTTTCCACGGCCCGAAACGGTGCACCCCTTCGCAACACGCACACCGGCCGGCCATGTGACACACACACACACACACACACACACACACACACGCACGCACACACACACACACACACACACACACACACACACACACACACACACACACACACACACACACACACACACACACACACACACACACACACACACACCTGCACACGTGCCCCCCCTGCACTATTTCCCCCCTGCACACGTGCCCCCCTGCACACGTGCCCCCCTTGCACACGTGCCCCCCTACACACGTGCCCCCTCACGCTGTTCCTCTGGACATCGCCACCTCGGCACACATGCCTCCCTCCCCCTGCACGTGCACACCCACAGGCCGTGGACGCCGCGTTCCTGCAGTACACCATCGCCGGCACCATCGCCTCGTCGGGCCAGTCGGTCATGCTGCTGTTCGCGTTCGAGTACGTCATCCTGGCCTCCACCATCGTGCGCTACGGCCTCAAGTACGGCATGAGCATGGCGGACCTGGCCATGGACGGCAACTGGACGGTGAGGGGGCGGGGAGGGGGGAGGGGGTTACTGGTAAACAGTCCCGTTGAGAAACAAAATGCGAACACGACTGCGACGACGAGGGGGGCGGGGGTTTGTTCATTCCAGAAACCAGAAGCGAAACGACCAAGAGAACCCGAACCAGCCATGGATGGCACCCATGGATGGCACCCAGGCTCGCGCGCGTACAGATCCACCCCGTTAGCTGAATTGCGCGATTCAATGGCGATACTCACCTGCTTGATACCAGAGCAGTGCCGGCGCCGTGATGTGAGCGCCGGTCACGGAGGCGTACATGCGGGAGGGTTGCAGGGGGAGGGGGGCGTGAAGGAATGAAAGGAGGAAAGCCCACTCAGCCAACCACTCACTTCGCCACATGTCCTTGCCACCCACCCACCCGCCCACCCCACCCAACCACACACACACCCGCCTTCACCCGCACCCAACAGGGCAAGGGCACGGCGGTGTTCTACCTGGAGCTCATCGCCGACCTGCTGCACCTGTTCGTGTACAGCACCTTCTTCGCCATCGTGTTCATGCACTACGGCCTGCCGCTGCACCTGGTGCGCGACCTGTACTCGACCTTCCGCAACTTCAGGTCGCGCATGCACGACTTCCTGCGCTTCCGCCAGGTGGGGTGGGTGCGGGCGTGGGTGGGTGGGCGAGCTGGAGGCAGGCGGGGGGGAGGCCTTGCAAGGATGGAGAGGGGGGTAGCCATCCATGGATGGTGTTTTGGGGGGGGGGGGGGGTTACTGGTAAACCGTCCCGGTGAGAAACAAACTGCCAAGAGCATGACTGGGGGGTGTAGACACCAGCCCATGCTAACTGAAGAAACCAAAGTAGAGAGCGCGGCACAGGAAGGCAACAGGATGCCGAAAAAATAGGGACAGGGCCCCAACGTCGTGCAGGGTGTGGGCTATTGGCGCCGTCGACTAAAAACCACCCGCCCGCCTGCCTGCCACGCCCCCACCCGCCTGCCACGCCCCCACCAGGTCACCGCCCGGCTGGACCGCTTCCCGGACGCCGGCGCCGACGACCTGCGCCGCTGCGACGGCGTGTGCATCATCTGCCGCGAGGAGATGGCGGAGGCGGGCTCCAACAAGCGCCTGTTCTGCGGCCACGTCTTCCACCTGCACTGCCTGCGCTCCTGGCTGGAGCGGCAGCAGAACTGCCCCACGTGCCGAGCCTCCGTCTTCCGCCGCCCGCAGCAGCAGCAGCAGCAGCAGCAGGCGGCCGCCGCGCAGCAGCAGCAGCAGGCGGCGGCTGCCGCCGCCGCCGCTGCTGACCCGAACGCGCACATTGACCAGGCTGCTGCTGCTGCTGGAGCCGGAGCTGGAGGTGCTGCGGCGGCGGCTGCTGGTGGTGGACATGCAGCGGGCGCGGGCGATGCGGCTGCGGCCGTGCACCACCCCGCGGAGCCGCACGCGGCCGCCGCGGCGGGTACCGCGGAGCTGCGCCACCGCCACCACACGCCGCCCACCCACACTGCCGCCGCAACACCGGCACCCACGCCTGCGGACGGCGCCACGCCCGCCGCCGCCGCCGGCACCCCGGCGGCTGGCAACTCGTCCCGCGGCTTCGGCGCCGGGGCCTCAAGCTCGGCCGCGGCCGCGCCTGCTGTGCCCGCTGCCTCTTCCTCCTCCTCTACGGCCACGCCCGCGCCGGCTGCTGCTGCAGCTACTGCCGCCGGTGCTGCTGCAGCTACTGCTGGCAGTCGCGCAGCCGCGCCCTTTGCCGGCTTCATGGCGCCGGCTATTAAGGAGATCCTGCAGGTGCGAGGATCGGGCTGCGCCTGCTTGTGCACGGACATGAAAGTGCTGATGTCCCGCGCAACCCCGTTCGCCTGTCCCCGCGCAATCCCTGGATGCACCGCGAGGCAGTTGCGGGGCCTCCTTGCTAACTCCTACGCCGTCTCCCCCGCCCTCCCACCCGCTTCTGCCCTCCCCCCACCACCTTCACACGCGCCACACACGCGCCACACCCCTGCAGCTGCACTACGCCACCGCGGCCCGGCTGCGCGAGGCGGCGGCGGCGCACCCCGCCCGCAGCCCGCTGCACCTCGCCTACCTGGCCGAGCTGGGCTTCCTGCAGGGCCGCATCCGCAGCCTGGAGGCCATGGCCGCGCGCTACGGAGGAGGAGCGGGAGGAGGAGCCGGAGCAGGAGCCGGAGAAGGACCTGGCGGCGGGCAGGCGGCGGGCGCGGCGGCGGCAGACCCGTACCCAGCCATCCCGCCGCCGCTCGCCGCCGGCGGGCTGGGCGTGCCGCCGCTGGGAGGCGCGGCCGCAGCCGGCGGCGCGGCCTTTTACCCGCCCATGTGGACCGCGGCGGCGGCGCCGCTGCCGCCGGCGGCCATGATGGGGCTGCTGGGCGGCGGCGGCGGCGGCGGCCCGATGGTGATGGGCTTTGGCGGCGGCGGGCTGCCGGCGGGCGGCTTCGGCTTCCCTCAGGGCGTGTTTCCTGCTGCAGGCCTGGCGGGTGCTGCTGCTGGCGGCGCCGCCGGCTTCGTGCACCACCACCACCACCACCCGCTGATGATGCCGCTGATGATGCCCAACCCGCTGATGGGCCAGGGCAGTGGCGGCGGTGGCGGCGGGCTGCCGCACCTGGTCCCCGTGCCCGTGCCACAGGGAGCGGCGGCGGCGGCGGGCGGCGCCACCGGCGCCGCCAGCAATGGCAGCGGTGCGTCAGTGGCGGGTGTGGCGGTGCCGCTGCATCACCACCAACTGGCGGCGGCGGCCGCTGCGGCGGCGGCCTCCGCTGCGGCGGCGGCTATGTTCGGCGGCGGCATGATGCCGACCGGTGGCGGCATGGTTTTCGTGCCGGCGGCGGCCGCTCAGCCGCAGCCGCACCAGCAGGCATCAGCTGAGCCCGCTGCCGCGGCTGCGACCGCCCCTGCTAGCAGCGGCAAGGTTGAGGCGACCTCAAGCAGCAGCAGTGCCCATCCTGTGCCTGCAGCTGCTGCTGTCGCTTCTGCTACTGCTGGGCCCTCTGCCGGCGTCAGCGCCAGCAAGGGTGCATCTCCAGCCGAGCCGGCTGCGTCTGCTGCTCCTGCCGCCGCCAGCACCGCTGCTTCTGCTCCTTCCGAGGCGCCTGGCACCTCCTATGAGGCGTCTGACAGCGACAAGGGGGCAGCAGCTGCTGCTGTCCAGGCGGCGGGGCCGTCGAGCGCAGCCGCAGGCGTGGAGGGCGCGAAGGGACTGGCGCAGCCCACAGGCGAGGGGGTGGCTGCCGCGGCGGCTGCCGTGGTCACCCCGGCGGACGGCGGCGAGAGCCAGCAGGCGGCGGGTGACGCGGGTGTGGTTGCGGATGCGGAGGAGGCGGACGCGGGGGAGCTGCGGCGCCTGCGGCTGCAGCGCTTTGCGGGCCCCCAGTAGTGGGTAGAGAGACTTCATTTGCTGCATCATGGGCAAGATTTGGAGGGAACTGATTTGGGAGATGGTAGGAGAGCGGGGCGTACGTGACGCACCCGTATGTAGAGGAGAGTTGACGCAGCTGCTGTGTCATCGACGCCGATGGACTGCCGCACGGTCTGCATGTATACTGGTTCGGCTCGGCTATGTCCTCAGCAGGTGGCGACCAGGCCTACAACAGCTGTGATATGCGAAGGCTGCCATCGCTGCCATCCGTGGGCATGTGCCCAGTCGGGTTTCACACATGCACTCATTAGGCACGCCGAAAGCACATAGCTTGTTGTTGACAATCAAGACTCTGCTGCTTGGAGGCTGACGATGGCACGCGTGATGGAGATGGCTCGCAGCGACGACACCAGGGGAGGGGGGTGTGCAACTCGGGTGCCACGCTTCCATCGGCTTGCATGGGGACCGGCCAAAACGTGTTCGGACCCCGCAGTTCTTGCAATTACCTATGTTTTTTGGTAACACACGGGTACCACAGCTCATGAAGTAGGCATGGGCAAGAAGGCGAGTTCCCGGCAGTGTCCGAAGCCCCCCATATATCCACAAATGCAAGCAAGCAAGGCATCGGGGTCAGAAGCAAGAGAACTGACTGTACCGACGTCAGTAGCTGGTTGGAGGTTGCTGGAGCGTTTTGCTGGCGCGCATTCCTCCCTCTCCGGGCGCCCAGCCAGGCGAAAGCACGACCACACAGACAATGCGACGCCACGCAGCGGGAGAGCCGGAGCCTCAGCGCACCTGCGGGCAGGTGTCCAGCGTCCACGGATGAGCGTCCACGGGTACCACAGGCCCATATACATTGATATCACCGAGCCACCGGGGGCCGATTTGCATGTCAGGGTCTGGGCCAGGACAGGCCCAGCGGCATGCACCTCAGCCACACGCTCCGCGGCAGTGGTTGCAGCCACGGCGCCACCGTTGCCGCCCTGCTCTGCTGCTGCTTCTTCACCGCCGGCCGCTGCGACACAGTCGTCAGGCTGCAAGCCGTCGCACGCAGCGGCGTCCTCACGGCGCCGCAGGCTACAGCTCGCATCCCGTGGCGGCAGGAGGCGGTGCCAACTTTGACGGCTGCGCAGCTGGGGGCGGGAGATCGATGCAGCACCTGTTCTGTGGATGTGTCGGAGGGGGTTGAGCTCCCGCTGCCCGCTGCCCGCCCGGCCGGCGGCATGTCAGCTGGGATGAGATCTGGACTGGGCGGTGACTCTCTGAATGCGCCTCCCCCTGCCCGGTTCAATCCCTCGCCGCAGGCATGCTGACCGCAGTGCATGAGTAGCAGCGCCCGCAGCCTTATAGCGTGGTGCTCTGAAAGGAGCGGCGAAACGGGAAATTGAAGCCTGCACGCCTTCAAAGTGGCGCACGTGGGGGCGTCACGTGCAAGGGCCGTGCGCCTTCACCAAAATGGGCGCATGAACGATGGGCCGAGACATTCTTACACAGCGAGGAGCCGTCGCGGTGTCCAGGGCGTGGTCTGAGGCTATGGGTGGCGAAACGGCGCGGTCGCAGGACCAGAGGGGACCTGGGTCAGGAGGAACCCGCGAAACATGCTGGCGCCACAGGCTCCTCTCGGCCTCCTCGCTGTTCCGAAGTGCGGAGAAGGCAGCCGCTGCGCAAGTGATAACTATCAACACAATCAAGACACCTACGCAGTACCACGGCTTGCCCCTTTTACGCCCCCTGGGCACCATAACCCGGACGCAATCGGGGCCTGTTTGGAGGGTTGAGTTCGTTCGTTGGTAGGGCGTGTGGCGGGCGACGTGCCCGTGGTGGGGCTTTGTGGTGTGTTGGTGGTTTGGCTTGTTCCCCGCTCGGCTTGGATGTGAGTTGGTACAGACTTTCCTGGACGATGGCCTCCTGGCCAAGACTTTGCAGACGAGAAAATGAGTGGTGCTTGCGTTTACTGGGGATGCCGGCAGGCCTCTGGCTTGTCGCG
The DNA here is from genome assembly GCA_016834595.1 of Chlamydomonas schloesseri. Taxonomy (NCBI): domain Eukaryota; kingdom Viridiplantae; phylum Chlorophyta; class Chlorophyceae; order Chlamydomonadales; family Chlamydomonadaceae; genus Chlamydomonas; species Chlamydomonas schloesseri. Next base: position 309,555 of record JAEHOD010000059.1, on the reverse strand, counting down.
CCTTGTTTTGCGTGGGTACTGCCGCCAAAATGGTGCATTCATGAGCCGCGAGTACTGTGATGCTGTGTCTGGTGTGGCTCTGGCGGGCGTCTCGCTTAGCTTCGACACGCCTACGCAGCTGTGAGTCGGGTGGGCAGCCCAGCAGGGTGGCGGTTGGCCACATGTGCCCGAGACAGTGTTCACACTGTCCCCTTCTTGTAAACCCGCATTCATAACCCGCATAAAAGGGGGATCAGCGTTTTAGCGGGATGGCATGGGGTATTGCGAGGGGCATAATGCAGATGTGCGTGTGGAGCGCGGGGGGGGGGGGGTAGCCATCCATCGGATGGTGGGGGGGGGGGGGGGACGGAGCGACTCGTGTGGCGACAGGTTCACATACGGTAGATGTTTTGTGCTCGATGTATATGTAGATATTGGTTCTGCATCAGACTGCAATTACCTCAAGGTTAGCGAGATTGCAAACCCTAGTCATACAGCATGCGCGATCTGCGGACCCCTCCCTGGCCGCGAACGCCCACGGAACGATGACGAGGCATTGTGCATGCACTGTGACAACATGCGAGCAGGCGCTGCAACTGGACCTTTACCAGGTCATCAATGGGCTGGTGGGATAGCGGTTCACTGGGCTGCACAGGTTCATTTTGCTTTCGCCGGGTGATGAGGGGGCGGGATGCACAGGTTCGACACACTGAAATACGGGGCCCGGATCTTCAATCACGCTGTCAATTTTGATCATAGAACATTAGAGCTTTTTGGGCTGAGCCCCCCCAGCGAAGGGGGGGGGGGCGAAGCATTGGGTCAGAAGTCTCCCCACAGCTGTAACATTACGGTTTGGTTTAGTTTGGGCTGGTAACCCCCCCCGCCTGTCCGTGCGTGCGTGCGTGCGTGCGTGCGTGCGTGGATGGCTGGCTGCGTCGGCAAAGCATGTCATACTGGCGCAAACCGCGGCTGCTGCGTATTAGTATTTGTTATTACCCATTGCATGTAAATAGGCGGCAGGGAAAAAACGGGCGGAGCGGGAAGTGCCTTCGCGCGTCCGTGGACAATTGACTTTAGCGAGGTCGCGAGGATAGTCACCTACGCCCACATTTTTAGGGTCTATGATACAAACTATATTGACGGCATGCAACTCGGGGAACTAAAGCGCGAGTTTGTGGCAACCTGCGGAGCCATGTCTGTCGCCCCTCCTGAAATGCTGAGGAGCCCCGAGGTCGCTCCCACCCCGTGCCCAGCCCGAGGAGTGTCGGGCATCGGGAGATCTGGAACGCGGTAGAGGGCTACACGTGCAGCGAATTGGTAGCAAGGGGACCCTCGACTCGCGTGGATGGCGTGTGGGATTCACGCACGCGTGCCTTAGACCCAAGCTTGCGCATCGTCGGCATGGGTCTTAACTCATTCCTTTGAAGCAGCCACCCACCCCGTGACTGTATTGGGGCTAAGCCCATTTTCCAGCTGTACAAAGCTGACACGCCTTGTCACCTCGGCCGCACGGCCTGCCCATTTCATGCATCAGTGTTGGGTTGCAGGCGTTGGGTTGCAAATGAGTTCAGCCACGCCGCTGAACATGTGACGCACGGAAACATGCGCGGCAATGACATAGGCACCATGATGTAACATGCTCAGCAAAGCCCTACCACTACCCCTATGAGTAGAGTCCCTCGGCGTCGACGGAGGGTGGGAAAGATGCGTGGGCGGCGCATCTTGGGGACCGGGTCTGGTCCGGCATCTAGTCCGCCTGCGCATCTTGGTTGCCCCTCCCACGCATCTTGACTGGGGTGACGGGTCTGCCTGCGCATCTTGGTTGCCCCTCCCACGCATCTTGACTGGGGCGACGGGTCTGCCTGCGCATCTTGGTTGCCCCTCCCACGCATCTTGACTGGGGCGACGGGTCTGCCTGCGCATCTGGGTTACCCCTCCCACGCATCTTGACTGGGGCGGCGGGTCTGCGGGCGCATCTTGGTTGCCCCTCCCACGCATCTTGACTGGGGTGACGGGTCTGCCTGCGCATCTGGGTTACCCCTCCCACGCATCTTGACTGGGGCGGCGGGTCTGCGGGCGCATCTTGGTTGCCCCTCCCACGCATCTTGACTGGGGTGACGGGTCTGCCTGCGCATCTGGGTTACCCCTCTCACGCATCTTGACTGGGGCGGCGGGTCTGCGGGCGCATCTTGGTTGCCCCTCCCACGCATCTTGACTGGGGCGACGGGTCTGCCTGCGCATCTGGGTTACCCCTCTCACGTATCTTGACTGGGGCGGCGGGTCTGCCCGTGCACTTTGGCTGGGGCCGCTGCCCCTCCACGCAGACCCAGTGTCTGTCCAAAGGTGTAACATGCGGTATGCACTGCGGAGGACTGGTGGCTACAGCCACCACTCAATTGCTTGTACAACTAGAGTCTACTATGGTACCAATTGCCAATAGCCGCATCACATCCTTCCCCTTCTTGCAGCACAGAACACCCGTAGTGTTTGTCTTGGCCAGCACAACGGCAGTTGTAACCCGCCGCCGCCCAGCTCCACGGCTGCAAATCAAATTGCGGTCAATACACGTAAATGCAAACAGTGCACCGCGGCCAGAGCTGCCAGGGCCTGTTTTTTGAGAGGTGTGTGCGTGAGTACAACGCCGGTCACATTGACCAGGCCGTGCTGCTTTTGAAGGCGTCTGTGGGATACCGCTGGTTTGACGCGGTGCTCCAGTGGTCGGTGTGTTTTGTACGGGATAGGGTGGCCTTTGTCCGGAGTGAGGGCGGAGCTGAGCGGCGAGAGCCCCTGTCTTGGGGAGCGCGGGCTGGCAATCCGCATGGGAGCATGATGGTGTACATGGGGAAACGGGTGCAGCAATTTGCCGTGGTGTTCGGCCGCATTGGGCGCATACCGGGTGCAAACGCCTGGGCGTTGCCGTCGAGCAGTGCGCAGGCAGACAGTTGATGGTGGTAGAACAGGCACGCAGTGCACCAAGCCATGCTGATTTTTGCATGCATGCGTGTATCCAGTCGAATTGTCAACACATATCAACTCTGTACAACCTGATATAATTGCAAATTGCGAAACGAGTGGAATTACTGAGCTGTGCAAAATGTGTGCGTGTGCGTGTGTGGTGGAGGAGGTGTCAAGGGAGGTGCGAGGCAGGTTCACCCACGGCGCACACATGTGGGAGAGAGGCATGCATCCATGCCCGCTTACTGGTGTCGACTGGTGGAGAACCAAGGAGTGGCAGCTGTGTGACGGCAAAATGGGGACACACAAGTGTGCCCCTGTAAAATGCCTTTGACTTGTCCCAGTTGTCCGGGACATCTCCTCTGCACACGCATCATGAGTACGGGGGCGGCTCCGCTGGCACATCGTTAAAACCCCTGCACACGCATCTTGAGTACGGGGGCGGGTCTGCGGGCGCATCTCCAGACCCCTGCACACGCATCTTGAGTACGGGGGCGGGTCTGCGGGCGCATCTTCGAATCCCCTGCACACGCATGACGCATCTCAAGTGCGGGGGGCGACCCCGCGCGTGCATCTCAGGTACGGGGGCCGACCCCGCGCAGGCATCTAAGATACCCCGGCAGCCCCCGCGCGCGCATCTGTAGGACCAGAGGCCCGGCGCACTTTTTCGGATTTCCCACCCTCCTGGGGATGCCCCCCTGGCTGTCTCCACTTTCCTTCTACCCCTGTCCAACCGTGCGTCCACCCCTGACCCCTGGCTGTCTGCGCTTTCCTTCTAGTCACCCAGCCACACCCAGCCAGGGGTGCACCCAGCCACAGTCCAATCGCGGTAAACCCCAGTCCAATCGCGGTAAACCACCGAGAGCATATTATTATTGCGTGTCGCTATGCGCTTAGCCTGTTTTATTGTTGGCTGGGGTGGGTCAGGCCCAGGGACATTTCCATGGGTAGAGTTTTGCACATGTCGGAGTCACGTGCACGACCGGCAAATCGCACAGCGTGGTAGAGCACATCAAGGGCAGTCGATTGGCACCACTCCGGCATTAAATGGAGGGGTAAAAGCCCCTGAAACACACGGTTTTGTCCATGGGGGTCGGTGGGTCGGTCGGTCGGGGGGTCGGGGAGGTTTTGTGGCCTGGGGTCAAAAAAGTTTGTTTCTACCCCCCCCCCCCCCCCCCCCCTGCTCCCAGTCCACCTAACGCCACCTAACGCGGCCTTATGGCCCCTACCGCCCCCAGCGCTCCTACTGCCCCCAGCGCTCCTACTGCCCCCAGCGCTCCTACTGCCCCCAGCACTCCTACTGCCCCCAGCACTCCTACTGCCCCCAGCACTCCTACTGCCCCCAGCACTCCTACTGCCCCCTATCGCTCCTACCGCCCCCAGCGCCCCTATCGCCGCCACCGCTCCTACCGCCCCTAGCGCCCCTATCGCCCCCAGCACCTGCGCCGGCTCCAGCATTCCTACCGCCCACAGCCCCAGCGCCCCTTCAGACCGAGCGCCACCCACAATTCCATGCCCACGCTCCTGATGTTGCTTTTGTGGCGCCGTTATAATGTTTGGCATGCTGCAAGAAGTTTACTGGTCATCATAAGAGATAAGAGATCGCAGCAGCGACTGTTGTCGTGTTGAAGAGCGAAAAGCTCAAATGCAGTCCACTCGTTAGCTTCTTTGAGCTTGTGAAACGACCGCTTATTTGAAGAATGCCTAGTATATATAATAAGCTTGCTTGCTGGGGCCCCTATAGTGACCTTGTGCCCTAATCGTCCATTTGTGACACAAGCACATACAACCCATTTCGAGTCCTACTTGTTTTGCCCGACAAAGCGTGGTTTCAACCTACTTTGATGTGCCTTCATTCTAAAACAATGCCGCTGCGAATGTCTGCACACGAAAACCTTCAAAAGCCATCCAAATACTTGCGCCACCTACGTTTTCATTGCTCCCAGATACTCCAAGAACTGTATGTATATACGGGTTTTAGGACAACAGGGCGAGCCGGCGAAGCCGGCGAGCTCGCTTGTCGCGGGTGATTACTTCTGACCAAAGGGTCTTCTCACCCAGGGCAACAATAATTTTAGGGGTTTTAGGACCAGAATTTTACGTCCATGAGTTTAATTTTAGGTTTGTGCATGGGGGTTTAGGATTTGCCAGACGGTTCCGCCGAGGGGGTTCCGCCCAACCAGTGCCGGTTCCGCGGAACAACATTCGGTGGTTCCGCGCCATGCCCTCTCGTTTTAAAGTATCTTAAAGCAGAACAGAGCAGGTGGTGGCCAAAATGCTGACACTATTTCACAACAATCCGTGGACTAAATTACCGCGGGAGCGTCAGGGCCGTGAAAGTTAGCGGCACACGTAACAAAACATATTTTGACAACAAGTGCACCCATAGTAGCTGCATCGGCTCGCGCTCGGCCTCTTCAGACCAACTGCACGGTTGGGCGCACGACGCCGCAGCCTCAGGACAGAGCTTTCGTGGGACCAACTGGCACGAAATGTTTAGACAGTATCTTGGTTGTTTAGCAACGAAAATTTATAGATTGAAGTGCAAGCAGCAAGCACTGCTGCGCTGGCCTTTCCGGTGCTCGCTGCTGTTGGGTGTCCGCGAACTTGCATTGCATATGGTTATAACAATATAGCAACTTGGAATGTTCAGGCATAGCGAAGCCGAGTGTGTTTTGTTGAAGCCAGGCTCGCGAAGCCGGGGGGGGGGCCGGCTTCGCGCGGTTTCGACCCGGTTTCTGGGTCGAAGCCGGCTTCGCATGTGACGTGTGAAATCCCCCTTAGGCCAGACCAACTCCGAACTTCAAGTCTGGCACCGGTCCATATAACCTAGATCGGTCCATACAACCTAGATCATGGCCACACTTCAGCGCATTTGGGGGAGCAACGCCACTCGACAACACGATGTATGTTTCGCGCCATCCTCAAGGCGCTAACGCGCCGGCGCGCGCTAGACACCCCATCACACTACTGCTAACACTGCTGGCATCATTAGCATCCATCCTGATCGCGCCTCCCGTCGCGGCGTCGTACCTTTCAGGCAGTGGGCCCCCGCCGGACGCAGCCGACTTGTTCGCACCGCCGCCCCCTCAACGCTTCAGTTCAGCCCCCACGCAGCCTTCGCCTCCACCCAAGCCCGCATCCCGGTCCCCCTCCCTGGGCCCCTTGCACTACCCAGACCTCTCTCTTGACACCGCTTTCGAGGACTACAGCGACCTCCTCGAGGAGCTGGTGAACTCGCTGCCCCCGCCCTCCGCCACGGCCGCTGCTGCTACAGCCTTCGAGCGGGCGGGGCTGGAGGCGCCCGCCGCGCGCTACTGCGCGACCCTGGGGGCGTCGCTTGACCTGCTGTACAATGGCTTGATGCCGTCGCTCAACCGCACCCTCAACGCCTCCGTGGGCGGCACGCCGGCACGGTCGCGCCGCGCCGGGCTGGTGGAGGCGGCGGTTCCCGACTGCCGCACGCTGCAGAGCCTGTTCCCATGGCTGTACCAGGTGCGGGCGGGCGGGTGGGCGGGCGTGACATGTGTGCGTGCGCTAGGTGACAACCCTCACAGCTGCGCAGTACTCTGGCTTGCCCCTCCCCCCCATTAGTCGCCCGCCCCACAGAGTGACATGTGATTTTTCGCACGCGGGCTAATATTGCTGGCCGGTGTCTGAGTTGGCGGTCCACGGGCGAGTGAGAGCACGTGATGTAGGCATCATGAGTAGTGTGGCTGCTTAATCGTGCTGTGGCTTGACCGTCTGGATTAGCGACTGCGCACCCGGCTGGTAGTGCCTGCACAAACCGACCCCGGCTATGTCCGGGAGATGAGGTAGTTTCGAACACCTTCGGCCTCAGACGGTGGATGTGGTGCGGGCGGGATCAGCCCGCTTTTCCCGTGCTTCACGGGGACCACCTCCCTTGTCGCAGCCCACGCCGATCGCCAGCAACCTACTTCCTGCTGTACCTGCCACGTACGTGCATGCGTACGTACCCATACATGTCCGTACATCTTCGTACCCACCATCCAGGCGCTGGGAAACGGCGGCCTGAGTACCGGCTGCTACCGCGCCGCCTTCAACTCCAGATCCTCCTCCTCCAGCTCATCAAATCCCGGGCTGGTGCTGAGCCCGGTCGCCAACGTGGGGCTGCTGCAGCTGGGCCGGGCGGTGGCGGGCGGCCTGATACAGCTCAGCATCAACTTTTGCAACGGTGATGTTCCGGGTGAGTAGTGAGTACGACAGTGGGGTCCCGCTGGCCTGGCTCGTGCAATAGTAAAAAGGGGTGATATATACTGCCTGTCCATCCTTCCGAGTTTACCTCGTGATATAACTCGAGTTAGTGTATGATCCATCCTCGCGGCCTGCTGATGCTTCCTGCCCTTCTATGTGCGCACCCGTCCATCCCACAGGCGATTGGGGACAGCCCTACGGCTCCGAAGTGTTCTTTGCCTTTTCCTTCGCAACCGCCGTCATCCGCAAAGATGACGGCGGCAGCGGCGGCGGTGACTCCGGCAGTGGCGGCGACTATGGCGGCGGCGGTGATGCCCCGCCGCCCGCCGACTACGAATCCTCCTACGAATGGTTTAGCACCGCCAGCCCGCCGCCACCGCCTTCGCTGTACGGCTGGTACTATAACCCATACTACAACTGGACCTACGGCCGGCGGCGGCTGCTGTCGGTGCTGGAGGAGGACGCCGCGTCCGGGCGCGAGAGGTGCGTGCGTGGGTGCAGAGTGCGGCGGGGGGGGGGTAGCCATCCATAGGACGGTGTGCACAAAATTTACTGGTTCGCCGATATCCAGGTGAACAGCGGGTACATCATCGGTGGCTCCAGCGCCTTTTTCCGCCGAGGCTGTGTTCCCGTTTGCTGGCTAATAGATAATCGGTTTGTATGTCCAGGGGGAGCCCTTGCGTTGTTTGCAGCAACAGGGGTTGGGGATGCTATCTCAGTCATGACAGCCATGTAACCCCACCGCCACTCCTCCAGTTTTGCCCACTCCCAATCCACTCTGTCCATGATATATTGTTTCCTTTCTACCCTAGGGGGCTGCTGGCGGTCGACTCGTACGGCAACACCGGCGGCGGCTACGGCCGCCGCCGCCGCCTGCTGCATGGCGACGACCTTCCTGCTGCTGACGCGGCGGAGGATGGGGATGAGGATGGGGATGGGGATGAAGTTGAGGGACTGGACGTTTTCGCCCGGGCGATGCGGGCAGAGGTGGCGAGCGGCCGCGCCGCCGCTGACGGTAACCACAAGCAGCAGGCTGGGGACCGCGGCGGCGGCAGCAGCAGCAGCAGCAGCAGCAGCAGCAAGGGACTGCTGCGTCAGCCTGCTGAGGGCGACGCCAGCGCCGGCGGCGGGCTTTCGGGTCTGCTGCGGCGCCTGCTGTCAGATTTGGGCCTGGCGGCAGCAACCGGCGGCGGTGGCAGCGGCGACACACGCAAGTGGCGGGGCCCTCAGGCTGCCGAGGCGTTTGGGGGCGCGCGGCGCCGCGGACGCCGCCTCATGCAGACAGGTAGCTAGCCGCCGCGTAGCATGCGTGCGTGTCCAGGCAGTCTTCTCTTGCGAATGGATCTACGCGGTGCAATCTGCTTTTCTTGCTGTGAGATGACGCGTTGCTGGCGGCGGGCCTATAACACCCCCACCCAAAGTTTCCATGCATTGCGTCGTTACACGATAGGTGGGGGCGGCTCCGCCGCCTAAAGGGAAGCAGGGTACCTGCAAGCAGAGAACTGAGGTCTTCGTGCGGGGTTGGGAGGGCAAGCCCGAACCGCCGTGTGGCAGCGCAGGAAGAGCGCAGCCAGGAACGACGGCGTCAGTACTGACAGAAAGAAACTGCCATGCATGTGCTCCCACGCCCAAACACACACGTCACGTTCCCCCCGGCCTACCTGGGGGAACCCACCACGGACACTCCGAACGCAGGCTACCGCGGTTTCCGACTACTCGCTACGCTCACGCGGAAACCTTTAGTTGGTTTGCTTGGGTTCTGGAATGAACTACCTCACACACCCACCCCGCGCTCTTGCTCCACATATACACATGCGTGCAGGCGCCAACCTGCGTGTGGCCCTGACCAACAGCTCCACGGACTCCTCCGGGCGCCTGGTGCGCGGGCGGCCCGAGGCGGCGGAGGAGCCCAACGGCGACCTGGGCAGCATCTGCGGTGAGCGTGTGTGTGTGTTAGAGTTCACAAGGGAAATGTGTGTGTGTGTGTGTGTGTTAGAAAAGCACAAGGAAAGGTGTGTGTGTGTGTGTGTGTGTGTGTGTGTGTGTGCCGCGTGTGTCTTCTGCGTGCTGGGCCGTGCGCGCACATCCTCTCCACAACAGCAGCAAGGTGCCACAAACTAACACCGTGTTGCCCCCAGCTTCCCTCCGGTCACTGCCCCCACCCGCCCTAATAATGCCATACTGCCCCCACTCACCCTCATGCCGAACTGCCCCCACCCGCTCTCATGGCATGCACACTGCTATTACTCCTATCTGTTGCAGACGATGCCTTCAGCGCCGGCTCCGCCGCCGTCATCTGCCGCCAGCTGGGTTACGGCGGCGGCGGGCTGGCCTACGGCGGGGCCGTGTTCGGTGTCGCCACCCGGCCCTACATCCTGGACCAGCTCAATTGCACAGGTGGGCGGGCAGGGGGGGCGGGGGGCGGGGGGAGAGGGTTAGTTCACTCCAGAAACCGAAGCGACCATGCATTGCAACCGAATCAAAACCCAGAACCACGGGGGCACGGGTATGCGTGGTTGCTAGTGATCGCAAGGGTCGTGTGTGGCCAGCCAGGATCCGTGCCTCCTCGCCGGTTTCCCTAAATTCTTTGTGCGACCTCCCTGAGTCCCTTCCTATCCAAGTCCGTTATGCTCCCATTGATTTCCACCGGAGCCCTGCAACGCGCTGCTCTGCTCTCATCACGCACCATCCGATCTCACCACGTTACCACACACAGGCCGCGAGAGCAACCTGGGCCAGTGCCCCTCCAACCGGCTGTATGAGCACAACTGCGATGCCGACGAGGCGGCCGGCGTGGTGTGCTTCCCGGCCTTCAACGTTTCCGACTACTGCGCCGACGTCACCGCCAATATCTCCCGCTTCTACCCCACCGTCACGCGCACCAGCCCCGACCCCAGCTCCTGGAGCCGCCAGCAGCGCCTGGACCGGTGCGGCCAGCTGCTAGGCCTCGCCTCCTCCGCCTCCACGCTCGTGGGGTACAAGTTCCCGGGGCAATACATGTCGTACCGTGAGGTGTCGTCGTACGCCTGCGGACGTGAGGGCGTCGTACCGGCCGTGACCGCCTGGGCGGCGGCGTGGCGGCGTGAGGTGGCGGCGTCGGGCTGCAGGGAGCTCATCGTGCCGTTCCTGTGGATGCAGCGCTTTGGCGGCGGCGTGCTACCGCCGGCACCCTCGCCGCCGCCCTCCAGCATTGACCGGGGCACGGTGGACCGCCTGCCGCCGCCGCCGCTGCCGCCGGCGCCACCGGCCCGCACCAACGACCGCTGCCCCACGGCGGTTGCGGTGTGGCCGACCGCGGCAGACCGCGCTGCCGCCGACGCGGCGGCGCCGTACGGGACGGCCGCCGTGCCCGCACCCGCCACTTACATGATCCTGGATTATGTGTCGGCGCAAAACACATCAGGATCCGTGTTCAACAGCACCAGCAGCGGCACCAGCAGTGGCAACACCTCGCCGCTGGACCTGACCTGCACGCCTCCAACCGCATGGCTGGCGGCGGGCGGTGCGCCCAACCGTCGCACGCGCCGCAGCGTCAGCAGCAGCACGAGCGGCGCGCGCGGCCCGTCGCCGTCGCCCGCATCCACTCCCATCCCCGCCCCTTCCCCCTCTTTCCGTGGACCGCCGCCCTCCCTCCGCTCCGGCGGCGGCAATGCGTCCTTCAACGCCTACTCCTACAACTACACCTCCTACGTCGCAGGCGCCGCGCGCCGCCTCTTCCGCCGGTCACTGTTCGACTCCACCACCGCTGCAACCTCAGCAAATTCTTCCATGTTGGCAGCGGCCGCACACAGCAGCAGCCGGCTCTTCCGGCGAGCCCTGGCGGATGACGGCGCCGGCGCGCCCGCACCGCCGCCGCCTCCGCCGCTTCCGCCGCCGCCCTCCGCCGCCTTCCTTCGGTACGGCGCCTCGTCAGCCATGTGGGCCTCGGCTTCTTCCGCCTTCGCCGGCATGTGGTCGCCACGTGACCTGGTCAACGTGTCCTCGCTGACACGAACCCTGGCGCGCGGCGGCCCCTCTTGGCTGCCATCCCGCCTCTCCGACCGCCGCCACCTGCTTGCCACGCTCGAGTCCTTTTCGCGCCCCGGCGGGATCGATCTGGTGTCCTCCGGCATTCTGGACACGGCCCGCAAGGCGCTGGCATCGCTGCCTTCGCCCGCGCCGCCGCCCGACGCCAACCGCCCGCCACGCCCGCCCTCGCCGCCGCCCTTCCTCTGGACCGGCAGCAACGGCGACAAGGAATCCGCCGCCGCTGACCCCGCGCCGCTCCGCCCGCCTCTGCGCAAGGGGGGTGATGGTGGCGCCGGCAGCCCGCCGCCACCAGCGCCGCCATCACCGTCCTCGCCGCCGCCGCCAGGGCCGCGTGCCGCCACCCGGCCCCTGGCGGCGGCCATGCCGCTCAAGCCCACGTGCGTGGCATATGACTCATCCTGGTTGGAAGCCGAAGGGTTACGGTCGGGTTTGCGGCTCTTGGACTTCCTGGCTTCCAACGCGGCGTCCGCCGACGGCGACCGCGACGGCTGGAGGCATCAGGTGGCGCAGACCGAGACCGAGCTGCTGTACTGCAATGCGCGGCAGGAGCTGCAGGTGTGTGTGTGTGGGGGGGGGGGTTCGCTCCAGCGGCTTCATTCCTCGCCTTCTTACAGCTGGATTGGGCCTGCATCCCAACCTACGCTTGCCATGCCGCCTTCCTGCTCCTCACTCCCCTCCCATTACCCCGACAACCCCACACAGAGCCGGCACACCGTTTCTGGAATAGCAATCACTGGACTGGGCCTGTCTGGCGACGCCGCGTCGTCCGTGCGCACCCTGCTGCGCGGCGCCCGGCCCTTCAACGACAGCGGCAGCAGCAGCGGCGACGACGGTGCCAGCAGCGCTGCCGCTGCCATCGCCGCCGCCAACCTGGCATTCCTGGACCTGTCCGGCAACACCCTGACCGGCGGCGTGCCCGCCATCCCCGTGCCCGTACTTCACGTCAACCTCTCCTCCAACCGACTTTCCGGTAACCTGCGGGCTCAACTGACAACCAACCTAACTGCCGCCGCCTTCACTGCCACGCTAGTGCTGGACCTTTCCAACAACCGCTTCACCGGCCCACTGCCGTCCATCAGCGATGCGGTCGCGACCCCCGCCGCCACCGCCGCCGGCAGCGCCACGGCAAAGACGTCGTCCGCCAACGCCTGGATCTCGCTGCTCAACTCGGCCGTTCGGATCGACTTTTCCGGCAACGACCTGACCGGCACGCTTCCGGCTGACTGGGCGCCCTTCCTAGCCAAGATGGATCTGGTGGTCACTCGCAACCCGGGCCTCACTGGCAGCGTGCCGGAGGCCTGGATTGCCGCCGCGCGTGGCCTGGCCCCCTACGGTGACAGCGGCAGCGGCTCAGCTTCCGCAGCAGGCGCTGCTACCTCCCCGCCCCGCCCGCCCTCTCCGCCGGCCCCTGCTCCCGGCGCGCCGCCGGCCGCCGGCAACCCGCCACGCCAGGGCGCGCTGCTGATCGACCTCAGCGGCTGCAGCGGCCTGAGCGGCCGCTTCAGCCACACGGCTGACTACAGCACCCTGCGGGTAAGTGAGTGCGTGCTGCTGTGTGGGGCTTTCTTCAATCCTGCCCCCAGCCACCTAGCAGGTTGTGGGCTTGGGCAGGAAGCAAGTGTGCGCGAGGGGGAAAGCCATCCATGCGGACGGTGGTTGTCGGAAATTGGGGAATTGCCGATACCCAGAGGAACAGAGGTTACACGCGGGACAGTCCCTCCGGTTGGCTCCAGGGAGGCGGGTGCAGCAGTGTGGGGCGCAGGAAGGAGGGATCGCCGGAGGAGGGAGGAGGAGGAGGAGGAGGAGGGGGAGCCTGCTACTTCCACTGCTGGTGCTACTGCCGCTGGTTCTATTCTTGCTAGCAGGCGCTACTGCTACTGCCACCCCCACTGCCACCCCCACTGCCACCCCCACTGCTACTGCCACTGCCGCTGCCGCTGCCGTCACGCAGGTGTCGGGTACGCAGCTGATGCTGGACTGGGGTGCGCTGCCGCCGCCCAGCCGCCGCTGGTCCTACGTCATCGCCCGAGTGGCGCGGGGACACATGGAGTTCGCGCAGGTGCGTGCTGGTGGGGCCGGGGCGGGGGGGGGGCTGGGGGCCCAGGCACGGGGCCCAGGTGGGGCTGGGGGGGGCGTAAAATCCTAGCCCATTCAAACCATACCCATGCACAAGAGCGAGGAGGAGAGCTTGCTTGGGGGGGGGGGCTTGGGGCTTGGGAATAACTGTGAGGGAGTGGTCGGAAGCAGGGGATAAGGCGGGTAGGGCTATAGGGGCACGGCGGGGCGGGTGGATGCGCGCGGCGTGGCCTGCTGATGGCAGGTGAACAGGCCTTCATGTACCGCGCTGTTCACTGTGATGAGCAACGAAATCTGGCTTGCGTGAGTGTAAAATACACGCTGTCGTGGCATATATATGCCGCGTACACTGTGTGTACGCACGCAGGTGCGCTACAGCCGGCCGCGCTCCTACACCGACATCCTCACCGGCCGCTACAGCCTGGCGCCGTCAGACATCGAGGTGGGGTGGGGCGGCGGGGGTGGTGGGGTGCGGGGCTGGGGGTTGCGGGGGCTGGACATGGACTGAACGGTGTTTCAGCGCCGCGGTCGCCACCGCCTGCACGTGCGCCCCTTACTTTCATGTCGCAGCTATGACGTCCGTGTCATCACGTGTGCGCATGCTCCCCACGCTTGGTTGCAATGCTTACCCGCCCGCGCTCTCCGCAAATACCACAAACGCTGGCATACCGCCCCGCCCCCCGCCGCCACACACAGGAGATCTGCACCGAAATGTACAATAACCAGGAGGCGCTGGAGAGAGTGGGGAAGGTGCGGCCCGGCCTTGGCGGCAGCAGCAGCAGCATCCTGCGAGGGGACGCGGAGGACCCCTGGCCGGTGCTGCTTGACCGGAGCGCGGTGCACGAGAGCTACATGGCCTGGCAGCCCGACCCCACCGTGTGGTGCTACGGCGGGGAGAAGGCGCGGGTGAGTAGTGCCAACAGCAGGAGGGGCCGCAGAGGGGCCGGCGAGGGGCCGGAGAGGGGCCGGGGGGCGCGTGTGAGCCCTGCCTGGGGGAAATGGTGGCGTAGCAGCGATGGTGGCGTGGCGTGGCGTCTCAAACTTGCTGCACCCCGCGACGTGCCGTGACATCCGACACGCCGAGTACGGCAGGCGTCCCACACGTGCGGCAGGGACGCATGGACCAGGGCTCTCTACCCACACCGCTGCCCCTTGCCCTCGTGCCCTCTCACGGAACCCCTCCGATCCACCCCTGCAACCCATGCATATCCTTGCACCCTCCCCACGTCTATTCTACGCCTAGTCATTATTTGAACATGTATGGTACCCCCCCCCCCACACACACACACACACATGGTTCCTGCCGCTTCGCACGCACAAGTCTTTAATTTGTTCTCTCCCTTGTGAACACACACACACACACACACACACACACACACACACACACACACACACACACACACACACACACACACACACACACACACACACACACACACACACATGCACGTGCAGGTGGGCATCGTGCGATCCATCTGGGTCACCACCGGCTTCATCTGGGTGGCGCTGATGCTGCTGGGCCTGGTCATACACCTAATACACCTCGCCAATCGCTTCTGCGTCTGCTGCGCCAGCGCCGCGGCGCGGCGGCAGCAGCGGCAGTGGATGCAGCAGCAGCCTCAGCAGGGACTGGAGGGGGATGCGGAGAACGCGCCCAGGGGTGGTGGCGCCCACAGGGGCTGCTGCGGCGAGTGCTGGGAATGCCTCAAGGGCTTTTTCTCGCTGTGCTTGTTTGTGATGGACTACCTGGCGCCGAGGGCGTCCATCACGCTGCACATCTTTGACTTGTGCACCGACATCGTGAGTGGATGTGATGTGATGGGGGCGGGCGGGCGGGGCGGCCTGAAGACCAACCCACTCGTGGTGCGAGCGTGCGGGGGGGGGGGGGTGTTGTGGTTACCAGCCCAAACTAAACCAAGCTAGGGGGGTTACTGGTAAACAGTCCCGGTGAGAAACAAACTGCGAAGAACATGACGGGGGATGTGCGGGGGGCGGGGTGTTAGCCATCCATGGATGGTGTTTAATCATAAATGAAGTGCCTAGAGGTGGGGGGCACTGGGTGGGGGGGGGTGCGGGCGGGCGGGCGGGCGGGCGTAGTCCTCCGTGCACGCATCCTCCACATGGTCATCACCACCCACCCGCCCACACCCACACACCCGCACCCAACCATGCACCTGCAGATCTACCTTGCGGCATATAAGGGCTGGGCCGCCAAGCCCGCACCCGGTACGCGTCTGCTGCTGCTCCTGTGCTTAAGCCCCAGCCTCCATGAAACTTCGCTCGATGCTCGGGTCTCCTCCTCCTCTTACTCAAACCGCGTGTACCTGCATGCATTGCGCGCGCGCACACACACACACACACACACACACACACACACACACACACACACACACACACACACACACACACACACACACACACACACACACACACACACACACACACACACACACACGGGGCGTACCTATCCCGGCAACCCTTCCGGGGTCCCACGCCCTCACCCCCGTCCAAGCCGCCCTCCTCCTCGCCGCCCTACAGCCCCCTCTTCCTCCGCCCCCCTCCCCCTCCCCCTCGCCGCCGGCGCCCCACCCCCGCCCCCTCCTCCCCCCGCCGCCCAAGCCCCGCCCCCTCCCCCTCCCCCTGCCGCCCAAGCCCCACCCCCTCCTCCCGCCGCCCATGCCCCTCCCCCACCCGCCCACGCCCCGCCCCCACCCCCTCCTCCTCCTCCCCAGCCCCCTGCCCTCCCGCCCCCTCCTCCTCCCCCCGCCGCCCAAGCCCCTCTCACCGGCGCCCACACCCCTCCCCCGCCCCCTCCCCCTCCCCTCGCCGCCCAAGTCCCTCCCCCTCCTCCTCCCCCGCCCCTCGCCACCCAAGTCCCTCCCCCTCCCCCTCCCCCTCCTCCTCCCCCGCCCCTCGCCACCCAAGTCCCTCCCCCTCCCCCTCCTCCTCCCCCGCCCCTCGCCGCCCAAGTCCCTCCCCCGCCCCCTCCCCCTCCCCCTCCCCCTCCCCTCGCCGCCCAAGTCCCTCCCCCGCCTCCTCCCCCTCCCCCCGTCATCCCCTCCCCTCCCCCTCCCCAGCCCCCTCCTCCCCCCGTCCATCAAGCCCCTCCCCCATCCTCCCCTCCCCTGCCCACCCAAGCCTCGCCCCCCCTCCCCCCTCCGCCTCCCCAGCCTGCCCCGCAAGACATCGCCGCTTGGCCCACGGCCCGCGCCGCAACCGTCCACGCTTTGGATGAACGCCCCCTGCGCCGGTCACCGCGGCTCCCGGCCCTTCGCATGCAGCACCCAGCCGCCACTACTACCGGCCACCCTACTCCTGGAGCCGGACCCTCCCACCTGCCCCCGCCCATCATTCAAGCAGCCGCCAACCCCCCTCCCCCCACCACTGTCCGGCCCACCACACGCACTGCGGGTCGCCGCCGGACGGCACCCCCGTCTGACCCGGCACCGTCTGCCACCACTCCCGTCCGACGCCGCTCCGCACGTCTCCACCCGGCTGCCACCACTGCCGCCACCGGTGCCACCGCCGCGGGTGCCGCTGCCCCCCGTACCGGCAACACCCCCGCCGCCGCTGCCGCCGCCGCCGCCCCCGCCCTCACCGCCCCCGCTGTTGCCGCCCCAGCCATCGCCGCCCCCGCACCCGCCCCCGCCCCCGCCACGGTCCACCCGGCTCCCGCCCACCCTCCCCCGACTGCCGCCGCCGCCCCTGGCCTCCCCGCCCCAATCCCCCCTCCTGCCCCCGTCGCCCCTACCTACTATGAACGGGTCTCCCTCGCCGACATCGCCGCCCATTTCAGCGCCGCCAATGTCAACCTGGCCCGCTGGAATATGCCGTTCGACACCAACCAAGCCCTTGCTTACTACGCCGGCACCCTCAAGATGCACAAAACCCCACCCTCCATGCGCTTCCTCGCCTGCTCCCACGCCTGCCCCTCCACCTTCTTGGCCGACCTGGTTACTGCCGTCCTCCGACTGGTCGCCACCTCCTTCGCTGATGTGTGGCGTACACGTTTCAACAGCGACCCCTGGTTTTGCCTCTCCTCCTCGGACGTCATTGACATGGTACATGCCTATAACGCCCACGGCTACACTGCTGCCTCCAACCCCAACACCGGCTACGAATTTGCAGAGCCCGTGGCCTACGATTTCGAACGGCTCTACACCAACATCCCCCACGATGATTTGTGCACCGCCATCGCCGACCTGCTGGCCGCCTCCCTCCCCGCCGGTACCGCTGGCATCCGTGTGTCCACCCGCGCCCCCAACCCCAATAAACCCGACGACACCCACACCCACACCGCCACATTCGTCAGCCGTATCCCTGGTGCACGCGTGTCATCGCCTTCCGAGTCCACCACCCACCGCTTCTTCCTCCCTCATGAGTTTATGGCCATCTTCCGCGCACTTATCACCGCCACCTTCATTCAGTTTGGACCCGTGCTGGTGCGGCAAATTCTTGGTATCCCTATGGGCATCTCCCCTGCGCCCTTCATCGCCAACCTGTTCCTGGCCTGGTACGAATTCCAATTCCTACGGCAACGTGATACCACCTCTGCTGCCGGCCTTGCCATTCTCCGCCGCTTCCGGTTTTCCAAGCGTTTCCTGGATGATCTCGGCGCCTTCAACAACCCATACCTGTCCCGGCTACTCTACACCACCGATGAGCTGGAAGTATCCCCCGCCCCAAACCGTGTCGTCCTGCGCGGGTTATACCCCCGCTGCCTCAACCTCACGGTCCAACGCCACCGCGCGGGACAGCTGCCTTTCTTGGACATCCTGCTCGTCAGCTCAACGGATGCCGCTGGCAAAAGCCGCATTACCACCCGCCTGTACGACAAACGCGACCAGCCCGCGTTCGCCCGCATCCGTCTATCCCGGTTTGTTGCCGCCGACTCCTCCGTCAATGAGGCCGCCAAGCGCAACATCCTCACCGGCCAATTTCACCGCCTGCGGCGTATCATCCTGGATTACAGCAACTTTTGCCTGGAAATGGCTCGCCTACTCCGAGCACTTCTTGACTGCGGCTACCTCCGGACCCGCCTGGAAGCCAAGTACCGTGAACTGCTGGCGGCCTTCCCCCACATGTACTACCGTGACCGCATTGCCCTTGCGGCCGCCCGCGCCGCTCACACCGCTGCCGGCGCACCCCACGCCGCCGCCCACCCCGGCCCGGCCCCACCACCACCGCCGCCTGGCACGCTTGAGGAGCTCACTCGCCGCTTCTTCATCACCCAGCCTGCCAGCCCGCACGCCGTCGCCCTACCCCGCCGGCGGCCGGGCGCCATCATGCGCCCTTGAACGCTGGCGCACATCACCGACTGTGGAGCTCTGGGCCGCCGACATGTGGCGCTAGCACTCAGGGGGGTACTTGTGTTGTGTACGTGTGTTACGGGAGGGAGGTGTTGTCGGTAGTACGCGTGCGTGTTAACCGGGGCTACGGGCTGGGGGTTGCTGGTGAGTGGCGGCGCCGCGTTGATTACGCGCCGGCCTTTGCGGTTTGACGGGCGCCCGGGCGTGGGGTCACGTTGCGGGCGCTGCTGGCTGTGGGTGGGGTCCTCGTGCCTGCCCGTGCTGGGTTGTTTTCCTTGTCGCGTCCGTCGTG
The DNA here is from genome assembly GCA_016834595.1 of Chlamydomonas schloesseri. NCBI lineage: Eukaryota > Viridiplantae > Chlorophyta > Chlorophyceae > Chlamydomonadales > Chlamydomonadaceae > Chlamydomonas > Chlamydomonas schloesseri. Next base: position 290,700 of record JAEHOD010000059.1, on the reverse strand, counting down.
GTGGGTTGCGTGCGTGGGTGCGCCCTATGGGACGCACCCATCGCCTGGTCTTGCGGTAATCTCACGCCGCGTGTAACGCAGCCGTCTGCCACCCTGCTTGCCCCGCCCATCTGTGCCTGTCCCACATACCGACGCGGCCTCTGCGGCCGCGTGCATCCTTAGTCTCGGTGCTGCCGTGGAGCGGGGAGCGGGGGGCCAGCCCCCGCCAGCCCACGGCATACCTCACTCACACACAGCCGGAGTCAGCGGGGTCACTGCAGTTTCTCGGGTTCAGTCCAGCCACCGGGGGTTCCGGGAGTTTCGCACAGGGTTTGGCGCGTTACGCCGGTCTGCAACCGCGCCCGCCACTGCGCCCCATTCCGCCGCGTTGTCTTAAGCGCGCCGCCTGCCCTGCCTCGTCCTCTCCTCCACTAGGGAGGAGAGCCGTTTCCTGGGTTGGGATTGGGCGGGCTGCGTGTCTAGTTAGCTTGCTTGCTGCACGCCGTTAGCATTGCCGCCTCTTTTTCTTTGCCATGCCCGTGACACTTTCGCGCTGCCGCCCTTTGCCTATGCTTCCTCTGTCGCCTGTAGGTGAGACTACGGACAGCGGGCGGGCATCAGGGAATTAGGCGTGCTGGGTAAACGTTTTTAGGCGCATGTCACAAGCATATGGGTGCATGTCGGGGTCGGTTTGCTTCGCGAACGCCCGACGGGTTCCAGGCTATTTCTGCGGGTAAGTATGACTACCGGGGCTACGCGGTACCGTCCAAGAAGTATTCGGTACGTATCCGTCAGTAACTGCGAGCGATTGCGGGGATTCCTCTCCGTTTCCGTTTACCAACACACACACACACACACATACTGCCAGGCGTGTTCATGTCGCTCATCATCGCGGGCAACCTGGTCGCGCACTGGGTGGTGCGGGTGATCCACGCCCGCCGCCACCACCAGCGGCGGCTGCAGCAGGAGGAGGACGTCCGGCTGCCGCCGTGCGAGCTGGCGTGGTGCGTGTTGGTGGGCCTGGTCACCTCTCCTGCGGGGATAGTGATTGAGGTGAGCCTGCGCGTGTGCGCCTACCTTCGCCTTGTCATCCTTGTCCAAATCAAATTTAACCTGAATCTGTAGTCTATTGTTTGTTATCAAGCATGCGGTGCGTGCACCAGGTAGGTTGTGCGCACGTGCACGGATGATGCGTTCGCCGACGTCGCCGGTGGTTTGCATGCCCGTCAGCGACTGATGTGGGCGAATGATGATTCATACAGTGCCAGTATCTTTCTTTTACCGGTAGAAATGTCGGCCGAAAACGTAGAAGCTTTCAGGGGTTGGTGGGGCGCACGTCTACGGGAGGTAGACGTTTTGGCACGTTTTGGTGCGGAAAAGAGGGGGGAGGGTAGAAATTTTGGGGGGCTTGGGGGCTTGCCCCCCAAGATAGGTTTTTCGGGTAGATAAATCAGAAGGGGGCATCTACACGGTAGTAGACACCGGGGGCCCAGGGGCATCTACAAGATACGGGCACTAATGATGAACTCCCTATGCATGTGCATGTGCACGTGTTCAAACCCCCTGCGTCCACCCGCGTCCACCCCTCCCTCATCTGGCCTCGCTCTCCGCTCCCTTTCCCTCCCACCGCCACACCTCCCCGCGCTCACCCACACCCCGTCCTCGCTCGCAATAATAACCCACACCACCACCACTACTACACCACCCCGCACCACCTCGCACTACCTCCATGCACGCACGCACGCATACACACAGGTTCTGTTTCCGTTTCCGTTTACCAACACAGGTTCTGTGGGCCAGCTACGTGCTGCTGCTGACGTGGCTCACGCTGCTGCCGGAGCTGGCCTACTGCGGCTTCTGCTGCTGCTGCTGCCGGGACTGGTCGCCGGCGCAGCGGCGCGCGCGGCGGCAGGCGGCGCTGGACCGCCACATCGCCTGGCTGCGTGCCTCCACCGCCTGCCTGCCGGCGCTGCTGCGCTTCGACGTGAACGCGCAGGCCTTCGAGCGCGCGGTGAGCGCCTGCTGCTGCTGCTGCTGTTGCTGCTGTGTGTGTGCGTGCGTGTGTGTGTGTGTGTGTGTTCTAAAGATATGGATGGTTGTGCATGGATGGCGAGCGCGTGAGCTGGTGACGCGGGGTGGCACGCACGGGTGCTATGCGCTTGTTTGCCTGATGAGGGCGCGTTGCTTGCCGCCACGGCGCCACATCTGTGCCCACTCTTCCCACTTCCCATCAATCCACCCACCCGCCCCTACCTAGTCCACCCCTGGATTCCCTGCCGCCAACCCCCTGATTGCCTGCTCCCGTGCTCATTGGCCGTCCCCATGCATTCCCCCGTCCCCATGCATTCCCTCCCTACTCACCTCCTTTGCCAGCTCCTCATCTCCATCTCGTCCTCACCTGCTCCTCACCTGCTCTTGCCCTCCCCTCCTCGACACACAATGCAGCTCTTCCTGGAGCCGCTGACGGAGTCGCTGCCGCAGGCGGTGGTACAGACGTACATCTACATTGTGGGCCACAAGGCGGGCGTGGTCATCCCCAGCCCCATCTACAAGCTGTCGGCGAGCATCAGCGCCATGTGCCTGGTCAAGTGGGCGATGCAGGTAGGTGGAGGTAGCTGGCTAGGCAGCCAGGCAGATAGACAGGGTAGGGAGAATGGGCAGTAGCGATGTGGTGTGGTGGTTGTGTGTTAAAATTCACAAGGGAAAGAACGGATGTATGTGTGTGTTAGAGATCACAAGGGGAAAACAAGCAAAGCAAAGACCGTGTATGCAATGCGATCAAGACAAAGTATGTGTGTGTGTGGGGGGGGGGTAGTTCAATTCAGAAACCAAAGCGACCATTGCAACCCAAAAACCCTGAACATAGAACCCAGAAAGCAAGGGGGGCTGTGCCATGGGTGGAAGGGAACTCGATCATGTGGCAGGGAGTTGGGAAGGGGGAAGGGGGCCAAGTGGCGCTGTAGGTAGTCAAATTGCTGGAGGTGGTGGAGGGGTGCAGCTGCTGGCAGGGTAGGCTGGGCGCACCGGGAAACGGCTGATGTAACTTACGTGCATGCGGCTGGAGATCGGGACGGCGGTGTGTTCCTGCGGCGGGGCGGGGCGGGGGAATGGGGGAACGCCACCAGCAGTGTGTAGCGCACGTGCAAGGCACGGCCAGGCAGTCATGCCGGGTAGGGGGCACCTGGCTGCGGCCGTGCGTGCGATGTTGCGACCCCCCCCCCCTCATTACATGTACATGATGCCCCGCACACGCGCGCAGGTGTGCTGGCGATTCATCAAGCACGGTGACATTGTTGAGGTGCGTGCGTGCCTGGCTAGCTGCCTGCTGCTGCTGCTGCTGCTGGGGGTGGATGGTTCAACCGCGAGTGAATAGCGTCATGGGACGAGTTTGCTCGAGGTCATGGGTTCGATTCCCATACACTCCCCCGATTTCGGTCGGGATGAAATGCCTAGGGATAAGTGGTCGGCCGGACGAGTTTAGGACTTAGTCGATGAGCCCGGATTCGGTCCACTAGGGCGGCCGCGAGCTCCTATAAAGTAAGAAGTATCGATCGATCGGGTGAACGGTTAGGCGGCAGAAGTCACGGTGGAGACGTTGGCGTGCAGGTGGCACGCCCCTGAAGTCCAGAGCAGTTCGCTCGCGACCCGGGTCACCAGGTCCTTCTTGTAACCATGCATTCTGCTGCTGGGTGCCGTGGGAGGTTACCCGTTATATAATAGGAAACAGCTGCGCCATCGTCCCGCGCAACCCTGCCCCACCACCGCCCCGTGCGTGCCCCCGTGGCGTTCTCGCGCCCAAATACATCCTCCCATGGACACAGGGTGGCCTTCATCCATGCATGCATGACTTTATGCCCCGGTAGCAATCTGTTTTCCCTTTGTAAGTGCCACCCTCTCGTGCCCGCGGTCATCAGGTGATCACCCTGGACTACAAGGGCTCCAACAACTTTGACCGGCACCCGGAGGTGGAGGTGGGAGCGGAGGCGGAGCAGCAGCAGCAGCAGCAGCAGCGGCAGAGAGCGGAGCCCTACGTGATGGCGGCCCGGGGGTAACACGTGTGTGCAATGGGTGGTGGTACGTGTGTGCGTGTGTGTATGCGTGTGTGCATGGTGACGATTACATTGCTTGTATACTTGGTATTGCCTTACAGCTCCATCAGCGCAGTGGATGCCGCACGACTGGCAAGAATAATGACCATGACAGGGTGTGACTCGCTCGAAGGTCAGATATATAGTGCTTAATCGGTAGGATCCACGCAGCTCCATGCAGCTCCGCCCGAACTGTTGCGAGAGCTCTCCGCATGCATTTTTGACTTGACATTCAGGGATGCTACTGAACTCTGCTACGCAAGGCGTCAGGTGTCTGACACGGTGCAGACATGCGGACGGATTTTGCTTGCCTAGGGCCCGCGCTGTGATGGTCTAGTATTGCTACATAGCAGTTGGTCCCTCGGGGCCTTTCCTGGGGTATAAGCTGGGTATAACACTCGGGGCGGGGCCATTACGGGGTATGGCTTGCGGCATGGGCGAGGCAACAGAGCATGTAATTCAGGGGAGGCGTTGACCCTTGCGACGTGCAATGGACAAGCGCACAGGGCTGGTACCGGCCTGGTACCAGGCTGGAAACTAGGCTTGCATGGCCAACTTCGTGCCCAGGCGGGCCTCTTTGATCAGCCCAAAAGGTTTTTAGGTTTTCAAGCAACAACGTAGGCGACCTAATGGCTCCCCAAGACTATAAGGCAGCCTGTACGCAAGACGGCCCCCGGCCCCGGGCTTCCACTTGGTACGACAAGGTGGAGTTGACCGCTGGGTGCTTCTAAACGAGCAGCGCAATATTCCTTTGCTATTTAGAGCATCATAGAATGCTTCCAATCTGGTCTCTGCTCGCAAATACACGTTGCGCGGCCAGAACTCGCTTACCATCGGCACGCCCCAGCTCGCTCCGGCACCCTTACCCCCCGCAGACGGTCGCCTCCACGTTTTGTTGACCTTGCGTTTCGTCAGATCCTCCCCTGATGTAATTGGTATCTTTTGCATCAGGGTGTCTTCTGTGCTAGCGCTGCTGAGGCTAGTGACAACGAGAGCGTCCGAAATCTGCTTTCAAACCTGAAAATGGTTTTCTCGGTGCAAAGATATGATTGCGTGGTTACAAGATATGGGGCCCACTCCACCAGGGGTCCCCACGGTTTTGAGGGCGGATTTGCTAGATTTCGTCTTTGGGCCTCAAACGCTGCCAAATGCACACAGAAGCTATCCACAAGTAATGAGAAAAGTATATTAGGCCCGGGGGCACGTGTCTGCGTCGCCAGGCATGGATTTACGTGCGTCTTCAGCTGTGGGCCGTGACATGTCATCATGACATGTCTCCGGCATGCCACACCCAGCACCCTCCAGAACAGCGCAAAACGCATCCAAGGACACCGCAACCCCAGTTTGTAGTTGCACGAGATTACACATGCATTTTGGTGGCCAGTTCTGGGTGCGCGCGCGCCACCAGGGGTGACCGAGCGCGCTCGGTTACCCCTGGTCAGACGCATTGAAGCATTGGAATCCCGGCCTGACCCAAACACGAGGCGGTGTCCCGGTAAACTACACAGCGCAATAGAGCTCACTGAACGGAGTGCACTGACGCCAACCCGACCAAAAATGGACGAGCTGGCTTGCCCCTTCCCCCGAAGGGCTCCAGGTCGCCGTTCACTGAATGGCACCTTGTACCTACAGATAATACTTTGCAACGCACAAACCGACATTTGGTGGCGCATAGGGGCCTGGATCTGGGTTGTGAACGTGCATGTATGGAGACATTTCCGTGGAACGCACGCACGCTTAGCTTTTCATCTCGGCCGCACAGCCTGCCCATTTAATGCATCAGTGTTGGGTTGCAGGCGTGTTGAGGCACGCATTGTGGTGCAATTGAGTTGGCCTCGCTCCCCTCCTCGATCCCAAGGTCCCACTAGGGGCAAGCCGTGGTACTGCGTAGCGGTAGGTGTTTTAAGGGCTGTACGACACGGGGGGGGGACGGACTTCCCCCCGGGGGGTCTCCGGAGATTTTGCGGCATGGGGTCTGGAGGTTTTGTTTCTAACCCCCCCTGCACCAGGGTACACAACTGCGTATAACGCAACCCTTGGTGTACACTGTGTGGCTCTTGGTCTCGACCGTGAGCAGCGGATGATTGGCTTCCTCGAATAGGTGAGTGGATCAATCTCAACGTTGTTACAGCAAGTTAACTATGGTCTTGTTGGAGGCGCACGTGTAATACGAGAGCCAAAAGACAAGTCGCTGGCTCTCTCTCTGCGCCAAACACTCGCGGTCGCCGCGCCATCTCGTACGGCATCTTTATCCGCACTCAAAGTCTAACACCTCACGCAATCAGGCGCGGCTCTACCAAATATAGGGCGCATATCCTATTGTCTTGCCCTTGTGCTAATACAAAGGTCAAAGGAAAAGACCGGACCCAAAGGTCGATGCGACACGGCACGCACGATCACCCGCCAGATCATAACACCCCGCCCCCACCCAAACAACATCGTCAAGGGGGGCCCTCCACATCCCAGTTGATTCTGATGACCCTCACTGGCCGCCATTGCGGATCATGACCTCGCGAGTCTCTTGGCAGATGGCGCACGGGGCGAAGCAGCAGGTGCACATTCTGCAAGGAAGCCCCAAACGCATGGCAAGCAGTCAGTCAGGGTGAGAAGTCAGTCGCATACGTTTGACCTTGTGTGTGTGTGTGTGTGTGTGTGTGTGTGTGCGCGCAAGCACTAGCAGTGCATTTACCCTCCCTCCAGAAGCTTCTACGCTGCATAAAGCGCGTTTCCAGCTGCCACCCCGCGCTCATTGCATGTGACACTGCAGGCGACTCACAAGTCTGTAAAGGACGAGCCACAGGGGGCGCCCCGAATGAATGTTGGGAGGAGGGGGGCCGAGAGCAGGGTAAGACATTGTAACAAGGATGAAGCTTGCCATGCGCAAGCCGGCAGCTTTAGCCGCCAGCAGAAAGCAGGAAAGTCTTGACCTCAGCATTAAAGTAGCACAGCCCTTTGTCAGTCTGGGCCCCCCCAAGTCCCACACAAGTCGTTGCAGTAATCTGCACGTCCACGCGTCCCGTTTCAAGAAGCAAGGGAAGGGCGTGGATAAGGCAGGTGTATTTAGGTACGGTATATATGGACAAGGATGGCCAGGAGAAGCGCAAAATGGATCCATGCACGAAGGAGGATATGCACTCTTCGCTTGGGAACACCCATGCCGCACTGCCCCGCGCACCTCCGGGGATGCCGTACTTAGCGCGCAGGTGGCCACGCACGCCGGCGTGCACGACGCAGTTTATGCCGAACATGTAGGCCAGGGTGTAGTAGCAGCACGCCCCCATGCAAGACCCGCCACACGTGACCTCATTGCCCAGGCGCTCGACCAGGCTTCCGTATGCGCAGGGCAAACAGCACATGGCGTAGACTGCAGGCAAAGAGTGCATATGTGGTGCGTCATGGGAACGAAACGCGGAACGGCGTGTCGCCCAGGACAGGCACAGCACCTTTGAGAGTGTCCGGGGCACATGAATTGCAGGACGGAGTGTTGCGGAAGGCGAAACGTGTCAAGCATAGGCTATAAATGGGGACTGGCAACGCCCGCAGGGTGGGGCAACCGTTGTCGAAGGGCATACCGTTCACGCCGCCCCCAGCAGTCAGTCTTCGCACAACACACGTGAACTTTGAACGCGTACTTACGACATGTGCCGAAGCCGCCTGGTGCGGCGCACTGCAAAGGCACGAATAGTCAAGGCGAGCGAGTCAACTCCTCAGCGCCCAGTGTTAGCTTTTCGGTGTCAAGTCCCCAGCGCGCGCTCGGCAGTCCTAAGCACACGAGCACTTGTGTGCTTTCGAAAGCAAACATCAGATAACACCCAACACACTGTCGATTCCGGCGTCCCCCGGCGCGTAAATTTCATCGCTGCGCATAGTCCCCCGCCGGACGCACACACGCCAGAGCTACGTACCCAGTCACAGAGCCTGCATGCCAAGAACAGGCAAGGAGTCCGAGAGTCACAAGGCGAGCGAGCTTAGCTTAACAATCGCAACGGGCGACCGTCCCTGCCTGGCTGCCGTTACTACTGTGAGACGTTGCCTCGCCCAGCTTCCCGGGCATTATTGCTTGTCCCGAACTTACCCGGTGCTCCAGTTGCCCTGAACGGGAGCGACGGCCATCTTTTTGTTTGAAACGGCAAGCAAATAAAGCTCTTAGAGGTAGCGGGCTGCTGTGACAGCCGTGATGCTGATATATGTCCAGATATTTGTCAGTATTCAACGACTTGTAATATTTGAAGTAATGAACGCGCCTCGGAAATACCTGGGCCGCTGGGTGGGTCCGGTGGTTAAGTGTCTGTCAGTCCTCCGTTCGCACTCCGCTTCGCTGCATGCATGGAGCTTCGGCGACAGTCCTCCGCTCGTCCCTTCGCTTCGCTTCGTGGATCTACGCCGACACGTGGTGGCGTAGAAGTTGCGACAGTCCTCCGCCGCTCGTCCCTCCGCTTCGCTTCGTGGAGCTATCTACGGCGAAACCCTCAAGGTTATACATGCGCGAGGTGTTTAAATTATAATGCAAATGAAAGTGGCATCGCTAGCCATCTTTCGCGGCCCCCTTCGCGCCTTCGCGCGGCTACCGGTGCAAGCAGCAGGGTCCTCGAGCTATGTACGAGGGAACTTGCACTGCATATGGCTATAATAATATAGCAACTTGGAATGCTCAGGCATAGCGAAGCCGAGTATGTTTTGTCGAAGCCAGGTTCGCGAAGCCGGGGGGGGGGCGGCTTCGCGACTCGGTTTCGGGGTCGGCTTCGGGGTCGGTTTCGACCCGGTTTCGGGGTCGAAGCCGGCTTCGCATGTCACGTGTGAAACCCCTTCTTGATCCTCGGCAAGACCCACGGGCAGCAGGTTGCCCCTAGAGGCCCGCGTACCGTTCCTCTACGACCGTTTGCGTGGTTATCCTTGCATTACCAAAGATGTAAGTATGGTTGTAGATTCATGGCATGCAGGAGTTATGCGTCAGTGCAGGTCAATGATCTTGCTATCTGAGTGTGCTGGTTCTCGGCTTGGCCAGGCCCATGAGTGGGCTGGCCCACGGGGATTGCCGGGGCGAGGGCCCACAAGGGCCCGCGAGCGTGGCGAGCCGAGCTGCCGAGCCAGAGGGGTGGTATGGGGGGTAGGATTGAGGTCGTGGCCGGTCACCCCTGGCTGGGTTGGGATGGCACAGGTCAGGATTGGACAGACACTTTAGGGATTGGGATAGGTCCGGTCAGGATTGGACCTCAACTTGTAGGATTGGGATAGCCCCGGCAAGGATTGGACCCCGCACTTTCAGGATTGGGATAGTCAGCATAGCCCGGTCAGGATTGCCGTTTGGCACTGGCCCCTTAACGCCCGCCGGCAACCCGTCCGCCCCCCGCACGCCCCGCCCTCCACGCCCCCGTCCCCTCCGTCCCCCCGCCCTCGTCCCCCAGCCCGCAACCCGTCGCGGGCCTGCGGGTTCGTGCGGAACCATGACCGCCTTCTGCATGACACCGATACTGCGCTAATTCGTTTACACATTCAAAGCGTTTTCCAAAGCGAACCCATAGTATCCCGCAGTGCAAGGCTTGCTTCGCGGTCGGTCAATTTGTGCCCCCCTCGCGCGTTTACAGCGCTAGTTGTTGGCCCTTGTAGTCAAACGTGTAGTAGATAACATGCCTAAAACTATGGAGGTCCCGAAGCGCTCTGAAACGCTGGAACGCAAAATGTGCACCATTGGCGCACTTCTCGCGTCCAACCGCGTTGGCCTTACAAGGGCGGGGGCGGGCATCTGGGGTTGGAAGCCATGACTGAGTACCCAATAGGAAAGCTGGCAGTACGTGGCTCGGCGCGTTGGCGGAGTTGCGCCAAATGCGTTCGTCGGCCAGAAGTTGTCAGCAGAAGCACCGCATGCTGTTTTTAACTCTTAAGCCATGTTACATATATAATCGCTATGAGCTCTGTGCAAACAAGGAAGGCCGGCTCGGCAACATGCGTGCCGTATAGCGTGTCACGAGCACACGCGCAAGCACAGGATTGGAGGTGCAGTCGCAGGATTGGCATTAAAGAACGGCAGGGTGGGCAGGATTGGGATTGGGGGTGCAGGGATTGGAACCCCACTTGCAGGATTGGGATTGGGGGTGCAGGGATTGGGACCCCGCTTACAGGATTGGGATTGGCTGTCGGCCACTTAGGATAGCACATCGGCCTATCCTAGGGGTGACCAGGGGATAGCAGGGATAGGTACCCCATACCACCCCTCCGGCCGAGCATGCATGTGCACGTGCAGAACGCCGCAGCCTGTCCACCCGTTGCCATGCCACACATAGCAAAATTACAATGGCAGGCATTCATGTAAATTTTGGTGCATGCAAAATTTTGAAGCGATGACGCGATCCAAAACGCGCAGGAGGTAGGGGCCCCAAACGCACCCGACCAAAGCACACACAGACTCAGCATACCCATATTATCGGTGAATCCATGCAGCCACAGCTTCTAGGGCCGTGGCGCGACCAGAGCATGGGCTCAGCCTCCATGCCGTACAAAACCGTAAAAACGCGTGCTCTGTGCTGCTCGCGGCTCCAATTGCGCCAATTTAAATGCGTATGGCCTCTCACATCACGAGCGATTGCATTAGAGCAGAGAGCATGCGAAAATGCGTTGGGGAGCGACCGGAGCATGGCTTTGCCGGTTGTGTGCTGACACGGGTGGTTGGGGGCCGGAGCATGGGCCAGAGTACCATGCATGCTCCGCGCTCCCCCGGGCCCCAAACGCACCCGACCAAAGCACACACAGACTCAGCATACCCATATTATCGGTGAATCCAAGCAGCCACAGCTTCTAGGGCCGTGGCGCGACCAGAGCATGGGCTCAGCCTCCATGCCGTACAAAACCGTAAAATGCATGCTCTGTGCTGCTCGCGGCTCCAATTGCGCCAATTTAAATGCGTATGGCCTCTCACATCACGAGCGATTGCATTAGAGCAGAGAGCATGCGAAAATGCGTTGGGGAGCGACCGGAGCATGGCTTTGCCGGTTGTGTGCTGACACGGGTGGTTGGGGGCCGGAGCATGGGCCAGAGTACCATGCATGCTCCGCGCTCCCCCGGGCCCCAAACGCACCCGACCAAAGCACACACAGACTCAGCATACCCATATTATCGGTGAATCCAAGCAGCCACAGCTTCTAGGGCCGTGGCGCGACCAGAGCATGGGCTCAGCCTCCATGCCGTACAAAACCGTAAAATGCATGCTCTGTGCTGCTCGCGGCTCCAATTGCGCCAATTTAAATGCGTATGGCCTCTCACATCACGAGCGATTGCATTAGAGCAGAGAGCATGCGAAAATGCGTTGGGGAGCGACCGGAGCATGGCTTTGTGGGTTTTGTACGGCAGTGCCGTACAACACCTGCGGTTGCATGCTCCGGCGTGCTCGCTTCGCAATTTTGCCTGCGGCTTGGGGAATATATAGCGGACGTTGCGCTTATTGATATAGTATATTTTTCATGCGAAAAACTCGCCGGCGCCAGGGGACAGTTTCTGCATGCCACCACACCTGATGGGGCGAGACAAGCATCACCGCAGAGCATGTTTCGCGGGTTTCAAAGTGGAAATGGCATGTGCTCAATGAGCTTAATATAATGTAAAAGGTTGGCGCCAATTGGTGCAGGGAGCATGGAGAGCACGGTCACCGGTAATAACTCGGAGCATGCTCCTACGGTGCACCGGTAGACTTGCTTAATCGTAGGGGCCCCACAGAGCACGCCATAAAAGCAATGTGGTATAATTTCTTAAGCATATTTCATGTCGGCCGATCATTTATTATCTTCATCGCTTATCGGCAGGGAAATGGTCTTGCAAAATTTTGCATCATTGCAGGTCTTGTGTCGCCCTCTCGAAAAATGCTACAATACAGAACATTCACTAATTTTGCTTGGCAGCAGTTTTTTAGAAGTTAAGGCTGTCAGAAACCGCTGTGTCGCTCTGTCTTCTCGACGGCAGTTCCGCGTGACGGGACGTCACGCGCAAGAAAAACATCGATGAACGTGACCCGGGGTCGTTTTCTACAACGAGATCATCTATAAACCTTGGCCAGCAACAACTCCCCTCTGCCCCCTCTGTCCCCTCTGTCCCCTCTGTAATTCCGCAACCATAACAACTGTGTACGATGGCAGCAGGGGTTCTCGCGCCGGCGCGATAGAAAGTCTGCGCAATCTGCCCATACGTAAAGATCCTTGTGCTAAGAATCAAATTCTTAAGCCGGTAAGTGACGTTGAGCGGCCGGTCTGAAGTTGCTGGCGCTCGGCTCCCAATTGCGCGGGCCCGCCACGGTCGCGGCTCTGGGGCTGCTGCTGCTGCTGCTGCTGCTGCTGCTGCTGCTGCTGGCATCTGTTACAAGCGCCCGTGTTATGCACGGTAGGTCACCGGTCACCGGTTGGGCGCGCAACAAGACGCACGCCATCTTATTGTCCCAGTGGGCATGACGCCCACCAATTTAGTGGACTTCGGTTCTCATGTAAAATTAAATCTTCTCAAACTATTGCAAATATTCCAATAGTTCCCTAGTATCGCACGAGGGAGGTGCGCGAGCCCGCGAAGCCAACGTTTCAAACATGTCTCGCGACGAGGTGGCTCGCGGGCAAGCGCAATAGCCACGTTCGCTTCTTGGCTACAGTCTAGTATGACCCTAAGTAACTATGAAATGGCGGGGACGCGCTATGCCGCAATAATGGGTCAGCACTGGGCGCTCTCTGTGCCTCTCCGGCGCCACGCTCCTCCTACCCTCCCTGCCTGTGACACCTTGGCGCCTGTCTCTAGCTTCGCATGTGACTGCACCTGCTGCAGCTCATCCTGCACCTGCTGCAGCTCATCCCTCCAGTGCCCTAGCCCGTGCCACTGACCTGGCGCTGCAGATATACCGGTAGCCAGGTCCACACTAGAGAGCGTGTGTGTAGGGGCAGAGGAGGGAGGGGGCCGGGGTACTGTCACATGCGGGCGGGCCACACATGCAGACACTGACGTTCCAACGCTAGCCAGACACTATCAGGCACGAAGCGCCGTCCCCCTTTACAGCTTCAGCTGCCCATGGCCATGGCACGGCAAGGTGGTGCGTGTGTGGTAAGGTTGGGGGTTGGTGTGTGTATGGTAAGGTTGGGGGCGGCGGGCATGGGTAGGGCACGCAGGCACGCCCACACCCAGCCCCCCAGCACGGGCGGCCCTACATGAATCCGTCGGCTATCTCCACGCTCACAACATCGCGCCACTGTGGCCGTGGCTGCGCTGCCAAAGGCGGGGTGGCGAGCAACAGCGTGGGGGCCACAGCAGCGTTGCCCACTTGGGTGCTCACAGCATCGCGCCACGCCAAGCCCCAGCAGTATTGCTAGTGGCGGGCACGGAAGCTGCTGTGTGCGGGGTGTCGCACCCTTGCATAATGTGTGTTTGGGCAGCTGCCGGGCGCCACTGTGGCCGCGACTTCGCTGCCAAAGGCGGGGCGGCGTTCCGCATTGCGCGGGTGACAGCAGTGGTGCCGCTTGGGTGCTATCAGCATCACGCCACGCCACGTCCCAGCAGTACTGCTAGTAGCGGGCAGCGCGCGGGCTAAAGCAGTCATGCTTGTCCCGGCGCCGGCAGCACCGCTTCCTGCCTGGCCCTCGGCGGCGGCTCGGGCCACGGCAGCATTGCAAGTGGCGAGTGCGGTGGATGGCCGGGTGCGGGGCGCCGCGCCCTTGCATGTTGTGTGCTTGGCCAGCTGCCGGGCGCCACTGTGGCCGTGACTTCGCCGCCAAAGGCGGGTGACCAGGTTCTCAGCAGCGGACGGGAGGGGGGTGCAGGGGGGAGGGTGTCCCTCCCCCCGCCAGGCCGACGGCAAGGTTGGTGTCGATCGACAGCGACTTCGCGCCAGCAGTTCCCAGAGGTTCACAGCCCGTTGCAACGATGCAGCATTTCACGTCCCAATCATCTCTATAGATACAGCGCATTGTGAAGCTTACAGTTCATGTATTTACGGTGCTTCAATTTCGGGGATTTCACAATTCCTTGAGGATTCACCTCCTGGCAAACCGCTCTGTGCTTCTGATATATCGCGGTGCAATTCATCGCCACTCGCAATATCGGGGACGCTGCTTAAGCGCAGTTACTCGCGTCGTTCGCGCGCTGCATTCGCTCTCGCGCCATGACGCAAAGATCACACATACATGTTGCTGCGCTTAATCTGATGAACTTGATCGCACAGCCGAATTCGCGCTGTACGCGACGACGCACAGAAATGCGCCACACTTTCCAGGCCATGTGTATATAGCTGGGCTAACCAGGGTTTGGCACGCACGCGCTCAAAACCCGCGCCCCACTTGGCATCACCCCATACCGGCGTCAGCGGCCACCCACCACTCCGCCGCGCTCCCTGCTTTCCTCCCTGTGCACCAGGCGACGAAGCCCTTCGCTGTGGTACTGTGTCAAGGAGGACAGGCCACAATCACCCATTATCCACGCCATGACCTATGGAAAGGCGTATACATTTTTTGAGATAGGGGCGTGTCTTTCGCAGAGCGGCGGACCACCGAGCTGCACGATGGTGTTGAGCAACACCGGTTAGAAAACAAACATACCACAAGCAATCACACACGCACACACAACCACACCACACACTGTCCGGGGGAGGGCAATTCATAAAGGGGGATAATGCCCGACGGTCCGAAGACTTGAGGCCGCTTGCGCTCAAGCTTACCGGCCGTAGGCAAGCAGCAACCAGGCTGCTGCTTCACACTTGGTCTGCCCGGTTTGGATACTCAGTCCACACCCCGGGCAGCAACCACCCCCCCGGACCAGCGACCAACAACAACCAACAAAACAACAAGCATACTTCTCGCACCAAAAACGAGTCCAAGGCCACACGGCCGACCCTTCACACCACCCAGTCAACAGCCAGCAAGGAAAAGAGGGGCGGGTGGGCGGGGAAACAGAAGAGAGCGCCAGCGCGCGCACGCAGCCACCTAAACTGCTACGAGCTCAAGCTCAGAGGAGGAACAGCAAATAGGACCTCCGAGCTATATCAACAAACAAAAGCGAACGCCAGAGAAATTACAGCAGAGAAAAGGCTAGGACCGCAACACGAATAACGCGGAACGACACACGAACCCTGGCCCTGACCCCCTCTCAACAGGCGCCTCCCGCTCCCACACTTGCCCCTTCTTCAAAACTTATTTTACGCTGCGGCCAGTCGGCAAGCTCCTGGGTCCTTCGCCTAAAATGGCCCTTTGAGATAGGGGCGTGTCTTTCGCAGAGCGGCCGACCACCGAGCTGCACGATGGTGTTGAGCAACACCGGTTAGAAAACAAACATACCACAAGCAATCACACACGCACACACAACCACACCACACACTGTCCGGGGGAGGGCAATTCATAAAGGGGGATAATGCCCGACGGTCCGAAGACTTGAGGCCGCTTGCGCTCAAGCTTACCGGCCGTAGGCAAGCAGCAACCAGGCTGCTGCTTCACACTTGGTCTGCCCGGTTTGGATACTCAGTCCACACCCCGGGCAGCAACCACCCCCCTCACCCATTCCCTCCAATCGTCAGGAAACTACCAACTACAGCAAACTGCTCACGCACACACACACACACACACACACACACACACACACACACACACACACACACACACACAAGCCACACCCCCCCAGCAGACGGGAAAAACCATGGCGGGGAGCATACGCCCGTCCACCATGCCGTCTGCTAGCGTAACCCCCCACCCCACATCCTGCGTACTGCATTGCTGCTCCTGTGCGCCGCCAGTCCTAGCAACTGTGTGCGTGCCCAACGAGCCGGGGAGCTCCAGTCCCAGCTGCGGCAGTAAGCACCGCCGCAGCTGCCAACGCGCGCGCCGTCAGCCCCCTTGGTCCGCCTTCCCCCTGGCCACGCGCCAGAGCTGCGGCAGTGAGCACCGCCGCAGCTACGTGGCCAGGCCCCCCCACAAATCCCGCATTCAAGAGGTTGCAGCCGTGCGCACCGCTGCCGCCAGCACTACGCCGCCCCAGCTGTTGCGACCCCCGCCCCGCCTGCTTGCTGTGCTGGTGGTCTGCGGCCGCGTCTTCCCATCGGGTCCTCCGTCAAGGGTCGGCAGTTGTTCACCCAGATGCTGAGCTGGGGGCGTTTGTCACCCGGGCGACTTCCTGCCGGGGGAGTTCGTCACCCAGACTCCACCTGGGGCGCCAGTCACCCAGTGCGGGGGAGTTCGTCACCCAGACTCCACCTGGGAGAGTTCGTCACCCAGACTCCACCTGGGAGAGTTCGTCACCCAGACTCCACCTGGGTCTGCGGCCGCAGAGTTCTGCCCTCGACCCTGCTACGCCATGACGGTCCGAGTTCCTGCCCCCTCTGCTTTCTTGATCAAGCCCTGAACTGCTCTGGGCTGGCTCGCGCTGGCTGCTGCTCGCACCGAGCTGCGATCTCCTGGCGCCGAGACCTGCGTGCACTACAAAATTTCGCGCCCAGTGGCCTCGACAGCTTACCGATCACACGTACATCCAAGCAAGACACAGAACAGAAGAGAGCGCCAGCGCGCGCACGCAGCCACCTAAACTGCTACGAGCTCAAGCTCAGAGGAGGAACAGCAAATAGGACCTCCGAGCTATATCAACAAACAAAAGCGAACGCCAGAGAAATTACAGCAGAGAAAAGGCTAGGACCGCAACACGAATAACGCGGAACGACACACGAACCCTGGCCCTGACCCCCTCTCAACAGGCGCCTCCCGCTCCCACACTTGCCCCTTCTTCAAAACTTATTTTACGCTGCGGCCAGTCGGCAAGCTCCTGGGTCCTTCGCCTAAAATGGCCCATTTATTTCTTGCTCAACGCAAGATGGGGTACGGGCCGCAGTGTACCCAGCGGAGGCCGGGGGGGCCCAGGTCTTTGGTTTTCGATAGGGACCCAGGACCGAGCAGGGTGGGACCGAGCGCGCCGAGGACGCGCAGCGCGCCCGTCGACGCCGAGTTTTGGGTCTACACACCGGTACCGCATATTTGTTGCAAGAGCTGTTCGCATTGTGTGGGTAGGCAGGGGGACTACCCGGAGTCCCAGACCATGCCGCCGTCCCCGAGCATCGTCTTATTGGCAAGTTGGCCAGGGGGGGGGGGTAGGAACAATAATTCCGTACCCCATGATACAAAACCTCGGGGAGGGGGGGTTAGGGGGTGGGGGGGTCCCCCCCCTGTCGTACACCCCTTTAAACCCCTCCATTTTTGTCCAAAGTAGTGTCAATCAACTCCTTTCACCACCCTCTATTGCATGGCACGGTTGGCGGGCTGGTCAGCCCACGGGGTGCGGAGGCGACCGACGCATACATTGGCTCCAGCCATCCATGCCCCACACCCAGCAACGGTCCCAGACCCCGCAAAACCTCTCCCTTACATGGCTGGGGTATCAGACATAGGTTAGAGGCTCTTGCAGAGCCTGTCCCGGTGGTTGGTGCGCGTCGTTACCAATAGTACCGAGTGACATCTAGGCGACATGTGCCGGACATGTCGGCATGTCGACCCACAAACATGAGATATGGACCGGTTCCTCTATACCCACGCATCCATGCTGCATCTGGTACCTCTTCTACGTGCTACTTCGTAGTTCTGCAGCTACGGCAAGGTGTTTGGGGCCACGGAACGAAATCTCCGAAGGTGGTGACGAAACCTTGCCCGGCCCTCGGGGGTGGGGGGTCCCCCGGACTTTGGGGGCCCATATCTTCGCACCCAGAAACCCTTTTCCAATTCTGAGCGCGGATATCGAACGCTCTCATCGAGCTCTTTAATATTGAGTCATGGGGTATAGTTTGGAAGATCCTCCCCCCCCCCTGAGTTGGCATCACATGTTGCAAACAGTTGGCGCACAGCCGTTGAAGCTGCCCGTGTATACGCTTCCATCCCGGGTACACACCGCCATGTCCAAGCTAGCGCATGCCAATGCCACACAGCCCTTTCACACCCGTCACAACCTGTCAAGGGACAGGTTCTGCATGTAGGTCCGCATGAGGTCCCCGTTACTCATCCTGGTCAAGTCTCATGCCAGCACACCAGCTACCCGCACTTCGGTGAACCAACCGCTCATAACTACCAGCTACGCACTCGTGTCCATTGGGCCCCCACCGGCAGCGGAAGCAACAGCCTCAACTACTGCCGCCGCCGCCGCCGTCACCCACGGCTCCATCGCCGCCCTCGCCCCGGCCGCCGCCGCCCCCACCGCCGCGCCCTTATCCGCCTCCGCCAGTGCAGCCAGCCCTGACACCAGCGCCGGCAGCAGCGCCGAGCGGTCGCCGGCGCTCCACCCCACGGCCTCCGCGGACGGCGCCGCCGCTTGCGCGATGGCGGACAGCGCTGAGAGCGCCGCCAGCCGGAACTGCTGGATCTGTGGTGAGATGAGGGGAGGGAAGGGGAGGGGAGGGAAGGGCGGCAGGGAAGGGCGGGCGGCAGGAAAGGGCGGGCGGCAGGGAAGGGCGGGCGGCAGGGAAGGGCGGGCGGCAGGGAAGGGCGGGCGGGTCAGGGTCAGCGACGGGCAAATACGGTAGCTGCGTGCCGGACAATAATACGGACAGGTACGCAGACCAAGCTTTACCTTGCTCACACGTCAATCACCACACCCCACACCCATACGCGCCGCCCTGTCCCGCATCACCATCCATGTACCATTGCGCACCTAGCTAGGACTACCTAACCACCCAACCACCGTGCCCAACCACCCAACCACCCATCCATGATCGGCCCGCCTACCTTGAGGTCCTGCGCCGACTGCAGCAGCCCTGGAGCCAGCGGCCCCAGCAGCTCCGCCGCCGCCGCCGCCGACACGCCCGCCGCCGTGCAGCGCTGCAGCAGCAATACCAATAAAGCAGTAATGAGCGGGCGTACGTGGTGGCGGGCCGCAGCAGCCGAGGCAGATCAGGTCAACCAGTCAGTCAGTGAGTCGGTACGAAACAATTGCAAGACGCATGAAAATCACTGGGAGCTGCGGGAAACCGGATCCCATAACATCCTGCTAGCTGGCTGTACTGCGGGCCGGGGCGGTTTTGTAAATCCCGTGACTTCGCAGCGATCCGCTCTCCCACCTGTGCAAGCGCTGTGACGGCCCCAGCCGCCGCCAGCTTGGGCTGCCACGGCAGCTGCGCCCCCAGCACCGCCTTCAGTGCCGCCGCCAGGCCCTCCGCCCCGCCCGCCGCCGCCAGCACTGCCGCTGCCTCTGCCGCTGGCGAGGAGGAAGACGAGGACGCGCCGGCGGCGTCCGTCGCGCCCCCTGCTGCCGATGAGCCGCCACTGGCGCCCGCCGCCGCCGCCGCCGACGACGACGACGACGACGCCGCGTCTGCACCTGCGCTACTGCCGCTGCCGCTGGTGCTGGTGCTGCTACAGCCGACGCGCGCGATGGCCGCGGCGAGACAGTTGAGGGACTCGGTGAGCGGCAGCGGCTTCTCGGCCTCCTCCGCCTCTGCTGCCGTATTCGCCACGCTGCCGCTGCCTGCCGCCGCCGCTGCGGCAGCGGTAGTAGCGGTGTTGGCCGCCGAGGCAGCAGCGGTGCCGCCTTCGGCACTGGCAGCAGGAGCGCCAGCGCCGGCCTCACAGTGGCTGCGGAAATGAAACACGCCATCCACCATACAAAGGAGAGAGGTTGTTGCTCAGCTTAGGGAGGGGCGGCAGGGAGCGCCGTAAACGGACCCGTTACTACGGTAATAAGTCACGCCGCGCAGGGCATCATGCCACATACCGTATGCTGCGCAAAGCCATGCCGCTCCTCCTTCTTGCTCCCATGCCGCTCCGCCACGCCCCGCAATGCCCATGCCCATCCACGCCCACCTGCGCACGGCCGCCAGCAGCGGCGGCGCCACGTCAGCCCAGTGGTCGCCCGGCAGGGCCTTGAGGGCCGCCTCCAGCGCCGCCAGCGCAGCGGTGCGGTAGCTCGCCTGTCGGTTGGCGGCGGGCGGGCGCAGGGCAGTTTGCAGGAAGAGAGCGGAACGACACATGTGATCGAGGGCGTGACTTGTGGTCGTTGCCAACTTACTTTTGCGTGCTCATGCAGTGCCAACTTCGCAGCTCGCCGCATGCGTGTCCGTGTCTCCACAGGCATTTGCCTAACAGCCTGGAGGACGATGGCTAGTAGGGCACGCCGGCACCCTGGTGCGAGCTACCTGCACGCCTCACCTTCTTGCGTCCCACCGCCGCCAGCAGCGCCGCCACCACCACGCCCTCCTGCCCCGCCACCATGCGCAGGTCCGCGCCAACCGCCGCCGCCAGCGCCGCCAGCAGCGCCTCCTTGCCCTCCCACAGCCGCCCCACGCCCAGCTCCGCCAGCAGCGCCGAAACCAGCCGCCTGTGTGGTTGTTTTAGATGTTGATGTACTTCGGGAAAAAAGGGAGAGCAAAATGAGTGCTACAGTAAATCGATAACATCGGATTTGGAGCATTGGCGAGGACATGCGAGAGGCAGTGGCGGATGGAGCGCGCACGCACTGCAAGAGGTGTGACCTTTATCACAAATGCGCATGACATTTCAGGGGACAGGCCCGTCGTCACGCCGCCATCGTCATCGTTACTCACTTGCCGTGATCGCCTAGCGCATCCGGCGCCACCTGCGCAGGGTAAGGGTTCCAGGTTTGATTAGTAAGGTGACCAGAAGAAGAAGATAGAAGGCGAAATAAATGAATGAAGGCTTCACGCACACTTCCAAGCAATTCAGCAGGGCCGGCGTTGTCACCACCCACAGGATGGAGGCCTCTGCCTCCGGGCCCGTGGCCAAGTCGGCCGCACGCGCCCCCGGCCAGGCAAGGCGCGCCGCCGCCGCCCCTGCTGTCGCAGCAGTCCCCATTACTCATCCAGCCCGCCGGCCCGCCTCATTCCCACCAAGCTGCTGAACCCAAACACACCCCTCCCATCCCCAATCCTCTCACAACGCCACATCGCACCACTCCATAGGCCATAACCCACCCCACCACCACCCCACCACCACCCCACCATCACCACCACCCCCCCACAGCCCAGCCCAGCCCAGCCCTCCCACCCCACCGCCCCACCTGCATCAGGCGCACCGCCGCCTCCGCGCCCGCCTTCTTGCGGCCCCACTGGCCGCTGCCCAGCTCGGCGCACAGCAGGCCCGTGATCTCGCCGCCGTACAGCCGCAGCGCCGCCGGCTCGCTGGACACGCCCTCCTCCCAGATCTGAGGGTGGTGGCGGTGGTGGCGGTGGTGGCGGCGGCGGTGGTGGTGACGTTGGGCGAGATCGAGATCGAGTGGAGGATGGGGGCATGGATGGGCGGCAGGGGCTTGCAAGGATAGGGCGGGTGTTGTAAAGTTTATTGCAGTTCGCACTTCGACCATTGAAACCCAGAACCCAGAACCGGGGTTGGGCGCAGCAGGGCAGGGCAGGGCAGGGGCGCGGCATCGTGTGGGGCCCAGGGCCGGGTGCGGCAGTAGCGGGGCGGCGCAAGGAGGCGGCGGTGATGGTGATGTGTGCGTGTGATGTGTGTGATGTGGAACACGGTGTCACGGTGACTCCGGCTGTGGGCATGTGCCAAGCTGGCACGCACCCTCAAACTGCCGCGCCCAGCCGCCCCCTTGCCAGACTCCTGCGGCCCTCCCGCTTCCCTCCCGCCTCCTCCCGCCCTCCACCCTCTCCTCCCTTCCCGCCCTCTCCACCTTCCCCTCCTCCCTCTCCCCTCCTCCCTCGCCCCCCAAAAGACGCACCTCGCCCCACACCGCCGCCACCTCCTTGTCCTCGTCCATCTTGGCGCCGAACGCCACCGGCAGCACGGCGGCGTCGTGGCGGCGCAGCAGCTCGGGCGCGGCGCGCAGCAGCTCGCGCAGCAGCAGGCCGCCGGACAGGCTGGTGGGTGGTGGTTTATGGTTGTAGCAGTTGATGGTTGTAGCAGTTTGTTGTTTGGGGGGGATTGCAGGCGTGATTAGTTCAGTTACGCCACGAAGGCGTAAGACAGGGGGTTCAGTAGGCGGGTGTGGGTGAGCGGGTTTGGCGGGGAGGATGTGAAGGGCTGGGAAGAGACAGCAAAACCAGGTCGGCCCCGGACAGCAGCAGCAGAGGAGCTAGGAGAGCGAAGTACGTGAGCAGCCAGGGCAGCCGGGGCACTGCCTTTTATTGTTGTGTGTGCATCGTGCCCGCCCGTTGCCGCCCCGTGCCACCCGCGATCCTCCGACGCCCCTGGTTTTTTAGGATCTCATCCGTCCGCTCATCTTCAGCTTGCGGATCCATTCCCAGCCCGCCATAGCCATAGCCATAGCGGCATAGCCATATCCGCCTCACCGCGCGTCCGTGTCGGCGCCCGTGTCGCAGTAGGACGCCAGCGCCTCGCCAACGAATTTTTCCAGCCGCTTGTCGCCGCCATGGCGAACAACCTGATACATAGTGACAACATAGTTAGATTATTAACGTTTACGGTTACGTTTGTTAGCATGGTCGCGAGCGCTAGATAGCGCGTGCTTCGGTTTCGGAGACATAACACACGCGAAATGTCGGGGTGCTGTGCATCAGCAAAGCAGTCATTCTGGGATCGGAGCAGGAGGGATGAAACACAAAGTCCAATCAACGAGCCTTAATTCGCACCCACCTGCGCCGCTGCCGCCGCATACGCCCGCCGTACGGTGCCGCTGCGCTCGCCGCCCACCGCCGCCACCAGCGCCCGCAGCAGCGGCCCCACGTGCGGCTTCAGCAGCGGCTCGCTGGAGGGGGCGGTGGTGGCGCCACTGCCGCCTGCTGCTGCAGCCACTGCACCACTAGTGCTGCTACTGCCGCCGCCGGCGTACAGGGCACCGGGGCGGGAGGCCATGTTGCGAATGAAGCGCGCCGTGCCCACCTGCGTGCGTGTGCGCAGATGCAAGTTCGCGCATGAGCATGGTACTATAATTAGTTCATGGTATAACACGGTAGGTTAAAAAGACGAGGTTTCTCGCAGATCTTGTATCCCACAGACCACACCAGCGGGCCGGGATCCAGGCACGCCCGCCCGCGCACGCCCGTGCGCGCCCGCCCGCCCGCCCGCACACCTTGGTGTTGAGGCCCACGCCGCGCTTGACGGCCCCCAGCAGCGCCGGCACCAGCTCTGGCAGGCAGGAGGGGTCGGCCAGGCGGGCGGCCAGGTCCAGCGTGTCGCCCTGGGCGTGGCGTGGCGTGGCGAACGAGCGGGTGAAGCGGCAGCAGCAGCGGCAGCAGCACGTGTAACGCGGATGATGATGATGCGGGTGTCGTGCGTGAGAGAGAGCGAGGGGTGGGGGTCAAGGCATGATTAGATGAATGAGACGAAGGCGGGGGTGGGTTCGGGGGGGGGAGGGTTGTAAATACCTGCCCATTCTAAACCAAACCCTCCCTCCCTCTCCCTCTCCCTCTCTCTCTCTCTCTCTCTCTCTCTCTCTTATCTCTCTTCCTTCGGCCCACACACAATGCACATGCACACGCACGCACCAGCGGTGAGGCCCGCGCCGCCGCCACACGTGCGCCCTCCAGTCGCTCCGTGTCCAGGCCCAGCCGCTCCGCGTGCTGCTCCACGTAGTTGAGCCTGTGTGGGTGTGGGAGGTGTGAGTGGGAGGTGTGAAGGTTGGTTTAGAGGTGCGTAGGTTGGTAATGAGGCGCCCACGCCGCCCGCCAGGCTGAGGCACGCCTCCATCCCCCCCACCCCGGCCCCACGCCACCCAAACCCTCCCTCCCACACAGACAGGCAGGGGCCTGCCTGCCTCACCCCACTCCTTCCCTCCCGCACCCACCCACCCACCCACGTTCGTTTCGCTTTTGGTTTCTGGAATGGACTACCACCCACCCACCCGGCCACCCACCCACCGCACGTCCTCCAGGCTGCTCAGCGCCTCCAGCAGCGCCGGCACCAGCGCCGGCAGCAGCGGCCGCAGCGCGCCGGCGGGCGCGGCCTTGGCGATGGAGCCCAGCACGTCCACCGCCAGGGCGCGCACCTGCAGGAGGCGGAGGCGGAGGCGGAGGGGGGAATGGGGATGCGGGTGTTGGACACGGCGTGCAGTGGGTGAATCGGAGCACCAAAACGGGCTGCTTGCTCCGCCCTTGCTACAGCCTTTTTTCGCAATCTACGCATCGCCGTAGTATGTCCATACTCAATTCCAACGCTCATGTGTGACGCGTGCCCACCCTTTGGAAACGGGAATGAAGTACATAGCCCCCCCCGCTCTTTTGCATGGGTATTGTTTAATTGGGCTGATGTTTACACCCGCTCGCCCCTCGCAACCTCCCCGTCTTCTCTAATCTTGCTGCGTGTAAACCCCCTCCCTCCCTCCCTCCCCATCACCACCTCGCCCCCCCTCCCTCACCTCGTTGACGCTGCTGGCCAACCCCTGCTCCAGCAGAATGGGCATCACCACGCCCACCGCCGCCGAGCAGTCTGCCAGCGGGTTGTGCGCAGCGGGTTGTTGTTGTGGGCATATGTATGGGTGGAGCATAGAGCCCCTAGGTAGGTAGGCCACCTACAGAACGAAAGCGCCCGACGACCCCCGCACCCACACATCTTCTCCCCCTCCAATCCCCCCATACACATATACGCATATACATGCATGCTGGTCACGCCTCACAACCCGCCTCACAACCCGCCTCACAACACAACACGCCTCGCAACACGCCTCACAACACGCCTCACAACACAACACGCCTCGCAACCCGCCTCACAACACGCCCTCCCGCCCGCCCACCTCGCGGCGGCGTGTGCTGCGGGTCGGCCAGGCGCAGCGTGAGGCCGCGCACCGTGCGCGCCAGCAGCAGCGCGGCTCGGCGCACAGACTCCTTTATGTCGTCCTGTTTGGTGGTTGGGTTTGGGATGATGTAATGTGGTGGTGGGTGTTAGGCGGTGGTGTTATGTGGTGGTGGTGTTATGTGATGGTGGTAGCTGTGCCCATGTCAGTAGTGAGGGCGGTGAGGGGGGTTGAGGGGGGCTGGAGGGGGGCTGGAGGGGGGGGTGCATCCGCGTGTCAGGCAAGGGGCGGGACATGGATGCAACTGCGTTTAGGCAAGCAGGGGCCTGGCCGCACGGCGCACTGCTTACTGGAACCACCAGGCCAGGGCATGGGGCAGCAAGGGTGCATGGTAAGGGGTGGAGAGAAGCGGCGCCAAGAGAGGTAGTTCCGTAGTTGCCATGCAGCACGAAGCAAGCCCATTTACTCCATAGTCGCCAACAGAACCGCGACGCCCGCCTCCCCGCCTCCCCCGCCCCCGACAGGACCCACCATCGCGCGCAGCGTCATGACCCACAGCTGCCCAAAGTGCGGCGCCAGCTCCGGCCACCTGCATGGGCACGCATACACGCACACGCATGGGTGGGTGCACGCATGGGCGCATGCATGGGCGGCGGCGGCGGCGGCGCAGCAAATGCAAGCATGAATTTGATGACGCTGGTGAGCAGACCGCTAGGCCACTAGAACGCTAGTTGAGCATTGCAACACACCCCGGCGCCTCCACCCTTTGCCCTCACTGCCTGGCCCTTGCTACCCTTGCCGCCCAAAACGCCCCGCCTCCCCAACTTCCATCCACCGACCTCCACACCCACCCACCCATCCACACCCACACCTGCGGCCCTGCAGCAGGTCCGACAGCGCGGCGCACGCGGCCTGCCGGTTGCGCCACAGCCGGCCGCCCGCTTCCCGCAGCAGGTCGATCATGATGGCGCCAAAGTGCCTGTGTGCGTGTGTGGGGGGAGGGGGGCCGGGGGGCCGGGGGGGCGGGGTTGTAAATACCAGCCCATTCTAAACCAAAACCAAACTAGCGAGCGACAGGCAATGGCGGCAAATGCAAGGCATAGATACTTATGGATAGGGGCAGAACGTCATGGGGGATGGGCGATCGAGCGGCGCCGTCGATCAAAATCGCCGCCCGGGCTCGGTGGCACGCGCAACAGCACGAACAATCACGCAGGGGGGTTCAGCGAGTGACCGTGTGGTGGGCGGGGCGGGTGGTGTGGTGTGGTGGGCGTGCAGGTGTGCTGCCGCGGTGATGGCTTGGTGATGCGGGCGTGTGGACGGGTGGTGAGGTGGGCGTGTGGACGGGTGGTGAGGTGGGCGTGTGGACGGGTGGTGAGGTGGGCGTGTGGACGGGTGGTGAGGTGGGCGTGTGGACGGGTGGTGAGGTGGGCGTGTGGACGGGTGGTGAGGTGGGCGTGTGGACGGGTGGTGAGGTGGGCGTGTGGACGGGTGGTGAGGTGGGCGTGTGGACGGGTGGTGAGGTGGGCGTGTGGACGGGTGGTGAGGTGGGCAAGTGGACGGGTGCGGGCTTCGTGGGTGCGCCATGGGAGCGAAATGCTGTGGGCTGCATGGGGCTGCTGGTGGTGGTGGTGGTGTTCAAAAGGAGGAGGAGGCGGAGGTGCATGGGTGTGGTAGCCGACGTGGCGTTCGGGAGGCGTGCGGAGCCCCCATGCGTCAGCCGCATGGCAAAAACAACAATCGTTCATCCATTTGTGCAGATTGTTTCTTGGGCCCGCATGGGCAACTGCAAGACATTCCAGTTGGCGAGCATGCCCCCCACCCCTCAAATCTCCCATACCCCATCCCCCATGCCTCCTGGGGGCTGCGCTCTGCTCACTCACTTGTCCAGGGTGGCGCGGGGGTCGTCAACCAGCGCCCGCCAGATGGCCACCATCGCCTCCGCCACCTTGGGGTTGGGGTCGTGCGTGTACCTGCGGGGGTGGTGGTGGTGGTGGTGGTGGTGGTGGGGAATGGCGGGGGTTTGACGGGGAGGGGTTTGACGGGGGGGGGGTGACGGGTGGGTGGCACACTGCGTTCACGGTGTGTCTCTAAGCATGACGCTGTGGCGGGTATGACGTTGAAGGAGTCGAAGGACGACGGCCGACGAAGACGCAGGAGGGCATACGGTAGACGTTCGGAGGAGGCTTGGGCAGGCTCGGTCCGCTTCCCACACAGCACCCTCCTGCCCCCACCCGCCAGAAGCCCCCTGCCTTGGCCCCCCCCCTTTTTCCACGCCAGGAGATACGAAATGCTGGCTAGGAAGTGAGGTGGTGCAAAGCCTGCGCCTGCAAGCGGCACGCACCCCCTACCGCTCACCCTCCCTCCCAAAGACGCCCGAAGACACGCCCGTTGCGCCAGTTACACGCCCACCCACCCACCCACCCACCCACCCACCCACCTGTACAGCTTGGGGATGAGCGTGGCCAGGTGCTTGGACAGCAGCGCCTCCGACCCGCTGCCGCCCCCGCCCCCGCTGCCGGCGGTGTGCTTGGCAGCCAGGCGCGCGATGCCGGCGAAGCCAAAGGCGGCGCCGCGGCGGCTGTTGAGGGCGGCGGCGTGGTGCGCCAGGTCCATGAACCTGAGGGGGAGGGGTGGGGGAGGGGGAGCCATGCATGTTTAATTAATGACGATGTAGACGTAGAACAGACGTCGCAACACAGGCGTTGCAACACACGTTGGAATACTGATGACCAGAAGGCGTAGTCGGCTCCGCGTGAAGACGACGATCCCCGTTCCGAATAGTTTGAGCTGCCTACTATGTCATTCACTAATGTGGTCCGTGTAAAAGTAGAGGTAGAGTCGTGTAGAGGCTCAGAAAAACGCGAACGACTCGGCGCATGTACGCGCTTCGCGCGCGCGTCGCTCAACTTTCCTAGACTTAGCGCGGTACTCACCTGGCGCCGCATAGAGCAATCGCCACACCACGCGCCGCGCCAGATCGCATGCGTAAGCAGGGCAGCGAGCAGGGCAGGTCAGGTGTGGCGCATAGCAAAGCATGGGAAAGCTACTCGACCCCACCCAATGCGACAAGTGCAATGCGAAATGGGACGACATTGTAACGTACTAGTACACAATACGGGGGAAGAGCATGTTAGGAACAGAGGGGCCAGGAGAGGACATAAATCAAGGGGCAGGCATGGGGACGGCCAACCGGAGGGTGGGAAAAGTGCGCCCGCGGCGCATCTTGCAGACCGGGTCTGGTCCGGCATCAAGGCCGCACACGCATCTAGGTGGGGGCGGCGGGTCCGCCTTGGCATCTGAGGTGCCCCGCCCACGCATCTTGGTTTGGGCCGGCGGGTCCCCCGCCGCATCTCGAAGTGCGCCGGCGGGGTCACCCGGCGGCATCTTGTGACCCGCGCACACACATCTCAATCTGCGACCGGCGCCCCCGCGGCCGCATCTTGGGATGGACTAGGGGTGAAGGAACTGCACCAACCGCTAGGACCTGACTGGAAGGCCCTCAAATTAGCAGCTGCTTTCATTAATATTAGGGATTCGTAGGAAGGGGGTGCGCGATGGGTGCCTCCCCTGGGGTCGGGTATGAGTGCGGTATGAGGTGCCACGCGTGCAAGTCTAAACTGTGCGCGCGCGCTTGACGCGCGCGCACTTGTGTATGTACTTTCTTTAAATGGCGAATTATGTTACACGCCTACGCTAAGAAGACGGCGTGTGATGACCCCAGTCGCGTTTGTTTGCAGGGGGAGGGGGAGGAGTGGGGGAGTGGAGGGGTTGCAAGGATATGTCGCGAAGGGTAGCAGGTAGGCAGAGGGGGAGGAGTGGAGGGGGAGGAGAGGGAGTTTAGGCCAGAGGGGGGGGGTCCATGCATTTAAATTAATGACGAGGTAGACGTAGGTGCGGGGCAGGGAGGTCTGGGGTAAGAAAGTGGTGTTTTGGTGGCGCGGTGATACAGCTGCACAACTGGTGTGAACTGCGCGCTGCCACAAGACGACGCTCAAGACCCACCACCACCACTTGGCATTCACATTTTAGCGCATGTCCGTAACATGGACCGCCGAAAGCGCAGTGCGGGCAGCCGAAACGCCGAACAAATCATGCCACCTTACAAAAACCCAATTAGCAGCCTAAACCCACACGACTGCCCCCTAGCAAACACGTACGACGCCTTTCACTACCGCCACTCACTTGTAGATGAGGTCTGGCTGGCCTAGGTCGGTGGCCAGGGCGCACAGCTCCTTGTAGGTGGACAGGCCCCCCGAGCTGCTACTGCCGCTGCTGCCACCGGCGGAGCTGCTACTGCCGCCCTTGCCGTCGCCCTTGTCGCCGGGGGCGGTGCCCAGAGCACCCTCCTCAAACACCTGTGCGAAGTACGGAGATGTTGTGGGTCGCGGATGCCGACGCGGGCCAAAGATGAGGAACGGTGCACCGTCAGGCAACAGGCATGAAGAAGTTACCGGGATGTGAAGAAGCAGCATGGCAAGGGGAATGCCGGCACTTGCAGTTGTGGCAGTTGTTGCAGTTGTGGCACGGCCCGTTGGTGGAGGTGCCCTAGGCTGACACCCCCAACCGCCCAGAGTATATCCCTCTCCTCCGCGCATTCTGTTGGTTCTGAGTTCTGGGTTTTTGGGTTGCAATGGTCGCTTTGGTTTCTGGAATGGACTACCCCACTCCCTCCCACCCCCCACCCGCTCGGTTGGTTTGCTTGGGTTCTGGAATGAACTACGCCGGCCCCCCCCAATTTGGTTTTGGTTTAGAATGGGCTGGTATTTACACCCCCCCAGGCCTCCCCCCCCACACACACACATGTAGAACGCGCCCACCCACCTTGGTGTCGGCCGTCAGCTTGACGTTGCGGCTGCCGGCACCCGCGCCGCCGCCCGCGCCCTGCAGCACCGACACCAGGCTGCCGACCAGCTGCTCCCGCACCTGTGTCGTGATGCGCACCAGCAGAGATATCAGAGATCAGACACAGGGGTCACAAGCACGGGTCACAAGTGCGCAGCAGCTTTTTCTGGAGCTATATGAGGCACATGGTAGGGCGGAGTGTTATTTTCGCTCGTCAAACCTTAATCAAACGTTAATCTGGCGGCCCGCTCTGCAGGTGCGTATAGGTGCAAGGCGCTCAGCAAGCTTTTGCGCGCGTCTCGCACATACCGCGTCTCGCCGTCTCGCCGCCTTTTTTTGCTCTTTCAGCCGCCTGCTGAGGCGCCCGCTGCCTTCGCTCGACATACGGTACACACCGATCTATCTAGTAGCCAGCAAACGGGAACGGGGCCTCGGCGGGACACGGCGCTGGAGCCACCGGTGATGTACCTACCCGCTGTTCCTCTGGGAATGGGCACTCTTCACAAACATTTGATACACACCATCCCATGGATGGCTAACCTGCCTCCCCCTCCTCCCTCCCCCCTCCCCTCCCCTCATAATTTAAATGCATGGAACCCCCACCTGGAATCCCCCTCCCCCCTGCCCCCTCCCCCCCTGCCCCCACCTGCGCGTCGCCCAGCCGGTACACCAGGCTCACGCCGCGGCTGGCCATCTCCTGCGTCAGCTCGTTGGGGTCGCCCAGCAGCCCGCTCAGCGCCTCCTGCAGGGGTTGGGGGTGGGGGCGGGGGGTGGGGGCGGGGGGTGGGGGCGGGGGGGGTAGCCATCCATGGATGGTGTTTAACCCGATAATGAAGTGCCGATGTCCAGAGGTACAGCGAGAGGTACATGCGGCGCAGTTCATACCGTTGGGTGGGGGGGTGGGGTGCCATGCATGTTTACTTAAGGGGGGGGGGCGGCTGGTGGGGATGGTATGTGTATGGTGCAGTGGCGGCAGGTAAAGCAGAGCGATGCGCATGGCGGGCTTTGGAGGCGCGTTGATGGGGCAAACGAGCCGCAGCAGGTCACTGGACGGGAAATGATAATGAAGCTGCGTGAGCATGGACGGAACGGCAACGTCCAGTAGTTAACGCCAGCAGCCGCCCTGCCGCCGGCGCTGCCGCCGCCCCACTGCCCGCGCGACCACTGCTACTGCTACTGCTACTGCTGTAAAACCACGCACCTGGATCTTGGGCAGCGCGGGGCCGCGCAGTGCGGCGGCGCGGCCGCAGAAGCCCAGCAGACTGACCAGCCACACCGCGGCGGCGCAGCGCACCTGCGCGTGCGTGCGGTACGGAAGTGTGTGTTAGAGATCACAAGGGAGAGAACAGCAGACATAGGACAATTCGTGCGGTACTGAGATGTGTGTGCGTGTACACGGAAGTGGGCACGTGCAAGCGGAGTGCCGCGGGCAGGCCGTGTCTCCTCTAGTGTTTGAGTCCAAAACATTACACACGCACACACGCACAGCCGCGCACAGCCACGCACAGCCGCCCACAGCCATGCACAGCCGCGCACAGCCGCCCACAGCCGCCCACAGCCGCACACACGCCCTGACCTCGGAGCGCGGGCTGACCACCATGTCCGCCAGCAGCCGCTGCAGCGCGCACTCGCGCAGCGCCGCCGTGGCAGCAGACACGGGGGCCTGCGGTGATAGGGCGCGCAGGGGGGGTGGGGCAGCCAGGCGGGCGGGCGGGTGGGTGGGTATGCATTAATTTTGAAGGTTACGATATCATTTTAAAATCATTGTGACAGGATGCCAGTCCACTGTGTTCCCTTGTTCACCCATTTAACAACTGCGAGCACGAACACCAGTAAAACAAAACGCATGGTGCGGTAAGTAACCATCCTGTTGCGATGATTCTGCACCCACCTCAACCTCCAGCGGCTCCTCCGAAGCCATGGCCTCGTCCGCCCCACCAGCCCCCGCCCCCGCCTCCGCCTGCTGCTGCCCGCCGCTGCCACTGCCGCCGCCAGCTCGCGCCGTGAGGTCGTCGGCCAGGGTGGTGAAGTTACGCGCCAGCACGTGCGGCGCAGCCGCGGCGGCGGCGGCGGCGGCGGGGCCGGGCGGCGGCTCCTGCGGCTCCTGCATTAGGCTGAGGCCGCCAAAGGCCCATGCCAGCGCCTCGCCCACTGCACGGCATGGGCCACAGACCGCGTTGCATGTCAGTTTCACAGTCACAAAAGTCGATTGGCCCTACAGCAACACAAAAGCATGTGCGAAGCATTTGTCCCCGAGTCTCAGGCACGCCGGCACGCAGGCACGCCGGCACGCAGCCGCACCCACCCGCAAACTGCACGTCCTCCGACTTGTTGGCGGCGGTGCCCAGCAGCCCCTCCAGCAGCGCCTTGGACACACGGGCGTCCAGGTCCCCGCTGCTACTGCCACTGCCACTACTGCCACTGCCACTACTGCCACTGCTGCCGCTCCTGCTACAGCCGGCGGCTGTTGTTGCGGCGGACCAGCTTCCCGCCCAGCCCCCGGCGAGGAAGCCCGCGGCCGCGGCGGCGCGGGAGGCCACCTGCAAATCCAACGTGTGTGCAACGTGTAAAAACATACCAGAGAGGAAACATTATATTACAAATCAGAACCTTCTGGCTCTGATCACACGTTCCGCATCCCTGAAAGCGCCCTGGAACTTAAGGAGCCGCGATAGCTGCCGCACGCCCTCAGATGCAGGGCCGACGGCCGACACCCTCCCCCCCGCCCTACCTTGACGTCCTTGTCCCCCAGCAGCTCCACCACCCGCGCCGCCACCTCGTCCGCCACCCGCCGCGGCCCCGCGTCTGGCGCCGCCGCCGCCGACGACGACGCCGCCGCCGCCGCCGACGTGCTTGCCCCGGCTGCCGCCGCCGCCGCCGCCGCATTGGCGGACCCGCCTGCTGCTGCTGCTGCGGCGGCCTCCGTGTCCATGGCCGCGGCCCCGCCCGAGGAGCCCGCGGCAGCACTGGCAGCACTGGCAGAGGCTGCGGCAGCGCCCGCCGTCGCCATCGTCGTCGTCGCCACCTCAGACATCGCCAGCAGCGCTGGCTGCAGCCCCCAGCCGCAGGCGTAAGCCAGCGCCAGCGCGGCCGTGGAGCGAAGGATGGCCACCGCCGCGGGCGCGCCCTCGGCGGCCGCACTGCCAGCAGCCGCCGGGGCAGCTGCAGCTGCAGCGGCACCGGCACCGGTGCTGCTACTGCTGCTGCTACTGCTACTGCTGGCGCCGACGGCGGACAGGATGGTGACGAGCGCGTTGACGGCAGTGGCGGCGCCGGCGGCGGTCAGCGCGGGCGCGCGGCCGGCGGCCGCGGCGCCGTGCACGCCCAGGCTCGCCAGGATGAGGCCTGCGCCCCCAGGCGAGAAAAAGGAACAATGAGAAACAATGAGGGAGCTGTTGTACGTGCACACCGTACCAGAGTCCGCGTAAGGTAAGCGTCTGCTGCGTCTGTGTCATTGCAATCACGTAATACGGGCGGAGATGAGTATGCATGCATGCTAAGATAACGGGTTACCACATGAGCAGCAGGGGATACACGGGGAGACGCTGTTCGCTCACCAATGGCTAGCATTACGCCTTCGGCCTCCTCCTGCTTGACGCTGGTGGCGCTGGGGGCGGCGGCTGTAGCAGCAGGGCCGGCTGTAGCAGCAGCAGCAGTAGCAGTAGCAGCGCCCGCCGCCACCGCCGCGGCCGCTGCCGACTTGCCCAGCAGCGGCGCCAGCTGGGCTGCTAGGGAGGCGAGCAGGTCCTGTTTGTGTGTGTGTGTGTGTGAGGGGTGGGTAGTTCATTCCAGACCCTATAAGCGAAACGACCAGGAGAACCCGAACCAGCCAGCCCAACCCAGAGCGCGGAGGTAGTGTGGCCTTGTGCTGTGGGTCTCGGGCGCCCTTGACCTTGGATCTTCAGTCTTGTCGTCGGTGTTGTCGGTAGTCATTGCCCCCCCCCGTTTTCCTTCCATCCAAACCACTGAGTGCACGGCCCGCTACGCCCGCTATGCCCCGCCTCGCCACGCCGCTGTGCCCACAACGCCCCAACGCAACCATTACCCAAAGCCCCACGCCCCCCAACCAACCAGCCGCAGGCGCAGCACCCACCCGCCCACCCACCCTTACCCACCTGCGCCGCCGCCGGCTGCAGCACGGGCGCCACGTGGCTGCCGAGCAGCTTTGCGGCGGCGGTGCGCGCGCCGGCGTCGGTGTGGGCCAGGAAGCCGCGGAGCCAGGCCACACGGGCCGGGTACCTGCGGCAGGTGGGCGGGTGGGCGGGCACGGTGGGCACGGTGGGTGGGTGGGTGGGTATCGGCCAGCAAGGGGGTTGCACGGATATAAGGAGGGGGGTTGTGGTTGCCAGCCCAAACTAAACCAATCATTCTAATTTCCCCAATCGACCACGGAAACCCAATCAGTGGGCGTCATGGTGCGAGGCGACGGAGAGGAGGAGGCGGGGGCAGACGGTGGCGCCGACCTCAAGAGCGCAGGTGCGGTTGGGTGGTGGTGGTTGGTGCAGGAGCCGACTGGGTGGGTGGGTCGTGAGCCAGTCGCACACCGCACCCGCAGTCACACGCACCTGCCCGCCACCACGCCGCTCTTGTCCTCCGCCGCCGCCTCCAGCAAAGCCTCCAGCGCTGCCGCTGCCACCTCGGAGCTCCCCTGTATGAAGAAGAAAGCAGTAGCATGAAGCATGTCTTTTATGAAGGACGGTCGTAGATGCTGTGCACAAATGATGGGCTAAACGCGTGGTACTGGAAGCCATGATTCCAAACTCCTGACCCAGCCTTTGACCTGTCCTTGGAACAAGCTCTGCCCCCACCCGCTTCCCACCCAACCCACATAATCCCTACATGTTCAAACACACGCACGCACGCCCCCACAGCCCGCTCTCCCCACACGCCCCCCTCCTTTTGTCCCTCCTTCATGCCCCCCCTCCCACCTTCTGTCCTCCACCCCCCCCCCACCCACCCCCCTCTCTCCACCCCGCCTACCTCCACGCGACACAGCCCTGCCTCCAGCGCACACACGTACGCCCCCAGCACCGACGTCGCGCTGCCCGGCTGTAGCTCCGGGTCCGGGCTGGAGCTGCTGCTGCCGCCGCCGCCGCCACCCGCAGCCCCCGCCGCCGCCGCCGCCGCACGCGCACGGCCACCGCCGCCAGCCGCCGCCGCCGCCGCCGGGCCCTCCACATCCATGTCGTCATCGCCCTCGGCCCCGGGTCTGACAGCGGTGACGACGCCGTCCCCATCCACGTCCATTGCCCCAGCGCCGCCGCCACCGCCGCCGGACTCGGGGATGGGCGCCATCATCGCCGTCGCCGCCGCCGCCGCCTCCTCCTCCTCCTCTCCCTCCTCAAAATCCTCGGGTGCGGGCGGCACGCCGCGGCAGGCGCGCAGCAGGCCCAGCAGCGCCAGGAAGGAGCGCGGCGGCAGCGGCAGCGGCGCCAGTGGGTCGGCAGGCTGACGCAGCCTGTGGTGGTGGCGGTGGGTGGGTGGTGGTGGCGGTGGGTGGGTGGTGGTGGCAGTGTGCGGGTGGTGGTGGCAGGGCGGCAGCGGGGTGGAGGCAGGGCGGCGCGCAAGTGGGCGGCATTGAGATGGGCTAGTTACAGGTTTTAGAGATGGGTTAGAGACGCGCGGAAGCAGCGATGAAAAATATGTGGCCGGCCTGGTAGCGTGTTTTTTTGGGGGGGGCCAAGCGCTATGAACATTGGTAATCAGCAATCTGTGGTGGTAGACCCATCGTCCCCAGCCCAGAGCCGAGCCCAAACGCTGAGTTTCCCCTGTGCGTCCGCGTCCTCGCGTCCTCACGTCCTCACGTCCTCACGTCAACACTCACCGCGGCAGCCGCGCCCGCACATACTTGACCAGGCGGTACAGCGACGGCAGCCGCCCCGCCACCGCGCCCGCCGCCCCTCCTGCCGCCGCCGCTCCGGCGTCCCCCGCCGCCGCCGTCGACCCCGCCGCTGCCCCGGCGGCGGGGCCCTTGGGCGGCCTGAGGCCCTTCAGCGCCTCCTCCCTCACGTCGTGCCGCGCGTCCCCCGCGGCCAGCACGCACACCCAGCGGGCCGGCACGTGGTCGAAGGGGAACAGCCGGCACGCCCACTGCACCGCCGCCAACCGTACGGCGTCCTGAGGTTGCACGGGTCCAAGATCCAAGCGCCACCCAACCGTCAAGCGCCAGCCAACCGTCAGCAAGACCGGGGAAAGCACACGCGCCCACCACCCATGACATAATGATGACGGGGTGCTTGGTTTGGCCACGGCCACGGCCGAGGTCTATAGAAGGGTTCGGGCCCGCCACGCGCTGATGTGCTGGCAGCCACAGTGCTTTCCTCCTTCAGCGTGCGCCCGGCCTTCACCGCCTTCACTCCCTAATTGATTGACCTGATTCCATGGCTTGCTCGGCACGGAAATACGACCCCCTCCTGATGTTCTGACCTTGTGGCTCCTCACGCTCTCCAGCAGCAACTCGTCCAACTGCTGCACCACCAAGTCCTGGGCGCCTGCGTGAGTCCGCATGGGGTGCGGGCAGGCAGGCAGGCAGGGCACACCCAGGATCCAGGACCTGTCGAACCCAGGATCCAAATGTGACCACCTATTGCATCGTCATGTTCTCTGCCCCGATTGCTGCTTTCCCCCAACAACAGTGCTGCTGCTGCCAGGGCCGCCCGCCGCCCGCTGAACCCACGGGCGCCCACGCCACGCCGACCGCCAGCTACTGCCGCCGCAGCCGACCAGCAGCCTTCCCCCCTCCTCGCTCGTATGCATTGGGTTTGGTTTCGTTTGGGCTGGTTACCACAACCCCCCCTGCCCCCTGCATTCCCAGTTGCAGCGCAGTCGTGTTCCTTGGACTGGTTACCAGTGACCACCCCAACCCCCACCCCCCGCACCTGGCACGCCCGCGCCCGCGGAAATGGAGTTGCGCGGCGTCAAACCCAGCGCCGGGCTGTGGGCTCCGCTGGTGAGCGGCGTGGTGCCAGCCGAGGAGGCGGCTGTAGCATCGCCGGAGGGCGGCGCGGGCCCGAGGGCGCCGCCGAGGGCGCCGCCGAGGCCCGAGCTGCCCAGGCGGCGCAGGGAGGACTGGTGGGAGGCGGGCGCGGGCGCCGCCACCACGAAGGCGCGGGACAGCGCGCCCGTGGCCTCCTGCACTGCCGCGCGCACGCCGGGCGGCTCGTCGGCCAGCGCTACATACATGCGGGTGTGCGCCCATGAGTCGTGGGCATCGAGGGGAGGAGAGGGTAAGAAGGGTGGGTAGAACTGAGGCGAGGGCACGCAAAGCAGCGGCCTAGCATTAGAACACACACACACACACACACACACACACACACACACACACACGTGGCTTCCGTACTATTGTAGCCCTGGCTGTGGAAGCTGTGAATTGGACGGGCCATGTTCAGGGACCCTAGTGCGCACGTCCGCACACGCACACGGCCCTGCCCCGCCCCCTCCCCCTCTCTTTGCGTGTGCCCATGTTACCTCGTCCCTCCCTCCTCTCCTGAGCGCCTACAGGCCCCGGACGCCCTCGTCTGCGTGAGGGCGCCCGGATTGGCAGGGTTGTGGGGAGCCGTACGCGGCCCGCACCCTGCCTCTCCTCTAACGGCTTCCCTCCTCCTCCTGTCCTGGCCCTTGTGTGGCCCCATCCCCATGCCTACTTATGTCTCCTGTTGCAGGCTGACGATTCTTTCTCTTTTGCCACCCAGGCTCGTGTACCTAGGATGCCCTTGTGCCTTTTTCGCTACCACGCTTTTTCGCTTACACCGTTTGCCCTTTCCCTTTCGCATGCCGCCGTCCCGCCCTGGCGCTGGTCCCCTGCCTGGCGCCCGGGCTCCGTTCCTGATTATTAGGTGGGTATCAAATTCGCGCGTCTAGCCCGCACTGCTCGTTAGCACGTGACGTTTGTTGGTGTGCGAGCCTGGGTGGCACTTGCGAAGGCGGCTGCCGTCAACCTTGCCCGAGACTGAAGTGGTAATCGCCTACTCAGTCAAAGGTTAAGTTTGGGTGGCTCGATGGGCAGCGACTGGGAATTTTGGGTTCGGGACCGGGACTTCTCGGGTTGTGGGAATGTTTGCGAGTTTTCTCCTCATCCTTCGCCCATATTAGGCCACGCTCACCTCCTCGCTCTTATGCATTGGGTTTGGTTTAGTTTGGGCTAGTAACCACAACCCCCCCACACACACACGCACACGCAGGAAGCCAGCCCACCCACCCGCAAAGAAGCGGCGTGCGATGTCGATGCGCGGCCGCAGCAGGTCGGGCACACGTTGCGCCAAGCTGCCGATCGCCTGTGTGTGCATGCGAGGAGTCGGAGACACCGCTAGGCACTCGAGCCACACACGGAACTTGCTGCAGACTGACTAACTGCCTATCAAAAATGCGCTAGTAAACAGAATTCGTGGCAAGTTACGCAAACTAGCAAGGCGTCATGCTGCCTCGCTGCTGAGAATGTAGCGCCCCCGCCCGCTCTAGCACTCGCCGCGACCCAACCAAACTGTTACCACCCCACCAAGCACCCCGTACCTGGTACGCAAAGCCCCTCAGCGTCATGGTGTTGGGGTCCATGGCGCCCACACCGCCGCCGCCGCCCGATGGCGCCGTGGCGTCGAGCGTGTCCAGCAAGCCCTGATGTTGATGATGGTATTAATTATTGTGTTGGTAAACATAGAACAGAGACATTGGGGGTTGCCAGAAAACATGCTGATCTTAAGAAGGCGCGAAGTGGAAATGACCTGCGGCGGTGCATGTGGATTGCGACATTATTGAGCTTGCGATGCGTGCGTGGCCACTGCTTACCGCCCGGCAACCACGCCCGACGGGTCCCATACAGCCCACTGAAAACACACACAAAACACACAAACGTAGTTGACGCACACACACGCACTGCTCCCATCTCCCAACCCCACCTGCAGCACTGTTGGCCCCATGGCCCTCAGCTGGTGCCGACCCGCGTGCTTGAACACCCACACACACAGCTCCAGGCCCTGCTGCCGCAGCCGACCAAACACGCCGCCCGCGCCGCCGCCGCCGCCGCCGCCGCCGCCACCCGCAGCCGAGGTGGCGACTGAGGCGCCGCCTGTGCCTTCGGCGCATCACAGCAGCGCGCGTGCAAGTTATAACAGGAAGCAAGCAAGGACATGAGCCATATGGGTCATTGCGTAAGGCAAAGGGTGCGGATCAGGCATCGGCGCCCAAATACGGCACTATGCCGTACATCCTAGCTGGTGCGATGTACCGCAGTGTAACCGTACATGTTATTACCTGTCTGCGGCGGCATCACGCACTCCTGGATCGTCAGCAGCGAGGCGGGGAAGGTGTTGGCAAAGGTGATGCTCCTGTGGAAAATGATGGTGAAGGTGGAGAAGGGCAAGGGGCCGGGGCAGGGCGTGGGGGCATGGCCAAGAAATGGCAGGCACATCATTTGTGAGCGCAGGTTTTGTTTGTCAGGTTCCAACAGCGTAATGAGAGCATATATGTGCCCGACCTTGACTGCTTCCGGACTGACCTTGACTGCTTCCGGACGGCACCCACATTTCAAAAACCTCTACCACACCAGATGACACGTGCATCCCCCGCCCCCCGCCCCCACCCCTGCCCCACACCTCCTCCGCGCTGTGGGCAGTGGGGTCTCTTGGTTGTTTGCCTTGGGTTCTGGAATGAACTTCCCCACCCCACCTGCCTCTTCTACGTCTACCTCGTCATTAAATTAATATGCATGGCACCCCACCCGCCCCCCGCCCGCGCCCACCCCCCACCCCTGCCCCCAACCCACCTGCAAAACACGGCCGCCAGCTTGGAGCGCAGCGCGGGGGCCGCGGGCGCCGCCACGACCTCGGGGCCGGGCGGCGCCGCCGGCGGCGGCTCGTCGCTGAACAGCCGCGGGCCGCCGCCGCCGTGGAAGAGCTGCAACAGGGCGCGGACCAGCTCGGGCGAGTCGAGGTCGGCGGAGGGCCGGCCGGGGTCCAGCGCGGCGGAGCGCTTGAGCAGCTCCTCGGCGCGCCTGCGTGCGTTGTCGGTTACCGGTAGTTGTGTCCAGGTAGTCAGTTACTAACCGGGTTGGTTGGTGGTTGGCTCGTGCGCACTGTTGGCTGGGAGGCGCGGCTCAAGGGGGCTGTGGCGAGATGGTGTTGAGGCAATCGAGAAGAAAATGTGTCCCGGGGCGGAGGCGCGTGCCTGCCTGTCCGGCTGCCCGCCCTCCCCCCCATCGGCACTTCACAACCATTTAATAAACACCATCCTATGGATGGCTACCCCCCCCCCTTTAGATTGGTTTAGTTTGGGCTGGTAACCACAACCCACCCCCCCGACACACACACACACACACGCCCTCCCGCCCACCCCTTACCTACCGTGACACGGGCTCGTTGGGGTCCACCGACGCGGCTAGCAGGTGCGGCAGCACCGCCGCCACCGGCAGCAGCGGCTGCGTTGCGTTACTGCTACTGCCATTGCTGGCACTGCTACTGCTACTGCTGCTGCTACTGTTGCTGCTGCCCAGCCCGGCCGCTGCAAACAGGTTGAGGAGTCCCAGCTTCCGCTTGGAAGACTGCGGTCAGGGGCGATGTGTAGTACGGTGCAGCGACATATCAAAGTGTGACCTATTTGTCGTGGTGTGCATGAAAGGAGGGAATGCCGCCCACAACGACCCGCACCGCATGGGCACGCGTGTCAAACCCTAGGCACGCCCCTCAACACCCCACCTGCTCCACGCTGGGCGCCCCCTTCTCCTCCAGCTGCTTCACGTCCGCGGCACTCAGCCCGCCGGGCGGAGGCGCCGCGGCCGCCGCCGCAGCGGCCGCCGCCGCAGCTGCAGCAGCCCCGCCCACCTGAGACACACACACACAAGCACACACGCGCACAGTCAGTCCGCGGCGTCAG
Organism: Chlamydomonas schloesseri; assembly: GCA_016834595.1. NCBI lineage: Eukaryota > Viridiplantae > Chlorophyta > Chlorophyceae > Chlamydomonadales > Chlamydomonadaceae > Chlamydomonas > Chlamydomonas schloesseri. The sequence goes on along the minus strand of JAEHOD010000059.1, from coordinate 250,297 downwards.
GAGCAAGGCCGGTACCGGTACTTCCTGTACAGTATCTGCTGTACAGACCATTCTGCCGTACCTGCCCGGCCGCCAGGGGTGTGGAGGGCGCGCGTGTCGTGCGGGGCGTATACAGCACCAGTTTGAGGCCGTACGACAGGAAACTGTACGGACACGGACATGGTTCATCTGTTACCAACAGGTCACGTGCAGATCCATGCGCTACAATGCACGCATGGTAGCCATACCACGAAGCCTCCGGCCCCGCACCAAATGCGCAGCCAAGCTCTCACATGTCGCGGTCAGCCGCTTCCGCAAAGAACGGAAAGCGCGCCCGGCGCGCCGCCTCGGCCGGCGACAGCGCGACGCCGCCCGCCTCCGCCTCGCCGCCGGCAGCGGTCCCCGCTGCCGCCGCCACCGCGCCCGCCGCCCCCGCTGCCTCTGCGCCGACACCGGCTGTAGCAGACAGGGGCAGCCCCGGGATGGCGCCGGTGATGGTGGGCTGCGGCATGTACTCCAGCGCGCCGGCGGCGATGCGCAGCAGGATGGCCTGGGGGACAAACATACAACATCGTCTTGGACATTCCAGGTGCGTGGAATGAAGGGCTGAAAACATTTCCGTCGGGCGCGGCAACCACTGAACGGCAGGCGGGCTTAATGACAGTGCTCGGCTCGATCGGGGTGCAATCAGCGCAGGGCAGCGACCCCCCTGACCCCCCTCCCATCCCTTTCCCTTCAACCTAACGAGTATTTTGTTGTATCGCCGTAACTGCATTACTTAACTCCGCTTCCTTTAGATTGGCTTAGTTAGGGGGTGGTAACCACAATCCCCCCCTGACCCCCCTGGCCTCCCCCTCGTCACAACGCGCCCAGGCCCCCTGCGCCCCCACCCACCCACCCACCCACCCACCCACCCACCTGGTGCGCCGCGGGCCGCTTGGACAGACCCGCAAGCAGCGACGGCAGCTGCGGCGCGGGGGCAGGGCAGTGCAGTGCGGTGCGGTGCGGTGCGGTGCGGGTAGGCGGACAGGCAGGTCGAAGAGTTCGCACGCGGGCAGTGCAGGCAGGCAGGCAGGCGGTGGCGGGCAGGTGGCGGGCAGGTGAGCATAAGTGATGGTGATCCGAGGCGTACAAGGCGTCCGGGCGTCAAACAAGTGTAGTCCTCCCTGGGCAGGGGAGAGGGAAAGCGCGCTTCCCCACCCCCCACCCAACGGTATGAACTGCGCCGCATGTACCTCTCGCTGTACCTCTGTACATCGGCACTTCATTATCGGGTTAAACACCATCCATGGATGGCTAACCACACACGCGGACGTCTGGTCCACTGAGACCTTCCAGAAGCGCCCAGTTCGCTGCAGCCGCCGCTGCATGGCTCGGTTGCCTTGTCCCCTCAACCCCAACCCCTTATGGCGACCCGGTAACCGCCGGAACTGCCCCCAACAACCCAACCACCCAACCACCCACCCAGCCACCCAGCCAACCACCCAACCGAAACCCGACCACGCACGCACCACGGCCACGCGCTCCAGCCCCGGCGCCCGCTCCGCCGCCATCTCGCCGTACACCAGCGCGAAGTTGCGCACCATGGCCCCGCCCTGTGCCGGCGTGCCTGCGGGCGGTTGTTGGTTGGGAGTTGGTTATCGTTGGCGCCGTTTGTTTGTTTATCGCGGTGATTGAGCAGGTGACGGTAGCTCGGTGACGTGTAAGGCTCGAGGCAGAGAGGGTACAATAACAACCAAGCGAACTCACGCCCCTGGGTCCCTCCGCCCAAGTCCAAGCCCCCCCCCTGGCCTCGGCACTTCACAAACCTTGATACACACCATCCTATGGATGGCTACCCCCACCGGCACCCTACCCGGAGCTGGGTCGGCTATATACATCGCCACCAGCTCCGCCAGCGGCAGCTGCATGGCCGGCAGGGCCTGCGCATGTGCATGTGCATGTGCATGCGCAATGATGTGGGGTGTTGAAGCTCGGGCAGGGAGGAGGATGGAAAGGAAGCACGGGCATGAAAGGTTTAGGTGCGGTAGGACAGAGGTCCGACAGGAGGCACCCAGGACCCAACTGCCTCCTCCTGGTTGCTCCACACCGTGGCCTTTCACTACTGGTAGTTGCATTGTTAGTTAGTTACATTGGTACAAACAATGAGGAGCCGCGATCCTGCCGCTGCCCTCATGTTGCAGGTGGGTAGCCCCTTTCCACACGGCGACCCCCCATACATCCCTCCAGGGGTGGGAGGCACTGACCCCAGTCCTTCCTTTCGCCTCGTCCGACCCCCACCAGCCCCTCCCCCCCCCCCCGCCACCCCCCCCCCCGCCCTCACCTTGAGCCGCTTGTTGACGTGGCTCAGGATCTCAAGCACCTTCTTGCGCGTGGCGTCGTGCGGGCTCTTGAGCTGCCCGATCACAGCCGGGATGAGCTTCTGAAGCACCTGCGGGGGCTCGGCAGCAGGCAGCAGCACCGTAATGTAGTCGTGTAGTCAGTCAGTCGGGCGTAACAGGGAGTGCTAGCATGGCCCTTGTCACAGTCGTACTGCCTCACCCAACTTCTCCCTCCTCCAATGAACAGCACCGCATTGCCTTTCAAATCCTGCCCGTTGTACACCAGTCGCTGAGAACAAAACGAGTGTGTCCCTGCCCAACCCCACCTTCTCCAGCTTGTCGTCATCTGTGAGCGCCAGCCGGGTCAGGACACGGTCCAGTCCCGCGACCTCCTCCGCGGCCGTAGCAGCAGGCGCTGGGGCCGCGGCGGCTGTAGCGTCCGCTGCTGCTGCCCCGCCGGCCCCTGGTGGGGGCGCCTGCGACGCCATGCTGTTTGGTCGCCTTTTGTCCCCGGAGCCGGAACTGAAAGTTACGTGCGCTCGCCGCTTCTTCTACGCTTGACGTCCGCCGCCTGCTGGAGTTACACACGTGAATGGGACAGGAGTCATAGTCCTGGACCCAAACCTCGACCACAGGGTTCATGGGCATCGTGCCACCCAAACGCGTGGTCGACCTCGACACGCTTCTGGTCCCCGCCGCCCCCCATCCCGTCCGAGCGCAAAGCCCCAAACCCGTCAACAATCCCCTGCTTGTAAGCAGCAGGCATATCCATGCTGGGCAAGCTACTGCCGAAGAGTCTGGGACGTTGACTCCTCACGCTAGTGCATGGAGCATCCATCGTTGACAGGGGGCGCAGCGCCACCGCTGAAAGCTTGTGGGGACTGATGTAATACCTATATAATATTGCTCGTCGCAACCCTTACGGCAGTCGCGCCCCACCTGCTCACCGAAAGAGCTCGCGCGGTTAACGAAGATCTTTGGTCGCGCGGTGTGTGAGTGAATGTACCTTTAATTGCTATGCAAACCTATTTAGACAATGTCCATGAATCCAGCTTGGAGTATTCAAGACACGAACGGAAGGTCCGGCAGAACTGAGCCAGCGCGCTTACGCGAGGTGCAAATGGTTCGGTCAGGTGTGGCAGTGTCATTAGACAATATGTGCTATTTGCCCGGCCATCACAGTGCCGCAACATGAGCCTGGTCGAGCACACCGATGTTGGAGTCTTCGTGTGCTCTGTGACATACTGATAACATACTCCGGCCATACGTGACATTTGCGGGCGTATTGCACAATTGAAGCAGAAAGAAGTCGTCAGCGGCATAGGCTCCACGTGGTGTAGACTCCCGACCCACGGTTCAAGGCTGCTCAATTCGCCATGTTTCATTAGGAAAACAATTAAGCAAGCAACTGCTTATTGCTTGAGATAGCCAATTTTATAGATTGATAGAATCGCAATGCACTGGTGCGAAATCCCGTCATTCTGGATTAGCTCCCATTGCTCTTGAATAGCATCTGATAGTCTAACTTTTATTCGCTTCCTCATATACGGGCTTCCTAGTACACGAGCGACGACACTTGCAACACCTGTCACCCGCGTACTGCATTATTGACTTCAGTCGAAACGCAGAGACTAAAGACTCGTGAAAATGGCAGTCGAAAAGATGCACATTAGCTATAACGAAATTCACCAGGCCATCGCCGACTGCGTGGAGCACACGGACGTCTACGAGAGCTTTAAGCCCACTCTCATCATTGCTATCGGCTCAGGCAAGGCCAAATTGCAGGGGAAAGGGTGCTTTGTCGGCTGGCAGCCAATGCGCCCGAGCGGCGTGCAGGAGCGCCGTCCGGCTGGCCCATGGGTGCCTACGGTGCCCCCGGTCCCCGCGTGGTCCGGCAATTCAACGGCTCTTCAAAAAAGGCTGCATGCGAAGCCTAAAACCCTGCAAGGTTACATCTGCAGATCCAGCCGCCATCCCCTGTGCCTGCTTGGCTCTCTGCAGTGCCTGAAACTTGCCCCCCACTCCCCCTCTGGTCCTCCTGCAGGCGGCTTTATTCCGGCGCGCATGCTGCGGACTTTCCTCAAAGCCAAGTGCGGTAAGAGCGCTGCTGTAGTGCGATATCAAACTAGTTGTGGGGCTTGTTATGGTTACCAGCCAAAGCCAGGATAGAGCTCCCCCGGGAGGCTCCGGCCGGCTGGCACACCGGGCTCCGCAGCCATGCTCTGGCTGGGTGTGGACTATCTGCACACGACTGCACTGCATGAAAGTGCGCGACCAAACGGCGTTTGTTCCGCATTACCAACACCACAGGCAAGTCGCTGCCCATCCAGACCATCGGACTCGTGCTGTATGATGACAAGTGAGCGTTGGGTGCCTGGGAAGGTGGTTGTGAAGTGGATTCCGGCGTGCCCCGACGGCACGGCGGTATAGAAACACAGGGATGGGTTCACCACTGACGTGCATCATGATGCCCAGACTACGGAAATGCGCATCCTGGCCTCGCACGTTTACGGTCTTTGCAGCCCGTCCTGGTTCCCTGATCTTTGCTGCTGCTCCTCCTCCTCCCGTCTTTATGTCGACGCCGCCCTCGGCATCTAGCCTGGACAAGTATGACCCGGAGACGGCCGTGGTGCGCAAGACGCAGGTGCGTGTGTGCGTGTGCGTCTGTGTGATGGCTATGTGGGCCCCTGTGACGATGTTGCGGCACGGCCATGCGGCCGGGTGGCCTTCTTCCTGATCTAGAAGGTCAAAGGTCACCTAGACTCCGGCGATAACCACTGGGCGATAACCGGCCGTAAGGGCCGTTGTCGACGAAATACACCGTATGTGTGCTACAACGTGCTGTTTGGGGATGACGTGCCGCTTCATGCGGTTTCTATCTTTCTTTCTTTTGAGAAAGAGGCGCCGTCAATTTTGAGAGGCTTTTTCGAAAAAGAGAGTGGCGGCGTGGAAGAGATGGGGGGGGCAGGCGTCGCGAAGGCGCTACCGCCGAGTACTGGTACAGGCGCGGCAGAGCAAGCCCGTTTTCATGCCCAAGGGATGGCATCATGTTTCAGTGTGCATACGTGGGGCTTGCTGAGTGGTTGCGTCGCCCGCCATCAACCCCAACCAATCCATACATTGCAGTGGCTCAACTACAGCCACGGCGAGGGCACGGGCATCTCGTTGCAGGTGCGTGTGCGTGTCTGTGCGTGCGTGCGTGCGTGTGTGTGTTAGAGATCATAAGGGAGAGAACTATTGAAGACTTGACTATGAAAGACTGTGTGTGTGTTAGAGATCACACGTTTGAGGTTCGACCACTGGTGGTGACTACCGCACTGGTGGGGTAACTGCCGGCGGACGTGTGGGGCAGTGGATGCAGGGCAGGGGGGTAAATTGCCGCCGACAGCACTTTCTGAAAGACCGGCCGCATGACGCCCAGGCGCATCTTCCGAATGTGCCCATGCGCGCGCTCACATGTGTGTACTGCATGCCGCGCATGGGTTGTACAGTACGGATCACCCACGCCCACACCAAAACCCCAGGGTCACAACATCCTGATTGTGGACGAGGTCGACGACACGCGCAAGACCCTGTCGTACGCTGTGGCGGAGCTGGCCAAGGTGGGTGCTGCTCGTCAAGGTACCGCAGTCCTCTCGCCGCGTGCCCACGTGGTGACACGCCCCCCGCCACCTGCCACCTGCCCCGCCCAACCCCATGTTGCGGATGTGCCGACTTGCTCATGGCGCACGCCCACAGTCGCCTTCTGACGCCTCTCATATACGGCTACTAGCGTGTGTGCCGGTCCAAGCACAACCTGACATCTGTGTTGTTCACCTGCTGTGTGACCGCGCCCGCCATCAGGACGCGGAGAAGCAGCGGCACGATTATGAGGCGAAGCGCAAGGGGGACGAGCCGGAGTGGCAGCCCCCCAAGCTGGTGGGTCGGCGGCGGGCACGTGGTTAGGTGGTGGTTGCAAGAGGCGGCTGGGACCGGCTGGCACATGTGTGTGTTAGAGATCACAAGGGAGAGGGCTGGCACATGTGTGTGTGCTGCGGGGCTTCGGCTGGCTGTGGGGGCGGTGGGGCCGCGCATGAAGTCTGACCACATATGGGGGTAGTGTTTTTTAGGACCCAAAGCAAGCCAACAGTTGCGAAATGGGGGGAGGGGGTAGCTGCCGGGTCCGGGGCGCTGCTCTATCCAGCTGGTCTCTTCACTGCCGCACGCAGGGCGTGTTCGTAGTGCACAACAAGCTGAAGGACAAGGAGGGCGCGCTGCCGGAAGATCTGCTGGCGAGCCGCTACTTCAAGTAAGCAGTGATGAGCAGTAGCAGCTGCTTAGAGGCGGGAGAGGTTTGGGAGGGCGGCAAGGAGGCAGGCGAAACGAGGGCGCGTTTGGGACCAAATACTGCTGGGAGCCAGGGACTCGGGGTCATGCCAATCCGCCACAAGGAAGGTTGCTCGCTACGCGTGGCGCAGCCGTGTGTCCCGCCGCTCCATTGTGTCATGCTCTGCCGCTGCTTTGCCTCGCTACGTGCCGCAAACATGTTCGGTTTGCACCCCGGCCCTCGTGCCCTTGGTGAATGCCAACAACAACATCAACGACAACAGATGCATGGACGTGCCGGACAATTGGTGAGATCCATGCATAATCACGATCATTCCAACCCAGCCAGGGGGTTGTGCGCGGCGCCTGATCAGGACGCGCAGCGCCCGAGGTCCCTTGACCCCCCCCCGGAAGTGTTACTTGCGAATAAAGCAGGGGCTGGCTGTCGACCTACCGGATATTATGCGACTGAGCGGCGGGGGCCTGGCTCGGTGTTGCGGGGAGGGGGGCAAGACGGGCTGTGGGGCGGGCGACGGAGCAGCAGCTGGCGGGAGTGGGTCGTCACCGCGCGTGCGTGGCGGCGGTATGTGCAAAGCAGCGGACCAATGGCACTGGTGTTAACATTAGCCCTGGGATTGCGATGGCGCTGTGCTCTGCCGCCGCTCTGCTGGGCTCACACGCGCTTCGCCAATGCTTCGTTGTTCCCCATCGCACCACTACGGCGCAGGATTGTGTACCCCTGGGATGCGCTCGACATTGAGGCGCACCAGCAGAGGTCGGACGAGCGGCGCGCAGGTGTGTGATGTGTAACACACATGTGGGGGGCTTCGGACACTACTGGCACCTCGCAGTTGTTTAAACCATGCCTGTTCCATCAGCTGTGTAACAAACACATGCGTGCCGCACAGTGGGACGTGTGTATGTGTGTGTGTGCGGCTTGGTGTGCGGGGCTTGTCTGGAGCGGGTGTTATTGATTTTACCTCGGGGACTAAGGATGCTGCTGAATAGCATGATAGGCCAGCGCCGCATGGTGGTGCTGACATAGGCGGCCAAGCGAACTGAGATTCCACGGCGGTGTGAAGCGATCCGACATGCCGCACCCTGATCATACCGAGGGTGTCGCGGTGCATGTGCGCTTGCTGGGCTGCCTGACCGCTCCACCCGGGGACGGACTGGCTGCGGCCTGCAGGCGAGCGGGCGGCGAAGAAGTCACGAGTGGACGGCGGCGACAAGTGAAGTAACGCGGGTGATTGCGGCTGTGGTACCGCTATGTGACTCATGAAGGGCGGCCGTTCCTTTGTGTTGGGCTACCTGTATGTGCTGATTATGTTGCCAATAACGATTAACCTGTATGCGGACAGAAAATACGGACGGTCCTGCTGCGGTGTTTTGCGCTGTCTGGTTTGGTGGAGCAGGATGGGGTACCTCGCTCGTGCATGGGAAGGGGGCGGACTTCCCGCGCGATTGGACTAGGGCTGGTCGGTGATGCAAGCAAGGGAACAGGTGTGCGGCGTCCCTGGAGTGTCTGAAGATCCCACCCCCCCACCCCCTCAAATACCGCTAAACCATGAGCAGTCGGGACAGAGGCAAAAGTGCGCGCTGTGACTGTACCGACTGAGGCTCCCGCGCGATTGGGCTGGTGTTAGGAGGTGTTAGGGTCGGGGCCCCTGTGGGTTTTGTGGAACAACGGACGGGGCCATAGTGGCGGGCGCTGCTTTCTCACTTTTGAAGAGTCTGTTTATGGCTGTTGAGGAATGTGAGCTCCTGCTCAGAACCTGGCATGAGTGCTACACGGCGTGCGACACTTGACTAACCCGGTCTCACCCGGGCATGCCTATACCCGCGGCAGGTGGGGTGGGGTGGGGGGGGGGGGGGGGGGGGGGGTAGAAACAAAACCTCCAGACCCCATGCCGCAAAATCTCGGGGACCCCCCCGGGGGTGTAGTCCGTCTCCCCCCCCTGTCGTACAGCCCTTAAAGCTCGTCCATTTTGGTCGGGTTGGTTTCACTGCACTCCTTCCAGTGAGCTCTATTGCGCTGTGTAGTTTACCGGGACACCGCCTCGTGTTTGGGTCAGGCCGGGATTTCAAAGCTTCAATGCGTCTGACCAGGGGTGACCGGGCGTACCCAGAACTGGCCACCAAAATGCATGTGTAATCTCGTGCAACTACACACTGCGGTTGCGGTGTCCTTGGATGCGTTTTGCGCTGTTCTGGAGGGTGCTGGGTGTGGCATGCCGGAGACATGTCACGATGACATCACGACCCACAGCTGAAGACGCACGTAAATCCATGCCTGGCGACGCGGACACGTGTCCCCGGGCCTTATATACCTTTCTCATTACTTGTGGATAGCTTCTGTGTGCATTTGGCAGCGTTTGAGGCCCAAAGACGAAATCTAGCAAATATGCCTGCAAAACCGTGGGGTGGGTCCGTCCCCCAACTTTGAGGACCCATATCTTTGCACCGGGAAAACCATTTTTGGGCTGAGCCCCCCAGCGAAGCGTCCCGGAGGGGGGGGAAAAGCCCCCCCAAAGCACCCCTGTCCGTGCGTGCGTGCGTGCGTGCGTGCGTGCGTCGGCAAAAAGTATCGTACTGGCACAAACCACGACTGCCCCGTATTAGTATTTGCTATTGTCTATTGCATTTAAGTAGGCGGCAGGGAAAATGCGCGTCCATGGACAATTGGCAACTTTCGCGAGGTCGCGAGGATTGTTACCTACGCCCGCGTTTATAGAGTCTATAAAGCAATCTATGTTGGCGGCAAGCAACTCGGGGAACTAAAGCGCGAGTTTGTGGCAACTTGCGGAGCCATGTCTGTCGCCCCTCCTAATATGCCGATGAGCCCCGAGGTCGCTCCCAAACCGCGCCCAGCCCGAGGAGTGTCCGGCATCGAGGAGGTCTGGAGCGCGGTAGAGGGCTTCAATTGTTTAGGATTGGCAGCAAGGGGACCCTTAACTCGCGTGGACAGCAGCGTGTGGGACTTACAACCGCGTGCCTTGTGCTGGCCGAGTCCGTAGACCCAAGCCTTCGCGTTGTTCCATTGAAGCAGCCACCCACCCCGTGACTGTATTAGGGCCAGGGCAGATGCCCTGATTAGGGCTCAGCCCATTTTCCAGCTGTACAAAGCTGACACCCCTTGTCAGGTTTGAAAGCGGATTCTGAACACTCTCGCAAGCTCTTTGATTGTGGACCACGGGGTATGTTTTGGAAAATCCTACCCCCCCCTGCCCGCGGCACCGTCCAAAGCCCAAACCACTCCAAATGCTCATATACGGTATATGACGTGTCGATTTAGGCCCTGGGGTGTCCTGTCCACTCGCCAGGGTGCACTGTACTATCCTTTTTGCTTAGTACATACGTATTAATACGTAATACGCCGCTTACTTAGTACAGTACGCCATATTACGCCTAGGGCTAGTACGTCGCCATAATACGCTGGGATGTTGGGATGTTGGGATGCTATATAGAGATCAGGTTCTGTCCTGATATACATATAGAAGTGATACAAGCGATATACGCGATACAGGAGATATCAACAAAGCAAGCGATACTGCTGACCCTTGCGAGAACCGCCTCAGTTACCTATGCTTCCTATTAGCGCCTAGTGCGCTCGGTGTTGGTCGTCTATGCAGCGCAACCCCGTTGTGCTTTTGACAACGGCGACAGCACGCGCATTGCTTGCAATATTGCTTGCCAGATTGCTTGCGGACATGACAGAGGTACAACAAGTTTTAAAGGCCATGGGTGAGCCCACAGCTGTAAACAGGGTTTAAGACGCAATAAAAATCGCTTGGTGCAATTGGGTCCGATGTTTCCCCATGCACATCTCGAAGCTATGTTCGACTCAGTCCGCTTTCCATGTAACCCTGGTGCGTATTACATATATGGATCATTCCATTTTTACCAACGCTGTAACGCTTTGAAACGTTTATGCGTAACTGGTAAAACGGAGGGGGCCCCCCCAGTCGATCGAGGTGACCGCAAGGGCTTCCGCCCCTCCCCCTTCGGGGTGCTCATGGAGTTGGCAAGGGGCAAGAAGGCAAGTTCCCGGCAGTGTCCGAAGCCCCCCATATATCCAAAAATACGAGCAGGCAAAGCATTGGGATCAGAGACAAAAGAAACGCGCTGCTGTTACTGTACCGACGTCGGTAGCTGGTTGGAGGTTGCTCCCCCTTCGGGGGAAGGGGCAAGCCAACCCTCCCGCCACCATGGTCCGTGTGACTCCGCGCACAGCGAATCCTAGCCAAGCCGTAACCCGCCAGAGCCCCGCCGATTGCATCGCTGCCATAATTATGGTTGCGGAATTACAGAGGGGACAACCCGAGTGTGCAAGCACACAAGGGCCGTCGGAAGCTGCTGCAAACCCTCTCGCCACCATGGTCCGTGTGACTCCGCGCACAGCGAATCCTAGCCAAGCCGTAACCCGCCAGAGCCCCGCCGATTGAATCGCTGCCATATTTATGGTTGCGGAATTACAGAGGGGATAACCCGAGTGTGCAAGCACACAAGGGCCGTCGGAAGCTGCTGCAAACCCTCTCGCCACCATGGTCCGTGTGACTCCGCGCACAGCGGATCCTAGCCAAGCCGTAACCCGCCAGAGCCCCGCCGATTAAATCGCTGCCACAAATCCAAGAGCGGGATTACCGCACAGTTCAAAGGCGAACATTACACCCTACCAGCACAACCTAACCTAACCAGGGCGCAAGCGTCCAGGTACCAGGCGGCAGCACGAAGCAGAGGCACTGCAATACCAACGCGTCACAAGACGTATGAACTCACGGTGACGGAGGCGGTGATTCGAAATCTATCGTACGGCAGCCGCAACTCCATCCGACCACCACCGCCAGGAGCAATGAAGGGGTGAGAAGGCAACACCGTGTCCCAATCCTTGGGGGGAATACCCAAACTAACAAACGTCTGCAACCGACCCCAGAAATCCGTCACAACATCAAGGCCAACGCGGAGCACGTGCGCAGACGGCAACGTGCGCTTGGCAGCAAGGCCAGCCATGATTACACGTTGCCTACCCAAGTCCAAAGCAGACATCGCAGCAAGGCACACAACCTCCCACACAGGCTGCAATAGGCCCGTTATCCAGCGAGCCACCTATCAGGCTGATGTCCAGCCTAGTATGCAGTATGTATACGTGCATTGAATATGTTTGACGACATGTCCTCGCACGAGCGACCGAAGCGAGTCGCATAGCCCGCATCTTCTTAATCCCGCATTCCATTTGGTCCAGCGTAACGTCAAATTGCGTAACCCTCAACACAACAGCATTGAGAGAAGCATTCTTTACTTGGCAGCGCACTTTCATATCGCGCTCCCAGGTTTGTAACGTTTTGAGCAAAAACTGTAATAACCGAGAGGGCCCCCCTGCACCGATCGATGTGACCGCAAGGGCTTCCGCCCCTCCCCCTTCGGGGAAGGGGCAAGCCAACCAGCTCCCGTGTGTGTGTGTGTGTGTGTGTGTGTGTGTGTGTGTGTGTGTGTGTGTGTGTGTGTGTGTGTGTGTGTGTGTGTGACTGTGTGTGTGTGTGTGTGTAACAACGGGTTTACAGGCGGCCTGACGAGTCTCGTGAGCGAGTACTCGGGACAGCCAGCGACAGCGAGGCATTTAGGCCACACGCTGCCGCTATCACGCGTCTCCCCTGCCCAGAGCGCAGCCAAGCTCTGGAGTCCACCGGGGGGACGCTCCAACCAACCTGGACCACGCCAGTAGCCTCAGAAGGGTTACTGCTGGTACTACAACGCAGGGCCCAGCGGGCTCACAAAGCTCTAGGCTGGAGGGCCAGCACCGCAACACGAGCACCGGACAGACGACACACCGCACGACACAGCACAGCGACAGGTGGCTACGGGGCTGAGTCCAGCGACCCCGCAGCCTTTCACAGCCTCGACAACAACCTAACCAGCACTCGACGCCAGGGCAGACTATGCCAAAGGGCAGCCACAAACGCGTCAGACTACCAGGCCGGTCTTGGCCGAGAAACGCCCGGGGTGCTCCGGCACCCAACCCACCCTCAGCTCCGTTGACCCGAAACCCTGGCGCACACTCCCCTTGACCCTCCCAACCCTTCCCAACCCTGTTGGTCCCTAGATTCAGCCGCTATGTCCGCGGCTCATTGCTATGGCGATTCTTCTACTCGAGAAGGCTGATCCCGGTCACTCCTCCAGCTCCAGCTCCATAGCTTGCGGAAGCGCGCAGAGCAGCATCCCGTCCACCACCGCTAGGATCGGGTGGGTGGCGTCAACACCTTCCCAGCCCTTTCGGGGCACACCGAGTTGCGCGAACTGCAGCAGCCGCGACCAAAAGTCCGCGACTGCGCGAGCGCACGCAAGCTCGATGGGGTTGACGCCTGGCTGCGGCGGCGTCAGCTGTGTGGGCGGGACCTCATCTGGGTCGGCGTCCGCCCCCGCTGCTGCCGCCGCCGCTGCCTCGGTGGGTGCTGCCGCCGCTGCCGCCGCTTGGTCTCCCTGGGCCGCTGCAGCACGCGTCATCCCGCGCAGCCGCACCCGGCCGTGTTCTATGGCGGCAAGCGCCGCCATCGCCACCACATCCCACACGCACTGCCGGATGCCCGAGGGCGCCTGCACTAGCCACAGCTGGGCTTGGCTGACGGGCTGGGGCCCCGGGGTGTGTGCGTTGATCTGCGCCACCACCGCCTTTGCCACTGCGCAGCCCCAGAAGTGGTGCTGCCGCGGCGCAGACGGGGTGGCGGCGGCTGGCCCCGTTGTGGCGCTGCCATGGCCGTACTGTCCACAGCCGCACGGCTCACGTCGAGCCGTGGGCATGTGAGTGTTGCCTGGCAGCGGCACGGCGTCGATGGCCAGCCGCCACAAAGTCTCGAAATGGCGCCGCTCCCACCGGACGTGCTGCCACAGGCGCGCAAGGGTGCCCCGAAGAGCGCCGAGCGCCGCTGCCACAGCTTCAGGCAGGTCCTCACGCCGTGCCTCCGAGCGGGGCGGCAGGCCAAGGGCCGCCCGCTCATAGTCCTCGTGGAGTCCGGCACGGCGTGCCGCTATGCTGTCCAGCTGCAGGGCTGTGGCCATGCGGACGGTCAGCTTCTCCAGGGGAATTTTGACGACTCGGTGCCGGGCAACACCCATCCCATGCGCGGCATGATGATGGTGCTGATGACGGAGGAGGTGGAGGGGGCGGGGGGCGGGCCGGGGCCGGGGCCCGCAAGCTGTGCGGCGTGGGCCCGTGCGGCGTTTATCCACGCTGGTGGGATGTCATCAACCAGGCCCTGGAGGGCGGCGAGCGTGGGGCCACGGCGACGCTGGCGTGCGTCTGCTGTTGGGCCCAGGTGGGCTCTCAGCCACCCTGCCCAGTCGACGATGTATCGTATGCTCGTACCAGGTCGCCAATGGTGAGCAGCCGCGCACAGGCACGTAGTGCCCTGTGGCGGTAGTCAAGGCCGCGGCCCTGCGTGTACTGCGCGGCGCTGGCAAGGGTAGCTTCTGGCGCCGGCTCCTCCTCGGCCTCCAGGTCCGGGTCTGCCTCGCCGCCCTCAGCCGGGGGCGGAGGGCAAAGGAGCGGGTTGCCCCACAGGGGTGCCGTGAGTGTGTGTGTGTGTGTGTGTGTGTGTGTGTGTGTGTGTGTGTGTGTGTGTGTGTGTGTGTGTGTGTGTGTGTGTGTATGTGTGACTGTGTAACAACGGGTTTCCAGCTATCTGGGTGGATCACGTAATCGTGTATCTGAGACGCTGTCCGATGCTAGCGGCAGAGCACTAGCATCCCCAAGAATCACGCATTGGTTTGGTAGTCTGTGTCTTTCAAGCCGCAACGTGCAAAGTAGACGGAAAAAACCACTGGATTGGCCCTAGGAGCCGCACCCCGTCTTGAACAACACTACTACTAGCCGGCACGTGGTCACTGTGCATTGTTTGTTCGCCTGGCAAAGGACATGCACTAACCTACTAGTCAGGCACGTGGCCATAGCAGCGTCAAAACAAGTACGCCGAAGGACAGGATGCCTTCACTTCTCACACAGGGCAGAGTACGCCGATGGGCAGCCACGAAGTGATAAAAGGTCTGAACATCCTAGCCGTCAAAGTCCTTGCCCTGCAACCACAACCGGCCCAAGCCTCAACCAAACAAGCAAACCCACACAGCGCGCGCCCCTAGCAGTTGTCCGCCGCATGCATTACTGCATGGTGTGTACGCAGCGCCGGTCCCCCTTCTCCGTCACGATATCCGTGCCCCGCCAGTACGGCTGCAGCCCCCGATCAACTAGGCTGTTGAACTGGGCTTACTTGTCTCGCGCGCCTGGCAGCCCGCCCCTCCGGCGTCAGGTAGGGGGCCACCGTTACGCCTGCGGTGTGTTTTATCTGCGCCGCAGCCCGGATGAAGGCTGCCCGCTGATCCCTCGTCACCACCACCTCCACATTCCAAATACGGCCTGTGCTGTTGGCCCGCCAACGACGTTCATACATGCCCAGCGGGCCCTCTCCCAGGCCCAGAGCAGAGAAGTCGCCGCGCGCCATAGCCTCCGCCTGCGCGCAGCTAGCGCAGCTTACGCCGCGCAGCAGGATCTTGTTGGCCGCCACCGCCGGCGGCGGCCATTGTATGCACGCGGGCGGCTGCGACGGGAGCGGGTGCGAGTGTGCAGCCGCTCCCGCCGCAGGCGCCGCGTGAGGGGCGGCGGCAGCGCTGGGCGCGCCCGGCGTCACCGCCGAGGGGCCCGAAGGCGCTGCCGCCGCAGATGAGGGGCCGCTGGGGGCCACCCTGGGGCACTGCTCCCGCAGCGCCGTCGTGCCGCCGCGCGCCTCCGCCTCCAGCACGGCCACTGTTGCGGCCACTGTGTGTGTCGGGTAGGGTGGGGGTGGGAGGTCGGCGGGGCGCCGCCGCGCCAAGGTGGTGGAGGTGGTGGTGGTGGTGGTGGTGGTGGTGGTGGTGGTGGTGGTGGTGGTGGTCACATAACAGTTACACACGTTAGTGGCGATGCCACTGGTGGCTAGGGCTACCAAGCCCTAACGTAGGGCAAGCTAGGCAAGCGCGCTTTGCGCGTTCCCCCTCTAGGCACGCTCGACACAGCAGGGGAGAAGGCCCCAGTCCTGGTCAAGACACGAGAGACGCACGGGTGGTGGTGGTGGTGGTGGTGGTGGTGGTGGTGGTGATAAGGGAGGGGGCTGTAAGACACGTGGCAAGGGACCAACCTAGCCGCCGATGACTCTACACGCATGGCCATGGACACGCATTCTTGGCATGCATACTGTCCTCCAAAACTCAACACTGCGCACCCTTACTAATCACCCTCCCGTACAGTTCTTACAGCCCATCATGCTGACGTACGCCCACCACGCACTGCATTCCGCTTGGGGAGCTCAGCCCAAAACGTGTTATCATTTCCGCGTTTGCGGATGCCTGGTATGGTCATATGGGCGATACCGCATGGGGTGGGGCACGGGTGTAGCGCGGCACCGCCCGGCCGCGGGTTCACCAACTCCAATCGTTCGAACAGCTTCTGTTACTGCTTCTTCTGTATCTTGTGTACCGTATGCACATTAATAAGCTGCGACCTGCTTTGACCGTTAGCAAATTTGAAGCTTGGCGCTCCGCCTCAGCTTTTGGCCCAAACCCCTACTCAGATTGGGGATTGCTTCTGGCTGCTAGAAATAAAACGCCAGCCCCTGTTTCTGCCGGAATGAAGGAGCGGTTCATGCAACCCGTGACAGCCGGGGACGCCGCGTTTGGGGCCCTAAGACATTCAGAGGTTTTGATGAACAGTACATCATGTACATCATGTGTAGGAAGCTTGAGTTGTGGACAAAATGCTGCCAGCGCGAAAATGGGAATTGCGTGTGTGGGTTGGGCGCATTAGGCGCATGTACCCGCGCGTGCAAGCTGTCGCCCCGCGCGAAGTCCGTCGGAACACATGCCGCACCCAGAGCATGAGAGCTACGGCTCACGGAGTGCGTGGGTCTCTCGCAGTGATCGGAGGGGGTCCCCCGGCTAATCTTGAGGCGCCTGCCCGCTAATCCGTGGGGTTCTTGAGCTTGGGCTAATCCTGAGGGGTCCCTGGGCTAATCTTGGTCGCCGGGCGACCCAGCAGGCTTTGCCCAGAGCCATCCAAGCTTTACAGCCGATGTCTCATGCTTAGCCCACGGCTAGCGGACCGGAGCCCGATGAGCGCAGCCAAAAGCGCGAGTGTCATCTATCCCTACGTTCGCAGGAGGGCGGCGGCAGCTGCAGCGGGAGGGCAGCTGCATTATTCTTGCACGTTCTTTGCTGGCGCATTGCTTACAAAGCAGTCTGGACACGGCGTAGAAGGACTAGATTACGTTGCTAGTGCAAGAGTGATGCGGGAGCGGTGTGCGTGGGAGCAAGGGGCGACGGATGGATGTGGGCGACAGCAGCAGAGTTTGGGCCCGGTGGCGTTACACGGTCTAAGGCCTAAAGTGACATGCTAATATCATTTTAAGCATGCTGGTGGCTTTGGTCGATTGGTTGGCTTGGCCGGGACTGCGTCTGCAAAAATGCGAGCGAGGCATGCATACATACAGAGCCCAATCAACTCGCGGACGACATAAATCCCTCGCCCTGGCACCTCAAAACAGCTCATACACAACACTTATAACATATATAGCGAGCGCAAGCGAAAATACAGCTCAGGGCAGGTGGCCGAAAAGTGCCGTCATCCGGGGGAATCACCGGCGGGACCCAGTTGCAATGCTTTTAAGTTAAGCAATGATTGTCACAGCAACTAGCCCAGGCTTCTTGGAGCTATACCCAGAACGAGCATCGTCCATGGTCCATTGGGTGAAACGGCAAAAACTACAAAAACGGCAGACCAATGGGTGGACGAGCGATGCTCGTTCAGCCGAGCCATCGATTAAAGAGACCTTATAATTGACAGCATAATTTGCCAGAGGAGTCCTACTTACCTGCATACTCAGACTTGCTCAGCAGATTGCGAGCTCGCTCAAAATTCAACAAAACCTAGACGCCTGCTGCCTGAAATCACTCTCCCCCGCAACTCACATTAGACTTTGGCAACCTGTAGGGCGTGTGTGCTTGGGCTTTCAATATATTGACCTTGACAATATAATGTGCTAGCTAGACCATAAAGTGATATATATGGCGCTAATGGCGCCGTCTCATGTGCAGCGCGTACGCGCCTCCCGCGGGCCTGGTCGTCAGTCGAGGATGTTACAGAGGACCACTGGGCTGGTGAGAGCTGAATTCAACTGATTTTGCGGGCATTCCGGCGCCGCGCACAATGAAAACGGCGTGCGCGATGTTGGATGGCTACCGTGCTCAGGCAGAAAGACGTAACAGTCTTCGCATGACATGCGCTGTTATCTGATTTCCGTCCATGTATCAGCAACTTACGAACTTTGGTGCCGCAGGTTACTTTCCTGACCTTAAGCTTCTTTCTGACAGCTCCATTTGCACAAGGTTTGTCTTTGCAATTGGCTTGATGAATACATGCGAAACATGGTAGTAGCTTCGCGGCTCCAGGCAGCCTCGAGAGGGAGAGTCCAGCATTACCGGTTTATTTGACATCGAGCTGCGGCGGGACTCCCTCGTTTATCCACGTAACGGGCAAACGACGTAGACCCTATATAACTTGCAATCTAGCGGGCTGTCCCCAGCTGCTGGCGTGCAGCACACGACACGTACCGCCGACCAGTCTTTCCCAGACTTCACGTCCCAGCGAGCTAGCTCTGGGTACTCTAGGTACTCTGGGAAAGGGGCGGGGACGACCAGGGTTGCAGAGACCGGCGGTAAAGCAGCAGGCCGCAAACAGTGCGGCAAGAAAAACTATCTGTTACGCCGCTGACTTGTACGCCCCCATTGTCTGCGCTTGCAGATCAACGGACTGTCAGTTTGGACGCGCTTCCTCTTGGCGTGCTGACCAACACCTCGCTGCAGGCCCAGGGTGTGGCCCTATACTCGTTCAGTAACGCCGCAAGCCCGCCCTGGGGCGAGGTGGTGGACTGCGCCGCGGGCTGGAGCTATGATGCTACTGCGATTGGTAATGCTACAGCCATGACCGCCACCGGCTGCTCCAAGACGCTGCGCTTCCCCTACCAGGCATTTTCACAGTCCTTCCAGCCCACCTACCCGCCGGGCCGCTTCTGGAGCCTCAGCCTGACCTACCGCACCTCGCTGCCGTACGTCAACCTGTACCTCACCTCCTACGTCCTGGGCGTGCCCCCCTGCAAGGTGCGGCTCAACCGCACCGACGGCATCGCCAGCCCGCCGCCGTCCAGCTTCGTCTACGCCAGCTCCGCCACTACTGTCACCGTGACGCCGGCCGAGTGCGGCTGGGCTGCGGGGTCTTCTTTCTACGGCTTCTACTTCTATGTGGGCATGGACAGCGGCAACTCGGATGTGGACGTGTTCGAGCTGCTGCTTGGTAAGTGCCAATCAACAGTCTACTCGGTAGCCTTGGTGATGGCTGCGTACGGTTGCGGGTAAAGCACTGGATGGGTGCATACCACACGCACCCTAGTACGTATACAGCCAATAGCGCACCTGCTGGCTGGTCTGGGACCCATGCACGTCTAAGTAGTCTAAGTGCTTGAACGTACGCTGCTTTGCGCCCCTGCCTCGAACCCTGCCCAACCATGCAGACACTTTCACCATACTGGCGGGGGCCGCGCCGTCGCCTTCACCGCCCAGCCCCGCGCCTCCCTCTCCGGAGCCGCCCAGCCCCGCGCCTCCCTCTCCGGAGCCGCCCAGCCCCGAGCCGCCCAGCCCCGAGCCGCCCAGCCCCGCGCCGCCCAGCCCGGAGCCACTTCCGCTGTTTGGCAGCACTCGAACCGTGGACGCCAATGCACTGCCAGTAGGGGAGGATGGGGTTGTGACGAACGCCACGCTACAGCCGTTTGGGATCGAGGCCTTCCTGATTGAGGACAACTATGGCGAATGGGGGAGTGTGGTGGACTGCGCTACGTATTTTGAAGACCAGCAGGGCGCGCCTGCTGGCGCGCTTGCTGACGGTTGCAACAGGACCTTGAGCTTCAGTACCGAGCGGGTACTTGGTTCCTTCCGGCCAGTGTCCCCGAGCGGCCCGTTTTGGAAGCTATCCATTACGTACCGCACATTCTGGCCAGGAGCTGGAGTTGTCTTTTACTTGGCGAACAGCTCGTATCTTTCCTCACACGGGGACTGCGACATTATTTTCAAACCTACGCAGCCCATCAGCACTGCCAAATCCAGCATGTCTAAAGCCACCTACACCGCGGCAGCCACTGTGACCCTGACCCCGGCTGATTGTGGCCGGCGTAACGGGCGATGGGACGCGAACACTCCGTTTGTAAACTTTGCGTTCTTCATTAATAACAAGGAAGGTGCCGATTATGATTATGCCTATTACGAAGCGTACAAGGAGGGACCAGAGCTCTTCATTGGTGAGTCGTCAGTGCGTGTGTGCAGTCGTCAGTGCGTGTGTGCGGGCGTGGGGGCGTGGGACGTGGGGGCGCGGGCGTGGGCGTGGGCGGCGAATGCACCCCAATCAAGGGGGAGGGGCCGACGCTCCTGCGATATAAACCGCGAGGCTACTGGCTAAACGGGGGACGGGGGGAGATGGGAACCCACGCTCCCGGTACGGTGCGACAACCGCCCCAGGAACAGATGCATATAACAACATATATAAAACGTACATAAATTACATCACCCGGTGGGTTTGTGCGTACGTGCAGAATGAGTAATATCGACATGCATGCACGTGTTCCATTCTTGTCCTGGACCAGGACACCTAGATAGCAAATGCCCAATCCCGAGCTCGATTGTATTAAGCTTGGTTCAACAATAGCTGGATGGGCGCTAATGGGACGGAGGTCGGCCCCGCCCGCCCATACATGACTACTCCTCATACATACAGGGGCAAATCCAACGTTCTTTATTTCAAGCACGACAAAGCTGACACCCCCTACCTTGCGCGTGTGTGTGTGTGTCATTTCTGCTTTCTGCTGCTGTGCATGTGTGTTGCCAGATTCGTTCACCATGTGGACTGGCGTCGCCCCGTCTCCGCCCCCAGCGCCACCCAGCCCCGAGCCGCCTAAGCCGCCCAGCCCCGCGCCGCCCAGCCCGGAGCCACTTCCGCTGTTTGGCAGCACTCGAACCGTGGACGCCAATGCACTGCCAGTAGGGGAGGATGGGGTTGTGACGAACGCCACGCTACAGCCGTTTGGGATCGAGGCCTTCCTGATTGAGGACAACTATGGCGAATGGGGGAGTGTGGTGGGCTGCGCTACGTATTTTGAAGACCAGCAGGGCGCGCCTGCTGGCGCGCTTGCTGACGGTTGCAACAGGACCTTGAGCTTCAGTACCGGGCGGGTACTTGGTTCCTTCCGGCCAGTGTCCCCGAGCGGCCCGTTTTGGAAGCTATCCATTACGTACCGCACCCCTATGGCAGCCTTTTGCCTCCTTGGCTGCTGAGGAGCCTCCTTACCCCTCCTTACCCCCTCCCCAGCCCCAAACACACTTCGCGGGGCGGGCCTTTTCGGCGCTTTCATGAGTTCATATATGCTATAGATACCATATGTTAACGTTTGGTACTCCCAGCACCCTTAAGAAAGTGCCCTGAAAGCCAACATGACAATGTGGTCGCGCGTACTAGAGAACATGGCCTCCTTAGGCATAACAGCGAGCCACAAGGGGCTTACAGTAGTAGTATGTTAGCTTAGTAGCCGCGGTGCCGGCTTTGCGCGCTTGGAAGCCGCGGGGGGCGCTCTCCAAGATGTAGGATGGCCAGTGCAAGGTTGCACGTCGCGTGCTTGAAGGCCTGACGCTTTTAATTAATAGAGCATACCTATTTCGGGAGGTATGGCCCACAAGACCCGAAGAATTCAGCGCGTATGCGAAACGGGCCGGGGGGCATCGGCCAATGCCCCCCGGCCCGTTTCGCCTATGGGCCCCCTCGAGGTGTGCTCTTTGTATATAATGCTTTGTACATATACTCTCTACTGTAAAACAGATTAACTACACGGCCAGGCCCTCTACAGAGCGCCCCGTCCCGATGGACGAATTCCGCTGCGCCGTGGAGCGTTATTAGGGCCCCAAACGCGGTCTGGCGCATGTGTGGAGTTGTAAAGATCTTGCAGGATAGCGGCCTGGATGGGGATCCCTGAATACCGGTCGGGCCAAGCGTTGCCAGGGTCCGGCCCCCTGGGTGGCATCTCGGCGAGCCGTGGTTCAGAAGCGTTGCGGCCCGGGCCACTCGGCCATGGACCCGACCGACAATGCACTGCCTGCCGGAGCACGGCTGAAACCGCCGGTGCTGCAGAAATCAGTGGCGATTTCACGACAGGCCGTTTCGCGCACGGACAACTTTTTGTTTATCTCATTCGTGCAGGCAGTAGTATAGATTGTTAGCTATCATAAAAATTGAATATTATAGCAAGAATCGCCAGGAGCGCGTCCTCAATGGCAGCGGTCGACGCTGTCTGTTTGAGCTCCCCGCGGGCGACCAGCATAATGGCTATACTAATACTTCATATACAACTAGATATACATGCAACATGTTAAGGCGGGCCTTCGTGCCTTCATTCTTTTCGCTCGGTCAAGGCGGATGTGGTGTCGGTGCCTAAGCTGCAGCGCTGGTGGTGCAGCAAACCATACGCGGATGCGTCAAAGAGTGTATGGAGCTTTGCATCTGTTTGGCAAGGTGAGAGGGTGCACGGTCAACCTGTTTGCAGAACGGAGCAACAATGGGTTGACCACCGACAGGCAGCGCCATTGTCAGCGCAATGGCTGCGCGCGCATAAATAACCTAAGTCAAATCGGTCAAGCACCACATATCTTGTGTTGCAGGCACAATCCTACCGAGCCTTGTTCCCGGCAGAGCATCCCCGGCACTTGACCACTTCGCTGGCCATCATCGATACCGGTAAGGCAGGTATAAGATGAGATTCATTCAGCATCAAGTTGGAGCATTTAGCATCAGATACGTGTCTTGAGGTGTCACCGCCGCGCGCCCTCGGCCCTCGGCAGTGCCGTGCATGTCTTCCCCTCGCCTACGTACCCGCTGATCATGGACTTCTGTGCGTGTTCATTCTTTGCAGGTTCTTGGGAAGCATGGAGCTTGTTTGGCAGGATGGGCTTGTGTGTGGCACGAGTTCCTGGCGCTATTTCTGGTATCCTGCGAGGCGGCTGCAGTGCTGCACTAGTCCGCAGCCCAGGGGAGGGGTGTGTGCAACTCGGGCGTCACGCCCCCACCGGCCTGCATGGGGGCCGGCCAAAACGTGTTCGAACCCCGCAGCAGGACGTTTTGTCCGGTCCCCATGCTGGCCGGTGGGGGCGTGACGCCCGAGTTGCACACCCCCCTCCCCTGCCGCAGCCAGTCAATTCGTGCCTACTGACGAGTTATCGTTGGTGCGCGAAGGATGGACATCTGCGCCCACTCAGCTGCCTTGGGGGCTTGCACGTAGTGCACGTAGCAGACTGGGTACTTGTGGCTGTGAGCGATAGTGACTGCGCTCAGGTTGCATGCCGCCTGGCTGTACTTGAAGAGTATAGTCGGAGGTTGACGGTGAGTAGTGCTGCTTGCAAGCCAAGCAATTGGATGCTCCATCCATTCACAACAGATATGGTGTGGCTGTGAGCGAGAGTAGCTGTGCTCAGGTTGCATGCCGCCTGGCAGTACTAAGGAAAATATAGAATATATGAATGGCAATGCAAGTACTGTAACGATTATAGCTGTGCATCAGCTGCCTGGGCTGAGGAGGGCAAGGAGGGCAGGAGGGGGCTCCTTCGTACCCTCCTCGAGGAGGCAAAGGAGGTTCCAAGTGACAGGTACCCCCGAGGAGGGTGCAAGGAGGCCCCCCCCTCCTTGGGGCCTCCTTAGGGGGGGCTAAGGAGGCATAAGGCTGCCATAGGGCACATCCTGGCCAGGAGCTGGAGTTGTCTTTTACTTGGCGAACAGCTCGTATCTTTCCTCACACGGGGACTGCGACATTATTTTCAAACCTACGCAGCCCATCAGCACTGCCAAATCCAGCATGTCTAAAGCCACCTACACCGCGGCAGCCACTGTGACCCTGACCCCGGCTGATTGTGGCCGGCGTAGCGGGCGATGGGACGCGAACACTCCGTTTGTAAACTTTGCGTTCTTCATGAACAAGGAAGGTGCCGATTATGATTATGCCGATTACGAAGCGTCCACGGAGGGGCCAGATTACGAAGCGTACAAGGAGGGGCCAGAGCTCTTCATTGGTGAGTTGTCAGTGCGTGTGTGCAGTCGTCAGTGCGTGTGTGCGGGCGTGGGGGCGTGGGACGTGGGGGCGCGGGCGTGGGCGTGGGCGGCGAATGCACCCCAATCAAGGGGGAGGGGCCGACGCTCCTGCGATATAAACCGCGAGGCTACTGGCTAAACGGGGGACGGGGGGAGATGGGAACCCAAGCACCCGGTACGGTGCGACAACCGCCCCAGGAACAGATGCATATAACAACATATATAAAACGTACATAAATTACATCACCCGGTGGGTTTGTGCGTACGTGCAGAATGAGTAATATCGACATGCATGCACGTGTTCCATTCTTGTCCTGGACCAGGACACCTAGATAGCAAATGCCCAATCCCGAGCTCGATTGTATTAAGCTTGGTTCAACAATAGCTGGATGGGCGCTAATGGGACGGAGGTCGGCCCCGCCCGCCCATACATGACTACTCCTCATACATACAGGGGCACATCCAACGTTCTTTATTTCAAGCACGACAAAGCTGACACCCCCTACCTTGCGTGTGTGTGTGTGTGTGTGTGTCATTTCTACTTTCTGCTGCTGTGCATGTGTGTTGCCAGATTCGTTCACCATGTGGACTGGCGTCGCCCCGTCTCCGCCCCCAGCGCCGCCCAGCCCCGAGCCGCCCAGCCCCGAGCCGCCCAGCCCCAGCCCGGAGCCGCCATCACCAGTGCCGCCCAGCCCTGAGCCACCCGCCCCACTAGGATCCCCGCCATCCCCTCTACCAACCTCCCCGTCTCCGCCTAACCCAGCTCCGCCTAGCTCAGCACCTCCTAGCCCAGCACCTCCTAGCCCAGCACCTCCTAGCCCAGCATCTCCTACACCTCCTAGCCCCAAGCCCCCTTCACCGCCAAGCCCTCTTCCACCCTCACCGTCACCTCCAAATCGGCCCCCGCCATCTCCTCCACCTCCGCCTCCCCCGCCGCCGCCGCCCTCTCCTCCACCTCCCCCGCCCCCGCCATCTCCTCCACCTCCGCCTCCCCCGCCCCCGCCATCTCCTCCACCTCCGCCTCCCCCGCCGCCGCCCTCTCCTCCACCTCCGCCTCCCCCGCCGCCGCCCTCTCCTCCACCTCCCCCGCCCCCACCATCTCCTCCACCTCCGCAGCCACCGCTGCCGTCCCCCAACCCGCCCTCTCCGCTTCCGCCCTCTCCAACCTCTCCCCTGCCGCCCCTCCCTGAGCCCTCACCCTTCCAGGCGCCACCTTCTCCCAGCCCCGCTTCCCTTGCATCGCCTCCTTCGCCCGCTCCCCTTTCGCCTCTCCCCTCTCCCTCTTCCTCGCCACCCACTCCTGAGCCACGCCAGGCGCCACCATCGCCGCAGCCAGCCCCGCCCCTGGTCGTACCTGCAGCCACATTCCGCTCCTACTCCCTCGGCTGCTTCGCCCTTGACGTTGCGGCCGGAGCGGCGGCGTCGGAGCGGCCACCGCTGCCATTCACCTTGGCCGCCAATGACCCTGGCATGACCGTGGCTAGGTGTGCGGCTCTGGCCCAGGCAGCCGGTGGGTGCATGCGCTTACATGGCTGCGCCGTTGTTGTTTTATCGCTTGCTTGCTTGCGGGATTGCTTGTTTGCGTCATTGCTTGTGCAGCCCTGATTACAGCCAGGGGCGGAGGCAAGGAAGCATGAGGGAAATGTGCTCAGATTGTAATTGTGTCTCAACACTCACCCGCCGGATCGACATCAGCGCTTTCTTTATCCCATCATGATCCACACGCTCTGGCACATGACCGCATCAGCACCCACACGTGTTCGTTCACCCAACCCACGCACAGGCGTGGACCACTACGGCCTCACCGGCGGGACCACCTGCCTGGGCGGCGTCAGCCGGGAGCAAGCCACCCGCGGCGGCGCGCTGCCCGAGTCTGCCTGCGATCGCCCCTGCGCCGGCGATGCCCGCCAGAAGTGCGGCGGCGGCCCGGCCAGCGTCTCGCAACAGCAGCCGTCCGCAGTGAGCCTGTACTCATTCGTTCCGGCCAGCCCACCGCCGCGCCCGCCGCAGCGCCCGCCGCGCAGGCCCACCCGCCCTGGCACCGCGGCCAAGCCGCCCAAGCCGCCCGCGCCCGCGCCGCCGCAGCCCACGCCGCCCTCGCCCTCTCGCCAGGCCGAGACCGACGCCCTGCTTCAAACCGCCGCCGCCGACCTGCCGGCCCTGCAGCAAAGGGGCGCCAACAGCCAGCCGCTGTCGCTCATCGCCACCGTGCCCGCCGCCCGCAGCCTCATCCTGCTGCAGCCCACCGCCGTGCCGGTATACACCGCCGCCCTTGCGGCAGCGGCGTCCGCTGCTCCTGCTGGCGCCGAACAGCAGCAGCAGCTGCAGGCCGCGCCCGTGGTCGCCTCGGCGCGAGTGGGCCGGGGCCGGCTGGTGGTGTTTGGGAGTGAGGCGATGCTCACGGGCTGCTGCGACGGCGACAATGGCACGGCCGCTGCAACTGCTGCGGCTGCGGAGATAAACGCTGTCATTGCGAATGCCGCCGCCTGGGCGCTGGCGGCTGGAAGCGTGGTGAGTAGTGGGGGAGGCAAGCAGCTGGGTACGTTATTAGGTCTGCGCAATGTATGGGAGCATGATGCAGTACAATCAAGGGGCCATCCGTTCTGGGATTCCCAACGGGTTGATTTATGCAGGGCGGGGCTTCACAATTGATTATGCCGAGCAGCAAGTTGCTTGACGCCCTCCCCTTCCGTGCCCTGCCCTTGCGCAGACCCCGGACCGCAAGGCAGTCATCCGGGTATCTGACCCACGGCTGGACCCCCTGGCCAGGTGCGTGGCCAGGAGGGTGGGGGGACATGGGCGTAGTGACGACACGGGGAGTTCATTCCGATTCTCATTGTGAGCTTGAAACCCAGAACGAACTAACCCAGAAGCACAGCGGGGGAGGGGAGGGACTTCGGAGGGAGGGCCGGCCGCAGCAGCAGGGCTTCCAAGTGTGGGTCCGGTTTGCTAGGGGCATTGGACTAGGGCCATGGCATGATCCCATAGCTGCGGCAGGGCGGGGAGCGAGTGGTTGGGAAGGCTTGCGACTGGGGGTGGGAGGGCACAAGGGAGATGACATTTGATGCGCAGTACACGCACCTGCTGATGAGATGGTGTGCGCCATGCAGGTTGCTTGTGAATCTGCTTCCCGACACGTTCGCGAGGGCGCCGAACTACGTGATGACCCTTCCCGCATTCGCCAGGGGTGGCAGCGACAGGTGCGAGCGGTAGCGAGCGAGGGGAAGGAACGCAGGTCGATCGGTCGGTCGGTCAGGGCGAACCCTGGGGGCGCTTGCGGCTGCACAATTACCGGGCGGGCAGGCCGAGCTTGCGTTCTGGATGGGGTGTTTTCTAGCTTGCTAGTTTGTGGTGGTGACGCTAGCACTGGTGGATAGGATGAGGCGGGCATGCATGCGTGTGGATGGCGCAGCAGTCAATCTTGTTCATCACACACAGCCTCTCCAGCCCGTCGGTATCGCAGCCTGCTGCAAAACGCTCATGATATTATGGTGATGTCCACAGGTCCGACGTGTACATAGTGCTTGGGGCGAACCCCCAGCAGAGCTACATCGCCCGCATCCGTGACGCGCTGCGCGCCTTTGTGGAGGACAGGGTAGGTGAGGGGCTGCTGCTGGCTGCGCGATTGCGCGAAGTGCCCAGATAGAATGGCGGAGCGGCAACGGCGGCCAAGGGAAGATGGGGGTATTGCGGCGGAAGCCGACAGCCATTGAAACTACTGGAGCTGATCATAAGCAGCACGATCGTCGGCTTGACAGCGCGCGTGTGGGGATCACGTGTGATGCGTACATAATAAAGTAAGGGGCCAGTGAGGTGGCAGCTACTACGGCTACCCATGTGTGCGCATGCGGTGGCACGCTCATACATACCCATGCGTGCTCATTCATTGCATGTACACATGGGCACGCATGGCTTCCGTACTGGCTACCAACCGCTCCTCACTTGCTGCGGTGCGCTGTGGTGCGCTGCACGTATGTACAGGGCAAGGGCATCCTGCTGGCAGGCCCCCTGGTCCTTGAGGCCTCGCTGTCCTTCACTGCCGCTGCCGCGCCTGTGCCGGTGGGTGGTCATGTGGGGAACGGGCGACTCGATTCCACCGCCGTGCCTCGCGCATGCGCCTCCGGCTCAATGGTATCAATAGTAATGCGGTAGCTGCTGTGTGCGTCTCATCAGCAGCCCGGCAACCGCCGCGGACTTATGGGGCGGCGCGGGCATGGTAGCTAGGCCCGTGGCTAGGCTTCACCCTCGCCCATTCCCACAGCCTGGTTGCTTGCCTCCTTCTGCGCCCGGACCCCCATCCCACAGTCGGACGAGTGGACGCGGCCTGACCTCATGTTCGCAAAGCAGAACGGTGTAACCGCCGGCGGCGCCGCCAGTGCCGTGGCGGCCGGTGATGTGGCGTCGCTGCATTTCCGCGAGACGCTGTCTCAGTTGTTGGAGTTGAAGGGCCAGCCTCAGCAGGGCGTGAGCGCGGAGCTTGTCGGCAACCTGAAGGCACGCGTGGCAAGCGTGCGATCGGACCTGGCGGCATCTGACGTGGCAGCGATGGATGAGTTGCTGCGGGCTCGGATTGAAGAGTACGACGGTGACGTGGCCGCCGGGGCGCTGTGAAAGCTCTCACCCCGCAGTACTACAGAAGATGATGGCCGCTGATGAAAGATGCGCGCCATGGCTGTAAATACCTCGAAAAATGACAAACTTATGATTGCGGATTACAAGAAGGGGACAGTGTGAACACCGTCGTGGCACAGGGGAACCACCGCTCCGAAGAGCACAGCCAACCGCCACCTCTGCTTGGCTGCCGTCCCAACTCACAGCTGCGCAGTCGTGTCGAAGCTAGGCATACGCCCGCCAAAGCCACTCCTAACACAGCATCACAGTGCGCGCGGCTTATAAATGCACCGCTATTCTGTGCGCGAGCGCGGTCCAGGCAGCACACCGCAAGGCCTGGAGTACCCTAACCCCACTAACCCCACGAAGTACCACACAGACAGGCGTCACCAGACGCAAACGAATAAGGCAAATCCCGACCACACATCCTCACGGAGACGGCGGCGGAGAATCAGCATCATATGACAACACAACAAGAATGCAATCTCTAGCGCCACGCGCCAAGAACACGTGAGAGGAGGGAACTTCACCCCATTCACGCGGGCGCACACCCAAGCTGGCGAAAGACTGCAGCCGGCCCCAAAAATCAGCTATAACGAACCTCCAACCCAATCGCCAGGACACGCGCAGAGGGGATGACGGCGGCCCCAATAGCCCCAAGCAACCCCCGGCCAGCCATCACCACCCGCCGCCGCCCCAAATCCAACGCCGACAAAGCCGCCAAGCACACCACATCCCACACCGGCTGAGACAGCCCGGCAGGTGGCCGGACCAGCCCCAAATCCGCACGCGAGTAGGTAGCCAAGGAATCATCAGGGGCCGCCCCCATGGCCATGCCCATAGTCTCACGGAGCGCCCGCACCACCACGCAATCCCAGAAGTAATGGCGACGGTCTCCACCCGCCATTGATGCACCGCACGCACGGCAATGATGCACGGCCCCCGCGGCGCAACGCTCCGCGCGCATGGGGAAGGCCCGACACGCATTGGCAGCCACCCGCCACAGAGCTGTTTTGTGCCGATTCTCCCACCGCAGTTTCCACAAACGAGTCAGAGTAGCAGCAAACTCACCCTCAAACTGCATGACAGTGCCGGCTTTCAAGGAATATTCAAGTAGCAAAAGAGGTGGCCCCGACACCTGGGCCCATCCCAACCCCCGAGCCACTTCCCGCACGGCCGCGTCGGGCGGCGGGGCCATGGCCTGCCCACGACAAGGCGCCCGAGCATCCCGCGCCGCAGCCACCCAACCACTCGGCAGCAAGGCCACGGCGGCGGCAACGCGTACCGCAGCAGCGCGGGCAGATGGCGGCCCCAGGAGTGGAACAGGCAGTAGTTGCCTCCTGGGGCCCCACCCCAGCACCTTGCGCCACACGTTCACCAAATAAATGCGCGCACATTCGTCATGGCACCGGGTGCCGTTGGCACCCCGTTCAGGAACTTCCTGCAAAGCGTCGTCTGCAGCCACCAAATAAATCTCCAACACACCGCAAGTTCGGGAGAGCAAGCAAGTCGGGGAACACGGCGTCAAAGACGGCACCCCACACACGCAGCGCCGGGTTGCCCCACAATGGCACGCTTTAGACCCACGCCCCCAGCACCGGTGGCACAACAAGCGTGACGTCAGGCAAGACAGACACCGCGTTCAGGAGACGCGCAAACGGTGGGGACGCAGGAGCCAAGGGCACGCCTATTACACGCTTACTATAGACACCACACAGGACACTACAACACGCAGGCGGCAGGGCACACACGACGGAGCCACGCCGCCGCCACAGCAGTCCACGGCGGCACGTAAGGCAACAAACCACACGCCCCCACGCACCGCCAGCCGCGCCTTGACATGTTGCTCCAGCTGCAGTAGGAGGCCCGCCCCCCCTCAAGCAGGCGGCAACTGCATACTATCCAGCGAGACTCCAGGCAGCCGAGCCGTAGACCGGACCGCATACTGTGTCGGCGTCATACGCCGGTCGACCACTGCGGCCACCCGCTTCAGCAACGCGTCCACTGGCTCTCGCGGCTCGGGCCACCCAGAAAACTCCAAATGATACCAGGGGGGGAGGATCTTCCGAAACATACCCCATGGTCCAAAATTAAAGAGCTTAACGAGGGTGTTCAGAATCCGCTTTCAAACCTGAAAATGGTTTTCTCGGTGCAAAGACATGATTGCGTGGTTATAAGATATGGGGCCTCAAAGTTGGGGGACGGACCCACCCCCCCAGGGGTCCCCACGGTTTTGCGGGCGGATTTGCTAGATTTCGTCTTTGGGCCTCAAACGCTGCCAGATGCACACAGAAGCTATCCACAAGTAATGAGAAAGGTATATTAGGCTGGGGGGCACGTGTCCGCGTCGCCAGGCATGGATTTACGTGCGTCTTCAGCTGTGGGTCGTGATGTCATCGTGACATGTCTCCGGCATGCCACACCCAGCACCCTCCAGAACAGCGCAAAACGCATTCAAGGACACCGCAACCCCAGTTTGTAGTTGCATGAGATTACACATGCATTTTGGTGGCCAGTTCTGGGTGCGCCCGGTCACCCCTGGTCAGACGCATTGAAGCTTTGAAATCCCGGCCTGACCCAAACACGAGGCGGTGTCCCGGTAAACTACACAGCTCAATAGAGCTCACTGGAAGGAGTGCATTGACACCAACCCGATCAACAATGGACGAGTTTTAAGGGCTGTACGGCAGGGGGGGGAGGACGGACTACACCCCCGGGGGGGTCCCCGAGATTTTGCGGCATGGGGTCTGGAGGTTGGCTTGCCCCTTCCCCGAAGGGGGAGGGGCGGAAGCCCTTGCGGTCACCTCGATCGGTGCAGGGGGGGCCCCCTCGGTTTTTGCAGTTTTTACAAAACGTTTCGACACCCGAATGGATATTCTACGGCGTTATTTACTGGATGAATGTACTGTTGACCCCTGTTCGTGGGCAAATCGCATTTAGGGATTTCAGGTTTGCGCCCGCGTTAGGCAGCGTTTTGTCGGAGCAGGGGTCTTCGCTTCCTCATTTCTGCACCGTTTGTCACGCCGTAAATTGCATTAACTTTATGTTTGCAGACTATAAATACTGGTCACAGTAAATTTGTGTTTGCCATGTTTGCTGAGATGCTGATAGTCGCGACCGCCTGCGGCCGGCCCCTGCCCACGGGGTTTGCCAAACAAGTACTACAAGTGTACACACATGCATGTCAGAAGGTTGAGTTCGCGTTCTTGGGCTTTGGTGAAGCGCGCTCTGGACTCAGGCGTTTGGGCCCTTCCCGGCGTGCTCGCCGGCGTGCCAGGCCGGCCCTTGCACGCCTAGACCCACGACCCATCCGGGCTGACCCGCCCCACCGCGGTCACGGCCACCATGCTGTATTACGGACATGCGCTAAATTGTGAAAACGAAAGCGATAACAGCTGTAACATTCCAAGCGAAGCCTGCCACTCCATTCTCCATTCACCCTGCGCTCCCATTATCCAGGTGGCGTGCTTACGTTTTCGTTTCGCAATTTAGAGCATGTCCGTATCCAGTCCTGTGGGGAGGCTCCCGCGCCCCAAAGGCCTAAACACAATCAAACCCAGAAGGGGCAAGCCGTGGTACTGCGTAGCGGTAGGTGTTTTGTTTCTCCCCCCCCCTGATGATACAGGGCCTTGCTAAGGGCATACCGCATACGCAGACGCAGCCGACGCCCTTCCAAACATGGACACGGGCATACGCGCAACGTGAGCAAGGACCCCGAGCACACCGTCAAACGTAACCGGCGGCGTGGGGGTGTGCCAGTCACCAAAATAGACCCCCAGCGATTTAGCGGTCCGCACGAGTTGGAGCTCCGGCGGCAGCGCCGGCCCAGCGACCGCACCGCCAGCGCCTGCCGCGGTGCCGACCATCATCAGTTCAACCTTGGTCATGATCTACCGTTGCCCAGAGGCACACCGAAACACATCCATATCGGCAAGAAACTCCGGCACGGCTTGCAGGCCCGCAAGCAGGGGCGTACAGTCATCAGCATACTGTGACGCCAGCACGGATGCAAGACTCGCTAGCACACCGTGCCCGCGGCCGCGCAGCCACGACAGCAGGGCCTGCGCCACAGCCAGGTACAGGAGAGGCGCAAGCCGGCAACCTTGGCGCACCCCGGCCGCCAACGGCACCCACCCCGACATAAGCATGCGGCCAGAGTGAAAGCGGGTGTAACGTTATGAAACGTTTTGTAAAAACTGCAAAAACCGAGGGGCCCCCCTGCACCGATCGAGGTGGCCGCAAGGGCTTCCGCCCCTCCCCCTTCGGGGGAAGGGGCAAGCCAACGCCGCCACACTAGGGGGCTGTCCGGCGGGTTTCAGTAGGCGAGGATTAAGTTGCAGTAAAAGAACATTGTCGGCAATGCGGCGTCCAGTCAGAAAGGCAGTTTGCTCAGGGTCAATGACGCGACCAAACACCGGTTGCAACCGCCGGCACAGCACACGTGCTAAGGTGCGATAGTCCGTATCAGTCAAAGTGATGGGGCGGTAGTTGGAGGGCTCAGACGCATCGCCTCCCTTGTAGAAGAACGTCCACACACCGTCGAGCAACCCGGCAGGCACCCCAACCCCCTCCCCCACCGCCGTAAACACCTACAGTTCTACTGGGATGCCGTCGGGGCCGGGTGACCGGCCTGGTGGCACCGCTGCTAGGGCAGCACGCACCTCCGCCGCCGTAACCGCCAGCTGCCCAAGCTGCTCCGCCTCCTCCGCCGTACACCGCCGTCCATGCTGCTGCAGGGCACCCAGCACTTGCATGCGAGCCGCGGTGTCCAACGGGGGTCCAAACTTATGCCTGTCGTTCATGCGGTATTTATATTCAAGGGTACGCCGGGTGTGTACATTTTGGGATCGGCGGAGTGTCTCATTGCTTGATGCTCATCTATTGATGGCCGCTCTACGTGCCACCATTTGCTCGATTGCTATTCATTTGTGCGACTCTGCCAGTGGCGTGCGCTGTGGTAACTTCAGGACCCCCGAACTCCAGCCAACCCCCGCATACACGTTCCAGCGGGCCATGAAAGAAAAACAGGGTCAAGCGTCTTGTGTGTTCCGTCCGCCGAAGGCTTGGTTAGTGTGTGCTGGTCAAGTGTCGGCGCTCTCGCCATTCCAAGAGGCTGGTAAGAGGCCAGCTTGGGGACGTACGTCAGGTTTTACATGGAATTGTAAAAGATGGCCTTGCGCAGGATGCATGGATTGCCTGTGGTACGGCACACATGCATGGCAAGGACAGCTGCATCCGATGTAGATGTGTTCTCAACCACAACGAACTCCCCAACTGCCAGCCGCCGGTATCATGACATTCTTAGACCCAAGACAACCACGTGCTCGACGCAGCATGGGGCACTTCCAGCCAAGCCCCCTCAATGGTCACTTGGGTTTCTGGAATACAGCACTGTCGTACCCCCCCCCCCCCCACACACAAACACACACACACACATATACCATCATATACCGTCGTCTACCATCGACCCCCCCTTGTACCTCTGGACATCGGCACTTCATTATTGATAAAGCACCATCCATGGATGGCTACTGCCCCCCCCCCCGCACACACACACATACACCAGCGGGGCGATGAACGTCATGTGGCCAAGTGCCAACCCGCTCTCCTTCCATCTACAGCATCCAAAGTGCCCCCACTGCTCCTGACGCTACCAGGTGACGGTTCTCGTCCCGGCGCCAACGGGCCGTTATGTTTTGCTCGGTGCGGCATGCCAGCGAGCCGAGCCAGCTCCCACAGGCTTATTTCCTGTCCGGCATGTCGCGATGCAGTACATTCCGGTTCCACATATCAAGTACATCAACACTAAGGTGTGGCAACCACAGCAACACCCGCAACCCCTATCCACGCACGCTCCAACCTCATCATTTCCATCCGGCATGGTTATCGGTTTGCTACAGCCCAACATCTCACTATTACAGCCGCTGCAAACACCCCGTATTTCCCGCAGCCGCTGTGGACGGTGACGCTCCCCTCGCCCCAGCCCCGCCCCAGCGCCATGACAACGCAAGATGGTTAACAATGCTACAGCCCCCAAATTGCAAATCAGTTTCTGTGGCTGCTGCTGCTGCTGCTACAGCGTGTAGGTGACGGTCCAGCGCCGCAGCTGCAGCTTGGCCCCCAGCTTGCCGTCGCTGACGTGGAAGTAGGGCAGCTGTGTGAGCGCGGGAGCAAGGAAGGGGTATCTAAGCATGTCTAGTTACGATATTTGAACTTGTGAAGTTGGTTTGGAGGGGGAGGGCTAGGAGGGCAGGGGGAGCAGGGGGACGTGCGTGTTACCCATACATGCCGCCTCCTCCCCGCTCCAGGGCTAGGGGTGGCACCGTGGGGTGGCACGGCCACCTTGCCATCAGGCCCCCGCTGAGCCCTCTCCGCCCTAGCGCCCCAAGCTCCGCACCTTGACCGCTCAGGCCGGAACCATCTGACCCCGCCCCCTAAGGCGGCCTTGGCCTTGTCAGGGCCTGCCCTGTCTCCCGATGCTCCCAGCCTCCTTTACCCTAGCTCCCCACTAACTCCCAATCAGACAACTCCCAACCAGCACCCAACCAGCTCCCAACTACGCACGGTGCCCCTACAGCCCGTTCCCTCACACGCCCTCTCCCCGCTCCCCACTCCTCACACGCCCACTCCCCGCGCCTCACCCACCTTGGCCAGCTTGCCGCTGTCGTCGTGCAGCAGGTCCAGCCCCGCCGTCAGACGCAGGTCCTGGCCGCCGCCCGTCACGCCGTAGCTGCGGATGGGGAGGGGGGATGGAGGTGGTGGCAGTGGTGCGGGTGGGAAGAACATTGGGGGTGGCGGGGGCGGGTAGTCATCCATGGGATGGTGTGGGTCATTTTGAAGAAGGTAGTGCCGGGGGAGGGGGGGTTGTGGTTACCAGCCCAAACTAAACCAATCTAAAGGAAGCGGAGTTGAGTAATGCAATTAAGGGAATACAAGGGGGGACGGGTGAGGGGTGGGTGGGTTGGGGTAGGGTGGGCGCGCGATGGGGTCAATCAACGCAGGTGGAGTGCAGGCGGGGGTACCAGGCGTGCTTGGCCAGAGGCGGTAGTGGCGGCAAATGCAGGTCACATGGACACCCCAGCTCCCGCCCCAGCCCCAGCCCCAGCCCCAGCCCCAGCCTCAACGGGATGTCTGACAGCAGGGTGACGTGGCGACTCACCGGATGGCTTTGAGGCGGAGGGACCCGCCCAGCGTCACCTGCGTCACGGCGGTTGGTTGGTGTGTTGGTTGGTTGCGCATGGTTCGTTGTAACTTGTAACTTGGTTCGTTGGTGTCGGTATAGGGAGGTGCATGGGAACACGCCGGCAGCGCGTAAGGCGACCCTACGTACAGCGTTTGGCAACTGGAAGGCCAACAGCGCACTGTCACCACTCACTTCTGCCGCCTGCCCCACCCCTAACCACAACTTGCACCGATGCGCAGGCACATTCAGCAACCATGACCCGTGTGCGGGTGGGGGCGAAGTCCCTCATTCCTTCGCTCTCATGCGCACACATTTGACACACCTCTGAGGCCTTGGCGTCAAACTCCGCCAGCGCCTTGGCCGCCACCCACACATCCGCCGTGGCGCTGTTCCGCAGCACCTGGGTGGGTGCGGTTAGGGCAGGTTTAGCCTGGTACGGCTCGGAGCGGTACGGTACGGTGCGGTGCGGTACGGTACGCTGGTGCGCGTCTCTTTGCAAACACCGATACAGTACACGCATACAGACACCCACGTGTAGGCACAGTCCTCTCCCTTGTGAACTCAAACACGTGTGGGCACCACACGCGCACGAGGAAGCGCACGGAGCACTCAGCCTCCTCCCTCCCCCCGCCCCCCACAGTGCTAACCCTCCCCGCCCCCTACTGTACATGTGTACCTGGCTACGCCTCCTCTTCTTAACTCGTAATGCGTGTACCCCTCTCCCCAAACACACACGCACACACCTGCGGGTTCTTCTTGATGGCCAGCTGGTAGCGCACCCGCTGCCCCACCAGCGAGGCCAGACCCGCCTGGCCGGGGGCCGGGCCGCCGCCGCCGCCCGCTTGCTGCCCGGCCCCGCCGCCAGAGCCAGAGGCGGGCTGCTGCTGCTGCAGGGGCAGGGTGGAGCGGGCGGTGTCGTAGGAGAGGCCGGGCGCGATGCACCAGTCCTGGAACAGCAGGCAGCGCAGGCCACCTGGGGGAGGGGAGGGGGGGGGTTTGCAGGTATCATTAGTCAGAGACACAAACACGGCGTAGACGACAGGATGGGGGGGGGTTTGAAAGAGGAAGGGTGAGAAGGAGGAGGGAGGTGGGGCGGGGAGGAGGAGAGAGCGGCGCAGCAGGGGAGTTGAGGTGGGTAGGAGGAATGTGGGAGGTAGGCCGTGCTTTTAAAGGGAGAGGTAGGGTTGGAGAGGGTCCTGCGGGGGTGGAGGCGACATATGCGCACCGTGGTCTGTCCCGGGCTAAGTCCGCTGAGTCCACCTCACCCAAGTCTTACGGACTCCACACCTAGATCGCAACATAATGTACCGGCTCCCAAATCCAATCGAGTTGCTTAAGCAGCCGGCCCGACAGGACCCCGACGGTCCCTCACCCCGGCCCCTGGCGGCACGGGCCCCCGCACTGGCAGCCGCTGCTGCACACACAATCTACACAAAAGAGCAGCGCCTCTCCCAACCTCAACCTCAACTGGTCGCAACGCAACAATTATACTCACAACGACCACCCGATGCGGCCACCCCATCCGCAAACACCACCACCACAACACCACACACGCACCACCACATGTCCCCACCCACGCACCCACCCACCTGGCAGGAATGCGTCCGGGTCCAGGTCCGGCTCGTCCACCCAGCCGCCCGCATTGCGCTGCGTCTGGGCCGTCAGCAGCCGCTGGGCGGTGTTTGCAGCGGGTGTGTGTGCGAGGAAGGGGGTGGGGTTGAGGGGTTCCATGCATGTTAAATTAATGAAGAAGGAGATGTAGACAGACGATGCGACAGGGGTGAGGAGTTAGAATGGGGTGGTTAGGAGGATCCCAAACCCAAAGCCAATCAACTATGGTAAATGAAGCCAGCAGTATCCATCCTTGACCCCCCCTACCTTCCTTCAAGCACTTGCACACATGCACAGCCGCAAGCTCACGGCTTTGGTTCTCAAGTACAACACCACACGCATGCACACAACCACCGACGAAAGAAGTGACGGCAGGGGCACAGCGAGAGACGCTTTTCGGTAATGGGCGACGTACCACTAAGACAACCACACACACAGCCAAACACAGCCATACACACGCACAGCCATACACGCACACGCACACACACAGCCACACGCACCTGCAGCAGCGGCACGTGGGTGTAGAAGTTGCGGCGCACGTGGCCCCACACCCGGTGCTGACCTGCGCAGCAGCGGGTGGTGACGGGCGGGTGGTGTCGGACAGGTGGTGCCGGGCAGGCAGGGGGGCGGTAAGTAAGCGGCCCCGCAGCCCATGGGGCAGGCAGGTCGGGTGCGTGCGCGTGAGACGACAACAGCAGCCGGCCCGTCCAGGAGTTGGGGATGCCGGCACCTGGCGACCCCACAGCTCCACGGGCTGGCGGCCCCACGTGCCTCCGGCCCGGCACTGCTCCCACCTTTCAG
The DNA here is from genome assembly GCA_016834595.1 of Chlamydomonas schloesseri. Taxonomy (NCBI): domain Eukaryota; kingdom Viridiplantae; phylum Chlorophyta; class Chlorophyceae; order Chlamydomonadales; family Chlamydomonadaceae; genus Chlamydomonas; species Chlamydomonas schloesseri. The sequence goes on along the minus strand of JAEHOD010000059.1, from coordinate 212,298 downwards.
CAGGCACGCAGGCCCATCTCCACACGCCGCACACCCTGTCCACCGCACACCCTGTCCACCGCCGCACACCCTGTCCACCGCCGCACACCCTGTCCACCGCCGCACACCCTGTCCACCGCCGCACACCCTGTCCACCGCTGCACACCCTGTCCACCGCACGCCGCACCGTACAATACACCTCAACCTTTCCCCCAGCTTCGCGCCCTCCCTCCTCAGCTGCACGCCCTCCAAACCCTTTGCGCCTAATCCCCGCCTGCCTGCCCACCCCAGCCCGCCCGCCCACCCCAGCCCGCCTGCCCTCCCGCCCGCCCAGCCCGCCCCGCCCCGCCCCGCCCCGCCCCGCCTCACCCGCCCCGCCTCACCCGCCGCCGTGTCGATGAGCCCCTTGGCCTTGACCTCCACCTTGCGCCGCGTCTCCACGTACTGCCGCGCGCTCACGCACAGCCGCCGCCCCGCGCAGTCCCACACCAGCGCCGCCTACGGAGAGAGGACACACGCACATGCAGTATGTCGGGTAGCAGCCCCCAATGGATGACACTTCATGACAAAAGAAACGCTGGGCGCAGGCAATTGCGGCTGAGTGGCATTGCGTTTTTCACTTCAGTTCAGCCCGCACCAGCCCATACCCAACCACGGGGTCTTTAAGGGACACGCATACAGCGCACGCCAGCGCCCACCTTCATGTTTCCAAAAACATCAGGATCGACGTCGTCGTCATCGCTCCCCTCCTCAGACAGCTCCCCCGAGTCCACGGCCCGGCCGCCGCGGCGCCGCAGCGCCCCGCCAGCTGCCGAGCTGATGCTGCTGGCAGACTCCGGTGCAGAGCGGGAAGTGGACACGCCCGCGTCCGCAAGCGACGCCAACAGCACGGCGCGCCGTGCGGGGGTCAGGGGGACAGCTGCCGCCAGCTGCTGGTTGCGCTCTGCGGCCTGAGCTGCAGGCATGGCCCAGGGCTGCAGCGCGGTGGTGGAGGCGGCAGCAGGGGCGGTCTCGGCGCCGCCGGAACTGGCGCCACGCTGTGCCGGCATACTTGGTGCTGCGACAGTGATGGCCCCGCGTCGATCCCCTCAATGCAGATGTTAGGCTTGCTTCCTACAGAGTATCAAACGACCAATACCGAGCGTAGCATATAGCGTGTGGCACGCGCAAATGCAGTGCAAGTTTTCAACTTGCCGAGACTGCCTTCAGAGCTGGTACAATTTTAAGACTTTTTGTCTGACAAGTCATGCGCGTGTTGAGCCGGAGGGCTGCTCTCGCCGTCTGCGACCGAGGTCCCCTCATTCCGCGAGCCAAGTCCCCATTGCGCGGAGCGTGGCTGCACTGCCTTGCCTCCACAACCTGCACCTAACTTTTGTACAGGCGGTCATTTCCCCCTTATCTCCTATATACCCCATCCACTCGTTACAATGGCCTCTCTGTGCATGCGCTCCTCGCTGGTGAGCAACGCGACCACAATAGCCCTGCTGCGCTTCTATGTACAGACACCCTAGGTCTCGATAGCTTAGACTCTCAAGGACCCGTGTGCCGGCCGGGCTCGACCTTGTGGTGCTTGCTGCCGTTCGGGCGGCTTGAGCTCCCCAGGGCGATACAGCTCACTCTAGAGCCATCTGCTTGTATAGAATCATTCAAACAGCATATTTGGTCCTTCTATGCAGGCGCCCAAGGTCGCCTCGCGCAGCTCGGCTTTCCTGGCGTCGCCGGTGGCCCCTGTGCGCGCGGTCGCGGTAGGTGAAAGTAGCTGGCTATATGTATAGTTATAGCATGAATGTACGGCTGTGTATTAAATGGGGGCCGAGGGACGCTGCCTGCGACGATTTGCCGACCACTTGCTCGGTCGCGAGGCTTGGGAGGGGCGTTGGGCCAGCAGCCACAATAAATTCCGAGGTTATTTACCTGGATCTATCGCCTTGCATGCAGCCCGTCAAGGCTGCTCCCACCACCGTTGTTGTGGAGGCCAAGCTGAAGACCCGCAAGGTGCGCGGGGCCGGAACTGCAGTTCGCTTCAGGGCGAACATTATTGGGCACTGTTGAATTGCGGACTGCTTTTGGGTCGGCCCGGGGTCGATGGCCAAGACACGGCCAGGGCTGTCCCCGACCGGCGTGGTTGGGCGAGGGCTGTGAGGGAGGTGCCGGCTGCCGTGACAGCTCCTCGCAGCTTCCCAGGGCTCCAGCCTGTTTAAGGGTCATGCAAGGACTAAGTCCCCGTCGTACTGTCCGCGCAGTCCGCCGCTAAGCGCTTCAAGGTGACCGGCTCGGGCAAGGTTGTTGCCCGCCACGCCGGCTGCCAGCACTTCAACGAGAAGCAGAGCCGCGACAACATCCGGTGGGTGCATGATTGTGTGGTTGAGCGGGAGGGTGCAGGGCGGGGGGGGGGGAGTGGGGCAAGTGATGCTGTGTGTGTGGCAGATGAAGCTGCATGTTTGCGTCCGTTCTTGCCGTATCTTTGTTCCAACGCCGCTGACTGTACTTTCCTTTGCCTCCTGCGGTCCTGCCCCACCTTTCCGCTTCTGTCCACCACACACAGCGACTCTTCCAAGATGTTCGTGCTCAGCTCGGCCAACATCTACAACGCCACCAAGTGCCTGCCCAACAGCGGTGTCGGCGGCAAGTAAATGGCTTTCTTTCCTCCCTGGCGAGCGAAGCTTCCGGAGGAGGGGCAAGCCGCCGGCGGGGAGCGAGCAGGAGCCTGGAGCCCGGCCTGGGTGTGTGCGTGCGCGGAGCTTAGCATGACGTCAGCGAGAGCAGCAGCGGCTGGCCGCACGTGAGGGCGTCATGCCGCGGCGGTGGAGGCACGGCGCGTGTCGGGGCTTGCCACATGGCGCACAAGTCGAAGTGCTGTGCAGGCTCGGGCTTGATGGGGCAGGCGGAGGAGGTAGCGGCGGCAGCTGGGGGCGCTGCAGGCCCGGGCCGTGAGTCAGCCTGTGATGGGGCTGGAAGGTCGGCTTGGGCATAAAGCTGCGGTCGCTTGTTGGTGGATGGACTTGTCATACAGGCACCTGTCGTGGGCGGTGTGCAAGCGCTGCTGCGCCTGCGGACGGGGCCTGCGGGCGGACGGTGTTAGGCCGGCCGTCCGGGTTGTCTGAGGAGTGGGTTTGCGGTAAACGATGAAGTCGTGTCAGGCGTGTGGGGCGCGCACCTTGCGCTAACGCACGGGCGTTCCAAAGGCGCATGGATCAGTGGGAGCGAGCCACGGACACTTTTTGCAGAGGGCGCTTGCGCTGCACCGGGGGGCGATTTTGGGCTTCAGCCGTCCGGTGTGATTTTGGCGCGGGCCCACCTCTTGCCGAGTGTAGGCAGCCCCGCAAGAGCAGTGCTGGAGCATGAAGATGGCAACGTGTAAAGCACAAAAGTCAAGTCTGAGGCCGGAGATATCTATTGCATAGGTTAGGCATGTGCGCTCCTGCCGACTGTGCCAGACTTCCAACAGTAGATTGTGCATGGCAGTAATACCTTCACCCAGGGTACTCCTGTACTCCACTGCGTACAGACTCTTGACCATCTACAGTCTGCGTGTTACACAGGTGGCCTGTCCGACATGCCGTGCGCAGCATTACCGTACGGCTCGAACAGGGGGGGGGGCGGTAGAAACAATAATTTAATACCCCATGCCACAAAAACTCGGGGAGGGGGGGGGTCCCCCCCCCTGTCGTACACCCCTAAAAACCCCTCCATTTTTGTCCAAACAAGTGCCAATTAACTCCTTTCACCATCCTCTATTACACTGTGCGGTTGGCGGACCGGTCAGCCCACGTGATTCGCACCCGACCTACCCATCCATGGCTCCAGCCATCCATGCTCCACACCAGCCCTGGTCCCAGACCCCTCGAAACCTCGCCTTTACATGGCTACATCTATTGTTGCTATAGTAATATAGTTTTGTGAGCATTTCCAGCGGTCGGCGCTTGTAGAAGTCGAAGCTGCCGAGTGACATCGTGGCAACATGTCCCAGACATGTTGGCATGTGTACCCAAAAATGTGTGATTTGGACCGGCTCCTTCAGAATCATGCATCTATTATGCATCTGGTATCGCTCCTAGGAGTTGTCCCGCCGTTCTGTGGCTGCTGCTAGGCGTTTGGGGCACAAAACGAAACCTTGAGCTGACCGTGACGAAACCGTGGGAGCCCCTGTGGGGGTGGGGGTCCCCCCGACTTTGGGGGCCCATATAGTGTTCACACTGTCCCCTTCTTGTAACCAGCACTCATATCTTTGCACCCAAAAACCCTTTTCAAAATTTGAGCGCGTATTTCGAACGCTCTCGTCGAGCTCTTCAAAATTGAGGCATGGGGTATAATTGGGAAGATCCCCCCTGGCTCGAATGTTCTTTAGCGCTACAAAGTTGGCTGGGCGGCCTGGGCCGTGCCAATGTCCAAACTCCTGTGCGAAAGACCCCAAATCGACAATGTGGTTTAGCCCCGGAAAGGCCTGTAATGGCTGATGTCTGGACATACGCCCGCCGCCCTTCCAAAGGCAGACAGCGGTAGGTGGGCCAGCGTTTGCATTCGCCGTTGAGCATCCGCTGCTTTGGTCACCCAATCCAGCTGGGGTTGCTCGGGCGTGTTGGAGACGGGAAGGTTTAGGGCTGTGGCTGTGGTGACAACCGCCAGGCCGCAGATGCGCTCCTGCTCCCCTGCCGGTGGCTGTGGCTGCACCCCAGCGGCCCCCGCCGGCATCACGGCTCCCGTCGCCCCAATGCGCAACAGGGTGTGGTGGTGGTGGTGGTGGTGGTGGTCACATAACAGTTACACACGTTAGTGGCGATGCCACTGGTGGCTAGGGCTACCAAGCCCTAACGTAGGGCAAGCGCGCTTTGCGCGTTCCCCCTCTAGGCACGCTCGACACAGCAGGGGAGAAGGCCCCAGTCCTGGTCAAGACACGAGAGACACACGGGCTAGCCCACTACCACGAACCAAACACGAGACGTACGCCTCCACCACAGACCACAGGGCAGCCAGCACCTCACGAGGGCGAGCACACGCAAATACACACGTCTACACAAAGAGAAACACCAGACCAAACCACCCGCAACAGAGCCGCACACCGCCACAGCACTACCCCTACTGGACCCAAAGACAAGACAAGGCGCCTAGGACGCACAAAGCAGGCTAACCTAGTCCCTCTATTCAGGACCAGCAGGGGCCGCTCTCTGGCGGAAAACACACCCTGCATCGCTGGTCCTGGCGAAACCCCCCGACCCACAAGCACACCAAAACCCCACAAAACGAAAACCTCAACCCTCATTCGCACCGTGCCCTGCACCTGTCTGCACGTGCTTAGTCATCGTCTTCATTCGTGATAGTCTGAGCGGGCTGACCCGCACTAGTATCTATGTGACAGCGCAGCTGACCGTTAACCACTCTCAGGAACGGATGCTGCGCGCCAACTTGGTCCCAACCCTTTCGCGGCACTCCCAATGCCGCAAACGCCTTGATACGGCTCCACAAGTCAATCACTGCCGTATTCATCGCTTGTTGGGTAGTTGCCTGAGTCTGGGCCTGTTGCTGCGGCTGCTGCTGCGGCTGCTGAAGCAGCTGCGGCAAGGCCCCTGCATGCTGTTGTGGCGGTGGCGCCGTGGCAGCGGCTAGGTTGCGACGCTGTGCGGCGTACAGCACACACCGGCCCCTCTCCATGGCCGCTAGCGCTGCCATGGCTACCACATCCCACACTGCTTGCTGCACTCCAGCTGGGGCCTCAAACAACCACACCTGCTCCCTGGTGGGCGGGGCCTCAAGCTGTGCTGCGAGCTGCTGCACAACCGCCTGAGCTACTGCGCATTGCCAGAACGCATGTAGCCGGGGGCTGTGGCTTGGCGTTACCCCGCACCCACACGGCACCGGGCCGGGCGCGTGTGTGAGATGCGTGTTTCCCGCGATGCCAATCCCGTCGATTGACACCCGCCAAGCAGTTTCTTTGTTCACGTTCTCCCAGCGTATCCGCCAGAGCCGGTCGAACGGAGGGGCCCAACGTGGCTGGGGCGTTTCCGGTGGGGTCTCACGCGCCTCTGCCGCATAGGCCGCGTGCAGCTGGCCGCGCGCCACCGCCGCCTCGGTTAGCTGCAGGGCTGTAGCAGCTCGCACTGACAGCTTGTCCAGCGTCAGCGGCTGCTGTATCCCCGGGATCTGCCACCCCAGACAAGGTGTAAGAAGCTGGATCACCGCCGACTCTGACGGCGGTGCAGTGTCCAGCCCCGCAAGGAGTCTCGCATGCACTGCACGTGCCGCAGCGAGCCAGGGTTCGGGGACATCGGCCGCCAGGCTGTCAAGCCCCTCCAGCGCCGGTTGCTCCCGCAATTGCAGTTCTGGGTCTAGGTGCTGTCGCACCCAATCTTCCCAAGCTGCACCCCCGTTACTGCCGGCAGGCCGTGTTGCGCGCCACGTCGCCGCTGCGGCCAGGCTGCGCACCAGGTCGCCCACGTTGCGCAACCGGCGGCAGGCCGCCATGCGTGTATGATGCGCTTCGAGGCCCGGTCTCCGAGTGGTGTCCTCCGCCGGCAGGAGAGGGTTGCCCCATAGTGGTGCAGCCCAACACCAGTCACCTGGTGCCGGCGGTGGTGCCGCAAGCGCCCGGATAGGCGGGAGGTGACCCAGCGCTTCAAAGATGCGCTGTAAGTCACTTGGTAGCTGACACCCCATGGGCCGGACCTCCGGGCGGGCTGTGAGCAAGGTCCACGGGCGCAGCGATGGGTGGTGCTGCTGTAGGCTCAGGGCCACCACACGGTGGAAGGGGTGATGCCGTTCCCCTGGCGGCGCGGCATCTGCCTGGATGAGCCGGGCCGCCCACATGGCCTCGCGGCCCCGCAGGTGCGCCCGAAGTGGAAGCATACCAAAGCCGCCTACCGACGGTGGCCCCACCAGCAGGGAGGTGGGGATACCTGTCAGCCGTCGCTCCGTATCGCTAGGCCCGAGTCGCCTATCCGCTGCTCGCGCCGCAAGGCGTTCTAGCTGGTCAATGGTATCACTGGGCATGCCGGCGTGCTCGGCGTGCCATGTGAGCATGGACAGAGCATAGCCTGATACGCCCGCCGCCCTTCCAAAGGCAGACAGCGGTAGATGGGCCAGCGTTTGCATTCGCCGTTGAGCATCCGCTGCTTTGGTCACCCAATCCAGCTGGGGTTGCTCGGGCGTGTTGGAGACGGGAAGGTTTAGGGCTGTGGCTGTGGTGACAACCGCCAGGCCGCAGATGCGCTCCTGCTCCCCTGCCGGTGGCTGTGGCTGCACCCCAGCGGCCCCCGCCGGCATCACGGCTCCCGTCGCCCCAATGCGCAACAGTTGCACCTTGGCTAGGTTCAGCCGCTGGCCTGACGCTTGCTGGAAGGTGTGCATGGCAGCCAGAAAGGCCACCACCTCCTGCTCACTCTCCAGCAGCGCCTTGGTGTCATCAGCGTACTGCACTGCTGCAACACGTTGGGTGTCGGCCGGGTGCAGGCGCAGGCCCACTCCTCGGTGTCGCAGCCAGCACAGCAGCGCATGTGCTATGAAGAGGTACAGCAGGGGCGACAGCGGGCAGCCCTGTCGCACGCCCGCCACCATCACTACGGGCTGGGAGTGCGCGCCCTGGACCTGCGCGCGTGAGCGCGTGTCCGTCAGCAGTGTGCGCACCCAGCCTCTAAGGTTGGGGCCTGCTCCGGCGGCCTCCATTGCCTCCGACAGGAACGTGCGGTCTACCGTGTCGTATGCTTTTGTCATGCCCTGGCGGGTAACCAGGCAGAGCGTGTCACCGTGCTGGGTTTAGCTGTGCCAATGCGTGTACGACAGCCGAGCGGGCAAGACCCGGGTTCCGCAAGGGGCTTTGAAGGGGGTTGCCGGGCGTGTCAGTAGCGCGTGTCGTGGCAGTTTGTTCGTAGCGTAGCGTGGCCGAGCCGTCTTGTGGGGCTCAGGCCACGGCGTTTCTTAGTGTATCGTGTACTTCGTGCGTTACTTAAGCCACCTGTGTTAGGGCGCCAGTGAGCGGCAGGCGGTCTGAGCTGGCAAGTGTTGTCAGACCTGGCGTGTGGCCCATGCGGTGTGAGTGGCTTAGCGCGTGAAAGAGCTCAAACAAGCTTGTCTTGTTTTGAGCTACTTGAACGTCTTTCAGTTAGCGATTTCAGAAACAAGCACCCGTCCGTTGCAGCTACGTAAAGACTGCGAATAAGTTGTAAATCACGAGACGGAGCACGTTTTGTCTGTCGACCGCCTGTTCTGCCGGTCCGCGGGAGCAAGGGACTTGGGCAGACCACAGCTCAAAACAAGACAAGCTTGTTTGAGCTCTTTCACGCGCTAAGCCGCGGCGCCGTCCGGCCTCGGCAACGCGCAGCTCTTGCAGGCCGTCAGCGTCCTGGCGGCTGCGGGCCACACCGAGGCAGCGGCCGCGCTCGTCACCGGCGCGGCAACCAAGTGGCAGGCGGAGGCGGAGAAGCGAGTCGCGCGCGGCGGTGCGGGCCGCGGCCAGGGTAAACCGGAGGGCAAAGCCCCCGGCGGGGGCAGCGGGCGCTGCGAGCACTGCGACCGCGTGCACCCCGGGGTGTGCTTCATCCTCAACCCGCTGGCGGCGCCGGCTGGCTGGCGCTTCCGTGGCGCCCGCGCGCAGGAGCGTTTCGAGGCCGCGCTAGCCAAGGCCAAGGGTGGCGACAAGGGCGGTGCGGCGGCCAACGTCACGGACTATGAGGACTTCGAGGACTTCTACAGCGCCACCGTCACCGCGGTGGGCGACGACACCGCTGACGAGGGCGGCAGCATGAAGCCGTGGTTCCTGATGGACGCCGCGCCCTCCAGCGCCCTGGACGCCGAGCCGGAGGCCTACCCCGTGCTCGTCACATCCGCCTGCGCCCTGCCGTCGCCCGAGCTGCACGAGACGCCCGCGCAGGACGAGCCGGAGGCGACCATGGCGCCCTGGTTCCTGACGTCCGGCCAGGAGAAGGCCGCGTGCGACGACCAGGAGGAGTATCACGACGCGCGCGAGCAGCCCGATGAGCGGTCAGCCGCCGAGCTGCACGAGTGGCAGCCGTACAGCCTGCTCGACTTGGCGTACCCCGCCGAGGGCGCCGACGAGGACAGCGCCAAGAACCCCATCCCCTCGGCCGTGTCCCTGTTTGAGCGCCTGGTGAACCTCCCGCTGCGGCGTGCACGGCTCAGGCACGTCCTGCTGAGCGCTGTGGATCGCACTGTTGTTGCTTGCGCCACCGGCACCGACGCTGACCAGGAGGCCGATGCCGCATACGTTGCGGGCGGCGACGACGACATGGAGGCGGAGGGTCAGGCGGCGGCTGCGGCAGGGGCGAGCGCCGAGGGCGGCGCCGAGGCACCGCCGTCCTCAGCTGCGCTGGCAACTCTCCGGCAGCAGCAAGCGCCCCTGGGGTTCAGACCAGCAGTCTACATGGCGCGGCCAGGAGTTCCTTTCACAGGCCCGACTATGCTCGATCAGGCGGGTGCCGCGCCCACAGCGGACCTCATCAAGACCGCCGACGCGCAATTCCGGGCGCAGTTCTCCGAGTTCCAGCGCACCCTCTCCGACCAGTCAACCAGGCTGCTGGGCACTTTCAACATGTGGACAGCGGCGGCGCTGCAGGCGGAGGCTCGACGCGCTGCCGCAGCGTCCGCGGAGGCCGCCCTAGCCAGCGACCTTCCGGCCGCGCCAGCGGGAATGCGTGTCGACTCGCGTGTGCCGTACTTCGCCTGCAACGCTCCGACAGGCCCCGACGGCTCGCTGCTGCCAGGCTACCGTACCGTGTCAGATATTCCGGAGCGGGAGTGGGCGGAGCTGATGCAGGGCAAGCCCCGCCTTGCCCGGTACTTCGCCAGGCCGCACAAGATGTTCTACTGCCAGCCGGGCGACTTTGCCATCGAGATCAAGGGCAGGAACACCTCGGGAGCTAGCGGCAGTCAAAGCGACGGTGCCGCTGCCGCCGCCGATGCCCCCCAGCCGCCCATCGTGCTGCGCGACCACAGCGCGAGCGTCAACCTGGTCACCAAGAGCTTCTGCGCCTCGCACCGGCTGCCGTATCGGGCGACCGGGGCCACGCTGTCAACCGCGGCGTCAGGCGGTGGCGAAGGCCCGCGTCCGCTGCACGAGCTGGCTACCGAGCGGTTGAACCTCCACGTCAAGCCTGGCTCGCCTTACTCCGTGCGGCTGCCCATGACCAAGACGCTGGTCGTGGAGGACACATATCTGTTCGACGTGCTGCTGGGCAACGAGCAGATGCAGCCGGTCGCAAGTTATATCACCGTGCTGCCCGAGCCGCGACTGCACTACTACCCGAACCTGGTGGAGTACCCCTCCTTTGTGGTCAGTCTCGTGCTCTCCAACGCTCCCGGCGCGCGTGCCGCTCTCGCAGCTGCTGAGCGGTACGTTGTCTGCTACGCCAGCATCGACGATACCACGTCGCTAACGTCGCCGAAGCTGGGGGGGGGGATGCGACAACGCCGACAACGTTAATGTCAACGAATGCACTAAATGCACCAGCAACACCAACGGCAGCATCGCCTCGGACTCGACCGCCAGCAGCAGCACCAGCGCAGCACCCATGTGCAGTGACGCCGGCGTGCTCAAGGCTGGCGGCGCCGACGCAAGTCCGAGCGAGTGCAAGCCCGCCTGCGCGAGTGGCGCGCAATGCGCCTGCGCAAGCGGCAACGTTTCTGGGCCGTCATCCAGCCCAGGCGACAGCGGCAAAGCCGCAAATAAGGAGGACACAGCGACCGCCGACACCAGCGGCAGCCCCGCCACCACCACGACCAGCCCTGCCGCGACGCACAACGGCAGCGAGAAGGCGCAAGGGTGGGTGGCGCGCGGACTGTCGGCCGTGAGCGGGTGGGTCAGCAAGGCAGCTGCCTGCGTCTCCGGGTCCATGGACCGCACCGTCCCCGTGTGCGAGAAGGACGAGCCGCCCAAGCGCGCGGGCAAGCGCAAGAAGTACCGGCCGCCGCGCGTTGAGCGGCAGGTGGGCGCCAAGCGCAGCTGGTTTGGCTTGACCGTCTTTGTGCTCTACGCCATCGCGCTCATCTCCCTGGCCGCGCGCGTCGGAGCGGTGGGAGGCAGTGTGGGCGGCACCCCGGCGCTGCAGGCGCTGCAGCAGGTCGAGGCGGTTACCAACGCGCTGGCCGTCGCGCCCCCGTACATGCGCATGCAGTGGGACTTGGCGCAGGAGCCCACCGGCGACCAGTACTGGCGCGGCGCGGGCCCGCCCGGCCTCTCGCATGCCTTAGCCAGCGTCGAGTCCTTCTCTTTCGACGGCAGTATGGCGGCTGCCGCATCGGAGCGCTACGAGAAGGACAAGGACGGCGGCTGGATCTGGGGCAACGCCATAGCCATGACCCCTGACCAGGCGGCGCTGCTCAAGGCTCAGGTCCGCGCGCGTAGGTCCACCTCCTTCGCCTACAGCATGGAGGAGCTGCCCGGTTACTCAGGCGGCATGGGCCCGTTCAGGCTGGACCTGACGACGGACAAGCCGATCATCCAGTCACCGCGCCGTTACAGCCCGAAGGAGCAGGAGATCATCCGCGCCAAGACGGACGAGCTGCTCAAGCCAGGCATCTGCGTCGAGTGGACTGGGCCCACCCTGGTGGCCGTCAACCCCGTCATCGCCGCTAAACGAGACGAGGCCACCGGGCTCTGGACCGCAGCGCGCATGGCTCAAGACTACCGTCCGGTGAACAAGAACACCAAGGGCGATAAGTACGGGCTGCACCGGCCGGAGGACATTTTCCAGCGAGTGGGCAAGGCCCGCTTCTTTAGCAAGCTGGATATGCGCCAGGGATTCTTGCAGATCCCGATTCACCCCGACGACTACGGCAAGACAGCGTTCTGGTGCGGCAACCGACTCATTGCCTACACACGAATGCCGTACGGTCTCAAGAACGCCTCTGCCTCCTTCCAGCGCCGTATGGACTACGAGCTGCGGGCGGCCGGGCTAGACCACGTCGCCATTGCCTTCATCGACGATGTGCTGATCGCAACCGAAACCGCGGAGGAGCACATCGAGGCCGTGGGCAGGGTGCTTGACGCATTGGCGGCCTGCGGGCTGCGCGCGCACCCTGACAAGTCTATCTTCGGCGCGGACGTGGTGGAGTATCTGGGCCACAACCTGTCCACCTTCGGCATCTCGCCGCATCAGGCCAAGGTGGCGGCTATCCAGGCTCTCCAACCGCCCAAGAACGTCTCTGAGCTGCGCACCCAGCTCGGCTTCATCAATTACTACCGCTGTTACATCCCGCGCATGAGCGAGATTGCGGCGCCTCTGAACGCGCTTCTCAAGGCGGGTGCGGCGTGGCAGTGGGGTATTGAGCAGGAGCAGGCGCATCGCGAGCTCAAGGAGACTTTCATGAGACCGGACGTGGTGCTGAGGCGCATCGACTACACGCGCCAGCTAATCGTGCACACAGACTTCTCGAACAAGGGCATCGCCGCCGTGCTTGGGCAGCTGGACGACAACGGGCGTGAGTACATGTGCGCCTGCATCTCTCGCTCCCTCAACAAGCACGAAGCCAACTACAGCTCGTACAAGGGCGAGATGTTGGCGGCGGTTTGGGCGCTCAAGATGTTCCGGCACCATCTTATCGGCTCCGACACCCCGTTCAAGCTGGTCACAGACCACCAACCACTCCTGCACCTCATGAGCTCAGAGGGCCTTACCGGGCAGTACGCGCGTTTCGCGCTCGTGCTTCAGGAGTACAACTTCGTGGTGGAGCATCGTCCCGGCATCACCCACCAAAACGCGGACGGCCTGTCCCGCAACCCGCTCCCCAGCAGCGCTGACGGGTCAGGCGCCCGCCTGGACGAGGACGAGCCGCAAAGCGGCACCTTCGGCAGTCAGGAGCCGCCAACGGCGGCGGCAGTGGCAGCCAGCCTCTCGGCGCAGGCCGTACTGCATGCGGCGCTCAGTACCGCCGTTCCTGTGGCCCCGTTCGCCTCTGACTTCATCCCCAGTGCAGATGAGTCGCTTGCGGGGTGGAATGGCTGGGCGTTTGAGTCGGCAGCGCCACCACCAGACGCTGTTGACCGCGAGGGCAAGGCGGCGCGTATGCTGTTGCGCAGCGCCGCGCTCGAGTGGCGGGCGGCGTTCAAGTTGCGCCGGCGCGCGGCAAGCGCGGCCCCACCTGCACCGACAACGCCAGCACCGGAGGCGGTTACAGCAGCTGCCTGGTACGACGAGGCGCTGCGCAAGGGCATCACGGTGTGGGAGGCTACAGGAGGTCTGGGCGGCGGGCTGGACGCCTGTCTGCTCAACGGCATCCCAGTCCGGCACTACTACTACTCAGACCCGTCTCCGGCAGCAAGGGCGGCGCTAAACCAGCGCCTCTCAGCCGTCACCGATCTGCGTCCAGACCTGTTTCCGGCTACGGCGTGGGGCGCGTCCTTCACTGCCATGCCTCCGTGCGTCAAAGACGCAACCGAAGACCATTTGCGGCAGTTGGCGGTAGGCGGCCAGCCGGTGCTGATCATCGCCCACTGGCAGTCAGGCGACACCGTCACTCAGGCCGCCGTGCTCAAGACACTCCGCACTGCTCGAAGGCTGCTTGGTGAGCAACGAGTCATGTTCATCAGCAGCGCCACCTTCAACGTTAGCGAGACCCCTCCTCCTGAGCAACGTGACGCCGACGCAGCGACACGTGAGGTGTGGGGCAAGCCGCTCGTTGCCGACGCTGCACGCTTCGGCTCCGGGTTTCACCAACTCAATCGCACCTGGACAACGCTCGCGGCGCCGACCGACCTACGTGACGTGGTCGAGGCGGCTCATCGCCCCGCCAGCAGCGACGTTCAAGCGTGCTTGGGGGATGGGCGCAACGCGCCGACTGCTGTCAAGCAGCTGCGTGCCCCCTTTTACCCCTGCGACCTGGAGGGCAAGCCCGTCAAGGCGCTGCTGCCGGCTACGATTCCAGCAACCGTTACTGCGCATCAGCCGACCGCAGCTTGCCCGATTCAGGACCTCGTTCAAGGATGCTACACCCCGCCCACGGCGGAGGAGTGTGAGCGACTTCTTGGTTTCGAGGGAAGGGCGTCAGGCGCTCCTAACCTGACGGAGGCGCAGCGTAAGGCGCTGCTCGCCTCAGCCCTGGATGTGTCCTACCTGGCCAGCATCATCGCCATCGGGCGGGTGCTAGCTGAGGACGCCAGCCCGACAACGTCAGCCAGCGCGGCAGCACTCGTTGTGCGTGCCGGCGGCACCGGCGGCATAGCCGCTTCCTTCTCGTGGTCACCACTGGCAGCTGACGACACCGTAGTCAGCGCCCTCGCCTCCGCTGCGCTTGAGCCGGAAGCTGCGCCGCACGAGCCCTCTCCCAAGGACGCCTGGGCCGACGAGGCGATGCTCAGCTTCCTGCGCGGCAACGGCACGCTCCCACCCGGCATGTCAGAGACCGAGCAGCGCCGTGTGCGGCGCCGCGCCTCGCGCTACCGCTGGCAAGGAGATCAACTCTACATCTCCCTGCTTGACGGCAAGCTGCGGTTGGTGCCCAGGCCCGAGGAGCGCGGCGAGTTGGTGCGGCGCACGCACGAGCAGTCGGGACATTTTGGCGTGCGCAGAACTACTGCTCTGCTGCTTCACACCTACTGGTGGCCAGGCGTCGCCGAAGATGTGCGCGCGGCTGTTAAGCACTGCGAGGCATGTGACCGCGTCAAGGCCTCCTATCTCAAGCGTCAACCGGAGCTGCAGCCACTCCCCATCGGCGGTTTGTTCTACCGCTGGGGCGTTGATCTCTGCGGCCCGTTCAACGAAACTGCACACGGCAACAAGTATGTAATGGTCTGCATCGAGCACTTCAGCAAGTTCGTGCTGTTTGTGCCGATACCCTCCAAGCACGCACGTGACACCGCCTTCGCCTTCCAGCACCGCGTGCTGGGCGTTTACGGAGCCTGCGCGGAGGTATGCACGGACCAAGGCAGCGAGTGGAAGGGCGAGTTCGCGAGCATGCTGCTCAACGCCCTGATAGACCACCGCCAGACGTCGGCAAATCACCCCCAGGCCAACGGCTTGACGGAGCGCGCAGTGCAAACCTGCAAGAAGGCGCTGACCAAGCTTGCTTTGGGCGCCGGCGCTGTGACCGACTGGGATCAACAATTGCCGTCCATCATGCTGGGGTACAACTGCTCAGTGCAGAGCTCGACCAAGCTGTGCCCCTACACCATCGTCTTCGCCACCGACCCTGTTATCCCGCCAGCAGTCAAGCCGCGATTCGAGGGCGAGCTGGACCTGGATGACCCCGAGGCGGCAGCACGCTCTGTGATGCTGCGTGCGGCGGCGGTGCGCAAGAACATGGTCATCGCCGGTGGCAACCTGGCGGTGGCCCAGCATCGGGATAAGCTGCACTACGCCAAGCTGCGCGGAGGTGGCTACGATCCCAAGGTCCGCCGGTTGGAGGTGGGCGATTATGTGTACTACCGAAACACCACCGAGCGGACCGCACTTGAGGCGCAGGCGAAACCCGATATCCTTCGCGTTCATGACCTGCGCCCCTCTGGCGTGGTCATCTTGGAGGGCCGTTGCGGCACCAAGATTTCCACCCACACCACGCACGTGGCGCCGTGTCATCTGCCCATTGCCGACGGCAGCGTGGATCCGCGCCTGGCGCGGCCGTCAGTCACCCTTGCGTGCGAAATCTGTCTGATGCCTGACAACGAGGAGTGGATGCTCCTGTGCGACTCCTGCGGCACCGGTTGGCACACCTTTTGCCTTACGCCCCCGCTCGAGAAGATTCCCGAAGGCGCGTGGGTGTGTCCCAGTTGCACGGCCAAAGGAGTGACGCCGGACAGTCTGCGTCAAGCTCAACGTCAGGCGCAAAGCTCGTCTACACCGCCAGCCAAGTTCAAGAGTCTGCAAGGAGCGCTGGCTATGAGGGAGGCCAAGGGCAGGAGGGCTAGGAGTGTGGCTGACACCGGAGTGGTTAGCTACGCCGGTCAGCGGCGCAGGGTGCACTACTTCCTGATCGAATACCCTGATGGCGCCACTGAGACTGTCACTCACGCCCAGCTTCGGCCCAGACTTGTCCCCAGTCAGCAGGCGCGCGCCGCGGCCGTCACCAGTGCTGGGCCTGCCGTGCCGCCGTCGCCAGCGGAGCCGTCATCGCGTGGAGTCAGCCTGCCTGCGTCTACGTCGTCGGAGCTGGAGTGCCTGTCAGAGCTGGTCGACCTGTCGCAGGTCACGTCCGTCTACGCGCCGCTTAACGTGCCTGACGCCACCGCGGCGTGGGTGCGCGCGCATGGCTGCACCCTTCGCAGGGGTAGGCCTGCCGGCGGCGCCGCTGCTTTGGAGGCGGCCAGCCTACGCCGGGCTCAACAGGACGGCATTGGCATGAACGTGATCTGGCTCGAGGTGGACCCGTCAACCGTGGATACGCACGTGGAGGCTGTGCGGGACTTCGTCACCGATGCGGTGATAGCTAGAGTGCCTCGTGAGTACGTGGGCCAGGCGGGCAAGACGCGGCTTAGCTGGCTGCGCAGGCGGCGTGCCAGCGGGGAGCTGCTGATTGCGTCGTGTGCAACGTGTGTTTGGCTAGTACTGCTTGCTAAGGGCATTAAGAGGTGGGGCTTCGTGACCGCCGTGAGTGCGGGCGACCCCGTGTTATAGGCACCGTTTGTTTCGCATAGGCATCCTTGCACCAGCACGGGCATTCGCACGAGGTGCTGGGCATAATGCATTGATGACCTACCGGCATCTGACTCGCCGCATGTGAGCGTGTTTTCACTGCATGTGTCTGTCTTTTATGCGTGCTGTCTGTGCACCGCGCCTGAGAGCGCTTTCTTTTCAGCGTGTTTTCATCTGTGCCCCAACTCGTTTTACCAGACCACGGCCGTTCACGTTCCGTGGCTGGGGGGGGATAACCAGCGGGACACCCCGTGACAGCTGTCACGATCCCCTCCCTGGCAAAGTTATAATAGCTTACATCAGCACACGGGAGGGCGTGACAGCTGTCATGCCCTGGCGGGTAACCAGGCAGGGAGGGGATCGTGACAGCTGTCACGGGGTGTCGGGGTTTTTTTTTGTTTTTGTTGGGCATGTCAGTTGTCACGCGATGGCGCGTACGCGAACGGGCTTGCCAGCATGGAGGGCGGCAGGGACGGCGGAGGAGGCAGAAAGGCGTTGCGAGAGGCTTGCGTGGGGTGTTGTCCGCGCCGCGAGGGCAAAGTTCTGTGGTGCGTGCGGTTATGTATGCATATTGTAACATTCTGTAAAATTTGATAGTATACATGGCCGAGAAGAATACAGCGAGGTTTCCGTCATTGTGCACGTCGCCGGGGAGGATTGGACCGGGGGCATGCATAAGGATGTTATTTGAAAAGCAGGAAAGCCTGACCACTTCTCGCAACCGTAGTTGTTGCGCACCTATTTAGCGCTGCTGCACCTGAGGGCGTACAGTCGGAGCCTCCGAAATGGCGTTATCGCAGCTGCTCACCAGCCTGATACATACGGACTCTGAAAGCGGCGATGAGGGCCGACCATGTCCCGAAGTAGAGATGACGGAGGAGGTCTGGCTTCAGCAGCTGACAGCGCGGCAGGACTCGGAAGTCGTCATGGCCATGGTTGCCGCCCTGACGCCAGGGCCGGACACCAAGCGGCTGCTCCTGCCTGACTACAAGTTAGGCGGCGTGAGCGTGGTGGAGTGCGTGTCAGCTTTTCGGCGCGCGGTGAAGGCGACGGTGGCGGGCGCCATGCTGACAGTGCAGGTTGTCGGCAGCGAGCGGTTGAACCAGGTTGGTAAACCGGATGGAGGATCCGAGTGTGCGGGCTCACCGGTTTGGGTGATCAGGGGGGCTGCGGCCGACGTGTCATTGACAACGTGAAAATGTGTGAATCTTCGAACAGGTCGGGGCACAGGCGGAGCTGTACCTGCAGGGCAAGCACTACGAGGACGTTCGCAATTTGGTGGTCCCGGCCTGGCTGGGGCTGCGGCTGGCTGATGTGCCCGGCGCCGGGGATTGCATGTTCCCTGCTGGTTATCCCCCCCCCCCAGCCACGGAACGTGAACGGCCGTGGTCTGGTAAAACGAGTCGGGGCACAGATGAAAACACGCTGAAAAGAAAGCGCTCTCAGGCGCGGTGCACAGACAGCACGCATAAAAGACAGACACATGCAGTGAAAACACGCTCACATGCGGCGAGTCAGACGCCGGCAGGTCATCAATGCGTTACGCCCGGCACCCTGTGCAAATGCCCGTGCTGGAGCAAGGATGCCTGTGCGAACCAAACAGTGCTTATAATACGGGGTCGCCCGCGCTCACGGCGGTCACGAAGCCCCACCTCTTGATGCCCTTAGCAAGCAATACTAGCCAAACACACGTTGCGCACGAGGCAATCAGCAGCTCCCCGCTGGCACGCCGCTTGCGCAGCCAGCTGAGCCGCGTCTTGCCCGCCTGGCCCACGTACTCACGAGGCACTCTGGCTATCACCGCATCGGTGACGAAGCCCCGCACAGCCTCCACGTGCGTGTCCACGGTTGACGGATCCACCTCCAGCCAGATCACATTCATGCCAATGCCGTCCTGTTGAGCCCGGCGTAGGTTGGCCACCTCCAAAGCAGCGGCGCCGCCGGCAGGCCTACCCCTGCGAAGGGTGCAGCCGTGCGCGCGCACCCACGCCGCGGTGGCGTCAGGCACGTTAAGCGGCGCGTAGACGGACGTGACCTGCGACAGGTCGACCAGCTCTGCCAGGCACTCCAGCTCCGCCGATGTAGACGCAGGCAGGCTGACTCCACGCGATGACGGCTCCCCTGGCGATGGCGGCACGGCAGGCCCAGCACTGGTGACGGCCGCTGCGCGCACCTGCTGACTGGGGACAAGTCTGGGCCGAAGCTGGGCGTGAGTGACAGTTTCAGTGGCGCCGTCAGGGTACTCGATCAGGAAGTAGTGCACCCTGCGCCGCTGACCCGCATAGCTAACCACTCCGGTGTTAGCCACACTCCTAGCCCTCCTGCCCTTGGCCTCCCTCATAGCCAGCGCTCCTTGCAGACTCTTGAACTTGGCTGGCGGTGTAGACGAGCTTTGCCCCTGACGCTGAGCTTGACGCAGACTGTCCGGCGTCACTCCTTTGGCCGTGCAACTGGGACACACCCACGCGCCTTCTGGAATCTTCTCGAGCGGGGGCGTAAGGCAAAAGGTATGCCAACCGGTGCCGCAGGAGTCGCACAGGAGCATCCACTCCTCGTTGTCAGGCATCAGGCAGATTTCGCACGCAAGGGTGACTGACGGCCGCGCCAGGCGCGGATCCACACTGCCGTCAGCAATGGGCAGATGACACGGCGCCACGTGCGTGGTGTGGGTGGAAATCTTGGTGCCGCAACGGCCCTCCAAGATGACCACGCCAGAGGGGCGCAGTTCATGAACGCGAAGAATGTCGGGTTTCGCCTGCGCCTCCAATGCGGTCCGTTCGGTGGTGTTTCGGTAATAAACATAATCGCCCACCTCCAACCGGCGGACCTTGGGATCGTAGCCACCTCCGCGCAGCTTGGCGTAGTGCAGCTTATCCCGATGCTGGGCCACCGCCAGGTTGCCCCCGGCGATGACCATGTTCTTGCGCACCGCCGCCGCAGCACGCAGCATAACTGAGCGTGCCGCCGCCTCGGGGTCGTCCAGGCCGTGCTGGGTTTAGCTGTGCCAATGCGTGTACGACAGCCGAGCGGGCAAGACCCGGGTTCCGCAAGGGGCTTTGAAGGGGGTTGCCGGGCGTGTCAGTAGCGCGTGTCGTGGCAGTTTGTTCGTAGCGTAGCGTGGCCGAGCCGTCTTGTGGGGCTCAGGCCACGGCGTTTCTTAGTGTATCGTGTACTTCGTGCGTTACTTAAGCCACCTGTGTTAGGGCGCCAGTGAGCGGCAGGCGGTCTGAGCTGGCAAGTGTTGTCAGACCTGGCGTGTGGCCCATGCGGTGTGAGTGGCTTAGCGCGTGAAAGAGCTCAAACAAGCTTGTCTTGTTTTGAGCTACTTGAACGTCTTTCAGTTAGCGATTTCAGAAACAAGCACCCGTCCGTTGCAGCTACGTAAAGACTGCGAATAAGTTGTAAATCACGAGACGGAGCACGTTTTGTCTGTCGACCGCCTGTTCTGCCGGTCCGCGGGAGCAAGGGACTTGGGCAGACCACATAACCAGCGGGGCACGTGCGGGTTACATCAGCACACGGGAGGGCGTGACACTTTCTCGAAGTCGAGGAAAGCAATGAGGCCCTGGCGGCCCTGCTGCCGCAGGAGGTGCGGTAGCAGGCGGAGGAACAGGGCCCCCTTCCCAATCAGGCGCTTGGGGAGGAAAGCTGTCTGCTCTGGGTCTATGACGCGTGCTAGCGCCGGGCCCAGGCGAGTAGCAAGAACCTTGGCCAGGATGCGGTAGTCAGAGCCGAGGTGGTGGTGGTGGTGGTGGTGGTGGTGGTGGTGGTGGTGGTGGTGGTGGTGGTGGTGGTGGTGGTGGTGGCGGTGGCGGTGGTGGTGGTGGTGGCGGTATGTGTGTGTGTGTGTGTGTGTGTGTGTGTGTGTGTGTGTGTGTGTGTGTGTGTGTGTGTGTGTGTGTGTGTGTGTGTGTGTGTGTGGGCGGGGGGGGGGGGGCTACAAAGGAAGGCTGATGCCAGCTTTTGTGTCGATCGTTACCCATGTCAGAGGTCATAGATATCCTGAGATATAGAATGAGCACACCTTGGAACTCTTGATGGCTATGCCTACCTAGAACTTAGCTTCAGAACTGGCAGAAACTGACTTACCATAGACTTTCACTTGGAAACAATCTGGTCGTGACATCAGAATGCAAATTGATACCTTATTGAAGTAGCGATTGTGAAACCAAACGAATCGCAAAAATGCTCGCGAAATTCTTCGCGCTTACGTTCCTCGTGTTGGTTGGCTTGGTAGCTCTACGGCCAGCGGCATTCGATGGTAGGTGCGATTAAAACGGGCGCGTGGGGGCATCCAATCAAGGTCGGCTCAGGCACAGCTGCAACCCCACCGCACACGCAGTGGAAGAGGAGCGACTCATCGGCTGGAAGGGCGAGACATACAGCCAAGCAGCGTCGGAAGAGTGGTCGCTGGTGAGTTTCTGGACGGGTTTCGGGATGCAGGGGCAAGGGCTGGGTGAGGTGTGGACGTAGGTGTGGAGGCAAGAGGCGGCGGCGCCAACGCAGACGCCACTGCGTCCCTTTCCATGCGTGGGGTAGCTCCGGCAGGGTGCGCCACAGCTCGGGATCATCAGACCCTTTGCACGGCACACAGACAGGGGCATAAGGCATGGGAGGCTGCAGGGAGCAGGGTGGGTGCCGAGCACCGCCCGCCGGCCGCCTTGGGTTCATGGACGACTTTTTTCGGGCTGGGTGAGGTACAGGGGGCGCGTGCACTAGCCCCACTTATGCCGCACACGCTGCTGCCTCTCCCCGTTCGCAGACGGTGTCGGAGGCGGAGGGGATCCCATGGTAAGGGAGGCCTGAGGGTGTAGGGGGGGCGCTGGGGCAGGGGCCAGTGGTAGCATTCAACCGTTGGAATGCAGCGAGGCTGGGCTGGATGAGCATGGCACGGCATTGCTTTTGGCTGCATTGGCATGGCTGCATTGGCTTAGGACCTTAGCTGGGAATTAGCTGGGTTGTTGCATGGTTGACACGGTAGCAGGCATTGCTGCCTGTTGCCATGATGTCTACCGCAAGGACCAAACCTCCTCGCCCCCCCCCGGCTGCTCCGCGACTGCTCCCACTGCCTGATCCCATCACTCTCACCACCGCCACCTCCACCTCCACCCCCACCCCCACCGCCACCCCCACCCCCACCCCCACCCCCACCTCCTCAACCATCTCCACCACCGACCTGTGTGACCTGCGCCAGGGTGGAGACGGTGTCTTGGAACCCGCGCGTGTTCATCTACCACAACTTCCTCACCGACGCCGAGTGCCGACACATCAAGCGCACGGCGGCGCCCATGGTGCGGCGTGCCTTCACCCCTCTCTATTAGGGGAGAAGCACGAAGGGGTGTGTGCCAGCTACTGGCAGTACTTGGGCGGCATCCAAGTAGCCCTTTGTGCTGCTGCGAATCACGAACCTGCCAATCTTGCCAACGTGTCTGGGTACCCCGCAATCGCCCCGCCAAGTGCACATGCCGGAACCCCGACCCCGAACCCCCCCCCCACACACACGCCGGCCCCTTCTGCCCCCGCGCACCCATGCCACTACACCCCCCGTCATTAACTTAAATGCATGGAACCTCCCGCCCCCTTACCTGCTGCTCTGCAGATGAAGCGCAGCTCGGTGGTTGGCACCAACGGCTCGTCCGTACTGGACACCATCCGTACCAGCTACGGCACCTTCATTAGG
Organism: Chlamydomonas schloesseri; assembly: GCA_016834595.1. NCBI lineage: Eukaryota > Viridiplantae > Chlorophyta > Chlorophyceae > Chlamydomonadales > Chlamydomonadaceae > Chlamydomonas > Chlamydomonas schloesseri. Next base: position 190,068 of record JAEHOD010000059.1, on the reverse strand, counting down.
TGAGCGGGCCGACAGCGGGCCGACAGCGGGGCAGGGAGGCGAATGTCAATGTCAATTGTTGTTGATTACCCTGGGCTGTGGGCCGTGCTGTGCCTTGCCTCGTGTCGTGCTGTGTCCCCCGTGTCACTACGCCAATGTGGCGGTGGTCGCCACACGCCCCACAACAATTGTAACGCACCACACGAACCCCCGCTCTGCCCCGGCACCTGGTCCTCCACATGCATGCCGTACATGCCGTACATGCCATACGTACGTGCCGTACATGCCATACGTACGTGCCGAACATGCATGCATGCGCTCCCGCCCAGGCGGCGGCACGACCCGGTGGTTGAGCGGGTGCTGCGGCGTGTGGCGGCCTGGACCAAGGCGCCGCCCGAGAACCAGGAGGACCTGCAGGTAGCTGCAGGGGGAGGTGCGAGGAGAGTGGATGGTGGGGGGGAGGGCACGGGGGGAGGGGCTGCGGGGGGTATGATGAGGGTAAGCTGCGAGTAGGGGGGGTAGCCATCCATGGATGGTGTTTAATGCCCAGAGGTACAGCGGCGGGGAGTGGGGGCATTGTTCATTCCAGAGCTCAAAGCAACCAACCGAGTGAACCCAAACGCAGCCAGCCCGCCACAGAGCGGGGATTTGGAAGCTGGCAGGCCGGGAGCAGGCAGGCCGGGAGCAGGGGGTGGGCGACAGGGATCAGGTGGCCCAGATGTGCGTGTTGCGTAGTCTATAGGGCGCTTGGTGGGGCTCATGACACGCGCGCGCTGAGCCCGCACCTCTACAAGCTGAAGCGCACTCAGCCCGGAGGCGGCATGAAGGCGGCCCTGCCTGCCGTACACACGCCGTACTGCGCGTGCAGGTGCTGCGGTACGGCCCGGGGCAGAAGTACGGCGCGCACATGGACTCGCTCATCGACGACAGCCCGCGCATGGCCACCGTGAGTGTGCGATGGTGATGATGGCCTGCCATGCGGTTCGCGGTTGATGGTTGACGGTTGACGGTTGGTGGGCCGGGTGATCGGTTGGTGGTTGGGGGATGCGGGTCCTTCCCTGGACAGGGCGCGACGCGGATGCGGGTGGGCTGGCTGGGGGCGAAGCGCGCATCTGTCGCGCCTTTCTAGCTCCGTACCCTCCCAACTCCGTATTGCTGTTGCTCGGCGGCTGTCTACGGCGGCTGTCTACGGCGGCTGTCTACGGCGGCTGTTTACGGCGGCTGTTTACGGCGGCTGTTTACGGCGGCTGTTTACGGCGGCTGTCCACGGCGGCCTTGCACCTCCTCCTCCCTAGGTGCTGCTGTACCTGCACGACACGGAGTTTGGCGGCGAGACCGCCTTCCCCGACTCGGGCAACTGGCTGGACCCCTCGCTGGCGGCGTCGCTGGGGCCCTTCAGCGAGTGCGCGCAGGGGCGCGTGGCCTTCAGGTGCGGGCGGGTGGCATGGGAGGGTGGGGGTGGGCGGGGCTGGGGGGAAGGGCGGGGGCTGCTGCGTGGATGGACGGATGAGAAAGAGATGGACGGATGAGAGGGGTTCACGAACAGGAGCCGCGCGCGAGGAGGGGCTAAGACATCGTCGGCCCTTGAGAGCGGAGCCTAAAAGAGGGGCGAGTGCCGAGGGGAGGGTTTGGAACGGATGCGCACGCGCACGTCGTCCCACGGCTCCGCCTCTTCCCCCAGCCCAGAGAGGTTCTCTCCTCCCACCCCCTCCTCTCCTCCCTCCTCCTCCTCTCCGCCCCTTCGCCCATCCTTTCTGTTTATCGTCTCCCCCCACCCACCCACAGGCCCAAGAAGGGCGACGCGCTCATGTTTTGGAGCATCAAGCCCGACGGCACACACGACCCGCTGTCGCTGCACACGGGTGTGTGCGTGCGTGGGTGGGCAACGGGCGGGGGAGGAGGGACCGAGGTAGTGAGCGGAGGGGGGGGGCAGCAGGCAACGAGGGAGGGGCCGCGAGACGCACACGACGTCGCCAGCTGCACGTACCGGCACCTATGGTCATGCGCCTATGGTTATGCGCCTATGGCGCCTATGCCGGTGTGCTGCCCCTTTTGTGCGTCACCATGCAGCCCCGCTCCCTCCCTCTAGCTGCGTTCTTCCGCGCCACCCGCCGCACTGTCCTGCCTGCAGGCCTGCCTGCCGTTCTTGTACCCCTTGGCCCTCGTGTGGCCCCATCCCCATATCCTGATATCTGCTGTTGCAAGCTAACAGCCCTTTCTCGTTTGCCACCCAGGCTCGTGTTCTTAGAATACCGTGTTGCTTTCTCGCCGACATGCCTCTTTGCTCACACCGTTTACCTTTCCCCCTTTTGCACCTGCCGCCGTCCCGCCCTGGCGCTGGCGCTGGTCCCCTGCCTGGCGCCCGGGCTCCATTCATGACGATTAGGTGGGTATACAATGCGTGTCTAGCCTGCACTGCTCGCTCCCGCCCCCCCCACTGCTGCGCTTGCTGCCTGCCTACCCTGTGCCCGGGCCCCCATCCCCACTCCCCTCGGAATACCCACCCACAACCACCGCTCCCACCCCCACCCCCCAGGCTGCCCGGTGGTGCGCGGCGTCAAGTGGACCGCCACCTCCTGGGTGCACTCCATGCCCTACAACTACGACGACTACTTCAAGGTGCGTGGGGAGGTGGGGGGGAGGTGGGGAGGTGCGTGGGGAGGTGGGGGGGAGGTGCAGAGGAGCTGGCGGTGGCCAGTGGGAGGGTGTGTGCAGGCCGGGGGTGGTGGGATGCCGTGTGCCGGGGAGAGGCTGAGGGCGCTGCGGTGGTGGTGGTGGCGCGGGGGTAGTTTATTCCAAGAAACCAAAGCGACCATTGCGACCGGGGGGGGGCGTAGGGGAGGTCTGGGCGGCGGTGGGGCTGAGGGGGGGCCGTATCGTTGGGGGCCGACTTGAAGATTGTTGCGACACGGCGGGTGTGGACTCATGTTGAGTGCACATGGCCGCGCCTCAGCCGCTTTCGCTAGGCCATTCGGCAACCCAACCTCGACACGCGCTCATACGCCCTTACGCCCTCACTCACACTCACACACTGACACACCTACACACATGCATACACCGTCTGCGTTTGTCTGTCTCTTGCCTTTTCTACAACAACGCATGGCACAGACGGCGGCGCAGGCGGGCGAGCACGACGGCGAGCCGGGCGCGTGCGCCGACCTGCACGACATGTGCGAGCACTGGGCGCGCATGGGCGAGGTGAGCGGGGGAGTTGTAGAAGCGGGGTGGGGAGGAGGGGGCAGGCCGGAGAGGCCAGTGCTTCTGGGCTCCACTAGGGATGGGGCATGGGATTGACCGCGGGTTTGCACCTTGCGGTCACATCATTCACTGCTCCCACGCCCGCCCTTTCCCCCATTGGGCAAACTAACCCCTCCCCCCGTGCCCTCCCCCCTTTTGGAATGAACTACCCCCCCTCCACGCACCCCACCCCTGGCCCCCACCCTCCAAACCTCCTGACCGCAGTGCTCCAAGAACGCGGTGTACATGGAGTCGCACTGCGGCCGCTCCTGCGGCTCCTGCGAGCCCTGCGCCGGGCCCGATGACTTGGCTTGCATCAACCGCAACCGTGAGAAGCTGGGATTCATGGTGTACGACAACATTGAGCTGGATGCGTGATGTGGGGAACTTGAGAGAGATTACAATCAGGGTAGGATATAAGGTGCATTAAGTTTGAGAGGAGTTTGGTAATGTGGGCTGGAAGACAAGGGGAGAATGGACAGGTGGAGTGGAGGATTTGGACGGGAGACGCAAAACACAGGTTGCTGTGATCCGAGGGCACATGCTGTATGGTACGGACACTGCACGAGTGGCGGTCCTCGAATTGCGTGTTCTCGCGATTTTAGCGGACAGGCCTGGCGAGTGGCTGAAGGAAATGACGTGGGAGGCGGCGGCGGTACGCTTATGTTGGGGAGGCCACCTGACGTACCGTGCATAGCAAGGGGAGGCGTGTCTCCGCCCGTAAGACGGTATAATGTTGGAGAGGTGGGCTGGGCCTCCCATGAGTGGAGAAGACTTGGTGGCGGCTCAGTGGGAGTATGCGTGGGGCCGGGGACCGGGGCGAAGAAGCAGAGCGGAGGGCAGGCGTCGGCGCGCGGCCACAGGTCTGGCCACGGGCCCGCCTCGGCGCTGCCAGCAGCTTCGCGCGCCTGCCGGGGCACCCCATGCTGCTGCGTCAGGCGCCGTGAACCAAAATGGTGGAGATATGCTGCACATATATGTGCTTCTTCATATATTTTCCGTTTCAAAGGCAGAAGTAGCTTTCTTCCCAAGACGCCTCAAAGTTTGCGGCAAAGACTGTCCAAACCCTCGCGCCACACCTCGACTCCGAAGCGCACGCCAGCTCGCCAATAATGGCAGGGCAAGGCGAGCCACTGATAAGCATACCTAAATGCGCACTTTACAACGTGAGTGTAGAGCCGGTGGTGCCCCGGTTAGAGGGCGCGATGAGCGGACTGGGTTTCGCGGCCCCTCGCTACGCTTGATGTCGCCGCGCCCAGTTTCGTTTTATCCACAACCAGTCAATGATTTAAGCTGCCAGGCGCTCGACGACTGTTGCATTGGGCGCCAGACCAACCGCAGCACTTGCCCGGGCACGTCGCCCCGTCCCTTTGCATCTCCTTCACACTTTCCGCTCATTTCCCTCTCCCCTCCCCGAAACGTCTCCTGCGCACAGGTGTCACCTCGTGACAATGACGTGGCGGTGGTGGCGGTTGGCGACCTGTCCATTGGCTACGCCGCGGGCGGGGCGGGAGCCAGCCTGGAGGCCCGGGTGGGTGTGGCGTGGCGTGCGGTGGTGGCGTGTGTGCGTGCATTGTCACTTGTCGAACCGGTTGGGCGTCTGGTGCCGATTGCACCACGGCAAATCCAGTCGGCAAAGCAGTGTAGGGCTTAAATTCCACATCCTTGCTACGGATCCCGCGCAGTGTTGGCGCTTGAAGCCAGCGCTGCCCCTGCCACACCCGCACACACACTTACTTCCACACTGTCACACTTCCACGCGTGCGTACGTCCTCCCGCAGGTGGGGGCCGTGTCCTGGCCTCTGGGGCCCCAGGTGGCGGCGCTGCGGTACGAGGACTGCACCTACAGCTTCACTGCATCGCCGGTGGGTGGTGCGGGTGGCGGCGGCGGCGCAGATAGGCGCGGGTCGTGCCAGGGTCGTGCCACAGGGACTGGGTCCGCGGGAAGGGTACTGGAACGCGCGGATGCTAGCGGCCGTGTGGTAATTAGTGCATGCAGCCACGCCACCTTTGCAGTGGGGTGGGCGTGGTTGCATCGCGTGGACTGCGTCAGCTGCCGGGGGCTATCGCGCCCCCTGCCAAGTACCGGTATAACCCCCGCTTCCCGCCCTACATGTATGGCCCCTCCGCCGCGCCTCCCTCCTCCCTCCGCCTCTTCCTTATCTTCCCCCAACACCAACTGTGCGCTCAGGCTCAGCAGCAGTCGGGGCACTACTACTACTGTCTGGCGCTGCCGCCGGATGCGTCGGCCGCGGCGGTGGACCTGCTGCAGGTGAGTGGATGGCTGCTGCGTGTGGGTGCGTGTGGGCGTGTGTGGATGCGGTGGTGTGGGCATGGGTGCGGTGGAGTGGATGCGAGCGTGTGGGCGTGGATGCGTTGGCGTGGGTGTGGGTGTGGGTGGGTGTAAGAGTGGTGGTGTGGGTGTAAGAGCGGTGGTGTGGGCGTGGCCGAGTGGGGGTGGGTGCGGCGGTGTGGGTGTGGGTGTGGGCATGTGGGTGCGATATTGTGGGTGCGATGGGTTGAGTGCGATGGGTTGAGTGCGATGGGTTGAGTGCGATGGGTTGAGTGCGATGGGTTGAGTGCGATGGGTTGAGTGCGATGGGTTGAGTGCGATGGGTTGAGTGCGATGGGTTGAGTGCGATGGGTTGAGTGCGATGGGTTGAGTGCGATGGGTTGAGTGCGATGGGTTGAGTGGGCCCTGGGCGGACAGGGAAGGTGTACAGGCACGTGTGCGATGTTGGGGCGCAGCGGGCGGAGGGCATTCGTGTCAGATTGCAAACCCCGCACGTGTATGCACACGCCGCCCCGCCCGCCCGCAAACAGGCTATCCTGGCGTCCTCCTGCGCCTACCACAACTCGGTCAACATCCAGCAGCAGCAACCACAGGCCGCTGCTGCCGCTGCTGCTCCGGATGTAGCGGCGCGCGAGGTGGGTACTGCTGTGCGGTGTGTGCGGTGTTCCCGCTTGCCTGGGCGCTTGGCCCCAAACGTAATGTTGGTATTGATTGCGGGCGTCCTTGCGAAGAACGGACGAATGGCTATCATGTTCATTTTCCGTTTCCCCCAGTGACGAAAAGGTCTGAACGACAACGACTCCGTCCACTGGCCACTGAGATCCTCCCCCCCCCACACACACACACCACCACCCCACCCCCACCCCACCCACCCCCACACACAGGCGCCGCCGCATCAGGCTACTGGCCCAGCCGCCCCCACCCCCAATGGCGCCATGCCCAACGGCGCCACGCCCAGCGCCAGCGCCAGCGCCAGCAGCGCCACCGCCACCAATGCCGACAAGATCGCGGCGGGGCTGCAGCGCGGCGGCCAGCTGGCGGCGGCGGGGGTGCTGGCGGCGGCGGCGGCGCTGGGCGGCGCGCTGCACCGGGGCGCGGACGCGGCGGTGGCGGCCCTGGCGCCGGCGGAGCAGCGGAAGGAGCTGAGCCCGGAGGCGCAGGTGCGGGCGGGCGGGCTGGGGCGCGTGCGCATATGCCGCAAGTGGCGGTTGGGGTTTAAGGATGCGGCGTGGAAACCCGACAGCACGGATGCACGAAGGTCTGGGACGTGTATGCGGTGGTGGTCACGGCACGTGTACCACCCGCCAATTCGGTGCTGTCTCTGTGCTCCGTTATGTGACTCACGTGCCATGTGATGGCACGCTGGCACCCACGTGACGATGCGGATTCCCCCGCCACCCGCGCCCCCACGCCCCACGCCCCGCCGCCTCTCCCCTCTCAATCTCCCCACCACGCACACGCACACGCACGACCCCAGGCGCGCATGGACAAGGCCAAGTCGGTGGCGGCGCAGGTGGCGGAGGTCAGCGGCAAGTGGGTACCGTATGGCGGGGGGGGGGGAGGGGCAGGGTTAGGAGTGGAATGGAGTGGGAATGGGAGTGGGAGTGGGAGTGGGAATGGTAGTGGGAGAGGTGACTGGGCGCCTGCTGGGATGTGGTGATGGCATGCACTGTTGTGTGGGGGGGATCCCGCTCCCTGCTTTTCAGGTGCGCCCACTAGCCCACATTCCGCGCCCGCGCTCCTCCCCCTGTCTTCACGTGCCTTACGGCTCTGTTCTTATGCGGTGCGCGCGCTCCCACCCTCCCACCCACCCACCCATACCCACCCACCCATACCCACCCACCCACAGGGCGGTGGGCGGTGTGCTCAGCGTGACGGCGGCCGCCGCGGGCGCCCTGGCGCAGAAGATCAGCGGCAGCGGCGTGGGGCGCTCGCTCAGCAGCGGCCGCGTGGCGGGCGCGTCCGTGCAGGTGCGGCGGCGGCTTGGGTGCATGGTTGCGGCTTGGGTGCGTTGATGTGTGTGCGTGTGTGGAGGGTGTTTTATGTGTGGGGGGGGCGGGGTTCGGCCGCTGACCCAGGCGGGTTCGGCATGCACTGTACACATGTAATGAGCACGTGTGATGGGCTACAAGCAGTGCTGACACCCATCTTCCCCACCCATTCCTAACTTTCCTTGTAAATCTCATATCAGCCCTCATCCACAAACTGTGAACCGTTCACCAACCAACCAGCCGCCATAACCCAACCAACCAACTGCTTGCCTACCACCCCCGCAGGACCTGTGCAAGGTGGGCGTGGCGGGCGTGGACGCGGTTGAGGCTGTGTACGACAGCCTGGCTGACGCGGCGCGGCTGCTGCTGGCGCACGGGCACGCCGCCACCACGCGCGTGGTGGACCACAAGTATGGCCCGGGTGCGGCGCAGGTGAGAAGTAGAGGGAGGAAGGGAGAGCGGGGATGGCGGGGAAACCGAGGGAGGGAGGTGATGGTCGATGGGGAGCGAGTGACAGAAGGGTGGGAGAGGAGGAAGGGGGTGGAGTGGAATGAAGGGGTTAGGGGGGGTAGCCATCCATCGGATGGTGTTTATCAAATGTTTGTGAAGTGCCGATGTCCAGCGGAACAGCGGGTACATTACCGGTGGCTCGAAGACGCGCCATGTGTGAGGGTGGCAGACAAAAAGAGGCAGGGACCGTTAAGGCGAGGGCGGCAAGGCAAACAGAGAGAGGTCGCATGCGCGTGCACAGCGGACGGCATGGGAGCAACCGGACACGCGCACACACACCGGCACGCACACGCACACAGACACGCGACTCGCGGGGGGGGGGGGGGGGGTAGTTCATTCCAGAACCCAAAGCCAAAGCGACCATGCAAACCCGAACCAGCCGACCCAGCCCAGAGCGAGGAGGTGGGGGGGGGGGAGGAGGTCAGGGCCTGCATGCTGTCTTGCAGTGTCGCAGCGGCGGCACAACCTGCGCAGCCCTGACACATACACAGCGGCTTCTAAACCACCACCCTTCATCGCACCTCCACGCCAACTCCTCCACACACTCACACACACCCTCCCCCACCCCACACCCCCCCCCACACACACACACACATACACACAGGCCACGGGCGCCGGCTTCTGCGTGGCCCAGTCCGCCGCGGAGACGGGGCTGCACGTGATGAAGCTGCGCCCCACCGCCCTGGCCAAGAAGGTCATCAAGGGCGCAGCCAAGCAGGTCGTGCTGGGCAGCGCCGCCGCCTCCAGCGCCTCCAGCGCCAGCGCGAGCGCCGCCTCCATGCCCCCTGCTGTTGGGGCAAACGGCGGCGCTGGCGCTGGCGGCCTGCCGGCGGCGGGCCCCAGCGTCAGCAGCCAGAGCGCGCCGGCGCTGCTGATGCAGCCTCAGCAGCCGCAGCCGCAGCAGCACCACCACCCGCAACAGCCGTACCACCCGCAGCAGCAGCCGTACCACCCGCAGCAAGGGCAGCCGCAGCACATGGCGGCGCCGGTCGCGGCGGCCTCGACGCTCGCGGCGCTCAGCGGCGGCGGGGCACCGCCGCCCTACCCGCAAGCACAGTACCCGCAGCCGCAGTACCCGCAGCAGCAGTACCCGCAGCAACAACCAGCCAACCTCCCACCGCAGCAGCTGTCGCAGCAGCAGCCAGGGAGTGGTGTGGCACAGGGCCTGGCAGTGACGGGCCCAGCGCCCGGGCACCCCACCGCAGCAGCAACAGCAGCCGCCCCGCCCCACTTGCCGCCGCCATCCGCACACTCGTACTCGGCCACCGCCCCACAAGTAGTCGACTACACGCCCTCAGCAGCCGCCTTCTACGCCGCCGCCACACCAGCGCAGCAGCAGCAGCAGCAGCAGCAGCAGCAGCCGCCAGGGGTCCTCCCAACCGCCAACGGCAACGGTTATGGTCTGCCATACCCGGCCGTCAGCGTGGAGCATTACGGGGCGCGGTACTATCCGGCCGTGCCACGCACGTGACGGGCGTTTGCGGCGGTTGTGGTGGTTGTGCTGTGAAGGGGCTGAAGAAGTAGCGCGGTGCACACAGTAGTAAGGTGCCGGCGTATGTCGCTAAAAGGCGAAGCAAGCGTACACATGCGGTGAAAACATGGCAGCAGGTGCCATGGCAGGACGAAGGCTCAGGTGCTGATGAACTTGACAGGTAGGGCCAGCAGGTGCATACTGGAGGAGGTGGTGGTGGTGGTGTTGCTTGGAAGTAGATGCGCTGAGAATGCATGAGAGGTGGCAGGACCGAATGAAGGAACACGGACCGGCAGGGTCACCGACCACACCGGCGACACCGTGTACCGTACTACTGTCACGAGGAGCACGACCGATGGCTGTGCGTGGCGCATGAACGTCACGGATGGCAGCTTTGGTGAGGCGCCCTGCTATGTCCCGCCCTGCGACAGCCACCCCTCCATGGCCGCCGACGGCACGGGCCGTGTGTACGTGAACCTGGGCCACCAGGTATAATGCGCACAGCCATTGTTGACCACAAGGAATGCATGCAGGCCGCGCGACGTCGAAAAGCCCGCGGGCAGTGACGCCGTGGCCTGTGACACGTTTCGGGATGAGCTGTACATCAGCAGCCGTATGGCGGTGTACCGCACCCCAGCGCTGATGAGAGGCTCAAAGAGAGGTGAGGGCACCAACGTACCAGCTGCCCGCTTTGACGCGCCCGCCCGCGCCTAGCGCGCTTCTACTGCTCATCGAGGAGCACTTGACTGGGCACAGCAGCCGCGGCGCTGCTGGTGAGGGTGGCGCCGACGCGATGGCAGGTGCTCAGGTAGGTGCAGGCAGCAGCCGGGGACCCAGGCCAGGGCCCTTTTCGTGGTGTCCGCTGCCTGCTGCCGCTACTGCCGCTGCAGGCCGGCGCCGGACTGCTGATGGCAGATGGGCCGCACCTGCGCCGCATCGACCCGGACGGGGCCGTGCGGACGCTGCTGCCCAACGCCCTGCGGCAAACCGCTGCAGCCGCTGCATCCGCCGCCGCAGCGCGCGGCGGGCGCGGTAGACGGTGGCGGCGATAGAGGCGATCAGCATGCATCAGGCGCCGCCGCTGCCCCTGACCCTGACCAGTCTCACCTTCGTGCCTGGCGCCGGCGGAGGCACGGTCGTGGCTGCCAGCGCCGGCTAAACAAGGGGTGTCAGCTTTGTACAGCTGGAAAATGGGCTGAGCCCCAATACAGTCACGGGGTGGGTGGCTGCTTCAAGGGAATGAGCGTTGGGCCCATGCCGACGATGCGCGAGCTCGGGGCTTAGGACTCGGTCAGCACAAGGCACGCGTGCCTGAATCCCACACGCCCACATCCACGCGAGTCAAGGGCCCCCTTGCCACCAAGTCCAAGCATTTTGTAGCCCTCTACCGCACTGCAGACATCCCCGATGCCCGACATTCCTCGGGCTAGGCGCGGGGTGGGAGCGACCTCGGGGCTCCTCGGCATTTCAGGAGGGGCGACAGACATGGCTCCGCAAGTTGCAACAAACTGGCGCGTTAGTCCCCTGCGTTGCTTGCCGTCAATAACGTTTGCTTTGCAGACCTCATAAACACGGGCGTATGTGATTATTCTCGCGACCTCGCTAAAGTCAAATGTCCCTGGACGCGCGAAGGCACTTCTCGCTCCGCCCGAATTTTCCCTGCCGCCTATTTACATGGAATATACAATAACAAATACTAATACGTGGCAGTCGCGGTTTGTGCCAGTATGATACTTTTTGCCGACGCAGCCAGCCAGCCACGAACGAACGCACGCACGCACGAACGCACGCACGCACGCATGCACGGAACGCTTCGCTGGGGGGGGGGGGCTCAGCCCAAAATGTATGTCCTAGGACAGCTCTGATTAAACCCCCAACTAACCCGTGTATGGCACCCCACCGGTCGTTTTGCTTCTGGTTTCTGGAATGAACTACCCCCCCCCCCCCGCAGCCGTACAGGAGTCGGGGGTAACAGTGGAAGCTGCGACTTGGGGCTGCGGTTGAGTGCGCAGGCATCCCTGTTGGCGCGCGGCGGTGCGGCTGGGAGCTGACAGGTGCCGTTTTTGAGGCCTCGTGTGAGCTGCGTGTAAACTCAGATGGGATATATACATGGGGCTGCGCCTTCCCATAAGCTGCAACTGGCTGGGCTGCACACCAGGCCACACGCTGTACACGCGACTGAGCGAGGCTGACCGGCACGGCGGGCGGGGTGGCTGTGCTGCACACAGTTGCCCGGCGGTCTCATGTTCACGCCCATCAACGCATGGCGTCCCACTTTCTCGGTCCCCTGTTCCCCACTTGCACCATTCACGAGGCCCCCAACAATAGCACCTCTAGTCAACATCACCATAACACTCTCCGAATCCGACGCTGGCGCCGCATAAGTCACTGTGCCCTATGTGTGTGTAGCCAGGACAGCAGAACCAGGTGCCCACAGCGCGCCGGTGCGGGCGCGCAATGCAATAAGCGTCCGGACAACGCTATGCGTCGGCCCCTGCAAGGCAGCTACAAGGGCTCTGAAGGAATCCAAATGGCTCTGGAGGTTGCCAGGTTGGTCAACGAGAAGGCCCTGATGCGACCGCAAGGGCTCCCCCTTCGGGGCAAGGGTCCGCCCACTGTCCGCCAACACGGGGCCGCCTGTGCACCCAGCCGCCGTGCATGCTTGGCGGGCCAGTACCCAGTGGGCCCACTATCCAGTTGCAAAGGCCGCGGCAACACACGCCACGCCGAAAGCCAGTCGAGGCGGGTATTACGGATTTCACAGTGCAGACGTTGCATGTTTGGCAGGCCGGCAGCACCGCAATACAGCCCAACATGACACGCCCCGAAGCCGTTCTGCCTATCTGCTGCCACCGGGGAGTGTGTTGCGGTGTTGCTGAAGGCGCACGTTGCGCACGGCTCCGCGCCAGGGCCAGAGGGCTGACGGTCGACTGTTCGTCAGCTGTTGATGGCGGTCTCCGGGAGCGGGAGCGGTGGTTCACGCTCGGTGGACTATATAGGCCGAGCGGGCCTTTGGTTGTAGGCTGACAGTTGCGGCTGTGAAATAGCGGCTGACTGCTGATGCCCGTGGTTGCGTTCGGCTGCGTACGTGTAAGCGCCCCGCAGAGCCCGACCCCAGGTATACTCCGAGGTAGCGCACAGTTGATCACTCTGTTGCTTCGACAGGTCTGCGCACGAACGATCGTGAGAGGGGAGCAACACCGCAACTCCGAACCATTACAGGTTTGGCCACGCCTCGTCCTCACCCACTGCCAGTGCCCACATTGCGGGGTGTGATGAACTTCAGGTTCGGTGTTGCGGGACTAGGCACCGCTGCGCCTGCATGGCGCCCTCCGCCGCCACATGACAAACTCCACACGTGGCGCACCACCGACACCCTCGCCGCGCACGCCCCACAGCACACACACATGAAATCAGCCAAACCTTAACAACTACCTGAACACGGCACCCCCGTGATCCCACCTCTCACGCCGGCTTCCTTCGGCCTGCCCCCCGCTGGGCTCTAGTACCAGGCTCTTGGCCTCCGACCAACCGCCACCACCCCGGCCAACCGCCATCATGCGGGGCGGTTGCCGGTGAAAGGCACGCGCCCACAAGGGTGCACGACAAACAGTCGTACAGCTAACATGGAGCACAAGCCAGCACAAGTGCAGCCATCCACAAACCACCAGCACTTACTGGAATTTACCATTATATGCTTCATTTGAAGGGGGGCATCTACACGGTAGTAGACACCGGGGGCCCAGGGGCATCTACAAGATACGGGCACTGCATGTGTGCCAGAACCAAGCGCACTGTATTGGAAGCCGTCATTATACACATCACATGTTTATAATATATTTGCAGTGTGAGAGACGGGCGGGCGGGCCTTTTACAGGTCTTGGGACCCAATTTTGGGCGGTTTTACTCCCTTACTTACAAGTACAACACTAGGCAACAAGTGAGTGGAAGCGGACATGGCGAATTTGTTGTCAAGATTTGGTGTATTCACACATTGCCTAGCAAACGTTATTCAGCCCCCTAGATTGCCACGCTCAGGTAGGATGCTCCCCCCATATGGCTCTACTGCGACCACCTTACGGACATGTGCTAGATTGCGAAAACGAAAGCGAATGAAAGCACACCTTATAAATAAGAGTCATGTTCACACGGTATGTACATTCCAACACAAACCTTTAAAGCAAAGCCCAGCGGCTCACATCTATCATGTTGTCAAACCCAGGAAGTAAAACCTGGCTGATGTAGGAGCACAGGCTCCCGTCTGCGTACGCATGCATACGCCTCCATGACGCATATTGTCACCAGCAAGACGGTCGCCAATGCGTGGGCACAAAGAATCGCAAAACGCAGCTAAAATGAGGCCGCATTTAACCGAGTCCATGCATGACGTGTTCAATAGCATGTCACACGACATACCACACCCACACGAGCCACACCATTAAACCAAGCCAGCAACCCACGGTACTACACGAAGCACACTACCTGAAGAGAAACACAGCCATTAATACGGAGCTCAAATGATGCTTCCCCTTGTTTCACGCGCAGGATTTCACGCGCGGCAACGCCGCTCTCTCTCTCTCTCTCTCTCTCATCCATAACACAGGTAACAGCCTCGGTATCACAATCGGCAGGACCTTCATTGTTGTTCGCAACAGTCAGCAAGCACCAACATCATCATTAGCACAGCGAGCCTCGCAGCTACTGCTGCATCATGGAGCCAGACGTCTCCGCGCCGGGCAGGCTGAAGGCGGCAGGGTTGTCCTGCAGCGTGTCCAGCGTGAAGCGGATGAAGGCGGTGGAGGCGGCGCACAGCTGCGACAGCTCGGCGGGGCTGATGCCCAGCAGCTGCAGCGTGTCGGGCCGGCACAGCGGCAGCAGGAACTCCTGGCCGCACTGCAGCAGCGGGACGATGGCGTAGGCACGAAAGGGGACGGGATGACAGTCTGTCAGTTCTTGTAGAGGGAGCTGCGAACGGCCACCTGCACTCTGCAGCGGACCTGCTACGTTTCTGACCGTTTGGGCGCACCTGCGCGGTCTCCTTGGCGGAGGTGGTGATGTTGTTGATGAGGCTCTTCTTGTTGTCGGGGTTGGACGGGTCGAACGCCTCACGCGCAACCTGGAAGGCTCACGTGCGTACAGGACATGGCATGACAGGACGTCAGGACCCTGCCCGCACACCCCGGCGGGCTTTGGAGTTTCAGCCATTTCCCGTGCGGATTCACCTCGGGCGACTTCGGTGGCTAGCTAGCCGCTCTGCCTCAGCACCCACGCACACACCTTGGCTATGGAGGGGAAGGCGCGAAGCTCGCCGCCGCTGCGGTACACAACAATGCGCAGCTCGAACTTGTGGCCGGCCTTGTTGGCGTGCGCGGGGTTGACGGCTGCGGCGGCGGGGTGCACCGTGGCCGTGTCCAGGTACTCGCACACGGTGAAGGGCAGGCCGCCGCACTGCAGGTTGTAGTTGGTGGCCACCGCGTGCAGCGCGCGGTCCACCTGCATGCACACGTACGTACGTGCACAGGAGGGATGCATGGGGACATGGGGGGGGGGGGGGGGCAGACGGGGGGCAAGGGGAGGGGCAGGCAGGCAGGACGAAGGTGGGCAGGGGTCGGCGACAGACCGGGGGGATACGGCACGTAGGTGCAGGTGGCGAGATGTGTGGCACGCACGGAAATTGTCAGAATGCAGCATCCGCAGCATCCACAGCCCGCCTGCACTTGGCCGCACCTTGGCCGCGGTCTCCTCCCAGCTGCTAGGCCCGAAGAAGAACTCAATGCCGTGGCCGCAGCCCGTGCCCTGCGGCTTGATCACGGCCGGCCGCGAGCCGGGCGTGGCCAGCCACTGCTGCACCGCCGCCACCAGCTCGTCGCGGCTATGCGCCCGCCGGAAGTGAATGGAGGGAGCCATGCAGGGGAAGCGCTGGCCGCCGCTGCAGCCCTGGCCGCCGCTGCCGAAGAACTGGTTGTACAGCTCGTAGGCCACGCCCTGCGCCGTGCACAGGAATGGCGGGGGCCGATACAGCAGCAGCCGATCAGAATTCGGTAGGGTCACATGCACCAAACCATCCATTGGCTTGGCAGGCGCGACCAGTTCCGGCATGCCGTGGTCTCGACCCCTCGAGCCATTATGAGGCACGCGCGCTACTGCTGCCGACCGTCTAGCCAGCCAGCCAGTCAGTTCGCACCTTGTCGGCGCCCGCCGCAAAGCCGGCGTTGAAGCCCCTGAAGGCGGCCAGGTCCAGGCAGTTGTTGAACTGGTACACCGTGTTGAGCACGAAGCGGTCGTTGATGGCGGCGTGCACCTGTCAATGTCGTGGCGGTGGTGGTGGCGGTGAGGCTGAGGGGTGGGCGGGTGGGTGGTCGGCGACACAGGGGCGCGTCACGTTGAGACCACGCACCCTGCCCGCCACTCCGGCCAACTGCGTGCCTCAACAACAGGGTGCCGCCAGCACGGGGCCACCGCCGACAAAAGCACGTGCCCATCACGCACCTGGCGGCCCAGCAGCATCAGGCGGCCGGTGGGGGCGTCCGCCATGAAGTGCGCGCGGAACTGCTTCATGTAGCCCAGCACCAGCAGCGGCCCCGACCCCGGCGGCGGCATGGACTCGGGCCGCTTCTCCAGCCGCGTCATGTTGGTGATGGCGGCGGGCCGGCCTAATGGGGGGGGGAGGGGCCAGGTTGAGGGGGGGGGCAGTGTGAAGCCAGATTGAGAGGCAGCTGGCAGGTGTGGCGCGAATGGCGTGCCGGAGCACGCATGCCAGCCACACTACATGCATGCCGGCCCGAAAGGTAGCGGTGCCTGCTAACAGCGGACGGCACCCCCACTCGCAGCGCTCACCCGCCGCCGCGAAGCCCCGCCGCAGCGCCTCGATGTACAGCAACTTCTCGTGCAGCGTGCGGCTGACGGGCGGGAAGGACTCGGTGCCGCTGCTTGCCACCAGCACCACACAGTCGCCGCCGGGCGGCAGCTGGGAGGCCAGGTGCGCGCCCAGCTCGCTGCATACATGGGGGCGGGTGTATCCCAGTAAATAGGTGCGTTGAGGATTGGGATACCGAAGATCCTGATGCTGAGGTGGACGAGGCCTCTTGCACGGATCCCCAAACTGCTGCATGCCGACCCCATCCACTGTCATTCACCTACGGCTCCGCTCAGCCAGCCGCAGAACGCACGCGCGGCCGCACGCACGCACCTGAACGAGCGCAGCACGTCCTCCACCGCGCCCTCGCTCATGTTGGTCAAGCCGCTGATGCCCGTGCCGTTGATCTCAATCACGTGGAACTGGTTGCGGCCTGCGCGTGCGAGCAAATGCGCAAGCAGCAAGCAAATGTAAAAGATAGCCGAAAAATAGCTTCCTCCCCCATGCGGTGTACACGCAAACCCCACATACCAGACCGCCATCCCCGCTCCATCTCCTATCCCACTCCCCGCTCACCGCTGTCGTCCCGGGTGACCAGCACATCCAGAGGCGCCACCGTGAACAGTGGCGCCTGGCTGGCGTCCCGCAGCGGCGTGGAGGTGGAGGTGGCGGCGGCGGTGGGGCTGCTGTTTGAGCCCGCTGCCGCCGCCAGCGCCTGCAGCTGCGCCAGGAGAGCCAGGTCCTGCTGCCTGTGCATGGGGTGGGACCAGCACAGCGCGGCCAGTCGGAGGATGAGCCGGCACCCAAGCACTAAGTTGACAACACACCCACTCGCGCATCACTGCCGGCCCGCAACCATGCCTCCGCGGCAGCCGCCTACTGCAGGAGCCGGCTAGCCAGAGGCCCGAACAAACACCGTACACATGTCCACCCGCCCGCCCATGTTGCCCCCCGTCGCCCGCCCCTGCTCCCCCCTGCTTCCCCCACCTGGCGATGTCGGAGCGGTCCTCCATGTTGTGGCCCAGCATCTCGCAGCAGCCCAGCAGCGTGGTCACAGACAGCGACAGGAAGCTGCTGCCACCATCGGCGCTGGTGGTTTGATGGCTACTGGCGGCGGGTGCAGGCGCAGGGATGGGCGCGGCGGCAGCTGCAGCAGAAGTGGCGCAGGTGCTTGGCTGTGGGTGCAGCAGGTGGGCGGGCAGGGGCGGCTCGGATAGCTCCTGCTGGCGGAGGCTGCTGGTGACTGGGGCGCAGAAGTTGAAGGGCAGTGGAGTGACGGCGGCGCTTGTGCAGCTGGTGCTGCTGGAGGCCAGGGCTGCTGCTGAGGCAGAGTGGGGAGGCACGGCGGACGCGATGGGGCCCCCCTTGACCGACTGAAGGCCCTTGCAGCCCTGCCATGGGATGGGGAACATGGACAGACGCTGTCAGATAACATGAGCGCAATGCATTATGAATGCGTCTCGAGGCCCGCCGTGACTGCTAGCAGAACACACATCGCGGCCGGTTTCACTATCGAACTTACCGCGCCGCTACTGACTGCGGGCATGAAGTTGTGTAGCGGCGTGGTCGGCGAGGTGCAGTACAGGCTGCTGGGCGCGAACAGCGTGTTGATGGAGGAGCCGGGGCTGGTGCCGGTCAGGTCTACGTCGCCGTCCAGCGAGTCGCGGCCAATGCACGTGACCGCACCCGTCGACATAGTGCCTGCGTGCTGCAAGCTGGCCGCAGCCGGGAAGTTGGGCTTGACCGGGGGGTCCTGGACGCAGTGTGGGGCTGCCGTAGAGACTTCATTGTCGTCCAAGCTAGTCTTGTGGAGCTGCAAATCTGCCAATTCATAAGCACGGAAGCGCGGCCGACGTCCAGGGAAGGCATTTCTTCAGAGGGTATTTCCACTGGGGGCCGATTTAAGGAGCCGAAGCCTGAACACGATTTCACTAAATCCTCCGTGATATGTGCTTAGTTTAATTATTGTCCTATTTGTCCTCAAACGAGGAAGCGATAAAGCCGAGGTCGCAATTCTGACACCTGCGGGGGTCCAGGTCTCAACTCAGCGACCTGCTTCGCGAACCCACGACGCAACTAAATAAACCTCACTAGAAACACACTAAAACACTTGCCAGAGTTGCGGATTGAAGCGAGTTGAGAAAGCCGGACGCTAAATTTATGCGCTGAATTGATGCGGGTCGTAAATCGAGTGGAAATACCCTATCAGGCGCCCGGAAACAGCAGCCTTCCCAAGCCCAGAGGCACCCAGGCAAATTGTTATGGTCAAAGCCACGCAAGAATGTGTTATATGGAAGGGCCCCAAACTTGCCTGAACAGCGCTCGCCATGCTCGGCCGCGCTGAAGCCCGAGCGCCAGAACGACATGGCTCAGCCGGTAGTGCAGCTGGGGCTCAAGGCAGGCTCAAATGTGCTGCAGCGCGCTGCAGCGACTCGCTCGCGGCTGAAGCGTCGTTCAAGCTAGCGCGAAAGGCCTCTTTCTGTCACTGACGACTGCGCACGGCGGTTGGAGTTCAGCGGCTAAAGACTCCGACGTAGTCGCGACCACTGCAGAAGAAATAGTATCGAAAAGGACGGTCGCCTAGCTTGTCGATGGAGCGCCGGTTTCGCGGGAATGCCGGAAATGCGGGTTTGGGCTCAACAGCGCTCAGCTTAGGCTGCACACGATATATATATATATACGAAGCAGAGGGTCGAGCGGAGGACTGTCGCAAATTTTACGCCACCAACCGCCAGACCGACCGCCGTAGCTCCACGAAGCGAAGCGGAGGGGCGAGCGGACTGTCGAAGCTCCACGCAGCGCCGAAGCTCCACGCAGCGCCAGTGCCTGTATCTTGTAGATGCCCTTGGGCCCTCAGTGTCTACTACCGCGTAGATGACCCCTGCCAATTCTTCTACGCTAAAATTTTCCTGTGATTGCGGTGTTACATCAGAGGGGACAACCCGAGCGTGCAAGCACACAAGGGCCGTCTGAAGCTGCAGCAAACCCTCCCGCAGTCGGAGTCCGCGTGACTTCGCGCACAGCGAGTCCCAGCCAAGCCATGGCCCGCCAGATCCCCACCGTTTGCATCGTGGCCACACTCCAGACACGACAGGGGTGAACCCCATACAGCAACAGACCTAGTAGGGTGGCGCAAAGCTCACACCAGCCAAGGCGCAAGCGTCTAGGCACACGTGCGAAATACCAAACAGCACCCCACCGCCCAACCCCACGCCCTGTTAAGGGGACGGAGGCGGGGATTCAAAGTCGTAAGGCAATACCAGGAGCATACTATCATCCTGTGCACGAGCGAGGAAAGGGTGGCCAGGCGAAACCGGGTCCCAGCCCTTCGGCCGAATACGGTACCCAGGCTCACAAATGTTTGCAAACGTCCCCAAAAGTCCACAACGACAGCCAAGCCAATGCTAAGAACCAGGGCGGACGACAGAGTCTGTCGTGCTGCCAAACCAGCCATCACCACCCGTTGCTGCCCAAGGTCCATGGCGGACATAGCGGCAAGACACACAACGTCCCGCACCGGCTGGCTCAGGCCCGCAGGCGCCCGCACCAGCCACAGCTCCGCACGCGAGAAGGCAGACAGAGCCTCCTCCGGAAGCCATCCCATAGCCATGCCCATACTCTCCCGTAACGCTTGGGCGACCCGACGCTCCCAAAACCAATGGCGCCGGTCCCCATCCTGCATTCTCGCACACTGCAGGCATGGCACGGAGCTGCGTTACCAGCAGCCAATTCCCGCGCATGGAGGGGGAAAGCCCAGCACGCATTCGCAGCCACTCGCCACAACGCCTCTTTGTGCTGGTTTTCCCATTTAAGGCCCCACAACCGCGCCAGAGTTCCCGACAAGGCCCCGGCCGCTAACGGCACGTCCGTATCTAGCACACCAGCATCCAGAATGTACGCCCGGTGCTTAGCGTGCAGGGCCGCTCAGTGCGGCGCCATCTGCAGCACCGTCCCCGCCTTGACCGTATACTCCGTAAGCAGCAGCGGCGGGCCGGCCTCTTGCATCCATCCCAGCCCTTGCACCACCTGCCGCACAGACTCCGCAGTAGCCTGCGCCAAGGTTTATAGATGATTTCGGGTGAAAACCGACCCCGGGTCAGAGTAGGTACTATTCTGTAGAGCGGCGCAAATGGCACGGAGGCACGTTCATGAAGAAGACAGAGCGACACAGCGGTTCCTGAAAGCCTTATCGTCTCAAATTCTGCTGCCAAACATAATTAGTGGATGTTCTGTATTGTAGCATTTTTCGAGAGGGCGACACAAGACCTGCGAAATCTTGCAAGACTCAAAGACCATTTCCCTGCCGAAAAGTGGTGTAGATAATAAATGATCGGCCGACATGAAATATGCTTAAGAAATTATACCACGTTGCTTTTATGGCGTGCTCTGCGGGGGTGCCCTCCTACGCACGCGTTTTTGATCGCGTCATCGCTTCAGAATTTTGAGTGCACCAAAATTTTTATGAATGCCTGCCATTATAATCGTGCTATGTGTGGCATGGCAACGGGTGGGCAGGCTGCGGCGTCGTCCTGCACGTGCACATGCATGCTCGGCAGCTCGGCTCGCCACGCTCTCGGGCCCTCGCCCCGGCAATCCCCGTGGGCCAGCCCTCATCCCACTCATGGGCCTGGCCAAGCCAAGAAGCAGCACATTCAGATAGCAAGATCATTTTGGGGGGGCAAGCCCCCCAAACCCCCCAAAAACGTCTACACTTCCCCTGATTTGCCCCCCAAAACGCCTACCGGCCGTAGACGTGCGCCCCACCAACCCCTGAAAGCTTCTACGTTTTCGGCCGAAAAAGGGCAAATTTCTACGCGGTAGAGGGAAGATACAGGCACTGCGCAGCGCCGAAGCTCCACGCAGCGCCGAAGCTCCATGCAGCGAAGCGGAGTGCAAGCGGAGGACTGACTGACTTGGACACTGAGCGGGGTGTAACGACCCCACGCAAAAACGCGCTCCGCACCACCCCTGATGGTCGCGAAAAAGTCACGGGGTGGGTGGCTGCTTCAAGCGAATGAGCGTTGGGCCCATGCCGACGATGCGCGAGCTCGGGGCTTAGGACTCGGTCAGCACAAGGCACGCGTGCCTGAATCCCACACGCCCACATCCACGCGAGTCAAGGGCCCCCTTGCCACCAAGTCCAAGCATTTAGTAGCCCTCTACCGCACTGCAGACGTTCCCGATGCCCGACACTCCTCGGGCTCGGCGCGGGGTGGGAGCGACCTCGGGGCTCCTCGGCATTTCAGGAGGGGCGACAGACATGGCTCCGCAAGTTGCCACAAACTGGCGCTTTAGTTCCCCGAGTTGCTTGCCGCCAACACAGATTGCTTTATAGACCCTATGAACGTGGGCGTAGGTGACTATCCTCGCGACCTCGCGAAAGTCAATTGACCACGGACGCGCAAAGGTACTTCTCGCTCCGCCCGAATTTTCCCTGCCACCTATTTACAATAATAAATAATAGTACGTAGCAGTCGTGGCTTGCGCCAGTATGGTATGTTTTGCCGACGCAGCCACGCACGAACGCACGAACGCACGAACGCACGCACGCACGGACAGGGGTGATTCGGGGGGGCTTCGCCCCCCCTCCGGGACGCTTCGCTGGGGGGGCTCAGCCCCAAAAATGTACGGGTTTGGACGCGTTCCGCGCGGGTGACGCGAGTGTGGTATCGATCGAGACAGGCAGGGCTCATATCTTCATCTTTCCGGGAAGATTTGGGCGTAAATTCGGCCCCTTTGAAGCTGCCGGCCGTTTTGGGGGCCCCTTCTTTCCCGTGCCGGGCCGATTTTGGGACCCCAATCTTTCACAACACCCCCTTCCGGAGGAGTTTGGGGGGGGCGGAGCCCCCCCAAACGCTAAAAACTTGCACTTTTTGAGCTCCTAGGGGCCGTGGGAAAGATGAAATACACATGCTTGGGCAGCCAAGAACTTCCAGGAAAGACCAGCCCTGGTCCGAATCTTTCCGCTGAACCGGAGGCCCCTCCCAGAAGATATGAGCCCTGGAGACAGGTGCTGAGAGCCGCCTGTCTCCCCTAGTTTCCGTCAACAATGGACCCCTCCGAGAAGGCTGGGCTTACGGCCGCCAGCCTGCATGTGATTCCCCTGTTCTACCCTGAGAAGCACAACGCCCGGACATGGCTCTCCAGCATCGATAAACACGGCGAAGCCCTGCTCTGGACTGATGCCAGTAAGCTCAGTATTCACTCCCCTGCAAAACTCGATGCCCGCAGATACCCCTCGGTGTGACTAGGGCCCGTGTCAACGCTACAGGCCCGCTTCCCCCATCGCTGTGTTGACCAGGTGTGCAAACGTGGTCACGACTCTTGCAGCACAGTGCAGTTACATGTTACTTGGCTGCGACTGGCTCTTGCAAGCGCGCGCCATCATCATCGTGTGCAGGGGGGTTTGCACGACACGATGCCAGATTCGAAGTAAACTTGATGCATACAAACCAAAAAAGTTCGCAATGCATGATAAGCATTTGTAGGCTGTCAGGATGTGAAGGGGAGGGCGGGGGAGGTGAGAGAGATGGTGGGGTAATGGCACGCGTGCATGGGTTTTGAACAACATGTGTGCCAGAACCAAGCGCACTGTAGTGGAAGCCGCCATTATACATATTACATGTTCATAATAAATTTTGCCACGCTCAGGTAGGATGCTTCCCCCCATGTGGCTCTACTGCGACCACCTTACGGACATGTGCTAGATTGCGAAAACGAAAGCGAATGAAAGCACACCTTATAAATAACAGTCATGTTCACACGGTATGTACATTCCAACACAAACCTTAGTGGCACAACCCAGCGGCTCACATCTATCATGTTGTTAAACCCAGGAAGTAAAACCTGGCTGATGTAGGAGCACACCGCCCGTCTGCGTACGCATGCATACGCCTCCATGACGCATATTGTCACCAGCAAGACGGTCGCCAATGCGTGGGCACAAAGAATCGCAAAACGCAGCTAAAATGAGGCCGCATTTAACCGAGTCCATGCATGACGTGTTCGATAGCATGTCACACGACATACCACACCCACACGAACCACACCATTAAACCAAGCCAGCAACCCACGGTACTACACGAAGCACACTACCGGAAGAGAAACACAGCCATTAATACGGAGCTCAAATGATGCTTCCCCTTGTTTCACGCGCAGGATTTCACGCGCGGCAACGTCGCTCTCTCTCTCTCTCTCTCATCCATAACACAGGTAACAGCCTCGGTATCACAATCGGCAGGACCTTTATTGTTGTTCACATCAGTCAGCAAGCACCAACATCATCATTAGCACAGCGAGTCTCGCAGCTACTGCTGCATCATGGAGCCAGACGTCTCCGCACCGGGCAGGCTGAAGGCGGCAGGGTTGTCCTGCAGTGTGTCCAGCGTGAAGCGGATGAATGCGGTGGAGGCGGCGCACAGCTGCGACAGCTCGGCGGGGCTGATGCCCAGCAGCTGCAGCGTGTCGGGCCGGCACAGCGGCAGCAGGAACTCCTGGCCGCACTGCAGCAGCGGGACGATGGCGTAGGCACGAAAGGGGACGGGTTGACAGTCTGTCAGTTCTTGTAGAGAGAGCTGCAAACGGCCACCTGCACTCTGCAGCGGACCTGCTACGTTCCTGACCGTTTGGGCGCACCTGCGCGGTCTCCTTGGCGGAGGTGGTGATGTTGTTGATGAGGCTCTTCTTGTTGTCGGGGTTGGACGGGTCGAACGCCTCACGCGCAACCTGGAAGGCTCACGTGCGTACAGGACATGGCATGACAGGACGTCAGGACCCTGCCCGCACACCCCGGCGGGCTTTGGAGTTTCAGCCATTTCCCGTGCGGATTCACCTCGGGCGACTTCGGTGGCTAGCTAGCCGCTCTGCCTCAGCACCCACGCACACACCTTGGCTATGGAGGGGAAGGCGCGAAGCTCGCCGCCGCTGCGGTACACAACAATGCGCAGCTCGAACTTGTGGCCGGCCTTGTTGGCGTGCGCGGGGTTGACGGCTGCGGCGGCGGGGTGCACGGTGGCGGTGTCCAGGTACTCGCACACGGTGAAGGGCAGGCCGCCGCACTGCAGGTTGTAGTTGGTGGCCACCGCGTGCAGCGCGCGGTCCACCTGCATGCACACGTACGTACACACGTGCACAGGAGGGATGCATGGGGACATTGGGGGGGGGCAGACGGGGGGCAAGGGGAGGGGCAGGCAGGCAGGACGAAGGTGGGCAGGGGTCGGCGACAGACCGGGGGGATACGGCACGTAGGTGCAGGTGGCGAGATGTGTGGCACGGAAATTGTCAGAATGCAGCATCCGCAGCATCCACAGCCCGCCTGCACTTGGCCGCACCTTGGCCGCGGTCTCCTCCCAGCTGCTAGGCCCGAAGAAGAACTCAATGCCGTGGCCGCAGCCCGTGCCCTGCGGCTTGATCACGGCCGGCCGCGAGCCGGGCGTGGCCAGCCACTGCTGCACCGCCGCCACCAGCTCGTCGCGGCTATGCGCCCGCCGGAAGTGAATGGAGGGAGCCATGCAGGGGAAGCGCTGGCCGCCGCTGCAGCCCTGGCCGCCGCTGCCGAAGAACTGGTTGTATAGCTCGTAGGCCACGCCCTGCGCCGTGCACAGGAATGGCGGGGGCCGATACAGCAGCAGCCGATCAGAATTCGGTAGGATCACATGCACCAAACCATCCATTGGCTTGGCAGGCGCGACCAGTTCCGGCATGCCGTGGTCTCGAACCCTCGAGCCATTATGAGGCACGCGCGCTACTGCTGCCGACCGTCTAGCCAGTCAGTCAGTCAGTTCGCACCTTGTCGGCGCCCGCCGCAAAGCCGGCGTTGAAGCCCCTGAAGGCGGCCAGGTCCAGGCAGTTGTTGAACTGGTACACCGTGTTGAGCACGAAGCGGTCGTTGATGGCGGCGTGCACCTGTCAATGTCGTGGCGGTGGCGGTGGCGGTGAGGCTGAGGGGTGGGCGGGTGGGTGGTCGGCGGCACAGGGGCGCGTCACGTGGAGACCACGCACCCTGCCCGCCATTCCAGGCAAATGCGTGCCTCAACAACAGGGTGCCGCCAGCACGGGGCCACCGCGGACAAAAGCACGCGCCCATCACGCACCTGGCGGCCCAGCAGCATCAGGCGGCCGGTGGGGGCGTCCGCCATGAAGTGCGCGCGGAACTGCTTCATGTAGCCCAGCACCAGCAGCGGCCCCGACCCCGGCGGCGGCATGGACTCGGGCCGCTTCTCCAGCCGCGTCATGTTGGTGATGGCGGCGGGCCGGCCTAATGGGGGGGGGACGGGCCAGGTTGAGGGGGGGGCAGTGTGAAGCCAGATTGAGAGGCAGCAGGCAGGTGTGGCGCGAATGGCGTGCCGGAGCACGCATGCCAGCCACACTACATGCATGCCGGCCCGAAAGGTAGCGGTGCCTGCTAACAGCGGACGGCACCCCCACTAGCAGCGCTCACCCGCCGCCGCGAAGCCCCGCCGCAGCGCCTCGATGTACAGCACCTTCTCGTGCAGCGTGCGGCTGACGGGCGGGAAGGACTCGGTGCCGCTGCTGGCCACCAGCACCACACAGTCGCCGCCGGGCGGCAGCTGGGAGGCCAGGTGCGCGCCCAGCTCGCTGCATACATGGGGGCGGGTGTATCCCAGTAAATAGGTGCGTTGAGGATTGGGATAGCGAAGATCCTGATGCTGAGGTGGACGAGGCCTCTTGCACGGATCCCCAAACTGCTTCATGCCGACCCCATCCACTGTCATTCACCTACTGCTCCGCTCAGCCAGCCGCAGAACGCACGCGCGGCCGCACGCACGCACCTGAACGAGCGCAGCACGTCCTCCACCGCGCCCTCGCTCATGTTGGTCAAGCCGCTGATGCCCGTGCCGTTGATCTCAATCACGTGGAACTGGTTGCGGCCTGCGCGTGCGAGCAAATGCGCAAGCAGCAAGCAAATGTAAAAGATAGCCGAAAAATAGCTTCCTCCCCCATGCGGTGTACACGCAAACCCCACATACCAGACCGCCATACCCGCTCCATCTCCTATCCCACTCCCCGCTCACCGCTGTCGTCCCGGGTGACCAGCACATCCAGAGGCGCCACCGTGAACAGTGGCGCCTGGCTGGCGTCCCGCAGCGGCGTGGAGGTGGAGGTGGCGGCGGCGGTGGGGCTGCTGTTTGAGCCCGCCGCCGCCGCCAGCGCCTGCAGCTGCGCCAGGAGAGCCAGGTCCTGCTGCCTGTGCATGGGGTGGGACCAGCAAAGCGCGGCCAGTCGGAGGATGAGCCGGCACCCAAGCACTAAGTTGACAACACACCCACTCGCGCATCACTGCCGGCCCGCAACCATGCCTCCGCGGCAGCCGCCTACTGCAGGAGCCGGCTAGCCAGAGGCCCGAACAAACACCGTACACATGTCCACCCGCCCGCCCATGTTGCCCCCCGTCGCCCGCCCCTGCTCCCCCCTGCTTCCCCCACCTGGCGATGTCGGAGCGGTCCTCCATGTTGTGGCCCAGCATCTCGCAGCAGCCCAGCAGCGTGGTCACAGACAGCGACAGGAAGCTGCTGCCACCATCGGCGCTGGTGGTTTGATGGCTACTGGCGGCGGGTGCAGGCGCAGGGATGGGCGCGGCGGCAGCTGCAGCAGAAGTGGCGCAGGTGCTTGGCTGTGCGTGCAGCAGGTGGGCGGGCAAGGGCGGCTCGGATAGCTCCTGCTGGCGGAGGCTGCTGGTGACTGGGGCGCAGAAGTTGAAGGGCAGTGGAGTGACGGCGGCGCTTGTGCAGCTGGTGCTGCTGGAGGCCAGGGCTGCTGCTGAGGCAGAGTGGGGAGGCACGGCGGACGCGATGGGGCCCCCCTTGACCGGCTGAAGGCCCTTGCAGCCCTGCCATGGGATGGGGAACATGGACAGACGCTGTCAGATAACATGGGCGCAATGCATTATGAATGCGTCTCGAGGCCCGCCGTGACTGCTAGCAGAACACACATCGCGGCCGGTTTCACTATCGAACTTACCGCGCCGCTACTGACTGCGGGCATGAAGTTGTGTAGCGGCGTGTCCGGCGAGGTGCAGTACAGGCTGCTGGGCGCGAACAGCGTGTTGATGGAGGAGCCGGGGCTGGTGCCGGTCAGGTCTACGTCGCCGTCCAGCGAGTCGCGGCCAATGCACGTGACCGCACCCGTCGACATAGTGCCTGCGTGCTGCAAGCTGGCCGCAGCCGGGAAGTTGGGCTTGACCGCGGGGTCCTGGACGCAGTGTGGGGCTGCCGTAGAGACGTCATTGTCGTCCAAGCTTGTCTCGTGGAGCTGCAAATCTGCCAATTCATAAGCACGGAAGCGCGGCCGACGTCCAGGGAAGGCATTTCTTCAGAGGGTATTTCCACTGGGGGCCGATTTAAGGAGCCGAAGCCTGAACACGATTTAACTAAAGCCTCCGTGATATGTGCTTATTTTTATATTTGTCCTATTTGTCCTCAAACGAGGAAGCGATAATGCCGAGGTCGCAATTCTGACACCTGCGGGGGTCCAGGTCTCAACTCAGCGACCTGCTTTGCGAACCCACGACGCAACTAAATAAATCTTACTAGAAACACACTAAACCACTTGACAGAGCCGCGGATTGAAGCGAGTTGAGAAAGCCGGACGCTAAATTGATGCGCCAAATTGATGCGGGTCGTAATCGAGTGGAAATACCCTCTCAGGCGCCCGGAAACAGCAGCCTTCCCAAGCCCGGCGGCACCCAGGCAAGTTGTTATGGTCAAAGCCGCGCAAGAATGCGTTATATGGAAGGGCCCCAAACTTGCCTGAACAGCGCTCGCCATGCTCGGCCGCGCTGAAGCCCGAGCGCCAGAACGACATGGCTCAGCCGGTAGCGCAGCTGGGGGCTCAAGGCAGGCTCAAATGTGCTGCAGCTCGCTGCAGCGACTCGCTCGCGGCTGAAGCGTCGTTCAAGCTAGCTCGAAAGGCCTCTTTCTGTCACTGACGACTGCGCACGGCGGTTGGAGTTCAGCGGCTAAAGACTCCGACGTAGTCGCGACCACTGCAGAAGAAATAGTATCGAAAAAGACGGTCGCCTAGTGTACGTATGGAGCGCCGAGTTCGCGGAAATGCCGGAAATGCGGGTTTGGACTCGACAGCTCTCAGCTTAGGCTGCACACAATATATGCAGTCGCCCTAGCTCCACGAAGCGGAGCGGCGGGTCGAGCGGAGGACTGTCGCAACTTTTACGCCACCAACCGCCAGACCAACCGC
Organism: Chlamydomonas schloesseri; assembly: GCA_016834595.1. NCBI lineage: Eukaryota > Viridiplantae > Chlorophyta > Chlorophyceae > Chlamydomonadales > Chlamydomonadaceae > Chlamydomonas > Chlamydomonas schloesseri. The sequence continues at coordinate 161,515 of JAEHOD010000059.1, read as the reverse complement.
CGTAGCTCCACGAAGCGAAGCGGAGGGACGAAGCGGAGGACGGTCGCCGTAGCTCCACGAAGCGAAGCGGAGGGGCGAGCGGAGGACTGTCGAAGCTCCACGCAGCGCCGAAGCTCCATGCAACGAAGCGGAGTGCGAGCGGAGGACTGACTGACTTTGGACACTGAGCGGGGTGTAAAGACCCCCGTCAAAAACGCGCTCCGCACCACCCCTGATGGTCGCGAAAAAAGTCCCTGTGCCGCACAACGCTCGGCCCCGATGCAGCAATATGTTACCACATCCTGGATGGCGTAGACCAGTTGCGCAGCGCTGATCGCGCCGGACTGAACTGCGGCTGGGGCTGCAGGCTGCAAAAGCTGATGCGCACTCCTCGCTCTATCTCCGGGTCGCCCGGCCAGGCCACACTCCACAAATAACACGGAATGCCGTGCCGGAATGCTAGGAGATTCGGGACCATGCGCACCTGCAGGGCATGGCGTCGTGGCGTTAGTGGAGTATCGGAATGACATGTTTGGAGTACTGGCAGTTCACGTCCAGTGGTTGCTTAGTCAGCCATGTGTGTTATAAGAACCAGACAACCGTGGTAGCATCTGCATGTGCACCTATGCATATACACCGTGGTGGCGAGAGTGTCGCCGAGGAGGTGCATCCCAGCCCAGGGCCTTGCGGCCTGCTTCTGGGGCTTAAGGTCCCTACTTCACCAGCGCACCGGGTATGACAGCTACACGTGTATTTAGCGCATGTCTTTAACGTGTCTCCATAACCATGCAAGGCTATCCATGCAGATATGTTCGCAGGGAGCCAGGTCGCAACGAAATCAGACATGAGTCCTGCCACATTTGTAGGTGGACAAGACCACTCCCGTTCATTTCGGGCCTTCGGGGCAAGCAGGGCTAAGCAGAGGAGCTGGGGGCAAGTAATAAAGACAAGGGGCGTCAGCTTTGTACAGCTGGACAAGGGGTGTCAGCTTTGTACAGCTGGAAAATGGGCTGAGCCCCAATACAGTCACGGGGTGGGTGGCTGCTTCAAAGGAATGAGTTTAAGCCCCATGCCGACGATGCGCAAGCTTGGGTCTCAGGACTCGGCCAGCACAAGGCACGCATGCGTGAATCCCACACGCCAACCACACGGTTACGGTTACAGCCGAGAGGAAAGCAACGTCATGACGTCTAAGTGGAGAAAAGCTAAGACCATGTTCGACAAGGCATTGACGGACCCCATGGTTGCACTGCAAACGCGTTTCTTCTCGAGAGCAGCTGTAGTGGGAAGGCCCACGCTCAGGCTACTTTACGCCGAGTTCGCAGCCCACCCGATGCAAGCGCACTGGGCGCGGATGATCTTGGGGTTTTGGAACCGCATTATTAAGCAAGAGAAGTCCCTGGCACACACCTTCTTAGCAGACGCTGTAGCGGTTGCTGCCGCTGTCGGCTTTGAAGGAATGTGCTGGGTCAGCAAGGTCTATCGCATTTGCAAGGTGCTAGGGTATGATTGGTGTGTGGAGGGGCCTCAGGGCACGGACGCACTGTGTGATTGGCTGATGCGCACAGATTTGCCGGTTGGATCGCTGATAGCGAACTTCACCGACAAACTATTGCACGAATGGAAGGCAGGATGCATAACCACCGATCCCCGTGACTTCCCGGAGTCAGGGGGGAGGCAAGCCAACCACGGCGCACCGGGTGTCAAGATGTGCCGCTACGTGCAATGGATGGGGCTGCCACAGATGGACCCTATGATTGAAGAAGGCAGGCTTGCCCATATGAGCGATTACGTTACGTACAAGCACCTGATAGCGTTGGTTCGTTTCAGGCTTGGCTGCTGGAATCTAGAGGCGAACCGCCCCATAGCGGGGAACAGCTACCGCCCGCGCACGCAACGAGTGTGTCGGTTATGCGGCTGTGGGGTTGAAGATGAGAAGCATGTGCTGCTAGAATGCACCAGTTATGCAAGGCTTAGACTAGCTGTGGGTATTACAGGCGGTGATATGAAGCAGGCTATGCTGAGAACGCCAGTTCAGAAGCTAGCGGCGTACTTACACGCAGTCACGGTGCTTAGGTCGCGCGCACTGAACACAGCGACTTGAGGCTATACCTCACTGTTCTGCCTTTTTCGCGCCCCCGGACTCAAAGGAGTTAGTGGGGCCTGCATGGACCTCAAGCCATGTAAATGCTCATGCTCACGCCAACCACGCGAGTCGACGGTCCCCTTGCCACCAAGTCCAAGCATTTAGTAGCCCTCTACCGCACTGCAGACGTTCCCGATGCCCGACACTCCTCGGGCTAGGCGCGGGGTGGGAGCGACCTCGGGGCTCCTCGGCATTTCAGGAGGGGCGACAGACATGGCTCCGCAAGTTGCCACAAACTGGCGCTTTAGTTCCCCGAGTTGCTTGTCGCCAACACAGATTACTTTATAGACCCTATAAACGTGGGCGTAGGTGACTATCCTCGCGACCTCGCGAAAGTCAATTGTCCATGGACGCGCAAAGGCACTTCTCGTTCCGCTCGAATTTTCCCTGCCGCCTATTTACATGGAATAGAAAATAAAAAATACTAATACATGGCAGTCGTGGTTTGTGCCAGTATGATATTTTTGCCGACGCAGCCAGCCAGCCACGAACGAACGCACGCACGCACGCACGCACGGACAGGGGTGTTTCGGGGGGGCTTCGCCCCCCCCTGGAACGCTTCGCTGGGCTGAGCCCCAATATATTCACAGGGTGGGTGGCTACTTCACGCGAATGAACTTTAGACCCGTGCCAACGATGATCCAGCTCAGGGCTTAAGACTCGGTCAGCACAAGGCACGCGCGTGTGAACCCCACATGCCCGCATCCACGCGAGTCAAGGGCCCCCCTTGCTACCAATCCCAAACACTTGTAGCCCTCTACCGCGCTCCAGACCTCCCCGATGCCCGACACTCCTCAGGCTAGGCGCGGGGTGGGAGCAACCTCGGGGCTACTCGGCATTTACAGGGGCAACAGACATGGCTCCACAATTTACCATAAAGTCGCGCATAATTTCCACGCACTGCATGCCGTCAACATAGTTTGCTTCATATTCCCTATGAATGCGGGCGTATGTGACTACCCTCGCGACCTCGAGAAAGGCAATGGTCCATGGACGCGTGAAGGCACTTCTAATTCCGAATTTTGTCATGTAATAGGCAACAATAACTACTAATACGAGCGAGCGCACGATCCGGGGTGTTTCGGGACCCTTTGCTGGGGGAGCTCAGCCCAAAAAGGATGGCCACATATGGTTGGAAGATGTGGACTGGCACGCTCCGCCATGAAGAAACTGAGTGTGGCAATGTGCAGTCATGCTTTTTGGGCTGAGCCTCCCCAAGCGAAGCGTTCCAGGGTGGGCGATGCCCCCCCGAATCACCCGTGCGTTCGTTCGTGCGAGCGTTCGTGCGTGCGTCGGCAAAAAGTATCATACTGGCACAAACCGCGACTGCCACGTATTGGTATTTGCTATTATCTATTGCTGCGCTGCCCCCCGCACGGCCAGCCACCACACGGCCAGCAGCCGCAGCACGCCGCGCTGCAGCGCCGCAACGCCGCTGTCGACCAGGGCGGGCAGGTGGCCCAGCAGCATGGTGCCCAGGCCGGCCAGCTCCAGGCGGTGGGCGCACAGCCGCTCCCAGGACCTCGCCACGGCTGCGGCCTCCTCCTCCGCCTCCGGGTCATCATCAAAACCATCAGGGGCAGTACGGGCCTTGGCGGCCTGCTGCCCGCCGCCGCCGGCAGTAGCCTCCAGGTGGCGCCGCTGCTGCAGCTGCTGCTGCTGCTGCTGCTGTTGCACGCGTAGCTTGGCTGCCAGCGCCTGCCGCCGCCGCCGACGACGACGACGACGGCAGCACGGGGCCGCAGGGGGGCGCAGGGGGGTGCAGGGCGCGCAGAGGCCAAGGCTTTAGGTCAGCTTTGGTCACACCGTATGTGCGGTGCGCGCTGTGCATGTGTGCCTCCCTCCTGAACATCGCCAGGACACATCCCAGCACACCCACACCTACCCAACTCACCCCGCACACCACCCGGCTCACCTGCACCAGCACGCGTGTCACGGTGGCCATGAGCATGCACAGCACAGCGCGGGGTACCGGCGGCAGCGCCCCGGCTGCCTCGGCTGCCCCGGCCCCGGTCCCGCGGCCATCCCCACCAGCGGAGCCGGCGCCGACGATGCCGACGGCGGTGTCAATCACGTGCGGCACCCACTGCTGCACCGCCAGACTGCCCAGCACCCGCCGCCCGACGCCGCCAGCCAGGCCAGACTCCCCTCACGCGCCACCTGCCACTCCATCTCGTCCCACTCCTGCCACGCGCCGCCGCCACCGCCCGCCCGTACCGCCCATTGTGCGGCATGGGGTCTGGAGGTTTTGTTTCTACCCCCCCCCCTGCCCGTGCCTGTCCTTCTTCCTCCCCGCTGACGGGGAACCCACACACCTCATTGCCTCTGCCGCTACTGCTGCCAATATCCATGCCTGCCGCCAGCTGCCACAGCAGGTCCACCATGAACCCGCTGACGCCGGCCGCCGTGTCTGCTGGCGTCATCCGTGCACCCCCACGGTGCACCCCCCGCTGCCGCCTGAGCCCCTGCGCCACCGCCGCCATTCCCACCACCACTGCAGCCGCCGCCGCCGCCTCCTGCACCTTCCACACCCACTGCCACAACGGCGCCACCAGCTGCTGGCGCTGGCGCCGGCGCCGGCGCCGGCGCCGCACGCAGCGCCGCACACACGCTCCCGGGGGTCGCGATCAGGCCCACACACTGCGGCAGCGGGCCGTGCGCCAGCGCCGCCGGCCCCACGCGGCTCAGCAGCTTGCCGACCAGGGTCAGCGGCAGCGCTGCGTAGGGTGCGGAGCCGTGCGAGGAGCCCAGCTGCAGCAGCGCCGCCGGCTGCCGCAGCGCCCGCTCCAGGCCGCCAAGCAGCCCCGCGTCCAGCGCACAGCGCAGGCTGTAGCAGGCCCTGCTGGCGGCCAAGGGAGGCTGTAGCGGCTTCTGCTTCTCCCAGTGCCCGTATCTTGTAGATGCCCCTGGGCCCCCGGTGTCTACTACCGTGTAGATGCCCCCTTCTAATTTATCTACCTGAACAAATTTTCTTGGGGGGCAAGCCCCCCAAACCCCCCAAAATTTCTACCCTCCCCCCTCTTTTCCGCACCAAAACGTGCCAAAACGTCTACCTCCCGTAGACGTGCGCCCCACCAACCCCTGAAAGCTTCTACGTTTTCGGCCGAAAAGGGGCAAATTTCTACCGGTAGAAGGAAGATACTGGCACTGGCTTCTCCTTCTTGTTTTGCTGCTGCTGGGGCCCGTTGCTTGGGGGCTCCAGCTGCAGCCGCAGCAGCAGCCTTGCGGTGCTTGCCGTCTGAAGCACTTGACCGCCCCTTGGCCCAGCTGCGGCAGGAGCGATACCAGCACCGCCCACAGCCCCGGCAGCCGCGCCGCAGCCGCCCGCGGCGGAAGCTGCAGCAGTAGGTTTGACAACAGAGCGGCGGCGTCGGCACGGCGGCTGTGATCAGCCGGCATCGGCCCTGCGTCGGTCGCTCGCCTAACGTTTACGGGGGCCTAACGTTTACGGGGGGTGGGTGGGGTGTATTAAGCACCACCGACTCATACGGACGCAGCCTTTCCCTCCCTCGATTCAACCTTCCCGTATGTGACTTTTGGTCACCTGTTTATGCACACATCTCAACTTGCCCTGTAGCCTCTTCATTCGCCCCCGCCGGAAGCGCAGGTTGGGCCTTGGGTTGGGCGGGTTGGGGGCCTGGCGGCCTGGTTGGGGACAGCTCGGATCCAGCACAATTACTTATGCACCGCATCTCCTGCTACAAACTCATTAAGGTTTTTGCTATATTGTCTCGCTCGCTTTAGTTCGTGACGGATGCCGCAGCTGCAAAGGCTGACGCGGCGACTCCGGCAGGGCCCCTGGGCGCTGCCGGCCGCTTTACAACTTCAAACGCTTAGTAACCTAGAAAGTACAAGCCATGTCGGTGCGAATAATAACGTCGAGCGCGCGCTCGCCACGAAGGCGACCGCAACATCTTCCTCGCGCGAGTCGTGGTCGGTCCCGGCCTCTGTTATAGCAGCTGGCGCCGCATTACTGGGATCGGCGCTGCTCGTGCCTGGCCATGCCGCGGCTAAGAAGGAGCTCGCCATCCTGCCTGGCAGCAAGGCCGCATCATCGCCTGCTGCTGGTGCTGCGTCTGCGAAGCCCACGGGCGCCAGCGCGGCTGCGGAGCCGGCGGCAGCCAAGGGGCAGGCCAAGGATGACAAGGGTCGGCCCATCTACACGCGCGAGGAGGTGGCGAAGCACAAGACGCCCAAGGACCGGGTGTGGGTCACCTACAAGGAGGGCGTCTACGATATCACGGAGGTGTGGCAGGGCCGGCCCTGTGCCGCATGGCTGCAAACGTTTCAGTTAACACGGCGGCATTGGGCTTATAGAGGCAACATCGGGAGGAGTGGGGGAGGGCTTGCGGTGCACAGGCGGGGGGGGGGGGCGCCTGCCCACTACGGCACACACGGACCCGCACATAAGTGAGGCTGTGAGGGTGATTGGCTCTCCTTCGTCGTCTGATTCTCTACACATGTGCTTCGCTCCGTCTCATGATGTGTGTACCTGTGCGTTGCAGTTCATCGAGATGCACCCGGGAGGTGAGCTTTCGCCCGTCGCTGGGCGTCGAAGCTTGGGGGAGGACGCGAGAGGGCGAGGCGCGCCTTCAGCCAGCCAGCAGCTGCCGGCGCCGTGTGTATGGCGCAGCGGAGTGCAGGGCCGGGGCCTCCCACGGCACACAGCCAACCACCGACCGGCCGCAGAACCCGACGCAGCGTCCGCCCGGTCTTCCCAACTCCTTTCTAACCGTCACACAACCAACCTAACTAACTACCGGTAACTAACTGACAGGCGCCGCCAAGATCATGCTGGCGGCGGGCGGCAGCGTGGAGCCGTTTTGGGGGCTGTACCAGCAGCACAAGAAGGTGTGAGCGTGTGGGGGCGGGGGGGGGGGGGAGGGGGGCGGAGTGGCTGGCTAGGTGGGCGGGGAAAGTGAGGGGGGCGGGCGGGCGTGCATGTGTGTGCATGGGTTTGCATGCGCGCATGGAGCACTGTGCCGCCGCTGCTTGAGTCAGCATCCGGGAGTCGGCGCCGGCGGGCGCGCGGGGGGAGGGAGGGTTGTTGCCACCAGCCCAAACCCAAGGCAAAAGAGCGAGTAGGAGGGAGGAGGTGAGCGTGGCCTAAGCTGGGACGACGGCGAGACACTCGAGGGGGGGGGGGCGCGGCGTGGGTGTTGTGTTTACAGGCACGTGGCGCAGGGCATGTGAGATGCTGCAACCTATGAGGCGCATAGAGCGGGTGTGGCGGCACTCCCTGTGCTCGCCAGCCCCTCGCATGGGCAAGGGGGGGGGGGGGAGCGAGGGGGTGGGGCGCCGCACCGGGCGGGGGCGGGGGCGCAGAGCGAGTTTGGGTTGCCGGCACGTGTCTGTGGGGCCCTGGCGCGCCTTTTGCATCGGGGAGAGAGACGCGAGTACGAACCTGGCAGCTTGCAGTATGACAGACTGGCCGCACCCACCCGCCTGCCCGCCCTGGCCTCACGGCCCAGCCTCACACTAGCACCCCGCCCCTTGACCCCACATCCCCCACAGGCCGAGGTGTTTGCAATTCTGGAGCCCTACCGCATCGGCACGCTGGAGGGTGAGGCGGCGGCGGTGGGGGAGGGGGAGGGCGGCGGCGGTGGGGGAGGCCGGCGGCGGTGATGATGTTGATGATGATGGCGAGGGTGTGTAGCTGAGGGTGTGTAGCTGAGGGTATGTAGCTCATTGCAGACGCCAGATCGACCATTGCAACCCCGAACTCTGGGACTGAGGGATGGGACAGGCACTGCGTTCCAGACTTCCTCCGGCGGAGGAGGAGGTGGGGGGAGGACCGGGGGAGCGGGGGAAACTGGCGCATGGCAGCTAGCACTAACAGTTGCTTCCCACATCATGACAGCCCCGCCACATCACCCTCCTTTCGCTGTCGAAACCCCGCCCACCCGCCCCGCTGTTTTAAGAAACGCCCCCCCAAGATTACTGAACCTAACAACCCCCCCCACCCCACTGTGAGGTGCATTGAGCGTATGAGTGCTGGTCGCATCGCCAACACCCGCATTGCGCACGACCTGGGGTGTCCTGTCCATCGTGTGGTGTGGTGTGGTGTGGCGGTGGGTGCAGGCGGTGCCGCGGCCGCCGCCGCCGCCTCGGCCGCGCTGAAGGACCCCTACGCCGGCGACCCTCCGCGCCACCCGGTGCTCATCCCGCGCACCCAGAAGCCCTTCAACGGTGAGGCGCCCCCCCCCCCCAGCCGGCTGGCCCCCCATTAATAAAACATGCATGGCAACCCCCCACCACCACCACCGTCGTGGGGTCCTTGGGTGGGCGGGGGACGGGTTCGGGGGACCGAAGGCGGGTAGGTTTATTGCACAATCCGAAGCATAAGGGGCGGGAGGGTGGGGTTGCCGTTGGAGTGAGTCGGCACCGGGGCACGCATTGCTGTTTGGGTCCCTCAACGTACTCATCCTACTCTACTCACCCACCCACTCACGTTTCCTCACACACTCCCTCACACTCCCCCACACTCTTTCTCACACAGGCGAGACGCCCGGCTCGCTGCTGGCGGCCTCGCCGCTCACGCCCACGGACGTGTTCTTCGTGCGCAACCACCTGCCCGTGCCGCACGTGGACGCCGAGGCGTACCGCCTGCAGGTGCGGTACGGTACGGTTTGTGTCTTTGTGTGTGGGGGGGGGGGGGCAGAGGATTGCATGGACGGGGGCGCCGGTTAGGGGGTTGCTTTCAACTGCCAAGGTGCCAAAGCAACCGACCGACCGAATGCACCAAACAATTAGCCAGGTGGGTGTGAAGGGTGAGGTCGTGCATTGTCGAGGCACCTGGAAGCACCTGGGGTGCAGGGGGCGTGTGGCCGAGCCCAAGCTCAGCCGGACCCAACGCAAAAGAGCTAGGGCACTTACTAGACTTTCGCAGCGCATGTGTGAACCAGTGGGGGGCGGGCGTGTGAGGTCGGGAGCGGCTTGCGAGGTTAAGCCCAATGCATATGGTTGTTGCCGGCGCGGCCTCTCACGCCTCTTGCTCCGCATGCGGCCTGGGGCTTGGCGCAGTGGTGCGCGGGAGGCGGAGCAGGCCGCGTTGCAGCGTGCGCGTGGGTGTGTCCGTGTGGGGCTTTGGTGGTGGGCGGCGATGGTAGTTCATTTCAGATTCCAAAGCAGATCAACCGGGGTTGGGGGTTTGGCTCGCCGTAAGCACTGGAACCGTACCAAGTACTGGCCAATCGAACATCATAACGCACCCATTTTAGCACGCCCATGGCATCCGCCGCATTGCACTGCTGCTTGCCGACGTCTCTCCTTTCCGTTCTGTCTTGTCTGGCGCCTGATGCCTTATGTCGTGTGCCTGCCTGTGCGCCTGCCTGTGCGCCTACCTGTGCGCCTGCCTGTGCGCCTGCCTGTGCGCCTGCCTGGGGCTGCCTGGGCCTGCCTGTGCGCCTGCCTGCGCCTGTGCGCCTGTGCCTGGGGCTGCAGGTGACTGGCGAGGGCGCCCGCTCGCTGGAGTTGTCGCTGGCCGACCTGCAGTCGCGCTTCCGCAAGCACCACGTCACCGCCACCATCCAGTGCTCGGGTGCGAGGTGGTGCGGGGGGGGGGGGCTTGGGTGGGCGTGTGTGCAAGCGTGTGCGGGCGTGGTGCGGGCTGGGCAGGTGTGGGGGCTGGGCGGGTATGGGGGCTGGGCGGGTGTGGGGGCTGGGCAGGTGTGGGGGCTGGGCGGGTGTGGGGGCTGGGTGGGTGTGGGGGCTGGGCAGGTGCGGGCGTGGGCGTCAGCGTGCCGGTACGGGGGGAAGGAGACATGGCATGAGAGGCAGGCAGGTGGCGAGGTGGCCCTGCAAAGGCATCCTGAACGCAGGGGCCAAGGCAGCCTGCCCGCTCATCCACCGTGCATCAACCCGCCATGGCTCGCTGCACATGAGTGGATGTGTGTGTTAGAAAACACGAGGACAAATATAACGCAGAGCGTGTAAGCAAATGCTTGAGCGGCCGCGCGCGCGAGGGTTACCTGGTATTACTTACCCGGTACCTGCCGAGCCGAACTCCACATACTTACCCGCAGCCGCGTAACCTGGAACCACTAAATTCCCTCTACCTAACCTCGGGTGGGCACGCGGCCGCACGCCCCGAGGATGTAAGCCTATGCTTCTGCCGACGTGCGCTGCACTCTTGTGTTGGTAAACGGAAACGGAGAGAAATTCCCGCAATCGCTCGCAGTTACTGCACTCTTGTGTGTGTGTGTGTGTGTGTGTGTGTGTGTGTGTGTGTGTGTGTGATTGTTGCTGCACCTGTACGATGCCATGCGGCCCCGCACACTCCGCACGCCACACGCCACACGTCACACGCACGCACCCGGCAACAGGCAACCGGCGCAACGAGATGTCGCGGGTGAAGCCGGTGAAGGGGCTGGAGTGGGACCAGGGCGCCATCGGTGAGTGGGTGGGTGGGCCGGGTGTGTGTGTGCGTGGAGGTTGGCGCACTATGTATAAGTTAAGAAAGCAGGGGGAAGGGGTGGTGGTTACCAGCCCAGTACACCATGCCGGGTGCAAAAGAAGAGGGGGGATGGTGAGGAGAAAGTGCGGTGTGGCCAAGGGAAAGGGCACGTGCCAGACGGGAGGGAGGGAGGGGGCGGAGGAGAGGAATAGGGGAGGTGGGCAGTTTGGTGGAGGCAGTGGGCAGTGGGCAGTGTGGGGATCATGTAGATGCCGGGAGCCGCTAGGGCCTGGGGAGCGGGCGGTGGGGAGTGGGAGGGGGCGGGCTGGCGAGGTTGCATTCGAGCCAGGGCTCCCTGCTGCTGCTTGGGCCTGTCTCCTGTCAACAGCCTTTTGCCCCAAGTCCATGCAACCATGCTTTCCACCGCGCAGGCACGGCGGTGTGGGGCGGTGTGCGGCTACGTGACGTCCTGAAGGTGAGGGCGGGCGGGGCTTGATGGCGGGTTGCAGGGATGCCACCTCCTCCTATAGACTACCGTTCCCTGTTTGTAACGCCGTACGCCATTGCTCATCAAGTCTTTGAAGTACAACACAACCGTCCCTCGCATCTATCAAATCCCGCCCCCCACCCCACCCCACCCCACCTCCGCGCTCTGGGTTGGGCCGGTTGGTTTGGGTTCTCTTGGTCGTTTCGCTTTTGGTTTCTGGAATGAACTACCCACCCCACCCCACCCCAACCGCTGGTCGTTTCGCTTTTGGTTTCTGGAATGAACTACCCACCCCACCCCAACCGCCCGCCCCCCTCCCTTCCCAAGGCGGCGGGCCTGTCCGAGGACGACCCCTCGGTGGCCCACATCCACTTTGAGGGGCTGGACAAGGACCCCGCCACCGGCGACGTGAGTACGGCAGTGGGTCGGGCAGCGCCTTGAGGCCCCCTTGAGGGGAGGGGGGAGGGGACATCCATGGGATTGGATGGGTCAAATTGAAGCATATGACTTGGATTGCCGACGACCAGAGGTGCAGCTGAAACATTACCGTTGGGGGTAAGGGTGGTGTGGTGATGCACTCGAAGTGGGTTGGTGGCGGCGGTGGTGGTCTTGCTTTAGGTGCGGTGCAATGGTCCGCACCGTGACTGCGTCCATCTCGACCCCGCGGGCCCAGCAGCAACCCCTCGCCCCCCTTCCAATGGCAGCACGCGCCGCGCCACACTCTCACACCACGTACAGCAACGCCCCCCCCGTCTACCTCGTCATCAACTTAAATGCATGGAACCCCCCGCCCCCGGCGCCGACATAAATTAAAACATGCATGGCACCCCCCCCCCCCGGCGACCCCAGCCTTGCCCAGCCCCTCACCCCCTCAACCCCTCACCCCTGCACACCCCTACCCACACCTATCCATACCTACCCACACCTATCCACACTTCTACCCCTCCCAAAAACAAACACAACAAAAACTGTAAACCCCGTACGACAGGTGTATGGCGCCTCCATCCCGCTGTCCCGCGCGCTGTCGGCCGAGTACGACGTACTGCTGGCGTACGAGATGAACGGGCAGCCGCTCAACGCCGACCACGGCGCGCCGCTGCGGGTGGTGGTGCCGGGCGTCACGGGCGCGCGCAGCGTCAAATGGCTGGGTGAGTGAGTGAGCAGTGGGGGTGGTGGTTGAGGGGGAGGGGCTGCTGGCCAGGGGGGGAGGCTCCTCTTCTTAATTTCTTCTGATAATGCGTGTAACCCCCTGTGCTTCCCTCACTCGACCCCGCCGCCCACTCCTCCACTGGTAATAGGCCGCATCGTGGCCTCGCCCTCCGAGAGCGCCAGCCACTGGCAGCAGAAGGACTACAAGGCCTTCTGCCCCTCCGTGGACTGGGACACCGTGGACTGGGGAAGCGCGCCCGCCATCCAGGTGCGCACGAGCCTGAGGGCAGGCGGGAGATTATGGAGGAGAGGGGAGAGGGGAAACATGGCGTGGCGTGTGTGTTTGGGCGCCGGGCGTGCGGACACTGGCACGATGGTCCGGCGCCCGCAGCCCAGGGGTGATTGCGCAGGCCAGCCCAATGTAAGGCACACCAATCAACACCTGCGAGGCGCAGGCTAAGGCAATATCAAACAGGCTGTGGCCGCCGTGGGATGGGGTATGAATGGTGGGCCGCGTCCCCACACCACCGCCACCTCGTCGTATGCGCACCCCCCTCCGCGCTCTGGGTTGGGCTGGCTGGTTCGGGTTCTCTTGGTGGTTTCGCTTTTGGTTTCTGGAATGAACTACCCCCCTCCCTCACCTCCGCCACCTCCCCCACCTCTCCCACCTCCCCCATCATTACTTAACATGCATGGAACCCCACCCCACCTCCCCTCAGGAGCCGCCCGTCACCAGCGCCATCTGCGAGCCCGCGCCCGGCACCGTGCTCAGCGCCGCAGATGGCGAGGTAAGGGAGTTCAAGAGGGGTTGGGGACCAGGGGCCCAGGGGGCCGGGGCGTGGGGCCGAGGGGACGCTGGAGCATTGGTAGAACATCATGGAGTAGGGGCAGTGACCGCGGGGCCCGCCTGAAGCCTCCTAGCCTAAATGCATGAAACCCCACCACCACCACCACCACCACCACCACCACCACCACCACCACCACCACCACCACCACCACAAAAACGCACGCAGGTGACGCTGCGCGGCTACGCCTGGAGCGGCGGCGGCCGCGGCATCGTGCGCGTGGACGTGTCGGCGGACGGCGGCAAGACCTGGGCGCCTGCGCGCCTGCTGCCGCCGCCACCCGGCGCGCCGGCGCAGGGCTCCTACACCGGCGCCTGGGCGTGGAGCCTGTGGGAGGTGGGCGAGCGGGTTTGTGGGGGGAGTGGGTTTGGCCAGGGAGCTGCAGTGCACAGACGAAGGCGGGCATGAGGTGGTTGTGCCTGGGATTGGTGGTTAAGGTGTGCTGGAGTGTGCGGCTGCGGGTGCGGGTGCCGTTGGGCTGGGGGTGGCGGGGGCTGCCAGGGGTTATGCAGCTGGGTGCCGGTTGCCGCCGGGAGGCGTGTGGACTGGTGACGGCGATGACGTGTGCACCGTCCGCACGCGACCCCATGATCCCATAACCGCGCTGCTAACCGGGCCGAACACGAGCGACGCGCGGCATGCATGCATGGGTGCGCTCGGGCTCTGGCACGTGCTCACGTGTCGGCTCGTGTGGGCTCCAACCCGGATCCGGGCCGGCCGCGGGTCGCCAAATGGGTTTTGCGGCCCCGCTGATTTGCGAGCTGACCCGCCTGCCTGCACGCTTGCATACCCACGTCCTTCCTCCCCACCCAACCCCCGTTCCCCGGCGCTACTGCGGCCACAGGCCACGCTGCCGCTGCCCGCCGCCGGCTCGGGGGCCACGTCGGTTGAGCTGGTGGTTAAGGCGGTTGACGCGTCGTACAACAACCAGCCCGACAGCGTGGCAGGGATTTGGAACCTGCGCGGGGTGGTCAACAACGCCTGGCACCGCGTGACGCTGCCGCTGGAGCCTTGAAGTCATTGAGCCGCATGATGTGCGATGTGCGAGGCGTGAGATGCGCGATGAGTAGTTGTCGAGACGTGAGCTGTGAAGCAGCCGTGCGCGTGGGAGATGCCCTGAAGGAAAGGTGTTGGTGTTGGCGCGGGTGGCGGTCACGGTCTGGGGGGTCATCGTTGTCTGGTTGGGACACGGATGGCTATACGGACAGGGCAGGCAAGGAGCACGCTGCATAGGTCGCTTGACACCGTCACGGCAGGCAGCCAGGGGGCTGCCAAACACGTTGAGACTCGGACGCATCGCACAGATTGAAATTCTTGGTCAGGCATCCAGGACGGAGCAGGCTGTGGCTTCACTAGTTCACCAGTGCATCAATGGCAACACGCTAGGTAGTTCTGGGCTGATGTGGGTGGAAACGTGGACGGTTTTGGGGAGGGCGAGAGGGGCTGGGATCAACGCGGGTCAGAAGCTGGCGGAAGAGGGGCGGGGGACATAGGCGTGGTGTGCGGAAGGGCGCGACAGCGCGTGCGTTGCGGGACCTCGCGCCGGAGCGTAGACCGTATCTCATGGCTGTTAAGAAAGAAAGCAGGCGCTCATTCACGTTACTGTTTGAAATATAAGTACGATGAGGCGAACGGAGGGCGCGTGAGGCAGATAACAGACTCGAAGCAAACGCAATTGAGCTCTTAAAAGCGGTCACAGGCCTGCCGGCAAGGTGCAGTCTGCCGTAGCTCACGCTTGATACATTTACCGAATTATGGTGCTATAATTCAGGTGCTCAAGCCCGAAACACGCTCCCGGCCTCTTCTTGCCGCGTTGGTTGGCGCGCATGGCTGGGCCGGTCGCGCCATCCTCGCCAAGGCAGCGGATCTGGATAGCTGCCGGAGCTCACGTGCAAGGAAGCTGGCCACATGTGCTCTGGCGCGAGCAGTCGGGGCCCGGGCGCGGGTGTGGAGTCTGCAGGGCTGCTGCTGCGGCTGCAGCGGGGGGGCCCCACGCGGCGCATCCGTGCAGCCACAGCCACAGCTACAGTCACAACTGCTACAGCCGCAGGTGCAGCAGGGGCCCTGATACAGCCTGTGCTTCGCGCTGGACGCGGGGCTGCTTGGCGGCCTGGAGCGGGTGCTGCGGCAGCTTGGGCCGCACGGTGGTGGCCTACCTCGTGCTGCCCGACTGCTAGTGTCATTGCGGCAGCTGCTGAGCTGCTCGGGCATGTGGCCGGCGGCGCTGGCACACGGGCCGCTTCCGCAGGCGGTGGGCTTGATCGCTTCGCTGGTGCGCGTTGGACAGTGGCAGTACCTCCTCCACAGCAGTGCAGAAGAAGGAGAGGTTGGAGGTGGCGCGAAGGCGCCGGCACAAAACACGCCTGCTACTGGGGTGCCTCCACGGCTTTCCTCCAGGGTATGATACTGCTAGCGCCGCGGCAGACAATATCAGCACCAGCTTGGCCGACCCCTTCGCGTGCATGCTTTCCGGCCTGCTGCACCAGCTCTTTGCCGCCATTGAGGGTGGCATTGGCGGTCCGCCGCCGGGACGTACGGGAGCAGGCGAGGAAGCAGGAGCAGGCGCAGGAGCAGGCGCAGGAGCAGGGGCGGGAGCCGCTCGCGTGGGAGGACGCGGGGGGTCTGGTCTGGCTGGCGGCGTCGGGCGGCGCGCCGGCTGCCGGCTCGCCGACGGCGGCGGCGGCGCGCCAGCGGCTGCTGGGCAGTCTGGCGGTGCAGCAGTGGTGCCTGATGCCTGTCAAGGCAGCGGCATCGTTGCTCAATGTCAGAGACGGAGGTTTATCGCTGCGCTCGTGCACGTTCCTGCGGTCGCTGTTGCCGCTGGTGAGTGGTGACGCGCGTGCTGGTGCAGGTGAGGGGAGAGGGTCAGATGCTGCTGGGGATGCAGGAGGGGGACAAGCAAGCAGCGATCCCGGCGCTTCAAACGGGATCCGCCATCGGATCCAGATCCCCACACGTACGTGCCGCGCGTGGCTTGGCTGCATGCAATGGAGTCGCGCCGCCTGGCGGATGCGGCCGCCAAGGGCGCCGCGCAAGCATCGTCGGTCACAGCCGTTGCGGCTGCCAGTGACAGGGCCACGGCCGCGGAAGCCGCAGCCAAGTCCTGGGATGAATTCGGGGATGGCCTCGGTATGGAGCTTGTTGGGGTCGTTATACTTAGCAGGGCGCGCTTGGTTGCGAGCAGCGGCGATGGGGTGTTGCAGCTGGCGCTTCTGCGGCTGCTAGGCGCGTGGTGGGGTATCCGGCCCGTCCAAGCAATGTCGATGTTTGTGTGGGCGGCGCGCAATAGCAATGATCCGGACGTGGCGGGGGCGGCAGCAGCGGCAGCAGCGGCGGCGCCGGCCGAGCCGTTGGCGGCGCCAGCGGGGCCGTCAGGCGGGCGCGGGTTCGGGCAGGGCGGCGCCCGGTGGACTCCATTACACCCGACCTGGTGGCCCTGGCGCGAGACCACGGCTGGCCGGAGCTTGCGGGATTCATGTTCTACGGTCCGGGTGTTGCACGGCGCTTGCTGGGGGACGCGGTGCTGCAGCCGGAGGTGGAGCCAGGGGCCTTGGATGCAGCGCTGCGGAAACATAACAGCGAGTGGCTTGCCGAAATGCAATCGGCAACGCAGCAGCTAAGGCAGTCGCTGACTGGGGCTAGCTGGTTTACAGAGCTTGTGGCGCGTCAGGCCTGGATGCTGTCACCTGTGGAGGTGGAGCAGGCGCTGCTGCGTGGCGGCACGCGGGCTGCTGGCGCCACAGCGAGCGGCAGTGCCGTAGGTGCTGGCGGCGGCGGCGGCGGCGGTGCAAGTGCCAGTGGCGGCGGGGGCAGGGGCGTTCGGCTGTGCGCTGCGCGGAGCTGCGTTCAGCTTGATGGCCCCACTGCGGTGATGGCGCCTGGCACCGGCAAGACGTACTCGCGCTGCCGGGCTGTCATGTACTGCTGCGGCGAATGCCAGCTGGGGGACTGGAGGGAGGGCGGTCACAAAGAGAGGTGCGCGCAGCTGGCGGCGGCGGCCGCGGCGAAGGCCGCTGGCAACAGTTGACAGAGTGGCGACAGGCCGGTAGCCCTTGTTGGATGCAACTGCAAACGTGGGTGTGGCTGTGCGCGGGTGCAGGTTTGCGGCAGCTAGGCAGGTCTTGGGAGAAGGGCAGACGGCCAAGGGGCTAGGGAGGAAGAAATGCACGAAATACGTACGAATGTCGTGTTTATATGGGCTGCAATCATTACTGGCTTTGGCAGCTGGTCTGCGTTCAGGTGCCAGCTACGGTTCTGCTGCGGTTCTGCTGCAATACTGGTATGCCAATTGTGTTAGTTTATTCGTGTGGTTGCATTGGCGGCAGGGTTTAAGGACACATGTTGAGCACTCTGGGGCACACAGCTGTGGCATCGGCACGCCGCGGAACGGAGGGGAGTGAGATGTGATGCCGGTTTCGCCACCTTAAGGTATAGATAATAAAAATGTCTAAGTGCATATTATATCTGTAGTCCAACAGATAAGGCCGATCAGTATTAGCTGAGCTTTACAAACTTACTACAAAGCTCCTCGTGGGCCTGCACAGTTACACAAGTGAAATGCGTTTAAGATTGCAGAATACATCTAATGAATACCGGCAATGAGAGCAGGGGCTCTGCAGCGACTCGTTTTTGCAAGATGTTGCTTTGTGCTCGGACTGGGACTGGGGCTGGCGCTGCCCCAAGCCAACGTCACCGCCAGCGATGGGCCCTGGAATGATGCATTCGTGTACTGCATGCGGAGAGCAGTCGCGAGCATACGGGGCCCCGATGCCGCGCCGGGAGTTGCTGCTTCTCCGACATCAGCTTCCACGTAAGGCGCCTGACATTGTTACCTTGTAAGTATCACTGAAAGCATTGTCAAGCAGGTCCTGCCTTTGGTCTGACATCTCGAGCGCGGCCACGAAGTGCAGCCTCCAAGCAAATGCATCTGCGGCGCAGACACCTGCAGAATTGCTTGCGTACCAGGTGGGCATCGGGGTTGGCTCGACAACGCGCCCAGACCTGCCCGGTCGTGCCGTTCCCGAAACCATCCGACATATTTCCGGCTGCGCACGCAGACGTTGAATATGACCGGGCTGCGCGTAAGCGGCGTGGCAGAGTTTGCTTCTTCACTAGTGGGCGTCACGACAGGTGCGCAAATGCAGCGTGTGGGGTTGCTCCTCAGGTGGGAGTGGCAGCGGCAGTAGAGGCAGCGGCAGTGGCCAGTCTCTGGAACGCCCCCTGCTGCGCAGCTCCGACCAACATAATGCGGGCCCCACAGCTCACGTTCTCCTGGCTTTGCCCTGATATACGAATTGTGGGCCTACATGCAGATGCGAAGCTGCCGCCTACGAACTGGACGCTGGTGGACCAGCTGGCCGCGGAGCCGTTCTACGCCGCAGACATGCGGGGGGCGCGGCGGTGGCACACCTACGTGCTGCCCTCCCAGAGCCTGGGTGACTACGTGGCGTTTGGGCTGCCGCAGGTGGGGGGTGGCGGGGAGGGTGCGTGCTCCTCGAGTGGAGGCAGGTCGCGGGCAGGAGCTCCGCGGGCAAGCACAGGGACTCCCTGCTGCCCCCCTCAAAGGGCGCGTGTGTGCGGACTGCTGAAGGAAGGGTAGTGCAGGGTGGCGTGCGCGGGTCATCAGCGCTGGCTTGGGAACCAGGCGGAGGCGGCCGCAACAGGGCCGGCCGTTATGCCACTGCCCAACCCTGCTGCCACTGGACTTAAGCCTTTACTACCCTCAGTCACCCTGACTGCTCCCTGCGATCACCACGCACCACCGCCTTCATCAACACACACGCGCACGAGCCAACTACACAAACACGCACCTCACCCCCATCCCACCCACGTCATACAGGACCTGTCCCGGCTGGTGCTGTACGACCCGGCGCTGGACTGGCCCTCCTTCCTGCCCTTCTACAGGTGTGGGGGGGGGGAGAGTGAGGGGGTTGGGGGGGGGGGGGGGATGAGCTGGGCGGGAGGGGGGCCACGTGAAACTGCGCTTGACGCGTGTGCTTGACGCGTGTGCTTGACGTGTACTGCTGGGCGCGGGCCCGGCACCGGTGGGGCTGACTGATGAACCAGCAGGCATACACAACTAACTGCCCTGGCAGCCACGTTGCCCACTGTGTGTGTGGCCCTGGGGTGGCGCTGTTGCGCCATGCCCTGCCTGGTCACGCAGCCCTCGCTACGCGCGGCATGACCTGACCATACATCATGCATGCCCTCCAGCATACGGTATATACCATCTTTGCCGACCAATCAACCCCGCTGCAACCGCACGCATGCATGCAGGGAGACGGCGGCGGTGTTTGACGGCCGCATCGTGGCCATCCCGCTGCTGGGCATTGTCGTACACCTGTACTACCGGAAGGACGTGTTCGACGCCGCACGGCTGGCGCCGCCGCGCACGTGGGACGAGGCGCTGGCTGCGGCGGCGCGCTTCAACGGCACGGACCTGGACGGGGACGGCGCCGCCAACGACTACGGCATCTGCATGTGGCAGGTGTGTGTGTGTGGGGGGGGGGGGGGTGCAAGGATATGTAGCGCGGGGGTGGGGGTTGTCGGGGTGTGGTTTTGTATAATGTTGGTGGGGGATGGGCGCGAGGGAGGGCGCGCTCGGCACTGGGCAGCGCTGCTTCTATGTGGAAGGTGTTCGGCTTGTCCATCCTGACTGCGGTAGGCGCTGCACGGATGCAATCAAGGGAAACAGACAATTGGCCGGGGGCTGCGGCATTGTAAGGAATGGGCGGGAGAAGGGGTGGTGTCATCGGGTGGAGGCGAAGGCACGAAATGATGGGCAGGGTCCGAGGGCACGCAATGCATGCCTGTGCGCAACAATACCCCAGCCACCAACCCACACCCATACAACAACACTCTTGCCGCACACAGGCCTCGGATTGCGCGAGCATCGGAATGACCTTCTTTGCTGTGCTGTCCAGGTAAGGCGCACGGGTCGGGGAGTGGTTGTATGAGCACGATGCTGCTGGGAAGAGTAACCAAGGGCCGTTGGCGTTTCCTCACTACTTGGGACCGGCCAAACCTGCAATGGGTGCTGTGCGTGTAATGGTGCCGTACCTACGTACCTACGTACCTGAACCCCCTCCACCCGGCCCATCCTGATGGCCCGTCCGCCGCTTACGTCTCCCGCCTCTTCCCTCGCTACCTACCGGTAGCTCGATTCCGCTTCCGCCACCCCTCAACGCCCCGCACTCACGCCCCGCCGCTCTACACGTATGCCCCGCTCCTGCAACTGCCCGATGTGGTGGTGGTGGTGGTGACATGCGCCCGCCCGCACGCCCGCCCGCACGCAGCCTGGTCCAGGCGGGCGGCCGCAGCAGCGGCCTCTTCTTCCACCCCGAGACCATGACGCCGGTGGTCCACACCGCCGCCTGGGACAAGGCGCTGGAGCTGGCGGCGGCGCTGCACCGCTACGCCATGCCGCCCGCGCCCACCCGCCTGCCGGGCGTGGACTGGTGCGTGCGTGCGTGCGTGCGTGCGTGCGTGCATGCGTGCTGGAGCTTCACTGCGCCGGGGCGCCTCTGCGCTGTTGCTGGGGGGTGTTACCGGGGCGGGGCGGGGCGTGTGCTGTGCGGTTGCGCGTCGCTTGTGTGGCGTGCGCGGTGATGTGAGGGCGGTGCCCCTTACCCACGTGCGCTCATTGAGCCGCCTGCTGCTGGTCGGGCGCCAAGGGAGCAGTGCCCGTGCCAGTGCCAGTGCCAGTGCCAGTGCCTACCCCCAGCTCCACCTGCGTGTCCGCTCCCTGCCACCACTGCCTGCCGCCACTGCCTGCCGCCACTGCCTGCCTGCCTGCCTGCCTGCCTGCCTGCCTGCCTGCCTGCCTGCCTGCCTGCCTGCCTGCCTGCCTGCCTGCCTGCCTGCCTGCCTGCCTGCCTGCCTGCCTGCCTGCCTGCCTGCCTGCCTGCCTGCCTGCCTGCCTGCCTGCCTGCCTGCCTGCTGCCACTGTGCCCTGCCGTGGGCCGCCCCGCCCCCTACCTGCTCCACTTCGCTACATGCATGGAACCCCCCCCCCCCCGCCCCACAGCGTGTACCTGCCGGGCTTTGGCCAGGGCCGCTGCGCCATGGCCATCAGCGGCCCCATCCAGTTCAAGTTCGACAGCCTGCAGGTGGAGTGCGTGGCTGCGTGGCTGCGTGCGTGGGACAGACAGCGACTCGTGTGTTGGCTAGTTAGCATGCAGTTGGTTAGTCCGCGGGGGCAGGCTAGTACCTCGGGCAGCGGGTTGCCCGCTTCCATCGCGTATGCGACATGCGTAAGGTGTCCGCCGACCGCCGGATATCTTTTCTTTTCTTTGAGACTCTAATTAGCGGCCCACGAGCTTCCTGGCTCGTTTGGACCAATCTACGGACCAAGCACGACTTTGTAACACCAACCAATCATCAGGATATGGCCGGTACAGGCGAGGCCGTAACACGACCCCGCCTGCATTTGCATGCCCCTGCCTACCTGCCGCGATTGCAGGCACCCGTGCAGGCCGGCGTGCCGCGCTCGCGCGTGCGCGGCCGCATCGGCGTGACGGACACGCCCGGCAGCACCCTCGTACTGGACTGGGCCAGCAACACCCTGGTCCCCTGCGACCGCGAGCGCTGCCCCTACGGCACCTCCTTCGTCACGGGGGCTGCTGCTGCGGCGGCTGCAGCGCCGGCGCCGGCCCCTGCAGCTGGCGGTGACGGCACCAGTAGCAGCAGCAGCAGTGGCAGTGGGAGTAGTATCAGTGCGAGCGCCAACAGGACTGGCGGCAGCAGCAGCAGCAGCAGCGGCGGCGGCGGCGGCGGAGGAGGCGGAGGCTCGGGCACAGACAGCAACGACGGCCAGCAGGAGGTGGAGGTGGAGGTGTGGGCCAACCAGGCGCCCTTCACCTCCATCACCGCCTACGCCGCCATGATCAACAAGCGCAAGAGCGTGCCGGAGCAGCTCGCCGCCTACTACTTGCTGTCGCAGGTGAGCGGAGGGGGGGGGGCGGGCGGAGGTGGCGGTGGTGGCGGTGGTGGCGGAGGGAGGGGAACGTAAGCCATCGAGGCGGAGGGAGCAGGCTTGGGTGAAGGTTTGGGTGCGGTCGCTGGCTGGGGTTGGGTCACCTGCACGGCGGGAGGGATAGCGGGCGAGTCCTGCACTGTTTGCCTGCTGCCTGCTCAGCGCCAACTGGGGGCCGTGACCCCGGATCCCGGCAACCGCTTCTCGACTCCCCCACCCATAAGTTGGGCATGCCCGGCCTCTTTGTTTTGTGTTGTCCCCTTGCGGCTCTCTTAATCACGCCGCGCACTGCGTACCGCACACTGCGCACTGCACACCTACTGCACACCGGACGACGGCCTGCATGTACGCTCTGCACGCCTGCAACGCAGGCGGTGAGCCTGGAGCGCAGCTGGGCGCTGGTGGCGTCCAACACCAGCGGCCTGGGCCCCACGCGGCGGCAGCACCTGGACCCCGAGAACGCGGGCCAGTGGGCGGCGCACGGCTACCACCCTGACGACCTGGGCCGCTTCCTGGCCGCCACGTCAGCCTCGCTACGGAGCCCCAACATCGCGATGAACCTGCGCTCGCTGGGCGGGCGCGAGATGGTGCGGCTGTCGGTCCTGGCGTCGCAGCTGGTCAGCGGCGGCCGCACGCCGGTGCCGGCAATGGCCAACGCCACGCGCGCCTTCTTCGACGCGTCGTTTGCCAACTTCAGCCCGGCGGCGGTGGCGGCGTCGTACAGGGCCAGCATCAACTTTGCGCTGCCGCGCGCGCCGCCGCCGGCGGTGGCGCCGCCGGCGGCGGCGCCGACGGCGGCCGACCGCGGCGCGGTGCTGACTGCGGCGCTGGTGTCGTCACTGGTGGGCGCCGCGGTGCTGGGCGCGGTGGGGTTGCTGGTGTGGCGCTCGCGGCGGTGCTGGTGGGGGGTGCCACAGCGCCCCGGGCGCATCGTGGCGCCGGGGCCGGGCCCCGCCACCACGCTGGTGGTGACGGACATCGAGGGCTCTACGGCGCTGTGGGAGAAGCTGCCGGCAGAGGTACGTGCGTGTGCCCGTGTGTGCGCGGCTTGGGTGGGTAGCATTGCCGCCCTTCTTTTATGACATCTTAAGAAACCTTCCCAGGCGCCTAACACAACTGGCGCGGCCACCCTGCTGCGTCAGCCACTGCCACCAAACCCCTGCCCCCGAGCACGTTTACCCCAGTTTGACTCGCACCGTCCGCATGGACGGCTACCCACTGGCCCCCTCACCCCCCTCGCTCCTACCCCCTCCTCCCCTCTCCCCGTTCCTCCAAGATTGGCTACGGTCTACGTCTTCTCTAATCTTAATGCGTGTAATCCCTCCCCTCCCCTCCCTCCCCGCCGCATGCAGGTGATGGACTCCGCTCTGCACCTGCACAATGACTGCCTGCGCCGCGCCGCCACGGCGTGCGGCGGCTACGAATCGGCGACAGGTGCGGCGGGCGGGGGCTCATGCGGGAGCTGTTTCCTTAAACCTTAGTCGGGGCGAGGGCTGCAGGGCGGGTGGCGGCTGCCGGGGTTGCGGCCGTAGCGGCGGGGCGAGGCGGGCAGACGGCGGGCTGTACGGGACATACGGGGCGTACGGGGCAGCGGTGCACAGCGGCGTCACGCAGGTAGTACTTACGCAGGCAGCGATGGTTCATCTAGAAGAGAGGGCCACAATCGGTATGGTGTTTGTCGATGTTGTGAACCACCAGTGAAACAATGCGCTTCCATGAATGTGTATGCTCCCCCGCTTCTCCTGTGGCTTGGTGGTCGTGCAGAGGGCGACAGCTTCATCCTCGCGTATCATACGCCGCAGGTGGGCAGGGGGGGACAGGTGGGGGCAGAGGGGCAGGGGGGACAGGGGGCGGGTGCAACCGCGAGAAGCGCATTGGCGCCCTTGGCCCCTGCCTGCCCAGTGCCCACGTCCGCAAGGCGCTTGGTCACAGCAGCAACAAGCCTCAAGGCTCACCTGCATCCTTTCCACAGGCGGCGCTGCTGTTTTGTGTTCGTGTGCAAGATGAGCTGCCCTACCTGCCCTGGCCAGAGCTGCTGCTCAAGGCGGGTGGGGGTGGGTCACGTGCATTCAGCCAAGCTCAAGAAGTGGGGTGGGAATCCTTGGCAGCAGCCCGAATGCAACCAAGTCAAACTTGGGGCCGGGGGTGGATTGTCGTTTCGCGGATGATGTGTGGGAGGGACACCCGCCGCAGCCGTCGGAGCTTGTAAGTTATGCAGCAACGCACGTCCTCCCCCTGAGGTGCTGAGATGCCCTTCGTCTGCGTCGCATACCGTATGCAGGAGCCGCAGTGCCAACCGCTATGGGCGCTCGACCCGCTGCCGGCCCTGTTGCCTGCGCCTCCACCAGCCGCCGCAGTGGCTGCGGGGGGCGGGCGCCTCGCCGCCCGGGCAGGCGGCGGCGCCACACAGGGCAGCGGCGGCAGCAGCAACGCTACCACGGACACGGCCAGCGCCTGGGCGTCCCCGGGCCCCACGGGCAAGGGCGCCGCGGAGTGTCCTCCCGCACCGACTGCCGCGGCGGCGCAGGAGGCACTGCTGCTGAGGACGGAGCTGCTCGACCCGCGCCTGCTGGCAGCGGCCGCCGTGGCCTCGTACCGTGATGCCGCCTCCGTGTCGGGCTCACACGTGGGCTCGCCGGGCAACTCCTCCCGCCAGCGCAGCGGCCAGTGGCTGCGGGGCATGCTGCGCCGCGACGGTGCCGCCGCGGCGGCGGCGGCGGCGGCGGCGGCCGGCCACAGCAGCCGCAGCCAGCCGCAGCCGCACCTGGCGCCCGACGTGTTGCAGCAGGGTCCAGGCCGGTCCCCCACCGGCGCCGACGCCCAGCAGCAGCAGCAGCAGCAGCAGCAGCAGGGGTTCGTCAGCCGTGGCGGCAGCGACTCGCAATCACAAGCTGCCGCTGAGGACGGTGGCCGTGGCCCTGCAGCCCGGGGTCCCTCAAACCTGCGTCCATCGCATCATCTGGATAGCTGCCCCGACTTGCAGGCCTTGACCGATCACCACCACATACCGCTAGCAAACAGCCCCAACGCCAGGCTCAGTCCCATCAGCGCGGGCTGTTGGGGAGGGCTGCTGGGGCGGGAGGAGCGGGGGGCGACTGGCGGACCCGGCGGCAGTGGCCGAGGTGGGGCGCCAACAGTGCCGTTGTTGCACCTGGCCCAGGGGCCCCGCACGCCGCCTGCGGCCTCGGTGCCGCACCTGGACTTCGCCGCCTGTGACCTGCTGTCTGCTGCAGACGCGGCGTGTGGGGCTGGAGCGGGTGCTGGAGAGGCGGCGGCCGCAGCAGGCGCAGCCGCCGCTGCACTCGCGGCTGCTGACGAGGCTGCGGATGCTCGGCTGAGCGAGGTCGTTGAGGAGGGGGGCTCGGGGCAGCCGCTCGCACGGCTGCCCACAGCAGCAGGCGGCACCACGGGCCAGCAGCTGGGGACTTCGCCCGCCTCAGCAGGGGGGGCCATGTCGGTGTCTCAATCCGGCAGCTGTCGCACCGCAAGCCGACCGCCGCCAGCTATGCACGCGCACCGCATGCTGCGTCGTGCCGCCCAGCCGCCGCCGGCACTGCCGCCGCAGCTGTCGCTGTCCCAGTTGCTGCCTCATCTGCAGGGCCCATCGGCGGGCGAGCTGGTGTGCTTGGAGTCCGCACCGATGGCCCCTTACGCGCGTGTGCGCGATCGGCTGCTGCTGGCTGCGACCTTTGTCAGCGGCGACAGCCCGTCGCAGCAGGCAGAGCTGGCTGCTGAGCAGGGTGTGGGCGGGCCTGACCATGCCAGCCCCAAATCACCAGGAGGAGGAGGTGGAGGAGGTAGCTCAGCTGGCCCTGCAGGACCTGCAGTGGGAGGCGCATCCGCAGCAGCAGCAGCAGCAGCAGTAACGGGCGCAGGAGGCGGTGCGATCTCGCCTCGAGTGCGCGCTGCTGGGACTCGTTTGCGCTTGGACACAAGCCGCTGCGCAATCCCACTCCACTACGAACTGCCAGCGCCGGACCCGCAGCTCCCTGCGGGTGCATGGGACAGTGGCCTGCCCCCGCGATCCCGGCAATCCAAGCAGCCGCAGCAGTCCACTGCAGGCGGCGCAGCGCACCCGCAGCCTGCAGGCCCAGCGCAAGGCCCTGCCACCAGGAGCTCCTTTGCCCGTGGAAGCGGCGCCTGGGGAACCCTGTCCGGCTCTGTGGGGCGAAGCCTCGCCGGGCTGACCCGCGGCGAGCTCAAGCGAAGCCAGCTTCACATCGCACACGCCAGCTCCGAGGCACTCCTCGCTGACGTGGTGGCAGTTGGTGGAGACGAGT
Source organism: Chlamydomonas schloesseri (assembly GCA_016834595.1). Taxonomy (NCBI): domain Eukaryota; kingdom Viridiplantae; phylum Chlorophyta; class Chlorophyceae; order Chlamydomonadales; family Chlamydomonadaceae; genus Chlamydomonas; species Chlamydomonas schloesseri. The sequence goes on along the minus strand of JAEHOD010000059.1, from coordinate 135,260 downwards.
TTTCGGAGCCGCGTGTTCGCCGTGTGGTGCGCACCGCGCAGGGCCTTGTTGCCGCGTCCGCCGCCTCCACGGGGGCTCCCAGCGGCGCCGGGGGCCCCGGCAGCGCGCAGCGGGATGCGGGCTTGGCGGCGGCCAACGCGCAGCAGCAGCAGGGGACGGGGACGGGGAGTGCGGGCAGGGGCGGCCTGGAGGTGGCGCTGCAGCAGCTGCGCCGCCAGCTGCTGCCACCCCCGCAGCCGCAGCCACCCCCGCAGCCGCAGCAGCAACAACGACAAGAGCCCAACGCGCAGGCCCCGGCGCCGCCGGGAGCGGCGCAGGAGGCCCCGCCGGCAAACGCACCTGCTGTGGACGTCAAAGCCCTCTCCGCGCGGCGACTTCAGGCCCTCGCAATGGTGGAGGGCCCCGGCACGCCCCACGGCGGCAGCTCCAGCCCCATGTGGGCGCCGATGGAACCCCACACAGCCGGCGACATGACGCCGGGGTCGGTATGTGAAGAGGAGCCTGCGTGCGAACTGGAGCGCCCTCGCACCGGCGCGTCTCTGGGGACGCCGTGGCTGGAGCTGCAAAATGACCCCATGCCTGGATCCGCGCTGGCCGCACCGGCGCCGGCCTCCGCCTCCATCTCCGCCTCCACGGCGCCCTCAGCCGTGCCCTCAGTGCCGCCATCTGCCACGCCCTCATTCCTGGTGGCCTCGCGCCCCGCGGCGCTGCCGCATGAGCGCTGCACGGACCGCAGCTCGCCGCGGCCGCACTCCAAGCCACCGCACGCAGGCGCGCCAGTAACGCAGTCTGGGAATGGCGGCGGGCAGCAACCGGAGGCGGTTGCGGGCGGCAAGCCGGCAGCTGGCTATGCGGCAGCAGCCAGAGGCGGCGGCAGGGGCGCCATCGGGCAGCGGCTGCTGCTGCGCGGCCTGCGGGTGCGCATGGGCTGCGCCAGCGGCATCCAGTCGCACCAGGAGTGGACCTACAACAAGATCATGGCCCGGACGCACTACAGCGGCAGCACCCTGCTCGCAGTCAAGGGCATCACCGACGGCGCGGCCGGGGGCATGGTGCTCGTGTCCTGCGCCACGCACCGCCTGCTCACCGCCGGCGGTGCCGCCGCCGCCGCCGCTGGTGCGGCTGCTGCTGCCAGCGGCACGCAGGGCGTCGATGGCGCCCCTGCTGCCGCGCAACCGGCGGCGGCGGCGGCGGCAGGCGGCGGCCTCACCAGCACTGCTGCCGCAGCGTCCCCTACCGCCGCGGCCGCCGCCGCCGCCGCCGGCTCCTCCGCAGCGCCGCAGGCGCAGCACATTGAGCTGTGTCTGGTGGGAAAGGACGCGCACCGCACGGGCGCGGACGCCAAGGCGGTTGTCAGGGGGTCTCAGCGGCGGCTCATGTTTTGGTACGGCGGCGTGGCGGTGCTGGACGCGCAGCTGGGGCCGCAGGAGTTCTACCTGGCGGCCAGCCCGGCCCAGGCGCTGCGGTGGGGCGCGCTGCCCATGCCGCCATTGAAGCTGCAGGGGCAGCTGGTAGCTCCAGGAGTGCAGGTGAGGGATGGGGTCGTAGCCCGCTTACCGCTTAGCAGGTGGGTGTGGCGGGCCTTTCGATGGGGCAAGGCAGCGAACAGGGGGCCCAGGGTAACCCGCTGGTCTGCACGTCGTGCAAGTGTACCGGGCTTGGGGCGCCTGCGGCGCTTGCGGGTAGGGCATGATTGTTGGCAGTCAAGGTACAGGTGAAGAAACGGTGTGCACCTCATTGAATGCCTCAGGCACGCTTCGTTTATTTCCCTGATTGCGTGCTGCGCCTGCCACTTTGGCCCTGCCTGTGCACGGATGACGCCTGCTGCAGTCGGCGCTGGTGGGTCACGTCACCGTGGTGGCGGTGGCGGTATCGGGCGCTGTGCGTATCGCCGCGCTGCCCGCCACCGGCAACACCAGCACCAGCAGCATCTCCGGCGCCGGCTCGGGCGCCGGCTCCGGCTCCCACACCGGCCCCCCCTCCAGCGCCGGGGCCGCCGCGCCGGGCAGCAGCCTGTGGCAGGAGACCGGCGAGCAGCTGTGGCGGGCGGCGGCGCGGCTGTGTCGCGAGCACGGCGGCTATCTGGCCACGCGGCGTTCTGCGGTGTTGGGCCTGGCGCCTGAGGTCATGGTGCCGGGGCTGCAATCGCTGGAGGCACTGACGGCGCGCAGCAGGACCAGCGCGACAGCCGCAGCCGCCGCCGCCGCCGCCGTGCAGCAGGACGCGGGCCCCGCGGGCTCAGCAGCAGCAGCAGCAGCGACAGCAGCAGCCGCGAGTGCTGCAGAAGCTGCAACGCTTGCTGCCGGCACGCAGGCCGCGCAGCAGCAGGGCAGCGGCGACTCAAGCGGCGGCTGGTTCGGCCGCCGCCGCCGTCGCCACGGGGCCAGCTCCAAGCGGCGTTACGCGAGCCAACAGCAGCAGCAGCAGCAGCAGCAGCAGCTGCTGTTGACTGCGGTGTTCCCGGGCACGGGCGAGGGAATGCTGGCCGCGGTGGGGTGGGCGACGGAGCTGGTGGCGCTGGGGCTGCGGGCGCCTTGGCCAGAGGCGGTCCTGCGATCGGACGCTGGCGAGGCAGTGTGGGCCGAGGGCGCTGCGGAGCAGCAGCCTGCGCTGGCAACCGGCTTGCAACAGGAGCAGCAGGCGATGTGGCTAACGCCGACCACCGGCATGCGGGCTGCTGCGGGTGCGGCGGCGGCGCCTGTCGCTGCGGGAGCTGATGAGGCGTTCGTCGGCGGCGGTCCTGCTGCTGCTGCTGCTGCTGGCGGAGCTGCTGTGGGAGCCGGCGGGGGCGGCAGGAGCAGCGCCAGCGGCAAGGACCCACATGGGCTGCCGTTGCCGGTGGCGCTGCGGGCTCTGCACAGCTTTTCGGAGGAGCAGCTGCTGCCTGTGGAGGTGCTGGGCGCGCTCGTGTGCCGCGGGCCCCGGCTGCGCGTGGGAGTGCAGGCGGGGCTCGCGAGTGTGGAGGTGGGCGGGTCTGGCGGGTGGGTCTGGCGGGCAGTAATGCAGCTTGAGCATGCAAGCTGCTCAGGCATCAGGCAGGCGCTCGCTTGAGTGTGCTTGCAGCCGTGTGGTCGGCCGGGTCAGCGTTACAGGTGCTCGGTGCTCGAGCGTCTATGCACGCACCCAGCGGCAGTGTTCTTCCAGGTCCAGGTCCATCGGGCTCATGTGTCTCACGCGCAGCTCTTCTTGTGTTAAAAAATCACAAGGAGAGGAAGGGTCGACACTGTGCGTGCACTGTGCGTGCTCTTCTTGTGTGCGCTTGCCGCAGGTGAACCCCATCACCGGGGCGGTGCGATACGAGGGCCCGGTGCCCGCGGACGCACTGGCGCTGGCGTTGAGCGCGCCCGCCTCCTGCATCTGCCTGAGCGACACAGTGGCGCGGGGAGTGATGGCGGCGGCGTCAGGCAGCACCGCCACCGGCCCGCTGGCGCCGCCGCCGGTCGCGCCCGCGCCGCCCCAGGCCGTTCTTACGCCGCCGGGCGCGACCGCGGGCGCTTCGGCCGGCGGCGCGGCGGCGCCGCTGCCAGGCAAGGCACCGCAGCAGCAGGGGGGCGCAGCATGTGCAGCATGTGCAGCAGGCGCAGCGGGGCGCAGCGAGATCTCTGCTGACGCCCGGTCGCTGGCGCCGCCAGCAGCCTCGCTGGCCTCTGGTGCAGCGGCGACATCGCCGCTGCCGCTGCCGCCGCAGCTACAAGCCTACATGGCGTCACGGCTTGTCACCAGTCGCACCCTGCAGCACCAGCACCAGCAGCCACAGGCCCTCGCGCCCACCGGACATCAGAGCGCCGGTCCTGCACTCCTGCGCGCACCAGCGGCCTCTCCTCGCCTTAGGTAGGCAGGCATTTTGTCTTGACCGCGGGGGGGGGCTCCCATGTGGCGGCCCGGGGCCTGGCGGCGAGTGTGCATGTGCGGAGCGGAGGGGGCGGGCAAGGCCACGTGGCAGAGGAGAGCGTGAAGCCGCCCAAAAGCGGCGCCGGTGCGCGGGCTAATATTGCTGGCCGGTGTCTTAGTTGGCGGTCCACGGGCGAGTGAGAGCACGTGATGTAGGCAGCATGAGTAGTGTGGCTGCTTAATCGTGCTGTGGCTTGACCGTCTGGATGAGCGACTGCGCACCCGGCTGGCAGTGCCTGCACAAGCCGACCCTGGGAGATGAGGTACTATCGAACACCTTCGGCCTCGACGGTGGATGTGGTGCGGGATCAGCCCACTTTTCCCGTGCTTCACTACCCGCTTTTCCCGTGCTCCCTTGTTCTTGACCGCTAGTACCTGTAGTAACATGAGGATAGTAACAGGCAATACTGTGAATGAGTAGTGTGGCGCTGAGGAAAGCACAGGGCGGGTGGCCGCGAGGGGGAACATGAGTCGGCGTACTGACAGCGATGGGTACATTCAAGTATGGTTGAGTAATGACCCTTTCGGTTGTTATGTGTTGACCGTTTCGGATAGGTTCTAAGGTTGCATTAGTCAATGAAATTTCTGATGATGCATACTATGGGGTGAACCACTCATATCAGAGGCATGGGATGCCTGAGCCTCGGCTCTGAGCAGTTTGATCGCAGAACCCTGATCCCTGGTCACAAACCAAACAACGACATCAAGTATGGCACAGTTTGAATCCGGATTTGGTGGGTTTGGGCGGCAGCGTTCCAGCGTTTTCGCCTTTTTCGCCTCCCTGCTTTGTGGCACGGATGCTGTCATCACACGCAACAGAGCGTAGTTTGTGTGCGTCCTGCACTCGCTCGATTCTTGTTTCTGAGAAGTGCGCACGTATGTTGTCTGTGTCAGGACGCGAAGGCTACTGCCTGCCCAGTTGTCAGGACTGAATGTGCGCTTCGCACGCTGCTGGGAGTAGCTGTAGAAAGCGCAACAAAGCACGCTCTGTGCACTTGCACAAACAGTAACCTTAATCTTTGGTGACTGTGCTGGAGAAGGTTTCCGTTTATATATTCGCTGGCTGCCACGACGAGGTAGCACCTGCGCAGACAGAGTACCTAGGCAAGGCGCCATATCTTGCATTTACTTGCTTGTGTACGCTGTGTGGTCGCAGCAATCATGTAGCTCTCCATTGTTGGACCCTTCTCTCCATCAGGCATCATGCACCGTTGGGTTTATAGGGTTCGCCGCCACATGCTTGGGACGCACGCGGCTTAGCACATTTCTGCATTCAAAGAGTAGATGCCATGACTCGGTGCATGCGTGTGTACCTAGGCTAATCCAGTTTGTGGGACCAGGCACTGGTTGCCTGCTTGTTGCCGGGTTGTGGGGATGATGAGGGTGTGGGTGAACTTGGGCCCAACATGAGTCAGCATGTGGGATTGTAACGGCCTTACGTGGCTGTTTCTGATGAGCGTGTAGGATGGCGGGAATTGCTGCCAGCGGACATGTCGAGTGGGACCCTGGGTTATGCTCATGGTTATTCTGTCGGAGGTCGAGAATGTATTGTTGCGCATGGTAGCTGTGCTTGTTTGCCGAATCAATAGTGGTCTCCAAAAAGCATTTGGTACCTGCTGTTGTTCAAGAATGTAGTTGCGCTTGCATTGTTAACATTGTTGTAGCGGACGCAGTTCGTGGTAAATCCCAAGAACACTGCAGTATATGTCCTGGTCTAGCCTTCATGCTGGTGTTAGTGCTGATGCTTAGCAATGAGAACGTACGTCCAATTTGCTGTGCGTGTGATATGTGTAATGTTGTGTAGCGCCCGGCTTCGGTGACGGGTTCTGCTCAACCGTACCCTCTATGTCGATGGTGCGTACGGGTTGCGTAGCGGAATGCGGCTTGGTTTTCCTGAAACGTTTCCTGAAACCTTTCGCCCTTAGACACGCTACCTGTGTTAAGGCCTGACACGCTGGTGTTGGTCCCGGGGCCCAAATGTGCTCACCATACTGTATTATGGTGCGCCAATTGTGGTGCGCTGAGCTGTGACGCTGTTTTATATGTTACAGCTGTGGGCCTGCCTCCGATCCGGGCCCGACACACGGCCTCTGCAGCCTACCAGTGTCTGGACTGGCGAGAGCGCTCACAAAAGCAGCGCTGGAAACCCAAGCCCGCGGCTGACCTGCCCTGCCCGCGCACAGCAAGCCTAGCCGCGAAATGAGAAACGCCTCCCTGTGCGCTCCTGGGCCCACAGGACCAGGCGGTGTGGAGACAGCTCGCGCATCTAAAACCTCAAACTGAAACCCCCGACAAGAGGCAACCCGAAGACGAACGACCCACGCTCCCCTGGGGGCTACCTACGCCTGGGAACGCACACGTCACCCCTCTGCTACTCATCATCAGGCCACACGCACGTAGCAAGAGGGACAGGGCCGGCGATAACGCTCGAAGCCGCCGCACCTAACCGCCAAAGCTACAGCCCAAGCCACAACCTCAATCGATCCACCGCAGAGGAGACAAGTGCCGAACCTAGCGCTTACCCGCGACCACAAGGGTCGCGAACATACGTCACCGCTTGCGTCACTGTCAACGGTACCACCCACCCACACATACAAACCGCGTCTGATCCACACTCTATCTAGCATCGCTGATAAGCAGCAGTTGCGGGCTGTCAAGACTTGACTAAGCAGGTTGCTGAACCTTAATCCGCCCGCCCTGCACGGCTAGCAGGGGGTGCGCTGTGCCTACCTCCACCCCTTTTTGGGCACCCCTAATCCTGCGAAGTCTTGCAGCCGCCTCCAAAACCCTGTCACCGCTTCCGCTTTAGCGATTTCTACAATTCTACTGGCTCAGTGGCGCCCTCCATCTCCATACCCTCTGGGGGCCCAGCTAAACCCTGGTAACTGCCCTCAACCTCGTCCGGGCGCGTTCCATGGCCGAGAGGGCGGCTAGTACCACCACGTCCCACACTGCTTGCTGCACTCCGTGAGGCGGTTCTGCTAGCCATATCTGCTGCCGAGTGATGGTGTTCGCCATCGCCGCGTTAATCTGCTCCAGCACTGCCTGCGCCACGGGACACTCCCAGAAGTGATGTGCTCGCGGCGAGCAGGGTGCGCCATGCGTTCCTCCGTGGGCGCCGCATCCACAGGCTTTATGCTGCTGGGCTCCACTGACGTGGCTGTTTCCAGCCAGAGGTCATCCTGACCGGTAGCTGAGATCATGATACACGAGAGACCAGCTGGAGCTGAAACACATGACCACTGGTTACTAACGGCTGACGGTGCCAGGAACGAACCCAATGATCTTAAATAATGCAGCGAGGTGGCGGCGGCACATATACCGCCTTCCCGCCGCAAACCCACAATCTGAGTCACCGAAGCAGGGCCATGAAGTTTGTGCTGGAATCCCCTGCTGACGACGTAAGGAACTGGCAGCAGGACACAGCGCGTGCTTGTTGGGATGCATGCATGCGCTTGATCACACACAGAGCAAAGTGCCCGTGGGACATTGTGTGCGTCAGCCTTTACACGGCACACATCACAGACGTAATCATATACACACGCACGCACACACCCATACCCACACGCACGCACGCACACAACACCCACAAACCCACGTACGCACGCGCATACACACACCCACACCCACACCCCCCCCCCCACACACACAGAGTATGCAAGGTAACTCGCGACCGTCCGTCACCGCACTGCATGCAGTGTCCTATGTCTGCTGTTCTCTCCCTCATGATCTCTAACACGCACAACACACAGCACGCACGCCGTATAATGTCCATGCCATCACGCCCATCCTCGCCTCATCTATGATCTATCACGCCTTGGACAGCACATACAGGTGCGTAGCCAGCGCCTGTCCGTCCCGCCAGCCAGCCAGCTCCTCGTGGGCAGACACACGCCACGGCGCCAGCCCCGCGGCCCCCACCCCTGCCCCTGCCCCTGCGCGCTTCGCCTCCATCTCCACCGCTCCTCCCCCCGCAGCCCCCGCCGCACCCGCCGCCGCCACCGCCGCTTCAGTCGCTGCCGCCATAGCCAGCATCTGGCCCATGGCCTGAGGGCCCCTGCACGTGTGTATTGGGCAACGTGGGCCACATGGGCCACATGGGCAATGAACATGAGCACTCGGGCGCATGGGGGGGATAGTTCATTCCAGAAACCAAAAGCGAAACGACGGGGAGCACGGGTGCAAGGAAGATGCAAACCGCCGTATGTGAGATGCGGTGCTTGCTGTGCGCTGCTGCTGCTGTCCCACGTGGTTCGAATGCCTGATGGATGCTCGAGCTGGACTGTGTGTGTGTGTGTGTGTGTGTGTGTGTGTGTGTGTGTGTGTGTGTGTGTGTGTGTGTGTGTGTGTGTGTGTGTGTGTGAGATCACAAGGGAGAGAACAGCAGACATGAGACAATGCGTGCGTGCGTGTGTGTGTGACTGCGAGTAAACAACACGTGCCCGAGGTGAACCGACCCACCCATTCACCATTCCGCACCCAGCCCCAGTACAACGTCAGGTGGGTTAGGCTGCTGCTGTCGTGCTGCTGCTGCTGCTGCTCCGCATGCACTTGTCGCGCCGCCGTGCCTCCAACTGTCATTTTTCAATCCGGGCCGTTGTCTCCCCCAATGCGACTCCCTTTTTCCCGCCCCGCCATGGCGCCCGCCCCCGCCCCGCCCCGCCGCCCGCGCCCGCTTGTGCCCACCTGAGCGTGATGATCACGAAGCGGCCGTGCGGCGCCGTCACGCGCGACATCTCCACCAGGTACTACACACACAGGAATAAACAGCGCTTGAGAAGGAGATGCTTGTGTTTGGAATTTGGCACCTGTTGCACCACATACACGGGGCACATAGAACCCAGCAACGCCAGGGCCCGGCGACCCCCTACCCCGCCGCCCTCTAGCCCGCCGCAGATAGACCATCACCGACCTTGAACACAACCTGCAGCTCCGCCGCGCGGTGTCGCCACTTGCTACTGCCGCCGCTCCCGCCCTCGCTGCTGCCGCCGCTGCCACTGTCTGCTGCGCCGGCAGCCGCTGCTGCAGCTTCCGGCGGAGCCAGGTCAACGGCAGGCGACCAGAGCGCATCCAGGGTGGCCTGTGGGTGGGAGGGTGGACATGGGCAGCCGGGGGTCATTAGGATCCGGTGCCGACAGGCCGGAGGGGGCCACCGTGGAGGTGCAACAGGGATGCCTGGATGAGCAAGCAAGAGCGCAACCTTCCCCGACTTGCAAACACAATGCGTGTCCTGGCCTGACGGCAAAACACAAGGCATCAAACTCGTGCGTCGGGGCCTGTGCGGTGTCCGCAGTTCCCGCGCCGCGGCGCGCACCTTGTCAACCACCAGGTCGTACCAACCGCTCGGCGTCTGACTCATAGCGGTTAGGTCGCCCACCAGCCAACGAACCGCGCCACCATGACAGCCGCTGCGAGGCGGCACCGGCAGGGCGGCCTCACGAATCGCCTCACACGCCTTCGCCTGCTGCTGCTGCTGCTGCTGGCATGCGCCTACCCCGTCGGCAGGAGCTACAGTCGCTGGCGCAGCAGAAGCGGTGACCGCTAGCAGGGATGCAAAGGTGCTACAGCCGCCGCAGTCCGTGCCAAGGCCCACGCTGGCGCCGCCACGCACGCTCCCCTCCGGGCTGCTACAGCCGCTGTCGCCGTCCAGGCCCATGCCTACGCCCGTGCTGCTGCTGCGCCTGCTACTGCCGTGCACGTTGCTGTTGCTGCTGTAGAAGGATGCCACGCTCGCCACGTCGCAGCCGGCACCGCAGTCTGCTACAGTCCCAGCCGCGAAGGAGACAATCGGCAACGTCAGGCCAGTGGTGGTGGTTCTGCTGCTGCTGCTGCTGCTGCTACTGCCACCGCCACTGCTCCCAGCCTCCGACGCCCCCTCCGCGGCCGCGCTGTCCGCTGCGCGGCTACTGCTGCCCGGAGCCGCGGCGCTGTCCGTACGGCCGGCCGTACCGCGCAGGCTAAGGATTTCCGTACCAGCGATGCCGTACTTGCAGTCCATGAGCCGTACCACCTCCGGCACGTAGTCCACATTGTCCACTGCCGGGTAGCCCTGTGCCGTACAGTTGTGCGGTACACGTTGAGGGCCATCACAGTGTGAAGGCGTGAAGCACGTGAAAAATGGGCACATTGCGATTGGGTGGCCTTGATCGCGAATGAGTGAACGTGTGAGAGCATCGACAGGCGGCGCTAAACATGCGCTCTTCCGAAGAAGGGGCCTCGCACGCCGCCCCGCCCATACCGCCCGCGATTCAGATTGGCCCAAGCCCCGGGTGCCAGTCCTACTACCCTACTACCCCAACGCACCTGCTGCCACAGCTGGTAGCCGAGGGCGCTGTTCCCGCACCCAGCCACCAGCGCGCGCCGACTCGACCACCGGCCGCTACCGCCACCACCTCCACTCCTGCCGCCGATGGCGCTGCTGCTGGCACCGGCGCCGCCGCTCCCGTTCCCGCTCGCACCACGAGACCCCGGCTCCGAACCACCCGCGGCGCCCTGGGGACTGCCGCCGGCGCCTCTGGCCGCCCCGACCCCACTGCCGCCGCCGCTGCGGCCGTCGCCGCCATGGCTGTCAGGGTTGGCCTGGGCCTGCCTGCCTGCAGTGCGCCCCTCCGCCTCCCTCTCCGCCCCGTCCTCCTCCGCCCCTTGCCCCCCATCAGGACCATCCCCGGCCTCGGCCCCAGCCTCGGCCCCGGTCTCGGCCCCGCTGCTAGCGCTTGCAGCCGGCTCAGCCGGCTCAGCACGCGGCGGCCATGTCATTGGCGTCGTCGTCGTCGTCGTCGTCGTCGTCGGCGGCGCCAGGCGTGTGAGGGCGGCCATGAGGGTGTCCATGGCGCCCGCCTCCGTGTACCACTCGTGCGTGGCGTCGGCCTGCATGGGTGCACGTGCACGCGCGTGTGCGTGCATGTGACAGTTGGCGCGTGTTGATGACGAAACGAAACCGTGAAGCGCCCGCCGTGCAAGCATGTGCATGCGCGTTTGATAAGGCCTTGCGATGCTAATGTTGATGCGTGAGAGTGCACCGCGACAGTGACGGCGCCAACACCAACAGCGGGCGAGAGGCAGGTGGCACGCAACGGGTAGGTCAGTCGTCGCATTACACACGGGTAGGGGGCGCCGCACAGCACAGCACACACACGCGATCCTCACACCCATTCCGCCACCCGCCATCTGCCAGCCAGCTAGGGTTTCCCTCGTCGTCCCCGCCCCCACACACACCTCCCTCTACCTTACTTCTCTGCCCCGCCGCCCGAACCCGCGCCCTGCTCCCTACCTTCTCACCCGCCCCCGCGACCAACCAACGCCCCTTCCACCACCACCCTCCCCGCCTCACCTCCTTGTAGGAGGCGGCCCAGTAGTCGAAGGAGCTGAAGTCCGCCAAGCCCAGGGGCAGACGGCTGCGGGTCAGCTGGGAAACGGGCGGGCGGGCGGGCGGGCGGGGGGACCGCAAGTGTGGAGCAGGGATGTCAGCAATCTAACCATGTGGGCACGATTGGGGACGCATACCACGCCCCAGAATCCCGGTGCCGCATAAAAACACTAGCAAGGCGAAGTCCCTGGCCTAGCGTTGTGCGGTTTGTGCGAAGCGCCTACATCCCACAATGTCCCCACTCGCCAATGCGTGGCGGCCTTACCTCCTCTCCCTGCCGCACGTCCCTCAGCGGCCACGCCAGCACCGCCACACCGAAGCGCCACTGGCCACAGCAGCCGCCGCGCACCCAGTGCGGGAACGGCGCCACCGCCAGCGCCGGCCCGACCCCTCCATGCTTCGCCGCCGCCGCCACCGCCACCGCCGCCTCCTGCTCCTCGGTGCTGCTGCTGCTGCTGCTGCTGCTGCTGCTGCTGCTGCTTCCTGCTGCCGCCGTCCCCGCTCTCAGTCCGCATCCATCCTCCGGCCCTCCTCCCGGCGGCCCTCCCCCGCCAGCGCCCACTGCCCGCATGGCCGCTAGGCTGGGCGGCGGCAGGTACTTGTGCTTCACGGGGCCCAGGCCGGGGCCGGCGGGCGGCAGCTCGAACTCCGACACCAGCTCCACCAGCAGCGGCCGCAGCTGCGTCCGTGTGGTGCCACGAGCCAGTTGGTATGCTATCCGCAGACAGGGAAGGTCACTGCGTGCCACTCTGCTGTCAAAGATGACAGCTAAAATCTTACACCCCACACACACAAATCCCCACCGTTGCCCACCCACCCATACCCCCCTCGCCCCACCTGCTTCAGCAGTGTGTCGTGCATGCTCAGCGCCTCTCCCCCGCCCCCGGCTCCCGCGCTGCTGCCCTCCCCATCCTCCTGTTCCTCCTCCTCGTCCTGCTCCTGCTCCTGCTCCTCGTCCTCGTCCTCGTCATCAGGCAGCAGCGCCGCCGCCAGCCGCACCAGCAGGGCGGTGTCGGTCTGGCACATGCGGTGGGGTGTCACACGACAGGCACACGGCACGTGCGTGCGTGACACGGGTAAGCACGCAAAGCGGCAGGTTCAACAAAAGCGATTCAGTTGCAACTGTGCCAACGTTGAGGCCAGCCGGTACTCGTCAGAGCCGGGAAAAAGCACCCAGCACCCAGCGACCTGTACCCAGCCATGCGGGGCGCCACCACACCGGCACACTGGCACGCCAGTGCATCAGAACACCATCACGCCGGCGCTGCAGTTCAAGTTGGCGCCCCCCGGGTTCTCCTGGTCGTTTCGCTTCTGGTTTCTGGAATGAACTACCACCCACCCACCCACCCGGCGACCGACCAACCGCTTTCGAGCCCACACTCATGCGCTCACTCACCCGCCCACCCCCCTCACCTGCAGCCGCTCCATTAGCCGCTTGCGCCCGGGCTCGCACAGCAGCGGCGCCGCGGCCCATATGGCGCCGGCCGCGGACAGGTCCTGTGGTGCGTGGGGGGAGGGGGCAGTTGTGTGTGTACCGTGTGTGCGGACATGAGATATTACACAGGGTGATCAGACAGAATCTCAAACGGCAACGGGGAAGGAAAGGAAGAGGTCAAGCCCACCGTAAGGGCAGGCAGATGCGCAGCTTGCTGCTATTGCGCCGGGATTGCCGCATTTGTGCGCCAGGGTGGTGCCCACGTACAGCTCCAGCAGCGCAGCAGAGCCGCAAGAGCACGCAGTGACGCAGCTGCAGCTGCATTATCGTGAGTGCTAGCACGTCGCGCACGCACATGGCACGTACCCGTGCGGCCACCATGACACGCCGCCTGCTGCGGGGCTGCGCCTGCTGCCGCCCCTGCGCGGCGTCTTCCAGCGCCTGCCTCCCCCCCGCCGCCGCCGCCGCCTTCTCCTCCTGCAGTCTGCAGATGATGGCGCCGCCGAAGGGCCGCGCTGCCCCGCTCTCGCTGCCCGCATCCGGCCCTTCAACGTCGCCCGCCTCTCCCGCAGCTGCCAGCCCGGCAGGATGCGCTTCGCTCAGGAGGCCATGGCTCAGGGTCTGCAGAGGTTGTTGGGATTGGCGGAATGAGCCATTAGAAACATGGCATGTCCCCCACTCCCCCACCCCGCCGATGACAGTCCGTGGACTCGAATGTGACGGACGAGTCAGGGAGAGCCCCTGCCAACGCCGAGAAAGGCATCAGGGAGAGCCCCTGCCAACGCCGAGAAAGGCATCCCAGAGCCACGGGCTTTCCCGCAGGACCCCCGTCGCAGGCCCCTGAGGCGCACTGGGTCAAGCCTTGCCGTACTCGGCCGTGGCGACAACACTGGAGAAAGTGCCAGCTGGCGGTGGTTGCGGCCGTTGTTTCACCCGCTGCTCCCCGCGGCAGCACGTGCGCGTTCGCGGGGGAGACTGTCTCGCAAAAGTTGGGAGGCCGCTAGGCACGGCCCATACATTGGCGCTATCTCCTGCCAGCCCATAGGCGCGTACCTCAAACAGCGGCGCCCAAAGCGGCTTGGGGACTTCGAGATGGCGCAGGAGCCCGATGTTCCGTGAGACAAACTCCGCGAAGTTTGAATCACCCCTGGGCGACAGATCCGGTAGCATCTGACTGCTGAGCGTTTCTCAATATGACGCACGCGAACGCTATCGCGCGACGGGCGCCCAATCCTCCGTAAGACCTCCGCGCTACCTAGTTTCCACGTTTACAAGTGATGTGACGCGCTCGTGGAGGCTTTACAGTGTTGTCGGGCTTGGCTCCAACCGCGGAGGTGCTCGCGCGACCCAGGCCCAAGTCAAATCAGGTCGGGAAATGGCGCAAGAGAGGCAGTCGTGCGTTAGCCTTTTGCTTTATGAGTGAAGCTAATTGCGCGGGAAACAAGAGTTGAATGTGGGGCTGGTCGGGCCGTGAGCGTGTTCGAGAAGCCGAAGAGCCTGAACGAAAGCTCTGCACGCTTTTTGTGGGGGCTGCACCAGCTATTGATTACTCAGTACACGCAGATGTTCCAACATGCAGCAAATCACAGAGTTTCAGGGCCAAATTTGCCGATGGCGAGGCCGCTATCGGCTTCTTGCGATTGCGTGTTGGTGCGTCTTGCCGACGGAGACACAAACCAATTTCAATCCTGCAGGTTGATTAAATCATAACAACTATTGGAAATACCGTCCGCGCGCCATAAAAACTCTGTTGGATCCGATATTGGCGGTTGGTAAGACACCGCCACAAACACACACGTTGCCGACCCTTTTTGCAGCAAGATTATTATTACATTAATTCCTGTGCTTCAAGTTCCGCATGCAAGGCCAAACGGCGCCTAGCGCAGCGCAGAACTGTTTAAGAAGGGAAAGCTTCACCGTTTTGTTTTGCATATCATTACGAGTTATGCTGCTATGAGGGAGGTACAATGACGTTGAAAATCAGGCAGGCGCGTCAGCGCTGGACCTGGGATTCTACTCGAGACACATGTCTTCCACTCCAGCTACAAACAAAATGTAACTGGTCGCGTTGGAAACTATATGGAGAAACGCATCATGCAGGCGACATGTGTTTAGGAGCGGTAAACAAAAAAGGAGCGATCGCGTTCCATCATTGCGATGGCCCATTCCGCGAAGGCCATTCGCTGTACCTTTCAACGACATTACATCCACTGCAGTTCCAGGCATATGTGAAGCTGGGGAGATCCCAGCAAGTCTTAGGAGCACTTTCGGAAAACTTGCTGGCAAAATGCAAGCCCTGCGCGCGCCGTTGCCTGCGCCGTCACAACCATGTTCATACGCATGTAGTAGGCTTCATGTAAAAATGACACAGGTCCGGGTCGCAGCTTCAAGTAGGCTGCCGCACATCGTGCTGCGCGCTGCGCAGCAGAAGCAGGAGACCGCCACGGGCGCAACCGCGCGCCCAGCCGACAGCGCATCTGAGCCTGTGGTGGAGCGTGTCAGCAACTCGGGGGGCAGCCGAAAGGCCTTTGCCAAGGTGGGCCGTGCCAGTTCATGACGATAGGTGTATGTTCGCCCTACACAGCTAGGGAAGTTATTCCCCGTGTATTCCACCCTCTCCATCAACGGCTGCTGGTGCCGCTGCTGCCGCTGCTGCCTCGATCTGTCCATGGTTTCTGTTGGATCCAGGCCTTTACCGGTCTGCTGGGTCTGAAGCTGGCACGGCCGGAGGATCTGGATCCAGACACCCTGCGCAACCCGCCCTTCCCGCGCTACACCCCGCTTCTGTCGGAGTTGTCGGTGCAGCAGCTGCGGCCGTACTTCTCCAACCGCACCTACACCGACACCGATGTGAGAGCGTTACACACTCGCATG
Organism: Chlamydomonas schloesseri; assembly: GCA_016834595.1. NCBI lineage: Eukaryota > Viridiplantae > Chlorophyta > Chlorophyceae > Chlamydomonadales > Chlamydomonadaceae > Chlamydomonas > Chlamydomonas schloesseri. The sequence continues at coordinate 119,694 of JAEHOD010000059.1, read as the reverse complement.
TACGGTAGCTGCTTTATGCTCGGCTCGGTGTTGGACAAGAGGCGCCTCTTGCCGAAACAGAGCGATGCGGGGAGGGGGGGGTAGTTCATTCCAGAAACCAAAAGCGAAACGACCAGGGGGGGGATGCCGTACGTAGACCGACCTCAACTCGGCAAAACACCCCGCAGTGCACTCATGGACCAGAGCTGTCCATGCCGGCCGCCTCTTGGGCCGAGCTGGGGCCCGGATACCTGCCTGCCCGCCTGCCTGCCTGCCTGCCTGCCTGCCTGCCTGCCTGCCTGCCTGCCTGCCTGCCTGCCTGCCTGCCTGCCTGCCTGCCTGCCTGCCTGCCTGCCTGCCTGCCTGCCTGCCTGCCTGCCTGCCTGCCTGCCTGCCTGCCTGCCTGCCTGCCTGCCTGCCTGCCTGCCTGCCTGCCTGCCTGCCTGCCTGCCTGCCTGCCTGCCTGCCTGCCTGCCTGCCTGCCTGCCTGCCTGCCTGCCTGCCTGCCTGCCTGCCTGCCTGCCTGCCTGCCTGCCTGCCTGCCTGCCTGCCTGCCTGCCTGCCTGCCTGCCTGCCTGGCGTTCCTATCCCACCTCCATCAATACAGCAAACGCTCTTAGACTGTTGTGCCGCGCACCCCACCCACCACCACCCCTGCCACCCCTCCCACTGCCGCCAGGTGGGCTACCTCGCCTTCTTCGCCGCCATGCATGCCGTGGCGCTGGTGGGAGGCCCGCTCACCTACAGCCCCGAGTGCCTGCAGCTGTGCCTGGCGGGGTGAGCGTGCGGGGTGAGGGAGGGAGGGAGGGAGGGCCCACCTGGGTGCGGGGATGTGTGTTGAAGGCGGGGGGGGGGATGCGCGGGTGTGGGTGGTGGGGGGCCGGGGGGCAGGGAGCGAGGTCTCAAGGACGGTGAGCGAAGTAGGGGGAGGGGCATTGCGGAATGGGGTGGGTAGATCAGTCAAGGTAATGGGGAGGGAAGGGTGAGGATGAGGATACTTCTGGAGGCATGCGGATGGTTGGAACATCTGCAAGGGAGACCATGGGGTGTTGCATGAGGGCGCCGGGGCGACCAGCTGGGCGGCACGCGGGAGGCGCGTGTGTGGCCTTGGCATGTGGCTCATGCTTCGGAACCTGGACCGGGACCGCGCGGGTCTGTTACCGCGCCACCACCCGTTGCTGCACCGGCTTGCAGCTCGCGTTATGAAACGTGTGTCGCCTCCGCGCGGTTCCTCGCCCCCTCCCCGTTCTTCTCCCTTCCCTCCACGCCTTCCCTCCTTCCCACCCATCCCCCTCCATCCTCCGGGCAGAGGGGTGAACCACCCACCTGCCCCACAACCTCCCGAACCCCTTCTTCCCAGCCCCCGCCCCCACCCCGCCGCCCCCGTCTCACCCCGCCCCCCCTCCCGCCTCCCGCCTCCCACCTCCCGCACCCCCCCCCCCCCCGCCCCCCCTACCCCCTCCCGCCTCCGCAGCTACGTGGTAACGGGCATGCTGGGTATCAGCATGTCGTACCACCGCCAGCTCAGCCACAAGTCCTTCCGCTGCGTCAAGCCGCTGGAGTTCTTCTTCGCCTACTGCGGCGCGCTGGCGTTTGAGGGCGACCCCATTGAGTGGGTGAGGCAGCGGGCAAGGCGTTGAGACTTGAGAGCAGAGGGAGGCGGCCGCAGCAGGCAAGCAGCAGCAGTGGACAGCCCGCTTTGCTTCACACGCCGCCATTCCACCCCGTAGCCCCCGTCCACCCATTCCCCGCACCCCACAAACCCTCAATCCATCAATCCCTCAACCCCCCAACCCCCCAACCCCCGCCCCGCCCCGCCCCGCCCCGCCCCGCCCCGCCCCGCCCCGCCCCGCCCCGCCCCGCCCCGCCCCGCCCCGCCCCGCCCCGCCCCGCCCCGCCCCGCCCCGCCCCGCCCCGCCCCGCCCCGCCCCGCCCCGCCCCGCCCCGCCCCGCCCCGCCCGCCCCGCCCCGCCCCGCCCCGCCCCGCCCCGCCCCGCCCCGCCCCGCCCCGCCCCGCCCCGCCCCGCCCCGCCCCGCCCCGCCCCGCCCCGCCCCGCCCCGCCCCGCCCCGCCCCGCCCCGCCCGCCCGCCCCGCCCCGCCCCGCCCCGCCCCGCCCCGCCCCGCCCCGCCCCGCCCCGCCCCGCCCCGCCCCGCCCCGCCCCGCCCCGCCCCGCCCCGCCCCGCCCCGCCCCGCCCCGCCCAGAGCAAGATGCACCGCTGGCACCATCTGCACTCCGATACGCCCGCCGACCGCCACTCGCCGCGCGACGGGCTGTGGCACTCCCACATGGGCTGGCTGTTCGATGAGGCGCTCAACAGCACGCGGTGAGCAGGAGGTAGAGGTGGGGGAGGTAGGGGTGGGGGAGGGGTTCTAGTTTTGAGGGTAGGTTTGGGGCTGTGGACGGGGGCGGAGGGCGTGGAGGCGGGGGCAGCGGGGGTGACGATACCAATACAAATCAAGCCAAGTCCGGGGGGGGGCACGCAAGATGGTCAAACATTTAGGGGAGATGCGCGCCAAACTTTCCCGCCCCCACTGGGCCCCCTACTTACCTGCGAGCACGCACGCACGCACACACCCCGCATGCCCCGGTGCACAGCCGCGACGCGCAGGGCAACATGAAGGACTCATTGTCGCCGCCCTGGTTCTACAAGGAGAGCCCGCAGTTCTACGGCTGGCTGCGAGACACCTACATGTACCACCAGGTCGGTGGCGTCGTGGTCGTCATCGCGCAATTGCGAATGGTACATAACACATGCTGATTTGGTTTCCTGTGCGGATCTAGACCAGTTATTGCACTTTTGCGGTAATGATTGGACTTGCTTTTGTCCTGGCTGGCGCATGGTGGCGCTCCATGTGACCCTCACCGTTCACGGATGGATACCCCAACAATCGAGTCAATTTCTGGAACGACACCCTTGATACCCCCTCCCCCCTGCATGGAATCCCCCGCCCATACATCAAAACACCACCCCATGAATGGCTACCCCCCAACACGCACACGCACGCACGCCCCCCTCTGCCCCCGCCTTCCGCCTCCCCCCTACAGATCGGGCAGGGCGTGTTCTTCTACCTGTGGGGCGGAGTGCCCTACCTCATCTGGTGAGGGTGGGGGTGGGGGTGGGCGGGATAGGGATAGGGAGAGGCACAGGAGTCGAATGCACTCCGCATTCCGGAGTCTGCTGCTTGGGGCCCGGCGGATTGAGTTTTGACCTGATGCGGGCCAATGTGCATGGGGCCACCGACAGATGGCTGGCCGAGGGCCGGTCCTCAGTCCTCAACCATCCGCCTCAGGTACCGTAGTTACACACATCCCACTGTGGTCTGCCGATACTCACCACGAATCCAAGCTCATGCGCTGCCTACCTCCGTTTCCCGACCACTACCGTCACTTGCAGGGGCTTCGTCATCCGCGTCCTATTCACCATGTGAGGTCCATTGTCTTTGGTGTGGGAGGCGGTGCGGGGGTCCCATGGATCCCAAAGATGGAAAAGGCAGGGGTGGTGCAGCTGTCCCACACCACTGCCGCCACCCGCTGCACTACGTCGGCCTGCGTGCACATCCACACTGACTGCGACTGCGCGTGTGTGTGTACGGCCCGCGTGCTTGGCAGGCACATGACGTGGCTGGTCAACTCGGCGGTACACATCTGGGGAGAGCAGCGGTGCGTGCCTGTTCAGTGGTGCACCTGCGTGTTGCCAGCGCCAGTGGCCTTGCCTTGCTTATGTGTGCATGGCTACGCGCATCCACGTTGGGACGTGGCACAAACTCACCACCACACACGCCGCGTGCCACACACACCATGTGTGCCACACACGCCATGTGCCACACACACACACACACACACACACACACACACACACACACACACACCGTGTTATCCCCACGGGCAGGTACAAGTCGGATGACAGCTCGCGAAACAACTGGCTGGTGGGACTGCTGGTGTTCGGGGACGGGTGAGTCAGCAAGGCACGGGGGGAGGGTTCCAGGCATTTAGATTAGGCAGAGTAGAGGGGGGTAGCCATCCATGGGATGGTGTTTATCAAATGGTTGTGAAGTGGATGGGAGGGGAGGAGGGTTGGGGAGGTTTAAACCGCAGACGCCCGTGGCATCAGGGCCAACCGACAGGGGGCGGGGTGGGGCTGGGGGTTGTAAGGAAGGGACTGACACGTTTTCCTTCGTTTGCCCTCCCGCCGTCCCGCGCTCCCTCACTCCTCCTTGTGTATTGTGCAACATGCCGCGGGACGCCGGCAACCCCACCCCCACCCCCCCGCTCATTATGCGTGTAACCCCCGGCCAACACCCCGACGCGCGCGCGAAGCACGTACATGCGCTGAGCCGTTCGCGTTTTTCTGAGCCTCTACACGACTTTACCTCTACCTTACACACGGATCACCTTAGTGAATGCCATATTAGGCAGATCAAACTATTCGGAACGGGGATCGTCGTCTTCACGCGGAGCCGACTAGGCCTTCTGATCATCGGTATGCCGACGTGTGTTGCAACGTCTGTTCTACGCTACCTCGTCATTAACTTAAATGCATGGCAACCCCCGCCCCCCGCCCCCGCCCCCCGCCAGGCACCACAATAACCACCACGCGTTTGAGTACTCGGCAGCGCACGGACTGGAGTGGTGGGAGGTGGGTGGCGGGCAACACGAACCTGGGATGTGGACGCGACGTAGTCCGTCGCATTGCATACGCGATGTTCGTGTTTATTTGTAGCCTTGTGCTTCCTCTCACACGTCGAAGTGACGCGTTGCCGCCTAGGGCTTGACCTTTCCCGTAGGCAACCCGCCGCTCGTCCTCCGACCCACCACACCCCATCTCGCGCTCGTCTCCCCCACCCCGCCCTTTGCCCAACCTTCGGGCCATGCCCTGCCACTCCCCGCTTGGGCCGTGCCGGTACGTGACCCTCCCCCTTCCGTACGGTACGTGACCCTTCCTGCCGTACGTACGTACATCGCAGATTGACATGTCATACTACCTCATCCGGGCGCTGGAGCTGGCCGGCCTGGCCTGGGACGTAAAGCGCCCCTCGGCCGCCGCCCTGGCCGCCAAGCGCCTGCAGTGATCGATCTTGCATATGAGCCTGTGGGCAGGCGGCCTGCAGCGGAGAGTGAGAAGGAGTCGCCAGTGCCAGAATTTTGCGGCAGAAGCAGTCAGACGGGCTGTGGTCTACTGTGGCGGTGAGGGCAGCAGGTGGCGGTAGTAGTGGTGAGTTCAAGGGGTGACGTCAAGGTGGGCAAGAAGCGTGTTGGAGTGGCAGTGAAAGACCTTGAAGCTAAACAGTGTGAAGCGCGTGAGGAGTTGGGGCTGTCAGCGGCAGAGCAAGATAAATGTATTACGGTTTGAACGGCGTATGCCTGCCGTCAGATGCGATGTTGAGATTGGTATGAGGGCTGGCAGTTTCCACGTTCCCTAGCGGTGAGCACTGCGTAGCTTAGCGCGCTGGTGTGATTGAGTTTGCGATTGTGATATAATGAGCATGCACGCACATAATAACTTCATTGCGCGGGGGAATGGAGTTCAATTGTGTGTAATTATTGGACCGGCGTATTGCACGCCCCCCCACCCACCCGATGGATGGCTGCCACTCCCCCCCCCCCCCTTCTCTGCGGGAGATAAAGAGAGCAGCGTGCGATACAGCGCATAAGCCTATAATGAAGGGGTTACGGCATGGGTCAGGCACGACGCTGCCTTACAAGAACACAGCGGGGGAGGGGCGTGCCAGCCAGCCAGCGAGCCAGCCAGGCAGCGAGCCAGCCACCCAGCCAGCCACCCAGCCAGCCAGCCAGCCAGCCACACTGAGTATGTCTCTAGCGCTCTCGCCAGTCCAAAGAGACTGGTAGGCTGCAGCGGCCGTGTTTCGTTCCAATAAAATCCCACGGGGGGCACACGCAGACGCGCTTTACTGCACCTCCCCTGGCCCCCTTGCATGCTTCTGCAGCAGGGCTATTACCTTAAAGATATTAAGCTTTATTTGGTCATTTTGGCCGATTTCTGAGCTTTACGGCTGGCCCTTAAAGCTCAGATTTTAGCTTTGTTACGCGTCCACGGAGGCAGGGAAAGCTTGGCCCCGGTGGGGTTGGGGGCCACAGGACCATCAGACGCCAGTGTTTTCAGCTGTTCCGGGGCGCAAACAGCTGCGTGTCAGCGTATGCGACGATTCCCTGACCACTTGATGCCCCACTGACCATCAGAAAGCCTATCCACAAATGCCCGGGAGTCCGCCCAAGTCCGCCCCCTGAGCTAACTTCTGGGCATTTTAGCTTGCTAAAGCTCAGGCTGAGCTTTCCCCCCAAAACAAGATAAGAGCCCTGTTCTGCAGTGTAAGTGCCTTTGGCAGTTCGCAGTCTCCCAGCCAGATTGTCAGCCTCGGCTCAGCTCAGCTCTGCTCATGGAGTTGGCAAGGGGCAAGAAGGCAAGTTCCCGGCAGTGTCCGAAGCCCCCCATATATCCAAAAAGCCCAGCTCAGCTCAGCTCAGCTCTGCCGTTACCGCGAAGGCCGCCTAGGCCGATTGCTAACTGGGGGCGCCAACATGTGACGGACTCCTCGCTGGGGATATTTTGCCGGATGTCTTGGAGTTTTCTGTGGACTGTGGTGTAAAAGTTTGGAGCAGATGCAGGATCTGCAGTCAGTGCCACGCCCTAACTTGTGTTGACTGTTGACGGCTTTCCCACGTGCCCCGCTGACGGCAGGAAACCCAGCCAAGCTTGGCACTTCACGACAGCTGACACCCGCCAGGCATGGCCACACAGTTCGGGCGCCCCATCAGGGCCCTGCACCCACACCTCGCTTGCGGGTGCAGCCATAACAGGAGGACCTGGACACAGGCCACGGCCACCTTACAATGTCGCATTCCCAAACAACTCCGCACGCGACATCAAAGAACAAAACCTAAACAATCTCCAAACGTGTGGCAGGTAGCCCCCGGTGTATCGCGCGCGACGACACACGCCAGGGCCTACGCTGCACCGCGACCTCCACCGCTTGCCTGGCGTTTCCTCCAACTGCCACCGCAAGCTTAACGCGTACTATCCCTTCGCAAACAGTATACAACCCCAGGATGACGTACATACCACAGTGAATACGGCGCCCGCTGATCAACTGAAGTAAATGCGCTAACATGCAATGCAGATGTGAGCAAGCTAGAATCCCGAAAGCAAGAATCACACACGACACGCAGGGCACATAACATGAAAGCATAATAAGCAAAAACGCGCTTTGTCTTCACAGCTAAAATGAGGCTACGCGCCTGCCGTAGGCTTCACCCATCAGAAACAAAAAGGGTGCACACCGCCGCCGCCGCCGCCGGCCACTGCCCACAGCATGCTGAACGCCCAGCATCGCTGAGCTGCCGTTTGTGCAGCTACTGCCGATAAGAGCTGTTCGAACATTCGCTCTGGACTGAGTTTCCCTCTGCTCACAAACTAGCTTCTGCCCTGCCATCCGCTACCGCCTTTCACATGCGCACGGCCGCATTGCCCCTTCACTCGCCCTTCACCGGCCCTCCACTGGTCCTTCACTGGCCCCTACTCTGGACCCTTCCTTGACTGCACCCCGCCTGACTGGGCTAGCCCGCCCGCCTAGCTGCCTAGCTATGCCTCATGGCCGCCAGCACGGCCGGCACAAGCGGGATGTCGGCGGGCGTCAGGTTGAAGCTGGTCACCTCGCCCGCCGCCGCCCACGCCACCGCCTGGCCCTCCGCACCCACCGGCACGCCCGACCAGCGCCGGCAGGCTGTTTGTGATAAGTGGCGTGGCAGGGATGGCGGCGAGAAGGCGAGGCGAGGTGACGTGTGATGTGATGGTGGCGGCGGTGGCAGCATGGGAGGGCAAACGGAGCAGGCGGCATCAAGAAGAATTGTTGTGCGTGTGTAGGACAACCGCCCACTTGGAACGAGTGAGGTTCACGCTGCCCACGCCGACCCACAGGCCGCTCCTTCCTACTCCCCCGCTGTGCCTGGACTAGCATCCAACCCGTGCTGCTGCCCGCTGGTCACTCCTTACTCGTGCATGCCTGCTACTGCCTGCCTGCTACTGCCTGCCTGCTACTGCCTGCCTGCTACTGCCTGCCCGCCGCTGCTGCAGCTCACCGTACAGGGGCATGAGGAGGTGGAAGGTGGGGTAGGTGTGGGAGGCGAATGTGAGGGGCGCCAGGTCGGCGGGGTCCACGGTGATGCCCAGCTCCTCGCGCAGCTCGCGGACCAGCGCCGCCTGGTGGGGTCCGGTTCGGTCCAATGGCGTGGCAGCCGTCCGTCCGGTTGACTGGTTGGTTGGTGGTTGGTTGGTTCGGTACAGAGGTACCGGTATTGCCCCGGGGTGACCTTGCCGCCCCAGCACGTGTGTCATGTGCACACGTACACATGTGCCCCGTCATCCCTTCTCCCTGCCTCCCCATCTTCCCCCCCTCCCCAACGCCTCCGCTGACCCCCTCACCTCGGGTGTCTCCCCCGGGTCGACCTTGCCGCCCGGGAACTCCCACAGCCCCGCGTTGCTCTTGCCCACCGGCCGCTGCGCCAGCAGCACACGCACCGGCCGGTCAGGTGCGGCGGCTCCGGCGCCTGCGTGTTGTACAGTGTGGACACCATGTGGATGCCGCGTGCGCACAGCCCAGGGCATGCGGGGCGTGAGAGTTTTGAATTGGGCCGGGAGCGGACGGGAAAACGACTGAGGGCGCTGCAAGGGACCGGGGGCGTCCGCGCCGCATACTGTGTACAGCACCCGGCAATCAACCCCTTCATCCGTCCCAATGGGCTGGACACAGTACCCCCTCCCGCTTTCCCTCACCCGGCTGCTGCTGCTGCAGGCTGGGCTCGCCAGTCTCGTGGTCCCACTGGGGGTCGTCCAGGAGCACCACGCCCACCACCACCAGCAGCCGCACGCCGCCTGCCCAGGGCGGTGGTACCCCAGTGGGCATTGGTGTGGTACACAGAAACAGAAGCAAAGAAGCGCTAGGTGGGCCACCTAGCGGTAAGGGCATCACCAATCCGCACCATTAGCTCCCCCCGAGCTGCAGGCAACCGGGTCCGCGGCACGACGGCACTATGTCCGCTGCGGCACCCAAACCAACTGCCGACCAGGCCCGCTGGCACTGCACTTCAGCTCGCACGCATGGTCTTCTTTTGTATTCTCCCCCTGTGTAACCTATTATATACCACCTACCCGGCGCAGTAGAAGTGGCGTCGCCCTCGTCCATACTGGCGAAGGTGCTGTCTGCTAGTGCCGCAGCGGCTGCGGCTGACAGCTGCACCGGAGCAATGGAGGGCGCCGGCGTTGCTGGTGACGCGGAGGCGGCAGAGGAGGAGGAGGAGGAGGAGGACGCGTTGGCCGCCGCTGCAGTGGCCCCCAGAGTGCGGGTCTGCGCCTGGCCGATGGGGGTCGTACCAGCGGACGAGGGTGAGGCGGAGCGTGCCGCTACGGCCGCGCGGGCGGTGGCTGCGGCGCGGACTGCGCTGGCTGCCGCGACGACCGAGTCGATGGTCCGTAGAACTGTGGCGTGGGACCCGGTGCCGCTCGATCCAGGCGCGGAGCTGGAGGAAGCCGCGCCCTGAGCTGGAGCAAAAGGGTTTGCGTAGAAATACGCGGGGTTGATGTAGTCGATTGAGGATGGCGACGGGCCGGGCGGTCCCGACGACGCAGGCCCCGGTCCTGACGCGGGTGCCGCACAAGGTGTAGCAGCGAGAAGGGCGCGGCGAGAGAGGAGCGCGCGGGGCGCGCGGCAGGCTCCCGGCGTGGGTGCACCGACACGAGGCCTGCGGAGGGTTGGGGCGAGAGGAGGTGCCGTTGAGGGGTTCCGCTTGTTTACCGCATCTGTCGCGCGCGGACTTGCAGCTCGTCGAGCAACTAATGTGATGTTTTCTTTTGCGGTGCTTGTTGCGGCATGTCACTCAGCGCTTCAGAGCGTTTCCGAGCTTGGAGAGACCGGGAGCGCGGGAAAGCCCACCAAAGCCGCGGAAGTCCCCCACCTTGTGTTCAGCATGAAAGCTAGTACTAAAGCGCTAGCGCGTCGCTAGTCGCTAGCCTGAGTTGGGACCGGTCTCGCTGTGATTGAGCCCTAGTTGAACTTAGCTTTTTGCGATAGCTCGAAACTCGTGTCACTAAAAGATCTTATGTACTAGGGCAGAGTTTATATTGGCACCGCGAGTGTCCAAAGGCACCCAGCAGGTGCCATGCCCGAATCTTGGAGCCCCAGCGTGTTTTGCCCCAGCAAGCGCCAGCCGTGGCGCCAGCTCCCCCCCACCCCCACCCGCCTTGCCTCCGCAGATATTTCCTGTCGCTTGGGACAGGAGCTTCGCGCTCCTGTCACCCGGTAACCTGAGTTATTGGCATAGTCCTTCGACATTTGTGCTGAAAGGCGCCTCGCCGTGCCTCGCAGTCTTCGCCCGTCGCAGCAGGTCGCAGGAACTTCTCTTTTCGGCAATGGGCCTTCCGCGCATGAACTAAGTGTCAGGAGGTGTTTAACATCAAACGTCGATGCATTTTGCATGTCCAGTCAGGTCGTGGGCCGCCGGTAGTGCAAGTGCGCGCTTCCGCCCGACGCCATCCGCCTGCCCGACGAAGTCGGCAGCTGCGTCGCCCTGCGAAGTTACACAGTCAGATCGTTTTAGTGTCGTAAGAATTCTTGGTGCACTGGAGATCCGTAGATGGCAGTACGTGTGGTACTGGTGCGTCGACGTCGCGAAAATGGGGGGTACGCCAGGTTCTGGGCAGCAGGCAGCCCTGAGGGCACAAACCCGCCTACGCCACGACCTGCTGTAGCTTTTTCTCCAGAGCCTTGTCCCTGCACATGTTTAGTAACAGAAGCCAAGTTGCGGCCATCGACATTCTGGCCTTGTGAGGCAGACGGTGGCAGGGTTGCGGTGCGAGCATCGAGTGTCAGATTGGAGGTGACGGAGATGCATGCGTCAAACCTTGTCGCCGGCTGCATTCGCATGTGTTCTCCGGCGGGGGCGGGGTGTAATGCCGGCCACATAATCTTGGAGACATCCGTACCGGATGAAGTTGACCGGATATCGCTGGTCGACTGTGCTTCGTCGTGTTTCCCCAAATGTCGTTGGGCATGGTCTGCTGGGTCTGCACGTTCTCATATGCGGTTTACATGCACCGATTATCTCTGCCCTTGCTAACAACCGTCACCCTCAACCCTCGCGCCACCAACTCGCGCCGGGAACTAGAGAGCGGTGTGTTTGTTACTGTTGCTGTGAATCTTGTGAATCCAGGTTTCCTGTGCGCTTGTTGCTAAGCTCTTAAGCAGATGGGTCAGCCCCAATCATGACGAGGTGCGGCTGGCGACCGGAATAGAAGGCAGGGGTGGTAAGGCATTGAAGAGTCTTTTACACGCATCCCAGCAGAATCTCGTTACCGCCAATGCATTTCAGTGCCCTGCTCCGCGGCATACACTTGAAGGCAACTCGCTGACAACCGCAGTTCGTCCCGTTCACCCTCAATTCTCAAGCACTGCATTGCATGACGATTCACAGCATTTAGGAGCACATGCGAAGACATCATGCCCCCCCCCCCACACACACACCACACCGCTTCCCAAAGCGGCGGCGTGGTACCCCGTTCTCAAAGATGCGCGGGATCAGTCCATGCTTGTGGCCACGCTGGGCTGTATGAATAATGCTTCCTGGGCATTAGGCATGGGGCCTGCATAGCGAAGAGCCTCCCAGTTGTGCATTAGGTCCGATCCCGTCGGTCCTGGCCCCAGTTCCTGTTTGGTCCCAACCGCCCATGAGAAGGCCAGATACTGAGAGATAGCCTGCGCTGCCATGCGGGGGTCCACGGGGCAGCCTACCGGCTGTGCCTCAACGACGTTGCACGACAATTTCGTCGGGGCCCCTGGCAACCCCCTGGGGGCTGGCGAGTTTCCAGGACGCCCCAGTGCAGCCCAACTTACGGAAGCGTTGACTATGCCTGCTGACATACTAAACATGGAAGCTAAACAGTGCACCTTGGAGCCTGGCTGTGCGCCACAACTCGACACAGTACAGGTCAACAAGATGCCAGAAACCACGGGCCGTGGCCAGAAGCCCTGGTCGCGTTCTGACGTGCTCGCTGCTCGCGACCTCAAAGCGCAGTTTACAGGTGAAGGATTGATACTCTCGTTAGAAGCTCATATGACCGCAATCAATCTATTTCTGCGAGCGCGAAAGGGCACCAGGGTCCGACCGAGCGAAAAGCGGTTGACCGGTTACGTGAGACTGCTGGCGCCTCGCGCGCCCATGCGCGCGAGCACGTCTGCAGACACCATGGCTGCATACTCGTACATCTTTTATGTATTCCAGTTTGCAACCAGGGCTATCGAGGGGGCGACGGGGGCAACGATCACTGAAGCGCCCTTCAGTCGTCCAGCGCGTGTGGGAGGTTAGCAATAACGCCTCTTACATTTGCTCCAGATTTGATAGTTCAATCGCGTGCCTCATTCCTCCTAAGCGCCCTGCATTGAACAGCAGCGCACGCACAAATTCCTGCGCGTTCCTTAACAATTTCCAGTCACTAAAAATGCCAGCTTGGGTCTGACTGATAATACCAGCAGGCACGCCGACCTTTGCCACGCTCACCGAGTGCGGCTTCTAGACGGGCCCCTCGCTTTCGCGGGTCCGGTGGTGGCGCCCATGGAGTCCCCACGCAGGGGCACAGCGACGATTGCGCATAGCAAGCAATTAGAAGCCATAGAATTGGTCCGACGGGACATCGGTGGCGGGGCGCAAAATTTCAGCGCTCGTGGAATCGGCTCAACCGACCCGTCGTCATCGCTCCCGGCCGACGCGGCTCCTGCCAGCACCATCGCATCTGGTGACTCGGAAGCACGCGCAGGATTCAGCCTGGCCTGCAGCGCAGCCACGTCCACCTCTCCTTCAGCTCCAGCTCCTTGCCGCATGCTCGCACCCATAAAGCAGGAGTGTGACGACGACTTCGAAGATTCGCAGCGCGTCGTGGGCCCTGTTTGGCCGCCGGATGCTTCAATATCAATCGCGAAGCTCGGGACGAGTATTGTAGTGGGCCGGAAGGGCACGCTGGACGAGCGGGTTACCCACAACCGCCCTCCTGGCGACGCAAGTGCTGCTACCAGCCCGGCCCCGTCCCTGCCCCTGGCCCCCCCGCCTCCACCTCAGCCGACTGAGCCGTGCAATGCTGGCAAGTGTGGGGCCGTCGCGGCTTCAGGCGGCGGAGCCACCGGCAGCGCCGCTGTCGCTTCCGCTCCCGCTGCGGCGGCGGTTGAAGGCAAGAGCAGCGGCGGCAGTGCCGGGAACGCCGGCGGGAGCGGCGCTGGCGCTGCAACGGACGGCCCCCTCCAACCCATACCCTTGATGGAAGCTAAGAAGCTTTCTGCCGTTGTAGTGGAGCCTGCGGCCGACGCGGCGGCCGCCCCGGAAGCCACAGCAGCGATGCCGGCAGGAGCAGCGGTAGCTAAGGCACCAGCATCCACGGTATCAGCGGCGGCGCTGGCGGCGGCGGCGGCGGCAGTGCCGATCTTCGGTCGCACCAGCCGGACCGACAGCTCAGGCGGCGACACGCCGTGGCATGGCTGGCGAAGTGGCGGCCCCGCTGGCGGTGGTGGTGGCGGCGGCGGCGGCGGTTGCAGCTTTACCGCAGGCGTTGGCGGCGACAGTGTCAGCATGGGCACCGGCCAGCAGCAGTGGATTGAGGCAGAGAGGCCACGTGACCCCCGCCGCCCCCCGCCGCAGCCATCGCAACAGCTGCTGCAGCCGCAACAGCTACATCAGCCCAAACTATTGCAGCCCCAGCAGCACGGCCCGGGTGCCGTTTCCACGCCGCCACCGGCACTGGCGGCGGCGCCACAGCTGCAACCCTTCGTGCGGCTCAGTCGCACTGACAGTACAGCTGAGGATTCTGGTGGGGCAGGAGGCGGCGGGTACAGGGGCGGTGGCGGCAGTGACCGTTTCACCGGCTTCCCACAGGTGTTTTCGCAGGCGGCGCTGCCGCCGCCGCTGCCGCAACGACGCCAGTCAGCATCGGAGGCGCAGGCCCCGCAGTTGCAGCTGCAGCCGCCGCTGCGCCTGAGCAGCGACGGGTTTGTAATGTCGTGCGGCGGCCGCAGGGGCATGGCTGGGGCCGGGGCGCGACCGGCAACTGTGGGCATGGCGCCGGCGGGGCGCCACTGCTTCGATGAGGATGTCGCCGCCGCCGATGCTGCGGCTATCAATTCCGCTGCTGGAGCTCGCACATCCTCCAACGGCTTACCGCAACGCCGCTCCAGCCATGCGCCGCCCGAGCAGCATGCGCTACAGCAGCACTCACCACAGCAGCAGCTCAACAGCCCATGGAGCTCACGCTCCGCCGCCGTGGCCACCACCTCCGTCGCCGCCGCCCAGTCGCCGCCCGCTGCTCGCGCTGCGCCGCCGCCTGCAGCGGCTTGGGCCGCCGTGCCTCGCTTCCTTTCCACACCCACCCCCGCATCCGCTGAACCTCGTCGCCCGCAGCAACCGCAATCGCAGCAGATGCCGCCGCGGCGGCAGTCGGGCCCTGCTGCGGGGCAAGTGGTGGTGGCGGCGACGGGGGCAGGTGTGGGGCTGCGGCCGGCGGGTGTGCGAGGCTACGGTACCTCCTGTGCGGGGCCACTCGATGCTTCTCCTGCCCCTGACCCCGCCGTGGCGCCGCCTGCTGCGCGTCCGCGGCTCCTGGGCGGCCCTGCCATACGCTGCGGCGCCGGCGGCGCTGGCAACAGCGGGTCGCTGAGGAGCCGGCGGCTGTCAGCTGCGGATGTGGAGGGCGAGGAGGAGGCGATGCGGGACGAGCACGCGGGCGAGGTATTGCTCGCGCGCAACCACCAGCGTCAGCTGCAACAGCAGGAGGTGCAGGCGGCTTTGCTGCGGCGCCGTCGCAGCAGCCTCAGCGGCCTAAGCGGCCTCAGCGGACGGCTGGACAGTAGCTGCGGCGGCGCAGCAGGCACTGCTACAGCCGCTACTGCCGCGGACACCCACAACGCGCTGCCGACGCGGCACGCCGCTGCGAAGGTGGCGGCGGCGGTGGTCGCGGCGGGCAGCGGCCAGCGCCATGGCTCGAGCGCCGCCGGCTCCCTGCCTCTTGAATCTCCCACAAAAATGGATGGGGGTGCGGCAGGGCCCTCACCAGGCGGGCCGCAGCGGCGCCTGTCGGGTGCGACGGAGCTGGAGGAAAAGGCGGCTGCAGCGGCGGCGGCGGCGCAGCTGCCACTGAGCGCCCGCGGGCTGGAGCTGGTAGCGCTGGGCCGCGGACTGGTGGAGCGGCTATGCAGGGTGCGGGTGAGCTACGCGGCTTCCTCGGGCCCTCGGTCTGCGTCCGTAGGTGTTTAAGCACACACGAACGTGATACCGCAGTGCGCTTTCCCCTGCGTCCCCTTGCAAGCGGCTTTCCGTCCCTGCCGCCCCTTCATTAAATATCCCTGACTCATATCGCCCTTGCTCGCCACCTCCTGCAGAGCTCCAAGGCGCGCCTGGCCGCGCTGGAGGCCACGATCACCTCGGAGCTGGCCGCCGTGCGGGCTGAGCTCACCGGCTGCGTGGCGGCAGCCACGGCAGCGGAGCACAACCAGCGCCAGCAGCCGCAGCAGCAGCCGCAGCTGGCGCAGCGGCGGCCCTCCGAGGACGGAGTGCAGGCTTCACAGGGCCAGCCGCAAGGGCCGGCGGTGGTGGGCCGGCGGGAGTTGCGGACGGTGCCTGATCAGGTAGAAGCCGCAGCGGCTGCGCCGGCAAACGTGGCGGCGGGCGGGTCGCGGGCGGCATGGCGGGAGGACGCGGAGCAGTTTTTGCGCGAGGAGGCGGTGAGATGCGGCACCGCAGCTGCTTCGTCCGCCCACCAGGCGGTGGCCACCACCAGTGTTGGCGCCGTAGGCAGCAGCGGGCAACCCGCCGCCCGGCGCAGCAGCGGCACCGGCAGCGGTTTGGGCGGCGGCGGCGGCGCCGCCGCCGCATCCCTGCCATTCCTCCCAGCCCCTGCCGCCTCCCTGCCGTCGCAGCCGCCGCGGCTGTTGCCTCCCTTTCCAAGCCCCCGACCCACAACCTCCGCCTCCGCCGGTAGTGGAGGTGCTGGAGCTGCCGCCGCCACGCGACCTTTCCTGTCCGTCGGGGGGCGGCCTTTCGGAAGCCCCGCCCGTCTGTCGCCGGTGCCGGAGGCGCCGGAGGAGCTCCTCTTCACACAGCGGTGCCGCGCTTTACGCTCTTCCATCACCGGGCCTGCGGCAGCTGCTGTGATGGCGACGGCCTCGCTTGGCAACGCGGATGCGCCTACCAAGGCCAACTCCGCGGCTGCTGCTGCGTCAGGCGCTGGTGCTGGGGGTGCGGCTGGCGGCGGGCTTGTGGGGTCTGGCCTGCGGCTTCAGCTGGCGGCGGCTGCCGCCGCCGCCGCAGGCGCAGTACGCTCCTCGGCCCAGGCGGTTACGGCACGTGCGGAGGCTAAGACTGCAAAAGCAACGGCGGATCAGGGGCCCGCCTCCGAGGACGCCAGCTTGGGCGACGTGCTGAGGTGGCTTCTGGCAATAACCAAGGGCGGCGATGCGGCGCAGCCAGCGGCGGCTGCCGCGGCGGCGGCGCTGGCACGGGCAGCGGGCGCTGCTGATGCAAGCATGGGCCAGCGGCAGCCGACAGGCCCGGGCCCGGCAGCAGCGGCTGTGCAGGTGCAGCCGCTGGTACGGCCCGTACGGCCACGGGAGGAGCTGGAGCGCGGCAACGGGATTGAGTTTCTCCCAGACGAGGAGCAGGCACAGGCGCAGCAGCGTCCGGCAAAGCGCGCACGAGAGCTATCTTGAACAGAGCAATGCGATGCTGAATTCGTTTTGCACGCGGCTGGATGCTGTGTATTGAGGTGTTTTAGGTTTCCGAGGGGGCACGCAGGTAGGGTTGGCGCAGGAGGTCTGTCTCTGGGATGGCGGGATGATGTATGGAGCTTAAACGAGCGCGCTTGACTCGTGTGGGGCTACATGCATTGAGGATCGTTTTGATTAGTAATGACACATGGCTTAAGCAAGACGTAGCACATAGCGTGAGTGCGAGAGCAAAATACCGAGATGATTCTTTGTGGGGTATTGTTTGGCGTTTGTGCGACGTGTGCGCGTGTGTGTGCACCGCTACAGAGCTCAGCATGTGGGCGTTTTTTGTCTTGGCCCGTACAGCTGCTCCAAACATGTCCCGCGCGCATGGGCCCTCACCTCCCACGTGCGGCTTTTAACTGTACGCCATACGTCGCTTGACCGTGTGCGGTACATTTTAGTGGAGAGAATAAGGAAGATAATTTCGTACGATCTGATGAAGTTGACTGCTAATCCTCGTCATTAGTTATCAAACGCGCGTTGATGTATGGCGCTTTCTGTGGGTCTGCCTGTGCTATGTGATGCCGGGTGAGCCTGTTTGAAGTACATCCCCACATGCCGCTGGGTATACGCAGCAGCGTTGTTCTTCTTTATGACGGCCTTGTAGAGAGCTGTTGCGGACCTGCAAAGGAGGTCTGTTGGCGCATGGCAACGCATTTGTGTGGCAAGCACACCGTCAGCGCATGCATGATGAGGTGTGTGCCTCATGCGGCTGGGCTGGTGATGGCGTTACCCAGCAGCCGCATGAAGAGAGTGCCAGTAGTGCCAGCACTGGAAAGGATGGATGTTGGGGGTTACTGGAATGCACGGTGGCTATGGTGGGCGCTAGCGAGTGGGGTTTCCTATGGCATGCCTGACGCTGCAGAGCGATCTTGTTCGCCGGTGCCATTATTTGGCGGCTTTGCTTGCGCTAAATACTGTACAGTAGAATATCTAACGTAGTCATGGCACATGTGAAGATAGTAATGTCGGGCGAGTCAGGTAGCGCAACCCGGGCATTTTGGCTTGCAAGTAGCTAGCCGCAGCGGCCGCCTGGTACGTGGTACGAGGAAGCGGTGGCGGCTGCTCGTGCACTGCACGTGCACAGCGCTAGTGTATGGTGCAAGCAGGAGGCTATCGAGGCGGATAGACAGCCAAATAATAGTATGCTGGTTGGTAGGTTGCGAAAAGCGAAGGCGAACAGGAAGTGCGGCACACCTGAAGACGGCGGGTGCGTGCATGTGACAGCAGGGGGAGATACAGCTACGCAGTACTCAATGCCTGTATCTTCCTTCTACCGCGTAGAAATTTGTCCTTTTTCGGCCGAAAACGTAGAAGCTTTCAGGGGTTGGTGGGGCACGTCTACGGCCGCACGTCTACGGCCGGTAGACGTTTTGGCGGGCAAATCAGGGGAAGTGTAGACGTTTTGGGGGGGGGGGATTGGGGGGCTTGCCCCCCAAGAAAAGTTTTAGCGTAGAAAGATTAGCAGGGGGCATCTACGCGGTAGTAGAGACCGAGGGCCCAAGGGCATCTACAAGATACAGGCACTGGCAGTACTCCGGCCCCTTGCCCCCCTCAGCGGCTCAGGCACGTTGCTTGACCTACCTCTTTGGAGGCACCCGCACCACACATGCCGCTGTGACCCACGATTACTGATTGTATATGCATGAGGGGCCACGCTTTGCAACGGGAATGGGTTATGCGGGGGGGTGGGTGGGTCACGTGCGCGCGGGTGGGCGGGTGGGGGGCGTTGCGGCGGGTGGTGGTGGGGGGGGTCAGGACGACCGACAGGGCATAGTTCGCCAAAATCGCCAGCTCCGGGGAGGGCGGTGTCCCTTGGGGCACCCCTGCTTGGGGCCGGAACTTGGGCCGGAAATGGTCCCTCTCAACGGTGCGGGGGAGCCTTCTCGGTCGGACTGTCCCTTTGCGTCGTGTCGCATTCATATGGCGGGTAAACTGGATGTCAGGTGCCGAGGCCGGACGTCGAATGCGAGCACGGCCTAACAATGTTAGTGATACTTTCTGCGCTGTAGGCACCGCTTGGATAGTCAAAGCACATGGTTGAAAACAGCAGCACCGCCACACATGATTGCGGGTTAAAAAAGGGGACAGTGTATGTAGCGTAAACACCGTCGCACATCCTGTTACGGCATCCCATCGCATCGCTCCGACATGTGCGGGTTTGGCAAGGTTTCATAGTTTGCAGAATTTTGTAAGAATTGTCGCGGTTTCATGGACCATAATAGTATATTATTCACGTATTCACTGGGGGTTATTGACGTACGCAACCAACATGACCCGAACCCGAACCCTGTCGCGCGGCCCCAAATGGTGGAACACTGCATGGCAAATTTAAACTCCGTCAACTCCATCAAACTACATCGGCGGGAGATAGCGCGCACAGAAACCTCGACGTGGTGCCATTAACCGATGGCCGATGCTCGGGAGGCCGCGGGAGGCCAAGCGCCAACTGGAGTTGACGCGCGATGTGATATCATCGTTCTTACAAACCGCTTTTTCCATGCCCACTTCAATCAACGTTACAAATACGAGGCCCGACGGGCACCGAGGTGAGTGCCGGTTACCACCACGAAGCACGATTGTCGGGGGCTGGTAGTCTGAACCAAGCCAAAGCGCTCCCAGAAGCGCTCCCCCCCGAAAGTGCTTGCCGGTCAGTGTGACTGATAAATTTTGAGCCATAGATGTTATTCGGACACGCCTTCAGGACTGCAAATGCGATCGAAGCTCGGGCCGAGACAGAGCTGCGCTTCTGGCCGAGCGCGCAGACGAGTGCAGCGAAGTTTGCAGATAGACTTTCTCGACCTTGTGCACTATAGTACCATTCATGCTACACGCTTGCTCTACCGAAAACACTACAAAAGCCCTTGGGCAAAGCCAGACAACGGCAGCCTGTTCGCTGCCGCTTTCTTGCCGCGTGAAGCAGCAGCCAAATTCCTCAGATACTAGCACCAATTCTACCTATCAAGCGCATTGCCGTTTGCTGGCCGCGCACGTCGGCGACTCGTCTGACGCAGCTCAATGGCACGCTTGTGGCAAAAGTTACAAGCCAGGCAGCCGATCGAAGGAAACCTGCAACCCTAAACGACTTGTGGCGACCATTCTTTTCGCCACGGCCCTCGTCAAACCTGCTGCCCGGCGGTTTGCCGCCCGCCCACGATAATGATGCCTGCTCTTCAGGACGTCATCAGCAGAAACGCATTAATAGACCGACATGATAACAAAATGTAGGCGGCAGGGTGGTTGCAGGCAGGGGCGTATAGTTCATGAATCATGAACTTGACCATAAAATAGGGGATCGCGGTCTGCGTGAACTGCCGGCCGAAGACCTCGGCTGTGTGATGCCCCTTTCTCATGAATCTCCGGGCTGGGCCGGCGGGCGGCAGGGTGGACGGCGGGGCGGTTAGCAGGTGGGACGTGAACAGCCGGACGTCAGCGTCGGTCAGCGTGTGCCGCAGTTGGCCCCGCGTGCCCGGATTGGATAACACCCGCGTGTTGCCTGGCATTCCCTGCAGGTGCAGTGGCGCTTTCCCGGTGTCCGCCCAGCAGGCCGAGCCCAAACCTTGTACTATGGGCGCCGGCCGCTGCACTGTGGCGGCCGGCAGCTTGCTTCCCCCCGCCGACCCTTCCGTCTACTTGCCCACCGGTGGCGGCGGCTACGATTACCAGGGCACATCTCTACGCGGCGTTGCACGCTGCAGCTGCAGTAGTGAGCCACTAGCGCCCGCTGCTTGCGCTGCTGCTCCGTTACTGCTGCAAGGAAAGGACCCAGCAGCACCTTGCCGTAAGCGTGGCTCTTCACCTGCCCACACTCGTGCCACGAGCATCCAACCTCACACTGTCGGGCACTTCTGGGGGCCCGCGGAGACGCCTGCCGCTCCTGCTCATGGGCCCCAGCCACCACCACAGCCGCCACAGCCACAGCCTCATCGGGCGGCGGCAGCGGCGGCGGCGGCGCAGCCTCATCACTCACGACTGCAAGGCGAAACCTCGTGCAACGTTTCTGGTAGTACCGCTGCGGCGGCGGCGACGGTGGGCGCGGGTGATGCGCCGCCTTCAGCAGCGGCCGAGCAGCTGGGCGGGCGCGCGGGCGAGCTGGTGCGCCTGGGGCGCGGCCTCACACACAAGCTCAAGGGCGTGCAGGTGAGAGCGGTTAATCTGTTGATTGCTGCCGCCGTGGTCACTCAGTTGAGACCTGATGCATGCATGTATGCGCGGTAGATAGCATTACTGAGCATAGGACGCCGCACCCATAATCGCCACTAGATGGTCCCTGTTGACCTGCTGGATGGATGCGGGGCAACCTTGCTTGGTCGGACTGTCCCTTTCATGTATTTCGCATTCATAACCTCTTAAACACTGCCCTGGCATGAACAAATTAGGTGTTCATGCCAGCTCGCTTCTGCTTCTGACAACTCCCAGCTGACACCCGTGCGCCCAACCCCGCCGCCCCATCACAATTTTGCAGTCTGCCCGCGCCTCCCTTCAGCGACTGGAGGCAGAGCTGAATCGCGCCCTTGGGCGACTGAGGGACGAGCTGCGCGCGGCCCTGAAGCAGCAGCATCAGCAGCAACAAGAACACGACACGCTGCTACAACTGCCCACGTCAACTGCCGCAGTAGCGGCAGCGGCTGCGGTGGCAGCCGCATCGAGGAGCATGGAAGTGGAGGTGAGCTCGCCGCCACCGCCAGCTACTGCTGCTCCCGTGCTGCAGCTGCCGCCGCCGCCGCGGCCGCAGCAGCAACAGCAGTCGCCACCGCCACGGCAGCGGTCACTACGATCACAGTCGTGTGGGCCCACCGCCGCCGCAGTCATCCCGCCGGCGAGTTGTCGCTGTGGTCTCCATGACTGCGCCACTGCTGTCGTCGACAGCAGGGTCGGCAGCAGTGATGCCACCAGCAGCAAGTGTCGTGTGCCGTCATCGCCAGCGGGCGGCTTTTCCGCTGCGGCGGGGCCGTCCACAGCGGCGGGGTGCATCCACGCAGCAGCAGCAGGCCCAAGCACCCTCCGAGCCGTGCCACCATGCAACGGCACTCACGGCACTATCGGCAGCACCTCCACGCCTGCCGTCGCTGCTGCCACGCAGCAGCAGGCCGATTCCGCGGCGGTGCTGCCTGTCGCGGCCACGGCCCCATCATCGCTCGCCACAACCGCCGACCTGGATCGCACGGTGGCGACGGCGGCCTGCTGCTGCGCCGACGGCGGGGCAGCGGCACCCCCGGCGGCGGCGGGCTGCACAGAACCGTCGCCGAAACCGCCACAACGATGGCGGCAGCTGCTTCACCGCTGGCCTCCGGGCGTCCTGCCGCCGCTGGTTGATGACGTCCACTTGCCGGCTGCTACGAAGCGACCCAGCAGCAGATCCGCTCTCGCAGCTCCTCCTTCGGTCTCAAAACCAGCACCATCGCTTGACAGTGGCTGCAGCAGCGGCGGCTACAGCCTGAGGCAGAGGAAGAGCCGTGCGGCAGAGAGCGCTCAAGGGGCTTGTGCTGGCGCTGCTGGCGGAGCAGGAGAGGACGATGAGGGCTCGGCACTGCCGCTGTTGGCGGCGGCCGCTGCCGCCATGGCAGCAGTGGGTGCTGAGCCGTCCGCTATGGCACAGGCTAAGCGGTGTGATAGCAGCCGGTGTGGAGTTGGGTTCACGCCACCGCCGCCACCACGGCCGCTGTCGACACTGATGTTGACGGGCACCACCGCGTCGTTGGCACTGCCGCTGCGCTGCAGCAGTGGCAGTGGTGGCACGGACGACGGGCCGCGCTGCCGCGACTACGGTGGCAGCAGCACTGCCGCCCACGGCAATCGTGAGGGCGGTGCCCGGTCTCACCCCACCATGGAATGGCCAGGCAGCCACGATGCCAGCAATGCAATTGCCGTTGGCTGGCAGCCGCCGACAGCGCTAGAGGCGTATGCACCGGATCCCGAATCACTCGGGGACGGCATTGTCACGCCGCCGGCACTGAAGCGCCAGCGCTTCGGCGCCGGCAGCGGGGGCAAACGGCAGGTTGCTGCCCATGGCGCTGATTGTGTGGCTGGGCAGGACGAATCCGTACTGGTACCGTTGCCTCGATGCCCATCCGCGGCTGCAGCTGCTGTTGATGCCAGCAGGCCCAACTCTGCCACCGGCGTCGTTACCGCCGCGACCGCAGCGGTGGTGGCAGCGTTGCTCTCAGCGCAGCCATTGGCATAACCCGCATGGGCCGGGGCGCAGGAGCAGCAGCGGGGCGTGATTGACTTGCTCTGAGCACTGCTGCAGAAGCATATATGATGTCTTTGATGCAGCCCAGCCTGGTGGTCAACCTTTTGGATATTTAGTGCGCGGAAACTGCCAAGCTTACAAACATAACGTACTGCTGGGCTGAGCCGGGCGAGGCCGAGTGAGTGGTTGGCCCATGAGACATGCACTTTCATGCGCGCACCGCAGCCCACCCTAAGTTGTACTATATTTGAGCGGGCGGCGCGTCTAAGTGGCGTGGGACACGGCGCGGGAGGGCTTCGGGGCATGGCGGCAATTTAGCGCATGTCTTTAACGCGGCAAGTGACGCGCTTGGCACTTTCATGTCCGGCCGCGGACTCTAATGTGCGACGTGGTGGTTGCACGCGTGTGGAGATTGTGCAGATGGTGGTCCAGCAGCACGCCGTGGCAGAGTAAATCGACCTGGTGCCTGCGTGCCGATGCTCACTGTGCAAGGAGATTGCGGGAGATTGAGGAGGGTCGTGAGAAGGGAACAGAGCGTGAGACGCTAATAAGAGTACACAGTAAACTCTTGCAGGTTACAAGAAGGGGACAGTGTAAACACCGTCATGGCACAGGGGAATCGCCGATCTGAGGAGCGCAGCCAACAGCCACCCTTGCCCGGCTGCCGCCTCCCCCCGCCCGTGCCGCCTCCCCCTCAAAGACACAGCTGCAGCGCAGTTCATGTTCTTCGCACTGTGTTTCTCACCGGGACTGTTTACCAATAACCCCCAAAGACACACCAGGCACAGCATCACAATGCGCGTAAGCTCAATCGCTCTGGGCTGAATTGGTTGAGGTCTGGTGACCGCGACATTTAGCTAGCAGCGGCTCTCGCTCGATTTAGTGCCTGGGAACATGTCAGAGACCTAATACGTGTTCAAGTATGATGTTTCGATGGTCTAGGCCCATGGATTCACGCTGTCCCTAGCAGGGGTCCCCTGGTCCGTAGGTAGGGACTTGCCGGAGTGATACCTGCGTGGACCCCTCGGGGCGAATTTCGAACCACGGCGGAGCAGGGCCGAGGCCACAGTGTGTTAAACCAGAAGGCACCTGAGCTCTGAGCCCGTCCAGCTCCTCCACGCGGCCCATTTCTTACGATACCACAATACAACGATATAGAAACCATACCAGATGTTTTCTGCGCCACGCGATACAAGGTTCAGCCCTTCTGCGATACGTTAATCTCTGCTCGCCCTGTGCAAGTCCTCCTCAGCTAGTTTCGTGGACCTGTGCGCCCTGTTTTGCGGACTCCTTACAGCTCTGCCGTCGGAGCGCTCCGACAGCGTGTTCATTCTAAAGTAAGGGCCTCTGACGGACTCTGGACCTCTGCAGGTGGGTTTGCGGTATTCAACTTGTCACTCTACAGAACAATATTAGCGCGTATGCTTGGAATGTGGTTATTTCGTGTAGGACCCTCCATTCAAAATCGGCCTCCAATCTCGCCTTGCGCCTGCACGCTCTTCAGACGCGGTTAGCGTATTTCATGAATTAGGTTACATCTTTTCTATTTCAACTACACTATAGGACGCCCTGTTGGGCGCTTCAGACAACGAACTGTTGGCGTAACTCTAAAACCGAAACTGTAAAAACACCTACCGCTACGCAGTACCACGGCTTGCCCCTAGTGGGACCTTGGGATCGAGGAGGCAGGGGAGCGAGGCTCAACTCACTTGCACCACAACGCGCGCCTCAACACGCCTGCAATCCAACACTGATGCTTAAATGTCGAAGCCGAGACGAAAAGCTTAGCGTGCGTTCCATGGAAATGTCTTCATGCACGTTCGCAACCCGGGTCCAGGTCCCTATGCGCCACCCAATGTCAGTTTGTGCGTTGCAAAGTATTGTCTGTAGGCAAGGTCTGTAGGTAAAAGGCGCCGTTTAGTGGACGTACGGCGACCTAGAGCCTCGCAATCGCTGCGAGCATCCCTTGGGAATGACAGCAACAGGGGAGGATGTCGGCCTAGTGTTGTGTGGTAACCAATATGCAAGTGCACTGCGGTCTTTGCCGACTCCGTCGAGCCAGTCGAGCCCACCGCGCAATAGTCCACCGTTCAATCATTACATTCGCACTCACCGTCATCGTATGACAAGGGAGGTGGTCCCCGTGAAGCACGGAAAAGCGGGCTGATCCCGCACCACATCCACCGTCTGAGGCCGAAGGTTTCGAAACTACCTCATCTCCCGGACATAGCCGGGGTCGGTTTGTGCAGGCACTACCAGCCGGGTGCGCAGTCGCTAATCCAGACGGTCAAGCCACAGCACGATTAAGCAGCCACACTACTCATGCTGCCTACATCACGTGCTCTCACTCGCCCGTGGACCGCCAACTCAGACACCGGCCAGCAATATTAGCCCGCGTGCCGGCGCCGCTTTTTGGGCGGCTCCGCGCTCTCCTCCTCCATGTGGCCTTGCCCGCCCCCTCCGCTCCGCACATGCACACACTCGCCGCCAGGCCCCGGGCCACCGCCGCCACCAGGCCCTGGGCCGCTGCCACTGGGGCCGCGGGCGCCGCCGCCAGGCCCTGGGCTTCCGCCGCCAGGCCCTGGGCCTTGACCACTTGGGCCGGGGCCACCGCCGCCAGGCCCCGGGCCGCCACCACCACCACCAGGCCGCAGCGCCGCAGGGCGCTCATTGCCCAGCAGCATCTCCATGAGTGCGTGCCGCATGTTCGTTGCCGAGTTGGCGTCGCGGCCCTTGAGGGGCGGGGGCATTTCGCAAAGATAGGGTATCGCTCATGTTTTAGGCGTTCATTAGGGATACTGCAATGGCGTTTCTGCTCAGCAAACCACCACCAAGGAGTTCCTTGTCCAGGCAACCACTGCTGCTGACTTACCCACACAGTCCCGCAGTGCTGGCACACTTGGACGTCATGGGCCCGCGAGCCACCAAACGGAATCACCACCTGCAGGCAACGCCGCCCGTTGTTGAGCACGCGCCGCCCGCAGTTCGCGCACACCTGAGGGGGAATGTAGCCAGGCAGGGTCACGCTAGCGGTTATTCGTGTGTATCATCAAGCCTCAAGCCCCGGGGAACCAAAATGCGATCCTGGTGCCCCCGACCCCTGGCCCCCAGTCCACGTGCCTGGCTGGTGTAGTACTCATCCACGTACACCACCAGATGCGCGTACTTGTCCACTAGCAGCCGCAGCAATGCCCGGTTTGGGCCCCGCCCCGGCCTGCTGATGCCGCCGCCATAGCCAGTGTTGGCGTTGCCCCAGCCAACAATTACCTCCTCCTTGGGCCTGCCACCCGCCAGTCGCTGGGCAGTCTGCTCAAGCACCTGTGTGCACACCATAGATAGAGAATGATCAACATACAATGCAGAAATCAGTGCAGAACCGATGCAGGTTTGTCACCTTTTGCGTCCGAATGTGGACCGTCAGGCGCCACCGCCGCTGACCCCACTGGCGGTAATGGCGTAGCAGGTGCCACAACCCGACTGTGCCCTGCTGCGCTCGCGCCGGTAGCCGCGCGCCGCCTGGCTGCTGTACCTGCGCAGCGCCTGCCGCCTGGCTGCTGGACCCGGCAGCGGCCTGCACTGGCCCGCCCTGCTGCGCCCGCGCCGGCGGCCGCGCGCCGCCTGGCTGCTGTACCTGATCTGTACCTCCATAGAGGTGCCGAATCCGCCACTCGTGGTCAGCTGCGGACGCAACCCGCGGGCTAGGGATCCCGGCCTGGAAACGTTTCAGCGCAGGCTGCTCCTCGAGTCGTGATTGCTGCCAACGGCTGCGACCTGTTTGGCCGGTGCGCTTGCGGTAACTAGCGCCAGACAGCCGTATGTAGCACGCGCGCTGCTGCCGGCGCCTTGCCGTGGCTGCACGCCGCTGCTTGCGCTCGCGCCGGCCCTGCCACCCACGTGGCTTCCGCCTGAACATCCCGTGTGAGCTTCCTCGCCGCCCGCGCCCGTGCTGCTTTCCCCGCTGCCGCTTCCGCCACTTGCGGTTGCGACGCGCGATGCCCCGCAGTCGCCTGTTCCGTCGCCGGCGCTTTGCCCGGTCCCTCTTTCGCTCCTGTAGTGGCCGATCCGGCCCTTGTGCCAGGCCCGCGGGACCGGCCCAAGTGCGCGGAGCGCGGAACGGGCCTTGCTTACTGTGCGGACTGAAGGCGGCCAAGTAGCCAGCGCAGGCCACCAAGTAGTTGATGCAGCCTGGATCGACAGCCACAACACGCATAGCATCCAGGGCAGCTAGCGTATACTGCGCAAGCGTCATGCCTTCAGCGACCACGCCGGGAACTGGGTTTTTCCCCGGTGCCTTTCCTGGTCCGCTTCGGCTGCTGCATGGCTCGCCGCGTGGCTCGCTGCGTGGCTCACCAACGCCGCCGACACCGCCACCACTGCTGCTGCTGTCGCCGCCGCCGCCGCCAGGCCCCGCGCCGCCGTCACCGCCGCCCGCAATCAGCACAACGCATGCATCGGCACCGTCTGAGCGCAGAAACCCCGCAAAGTCGAGCCCGTTTCGAGCCAGGTGTCTCACATCAAACCCACCCAGCTGCCACGTTCGGTCCTCCTGCTCCTGCGGCTGCTGCGCCTGCGGCTGCTGCGCCTGCGGCTGCTGCGCCTGCGGCTGCTCACCAACATCGTATGAAAAACATGCAATTATTACAAATTGATGTGCGCCTAGGGTGCTGTCGGTAAGCAATCAGGGCCAGGGCCTAGAGGACCCCATGTCAGGCGACAAATATTCGTTCATACATATATAGTAACCGGAGTAACTCAGCTATCTTTATGTTTCGGGCCCTGAATGCCGCATGGAGAACAGAATAACGCGTCTCGCGTTTTTACATTACGAAACGTTTTGTAAAAACTGGAATTTCCGAGACCGGGCCCCCTGGCGCCGATCAAGGTGACCGCAAGGGCTTACGCCCCTCGCTCCCCCTGCGGAGGAAGGGGCAAGCCAACCGCCGTGGGGACGGGTGGGGACCTTGGTGGGGACAGCCCCTGCGCCGATCGACGTGACCACAAAGGCTTTCACCCCTCTCCCTTCGGCGGAAGGGGCAAGACAACACAACGGCGTCGATAACCACCCTCCATCCGTGCTCCACACGCGCGGCAAAGATCTTGGCAACGATGCACGACCCCCGCGGCGCACTGCTTCACGCGCATGGGGAATTCCCAACAAAATATTATGCTAGCCCACTATAGAAACACTAGGCCAGGCCTCGCTGTGGGCCTTCGGTCCAGGTGGCCTTGACCGGCCGGCGAGCGACAGGAGAGCCGAGAAAGAAATGCAGGAGAGGGCAGGAGCGACACGAGGAGCAAGGTCGGCGTGCGAGCCTGCTGGCACGGACCTCGCTCTCGGCAATTGGAATATGTGCTGCGGATTTCTTCATGTAATATGCACTTGCTTTAGTGTTGGAGCTTCACCGCACCAGCATGTGCGCTGTCAAGCCGTAATAATCTCCTCATCGACATCGACGAGCAGCATTGCGGATATATGCAGCAGCCTTCATGCACTTGCGCGACTGCACACGTCACTTAGTCACACAACAACACAACCTATCACTGAATCAGCAGCTTGTAACCGGGTTGGACATACCGCTAGGTCTCGCTCGCGTTCCCCTCACCCTCCCCCCGATTTTCACCTTCTACTTTAACTGCTTTCATCGCTATAATACGTGCATGTGGCAGAATGCTTAGGTCGCAAATCCAATACCAATAAAAGAAAGGGGTCCAGCTGCAGCCCGCGGCGAGAATGGACGCGCGCGAAAGTTTTACCCGGGCTTGAAACGGCAGCAGTGCAATCTTCCATCAATACAACACACAATAGCGTATGCATCAGCAAGGTTAGCGCTGCATACGCCGCTTCGTTGCGGGCGGCACATTTACCTGCTGCACCTCAAACGGCCGTTTTTTGGTGATGATGCGGTCTCACCAGGACATGCATTGCGGCCATAATCTAGCACATAACAGCGTAAGGTGCGTGTCTGGGTGTGGGTCGGGCCCGCCGCGTTTGAGTGCAGGTGCATGTCTCGATAACCAACGTCGCACTACTCTGGAGGTGGCGAGTTGATTTCCTAATATTGTGAATACTCATCAGCGTGGCAGAACGCACGTTATCTGCCTATACCCGTGTCCCGCGCACGCTTGTCCTTTCGTAGATATACGATTGCGCGAAACGGACCATAATAGTCCACACCTTACAGCGTTGCCTTCCATCCCACATTTGTATCAAGTCCGTGCAGGTACGTTGAAGAGGAAGACAACGCGGTAACGATCACTGGTCGGCGGTTAACCAACCAACCCAAGCCAGTCGCGCTGGAAGCAGTACAGCAAAGGCCTTGTACTGCTGCCCATCCCCTGGACTTCCGTTATCCAGCAGAAGCAGCCAACATCAGCGCCAGCGCCAGACCCTCTAGCAGCTTCCATGGCTGTGAGCGCGGCAGCACCGGCGCCGTCAGCGGCGGTGGCGTCGTCTGCGCCTCGGGGGACTCAAGGTTTCCACGTGGTTGTACGCACTCGCAACTTGTGGCCGGCGGCGGCGGCGGTGTGCCGCAGCCCTGGCCCTGCCCGCAGCCCTCCGCCAATGCCGCCGCAACCTTGGCCACCACTGCTCGTCAATCTAGCGCCGCTAACGTTGACCCTCGCGGCTGCGGTCATAGTGGGAACGGCCTACAACCGCTCGTGCCGATCGCTCGAGGCTACTACTCGCCGGCGCGCCGGCAGAGCCACCCTGGCGCTGTCAGCGCAACCGGCCCTGTGCTCGTCATCGGCAATCAGCAGCAGCAGCAGCAGCAGCAGCAGCAGCAGCAGCAGCAGCATCAGCATCAGCATCAGCATCAGCATCAGCATCAGCATCAGCATCAGCATCAGCATCAGCATCAGCATCAGCAGCGGCATCAGCATCAGCATCTGCATCAGCAGCGGCAGCAGCAGCAGCAGCAGCAGCAGCAGCAGCGGCAGCAGCAGCAGCAGCAGCACGTGAGCGGGCCGACCGCCAGCAGCATGGCGGCCGCCTACCGCCGCCGTTGTAGCCGCAGCTCCGATGGAGGATCCAGCCAGCCCGCCACCGCGTCATCCTCCTCCCAGTCCCGCCCCGAGCCTTCGGCCTTCTCGGCCGCCCGCCGCTCGGAGGGGGCATATTACTTGGGACTGGGAACTGCCAGCTGCGGCATTGCCCAGAAACGGCAGCATTTGCGCGATGAGCATGCTGTCGTACAAGGCAGCAGCGCGGTGCTGCACCCGGCGGCGGCGGCGGCGGCGGCAGCGGTACCCCCGCCGGCGCCGCCGCCGCTGCCGCCGGTGGCTTGGGCCTGCGCACCTGCTCATGAAGGGCAATCAACGCGTCCAAGGGAAGCCAGCAGCAGCGGCGGGTGCACGGCTTGCGCTGGCGGCGGCGGCGGCGCTGCTGCTGCTGCTGCTGCTGCTGCTGCTGCTGATAGCCGCAAGCGCGGCTCATCGCCTTCGCACCTGCGCAGTGCAGGCCACCAACCACACATTTGCGAGCGCTTGGACTACGCCTCGCTAGCCGCAGTGGAGGCGCCTGCGGCGCCTGCGCCACGTGCGCCGTTTGCGCACCGGGCGCCTTCTGTGCCCCAATCACTGCTGTTATCCCCTTCCACCCACCCGCGGCCGGCAGAGGTGGCGGCGCAGCAGCATCAGGAGATCCAACCGCAACCACAACCGCAGCAGCTGGGCTGGGCGGTCGCAGACGAACTGGCCTCTTCGGCGGTGCTGGACCTAGGCGGGCGAGGGGGCGAGCTGGTACGGCTGGGGCGCAGCCTAGCAAGCAAAATAAGAGACGTGCAGGTAGGCGCATGATGAGCACTTCTGTGGGTTGTTACCTGCTGCAGGCTGCAGCTGTGTCTTGACTCCGCTCGCGGCTGGGTGTGCGTGTTCGCTGGGCGTTTTAGCTTAGTTGCCTGGTCAACCCAATGCCCGTTTGTTTCTCTCCGCGCTCGTTACCCCCATGCATGCCGCGACTTGGCCCGTGCAGGCCACACGCGCCTCTCTGCAGTGCCTGGAGACCGACCTGACCAGCTCGCTGGCCCGCGTGCGCGCTGCGCTGCTGGCGGCCTTGAAGCGGCAGCAAACGCAGCAGCAGCAGCAGCTGGTGCTGCTACAGCGCCAGCAGCTACAGGCGTTCGAGTTGATTCAGCAGCTACAGCCGCCGCCGGCGGCGGTGGACCAGGAGATAAAGGGCAGCTCACAGATGCCACCACCTCCACAGGTGGCGGCGGCTGTGCCGCCGCCGGCGCCGCGGATGGTGCAGCCGCCACAAGCGTCCCCGCAGCCGCAGCAGTCGCTCCGCTACCAGACTACGGTGTGCCAGCAGGCGCAAGAGGCCGGGAGCAAGGCAGCAAGCAGCACCGGCCGCCAAGCGCGTACAGCCGCTGCGCCAACACCATCGCCATCTCAGCCGCCGCACTACCTTAGGTGGCCATTGGATGCCTCATTTACTACTGGGGCATTGCCGTCTGAAATGCCGGCCAAGGGCAGTGGCAGCGGCGGTAGGGTAACCAAACGCGCACGCGATGAGGCTGCAGGAAGTGATGCTGACGTGGACAATGACGCCGAAGCCGACGTCTCGGCGCTGCCATTGTTGGCGTCAGCGGCCGCCGCCATCTCCGCCGCGGCCGCCGCTCTATCTGCAGGCGCCTGCACGCCGAAGGCCGCCGCCGCAGCTGCTGCTGCCGCCGCCGGCGTCGCAGCAACCAGTGGTGAAACGCCACTGCCCTCCGAGGCCCCAGGGCCGGGTGCATATCGCACCGCGTGCTGCCAGCGGCTACAGCTGCTCTCTGCTGAGACGGGGCCCGTGCCGGCAGTGGCGGTCAGCAAGCGCAACCGCCAGGTGGATGGTGGCGACAGCGGTAGCGGCCGCCGCCTCAGCGGCGGCGACGCTAGCGCCGCCGCGGTAGCCAGCAGCGCCAGACAGCCAGCATCAGGCATCCCTATGCTCATCAAGACAGAGCCTGCTGGTAGCCCTCTCTTAGATGCATATGACGCCGCGATCGAGCGTGTGTTATGGGGCGAGGCCGACGATGCGGCTGCTGGAAGCACGGTGCGGCCCCCGGCGGCCGCGACGGCAGCGGCAGCGGCTGCTGTTATGACCGCTGCCACCACGTCAACCGCCTCACCACCCCCAGGAGCGCATGCCGATGCGGCATTGCCGTCGAAACGTCAGCGTCACAGTGACGCTGGCGATAGCGGCGGCGGCGAAGGAGGGGCTAGCGTCAAACGGGATGTCGGCGACGGTGCGTCGCCAACAGCGTTTCAACCCACTATGCCGCCACCGCCGCCTCGGCCAAGGCCGCACGCCCCTCACACGCATGCCCACTGCAGGCTTGGCGGCAGTGGGGCCGCCGCCCCCGCGTCGGACGTTACGGTGCCGTCCGGCGCAGCGGGCCTGAGCAAGGGCGGTGAACACTCCACCGGCAACATCGCATACATGGGCTAACGGGAATTTCGGACGTGATGTGGCCTGCATGCATAATGGCCATATAGGCCATACGGCGGCCTTAGAAGCTGACGCAGGGGAGCTGTAATAAGTATGTTCGTCATTTACTACAATGCCAATGGTCGTAAGTGGAATGATTCAGGTGAGGTGCCGTTGGGGCACCGTTTTGTGAGAGGTCGAGACAGCCCATGAGGGCGCCTCGGAGCATTTTGCAGAACTCGAAGTCCTTGACTGTGCCCTGTGTCCTTGCATTGTAGTTACCCGGCCTTACGGGGTTGGAAGGCTTACCGGTTTTATGAAATGATGAGGCCGAGTGGCGGTTAGAGAGTGTAGATTGGATGGATGGCAGCACAGCACGTCTGTGCACTTGCCATGGATGCGCTGGCAGGACGTGTGTGTTCGGAATGCGACTGGCCGTGGCGCACATGCGACGCGGACGAGCGAGTGGGACTCGCAAGGGCCCATGAAGTGACGTCTGCAAGGGAATTGCGATGCGCA
Organism: Chlamydomonas schloesseri; assembly: GCA_016834595.1. Taxonomy (NCBI): domain Eukaryota; kingdom Viridiplantae; phylum Chlorophyta; class Chlorophyceae; order Chlamydomonadales; family Chlamydomonadaceae; genus Chlamydomonas; species Chlamydomonas schloesseri. Next base: position 86,777 of record JAEHOD010000059.1, on the reverse strand, counting down.
CCTCCTCTGGGTGAGTCTAATGTGTCCGGGTGCGCTGGCTGGCCTCCATGTGGGAGTGCTGTACGCACGCAGGTTCTGCGCTTAGGTTGCTCGGAGTACTCGGAGCTCGCCATTCGTTGCTTTTGCTCAACTCAAGAATTCGATATACACTAACACGAATGATGGAAGTATACAAACCGAACATCAAGTTTCGTGGCTTGCCTTGTATACACACGCCTAGTCTCCATTACAATATATTTCTCAATTAGAACCTTCGGCCTCAGACTAGTACACGTGGTGTGGGCTCAGCCCACTTTTTCCCGCACGGGGGAACCACCTTGCTTGTCATCGTATTCTACTGCTTTGGTGCGTTGCTGGCACGGGCAGCTATGGGCATAGGCCGTACTACAGCAAGCCGCCCCTGTTGCTGTGAGGTGTGGGCTGGGTGGTGAGGGGAGGGCTGGACTCTAATGTGCGCTCTCCATGGACTTGGAAAGATGTGTGCCCGCGCAGCATATGTGAGCCCAGGAGGCACGGGGCCAGCCATCCTAGCAATAGCAATCTGGTGCATTCCCTTGATGGGCCACTGGCGCTGAGACGGTTCTTTGTCGGTCACCAGGAGGCCCAGCCAAACATGCGAGGGGGTAAGTTGTAGCTTGCGCATGCAGTCATGTGCAGGGGGGGCCGTGGCGGGTTACGTTGGGTTAGGGGTTGTTGGTTGCCGCTGATTGATGAGGGGATTTGATGAGGGGTCCAGGGTAAAGGGGCCAGTTTCGGGGCAGGGCGTATTGACTTGTCTCATTGTTGGGATGATGTGACATCCTTTGGTGGTTGTGAGCAGACGCATGGACATGTGTGATCGGCGCATGCCATAAGGGCTGCGGCTTATTTGAAGGGGACGGTGTACGTGTGCATGCACCAAGGAAGTGGCTGGGAAGTAGGCTATAAACGTGCCCCATCACCAAATTGTGTGTGACCCTCTCCTGCATCAAGAATGCAAATCAATGACCAGTCGTGTTCAATGACGGAACCGTGGCGAGGCCAAGGGTGAGTGTTACCGACATGGTGATGAGCAGTGTCTGCATGCCGCTGCGCGGTGTCTGATATTTAAATTTTGTTGAGGTTCGTCGATGCCGCTCCTTGTGAATAAGTTCTGAATTGGAGATGAAGATGCAGCCTGGTCAGACCAACACTGAGGAACGTTGGTTGGCCGCATGGGCGGGGTCGCCTACCCACCCCGGCCTAAGCGACTGGTGCGACGTAAAATTGCGCACGTTGAGCGAGTGGTTGAGCATAGGGTAAGTACGCAGTATTTGCATTCTTAAAGCCTTCTGTGCAAGCCGCAACGTCCGTCGGTGTCCCCTGCCCTTCATCGCACCCCCAGACAGACAGACACGCGTGCCGCGTCGTTAAACACACGGCGATCAGGTCGAGCGGCCCCGAATCCCGAGCGGCCCGACGTCGCTTGAACGCACCCTTTGCCCTGCATCGCAACAATACATGCTACCTCGAACAAGCTCCAGCGAACAGGTTTTGAGAGCGATCAATTAGGGATTCCCCTGTGGCGCGCAGTCGCCGCAACATGACAATTCTGATGGAAGACATATGTTGAACGAGCATCGATATTGCTGCAGTAGGAGCACGCTAAGTGCACCTAAAGCGGGCTCAGAGTGCTGCAGCAATAGCCCGGCCTTTAGAAGCTGGCGCATTTGTTTGCAGTAGGCCCTTCATCTTACGCTCTGCACATTTATCGCAAAGATGGCGCCAAAGGCGGTGTTCAACACGACCACGCGAGTAATGCTGCTGGGCTTCACGGCTTTCGTCGCGATCTCCACCTACGTGCTAATTGTTACGCATCATGTTAAGCTGCCAACGGTGCGAGCGGGCAGGCATATGGGCAGGTTCGCACATAGTTGGTACCGCCTGGCCGGGGAGGCCCCACTACGCGCGCGTCAGTATCTGGCTGGGCCAGCCAACAGCGTAAAGGGCCCAGCTATGCGGCACGGAGTGGCATAGGGCATAAGCAGCTACCAGGGAGGATGGGAGAGACTCCAGAGAAGCGGCTGGGGCCTGGCGGGAGGGCTGTGGCAGCGAGTTGGTGCCGTGGGAACCCACAGCGTCCAGAGCGTGGGAGACCGTGAAGGCGAGCCACTGACTGCCTCCGCTGTGCCTGCTGTGGCGCTTGCTCCTCCGCCTCACATAACAGGTCACATATTCGACCACTCCAGACCACCGGGAGAAAATTGGCGCAGAGATGCTGCACCACTCGCTTCTGGAGGACTTCTCAAAGTGAGAGGGGTGGGGGAATGGGTTGGACTGGAGTACTTCATGCCAGAAACCAACGCGAACCGACGAACGTATAGAGGCGCGGGGATGTGTGTGTGTGTGTGTGTGTGTGTGTGTGTGTGTGTGTGTGTGTGTGTGTGTGTGTGTGTGTGTGTGTGTGTGTGTGTGTGTGTGTGTGTGTGTGTGTGTGTGTGTGTGTGTGTGTGTGTGTGTGTGTGTGTGTATGTGTGTGTGTGTGTGTAGCAACGGGTTTACAGGCGGCCTAACGAGTCTCGTGATCGAGTACTCGGGACAGCCAGCGACAGCGAGGCATTTGTGTGTGTGTGTGTGCGGGGCTGTCTAGATGTCAGGAATCAGGGCGTGAGAGATGTTGTGGATACGGTGCACGCGCATGAGGAGGGGCTGTGAGGGCCTGCGAGGGGTCGTGGCATGGGCACTGCGTGCAGAGCGACCGGCTGGGAGCGGGGGTCGGGCACGTAGCAGGGGTAGCCCATGGCTTGTTAGTAGCTCCAATCACAAAGAGAGGCAAGTAAGTTCAGAGGCTCAGCGACGCGCATTTCCACCTCGCAACACACACCGTGACCAAGAAACCCGTCTCCCCAACCACGCACCTATACCCATCTCTCGACGTGTCACTGTTTACCTCCGTTAACTCTCCCTTCCATCCGCAGATACGACGTTGACGGCGACTCGCGGCTGAGCATCCACGAGTTTGCCAACATGCTCAAAGACAACCAGGCCAAAGCTATCAGCGCACAGCAGCAGGCGGTGAGAGGAGGAGGAGGAGGAGGAGGAGTAAGGGCCCACAGCACGGAGGCTTCTTTGCGAGGGCAGGGGCGGGAGCTTCTTGGGGCAGCGAGAGGGCAGGAGCAAGATGGCAGCAGGCGGTTACGGAGCCAGCACGAGGCCGGGGTTCTGGTTCCGAAGGAGCAGCCGGGCGCCCTGGACTGGGGAGAGGGGGCCGTGGCATTGCTGCAGTCGGCTGCTACTACCTGCCTCCCCCACCCGCTTTCTCTCACATGAGCAACACACTTGCACAGCACGGAGCATCCCGCAGACGCGCACCCCGCACGCCCGCACACCCTGCAAACCGCCCCCCACCACCCACGCCCCCTCACACACACATGCGCATGCCGCCGCACAATCCACGGTCCGCACAAATCCAAATCCAAACACGCGCAGGCCGAGACGCAGAAGCAGATCCACACGGTGGTGGAGGCGGCGGCCAAGGCGGCGTCGGACGTGAAGGCGGGCATCATCAAGCCCGGGGCCACGGGTGCGTGTTAGAGTGCCGCGTGGGCGTTTGTGCGTGCGTGCGTGCGGGGAGCCTCTGGCTTGGGTGTGGGTGCGCGAGTGGTGCGGGTGCATGGTGCAGGAATGGCTGCGGGTTTGCGTGCGTGTGGCGTGCACGGCTGGGGGTGTGCGGCGTGCTGGCGCTGCCGCAGTATGTGTGTGTGTGTTAGAGATCACAAGGGGAAAACAAGCAAAGCAAAGACCGTGTATGCAATGCGATCAAGACAAAGCAGCGTCGCGTCCGGTTTATCTGGAATTACCTGAGCCGCCGACCTGCTTTACTTACCCGAAATCGCGTATCCCCCGTCTACCTGTGTGTGTGTGTGTGTGTGTGTGTGTGTGTGTGTGTGTGTGTGTGTGTGTGTGTGTGTGTGTGTGTGTGTGTGTGTGTGTGTGTGTGTGTGTGTGTGTGTGTGTGTGTGTGTGTGTGTGTGTGTGTGTGTGTGTGTGTGTGTGTGTGTGTGTGTGTGTGTGTGTGTGTGTGTGTGTGTGTGTGTGTGTGTGTGTGTGTGTGTGTGTGTGTGTGTTGGTAAACGGAAACGGAGAGGAATCCCCGCAATCGCTCGCAGTTACTGACGGATACGCACCGAATACTTCTTGGACGGTACCGCGTAGCCCCGGTAGTCATACTTACCCGCAGAAATAGCCTGGAACCCGTCGGGCGTTCGCGAAGCAAACCGACCCCGACATGCACCCATATGCTTGTGACATGCGCCTAAAAACGTTTACCCAGCACGCCTAATTCCCTGATTCCCGCCCGCTGTCCGTAGTCTCACCTACAGGCGGCAGAGGAGGCATAGGCAAAGGGCGGCAGCGCGAAAGTGTCACGGGCATGGCAAAGAAAAAGAGGCGGCAATGCTAACGGCGTGCAGCAAGCAAGCTAACTAGACACGCAGCCCGCCCAATCCCAACCCAGGAAACGGCTCTCCTCCCTAGTGGAGGAGAGGACGAGGCAGGGCAGGCGGCGCGCTTAAGACAACTCGGCGGAATGGGGCGCAGTGGCGGGCGCGGTTGCAGAGCTGCGGAACGTGCCAAAACCCCACGCAAAACCCCCGTAATCCCGGGTGGCGTCGCCCAACCCGATAAGCCGCAGTGACCTCGCTGACCGCGGCTGTGTGTGAGTGAGGCACGCCGTGGGCTGGCGGGGGCTGGCCCCGTGTGTGTGTGTGTGTGTGTGTGTGTGTGTATGTGTGTGTGCCGGGGGGAAGCGGCTCCGTTTGCGTCCCTGACTGGTTCCTCGGGTGGGCACCAAGGCACATGTGGCGTCTGACCAAACCCATCCGACACCACATGCTGCTATTCACGCAAGCCCCCGCACGTGCACCTGCACGTGCAGGCACCGGCGCCGGCGTGGCGGGCGGCGGCAGCGCTGACCTGGACACGCTGGACGACGGCGAGTACGACGACGTGGAGGAGTACGACCTGGGGGCGGTAACCGCCAACGACCCGGTGCGTGCGTGCGTGCGTGCGTGCCGTACGTGGACCCGGGGGTTTGTGTGTGCGGGGGAGAGGATTGGAGCTGCAAAAAGGGAGGTGGTGTTTGGGGTCGAGGGTGAGCGGATGGTTGGTTTCGGACATTGACAGGGGGCGCCGGGTCGGGGTCAGCCTTATGGTTGCAAGAAGCCTATTGCATGCAAACAGCCCTTACATGGAGACCGATATGGATGGAGCTGAACAAGGGCATGATGACAATGCGCCACGGCGATGGGCAGTGAGGGTGGGAGTGGGTGATGGTGTGATGTTGTCCCTTACCCACGCGTTGCCTGGCAGGATGACGCGGACTATGAGGAGCCGGACGACGTGTGGACCTCTGGATCCAGCACCTCCACGTCCACCAACGGCAAGTCCAAAACCGCCGGCGCCAAAACCGGATCCAAAACCGACGTCGACGCGGAGGACGAGCAGGGGACCACGCGCCAGGCCGGCGGCGCAGATGACGCGTTGGCGCGCGCCGCCAACGACGGGGCGGACCAAAAGGCAACGGCCGGGGATGACGCAGCGCTGGACACAACCGCCACGACCGGGGCGGCGGTTGCGGCGGCGACCGCCAACGCGCTTGCGGCGGTCAAGGCCGGCGCCACGGGTGGGTTCGTGCTTTGCCGACATGCGGGCGTGAAGGCGTCAGGGGCCAGGCAAGCCAGGCAGTACCCCGGTGGGCGGGAGGCCAGCTGGCCGTCGCTGCTGGTGGGGTGGGGTGCCGCCCGCTCCTGGCGCACTGTTGATCGCGGTCCCCCCTTGTCTGTTGGTCTACTGTACCCGTTCTACGACTTCGCCATATACCGTATCCTTGCACCCCCCATTACTCAACTCCGCTTCCTTTAGATTGGTTTAGTTTGGGCTGGTAACCACAACCCCCCCTCCTGTACATGGATGGCTCCCCCCCTGTACAGGCTGCCCCGACCTGTCGCGCCAGCTGGTTGCGGACTTCGCCCGCGACAACACCATCATGCTCACGGTGGCGGACTGGCGCATCTTCGGGTCCATGGGTCAGTCAGTGTGGTGGCTGGGGTCTTGGGGGTGGGGCGGCGATGTTGGGATTTTGAAGAGGATTGGGGGTCCGCAGAGACCATTGAGAGGTACAGTCAGGGCGAGCGGCTGCGGCCGGGAGGGCCCCGGCAGGCAAGGTTGTGCTCCTCCTGTGTGAGATGCCGTATGAGGGGCCATGGGCACCGCCGGTCTTACCTGATCGCAGCTCTGAGGTGGCGTGAGCCTTGTGAGACCCGGTCGGGCCACGCTGGGCCGTCTCCTCCCTCCTATACTCCCTCCTATACTCCCTGCACCCTTGCATCTCTCCATCCCCCCCATACACACTACCACCACTACCACCACCACCACCACCACCACTACTACATTTCACACTTCACAGGTATCAACTGGATGAAGCACCTGGCCAAGTACGGAGTGGACTACTGGCTGGTGGGCGCCACGTGCGTCAAGACGGCGCAGGTGGGAGCGGGCGCGGGGGGGGGGGGCTTGGGTTTGGGAAGGTTCGGGTGAGCGGGGATTGGGTTAATGGGTTGCTGTGGCGATGACCGATGGCTTCCAAGCCGCAGGTGTGGGAGGCAGATCGCGCCAGGGGAAGGAGGAGAACGGCGCGAACGGATGGCGCGGGGTTGCAGGAGGCCCGCTACAGAGCTGGCCGTCGAGGAAATGGGTTTGCAGCATGTTGTGTGTATATGCTCAGTTGGGCCCGGATACCCCCAGTGGGATACCCAGTGCGGATACCCTTTCGGTGCCCTAGGCGACCGCCCATCTGCCCTCTGTCGGCCCCCTAAACTTCCTCTTGCATGCCAAGCCCAACTCCTGGCCCCTGCCGTTACTGCTGCTCCTGCTGCTCCTGCCGCCCTCCTCCAGTTCCTGGGCCACACCGGCAAACACCCCTGCTTCAAGTTCTATGAGGACGGCTCCCACACCTCCACAGACCAGTATAAGTGAGTACGGTGCCCTGCGCGTGTGATGTGCGACATGAGGACAGCCTCCATAGCATTGCGGATCTGCACCCACAACCCACAACACCCTACACACGTACCTGCCTCCGCCCCCTCAAAAGGTACGGCGACTCACACTACAACGCCGCCACGTGGCGCAAGGTGGTGGTGGTGAGTGGGGGCTGTGGGGGGCTGCGCGGGTTTGCAGGGAGGAGGGGGGCGGGGTTCGGGGGGGTTGGGGGCCGGGCCAAGGCCTGGAGCAACGCCTGACTTTGACAGAGGGCAATGGTGATGGGGGCGGAGCGTGCACAAACGGACATTTTGGTCAGGACGGCTGCTGCCTGAGTGGGCTTCCACCACGTGGCATTCAATAGCACCAAACACGCATCTCATCAGAAGTATGTCCAACCAATCATTGGGATGCGGCTGCGGCCCGCAGGTGAGCCGGCTGGTGCACTGGGGCTTCAACGTGATCCACAGCGATGTGGACGTGGTGTGGTTCAGGTGCGCGCTTGCGCGTGTGTGTGTGTGTATGTGTGGGGGGGTAGCCATCCATAGGATGGTGTGTATCAAATGTTTGTGAAGTGCCGATGTCCAGCGGGGGGCACGAGCGGGGGGGGGGGGGGTAGCTCATTCCAGAAACCAAAGCGACCATTGAGGGCGCGCGCTGAATGGTAGCTTGCTATTTGGGCCTGAGGGGTCGGCTGTGCGGGCAGGAGCTGATTGGGGTGAAGTAGGAGGAGGAGGCAGGGGACGCAGCATCGGCACGCAGTCTTGCTCATACCCGTTTTAACCGGTTTCCAGGCAACGGCGGGACCTATGCCCTAAGCCTTTCTCTGATGGTTCCGCCACCGCCCCCCACCGGCAGGGACCCGCTGCCCTACTTCCTGGGCCCGGTCATGAAGAACGTTGACATGGCCGTGTCTAGCGGTGGGTGGGTGGGTAATATATGGGTAGATGCAGCAGGGCTGGGTGGATGGGTGGGTGCAGCAGGGCTGGGTGGGTAAAACATGGGTGGGTGCAGCAGGGCTGGGTGGGCGGGTGGGTGGGTGGGCGGGTGCAGCAGGGCAGCATGCAGGCGGCGTGTCGACCGCCTGCCCGGCCATGGCTATTCCCCTTTCTCCCAGCCGTACCAGCCCTGCTCAACCGCCTGGCCGAACCAACCCCACATGCCTACCCCCCTCCTGCCACCCACCCATCCGCCCACCTGCCCCCACAGACCTGATCAGCACGAGCAACCCCGTGGGCGACGACGGTCTGGAGGTCGGAATGCACCAGCACACCAACTTCAACACGGGCGTGTACTTTGTGCGCGCCACACCCGGTGAGCGAGAGGTGTCGGAGCGATGCGGGAGAGGGCGGGCGGGTGGGATGGCAGGCAGTGCATGTTTGTGGGTGCAGCTGTTGTAGGAAGCCAGAGGTAGCTGGCTGGCAGCAGCGGTGTCGCGGTGGGACTGCGGCCCGAGGCAGTGGGTGCGAGATGGGCGCCACGGTCTGCGCGGTGAACTGCATAGGGGCGCATGTAACCATGCATTAGCGCGGGGGTGATCCCGGGGATGTTGAGATGCAGCTGAAGCACTGCACTCACTCGCATCCCGCATCCACTGTCCACCCCTCCCCCACCTCTGGGATTGAGAGTTGGCTGCGGGTTCAGGGTTTTGGGGAGTTGGAATGAACCGCCCTCTGCCTGTCCGCCTCCCTCGCCCTCGCCCTCTCCACCTCCCGCTCCTCCCAGGCGGCAAGTCGCTGATGGCGGGCTGGTCGTCCATGCGCTCCACAAACTTCCATGACAACGACCAGGTGCGTGTGCGTGTGTGTATGCGTGTGCGTATGGAAGGGAGGGGAGCTTTTAGTTTATTCCAGTCCCAATGCGAGTATTGGTGCGGGGGGAAAGGGAGGAAGGGGGGGTTGGGGGAAGGATGGAAGCGTTGGGATGGGGTGGGGTGATGGGCGGGAGGAGGCGCGGGCGCACGGTGCGTGCGCGACGGCTGGGTTATTCTTCTAACAAGGAACTACCGTAGGCCAAGTGTAGGAGGGCAGCCGGGGAGGGAGCAAGCGGCTGCATTGCGACGCCGCAATAGTCAATGCGACGGGAAGGGTTGGCCGTGCTCTGAAGATCCCCGCCCCCGCCTCCATACCTGATGCTGCTACACACACAACCCATGCCCACACACTTGCACAATTGTATTCCCCCTGTCTCATTTTCCCAACACATTTGCACGTTCACGCCCATGGCACCACAACGCCCACGCGTGCGCATGCGCGTGCACATTCCCGTGTGCCGTACACGCGTGCACGCCCACCCCCCTGCCAATCCCGTACCCTGTCAATCCATCCAATGCTGCGAATCCGTGCGTTCCGGGCTGCCCCGCCCGGCCCGTCCCTGCCCTGCAGGTGGGCATCTACAAGTTCATCCGCGGCCGGCCCGCGCGCATGGACCGGCGCGTGCTGGTGCTGGGCATGCTGCCCGGCGAGGCGGAGGCGGCCAAGCGCTACGAGGCGGACCCCGACAACTTCACACGCACCTCCATCAACGTGAGCACGGCCGTAGTTCCTTCGGGAAGTGGGCATGGACAGGGGCGGGTAGAAGCAACAGGGGTGATGGCGTGGGTTGAGGGGTGGAGGAATGGGTTTCGGAGGGGTGCAGGGGGCTGGTAGGGAGGCCGGTTGGTGCTGCAAAGCGTGTCGCCTGTAAGTCAGCCGGCGCTGCGATGGGGACCTGCAATTAGGGAGGGACCCCACGCACCGGCCGACCGTGGCAGCCCGCGCCGCGGACCGACGCTGCCGTACTGCGCCGCCCAACATGCCACATCTTGCTGACTGATCAAGCCATTGAGGACCCCCCGCACCCAGCCTCACTGTCACCCTTCCCGCCCCCCATCCATGGATGGCTATCCCCCCACCCAACACACGCACACCCAACGCACGCACGCGCAGGACCCTCTGCCGGTGTCCACGGAGATGCGCCTGGGCGGCCTGGGAGTGCACATGCTGCTCAACGGGTACAGGTGAGGGGGGGGCGGGGCCGATGTGGGAAGGAGGGGCGGGGTACAGGGGCGGGGGCGACAGCAGTCGATGACGGCGGTGCATTTGGGGTAGGCGAGGAAGGGTAATAGGGCAACAGGAATTGCATGGGTCACCCAGTTGTGTTTTCCATCAACGAAGCCAGCTCATCAACCTGCTTACGTTCCCCCACGATACCTGCCCCATTACCGCCCCGTTCCCCCTCCGCCCCTCCCAGCCACTCACTTCACCTCTTACCCTTGCATCCTTTCCCCTGCCCTGCCCCGCTGCCCCGCGCAGCTACTTCATCCCAAAGCTGCAGCTGCGCATGAACGTCTCCTCCCTGGGCATCCACATGACCTGGGTGCCGCTGAGCAAGTGGGTGGTCACACAGGCGGGCGGGCGGGCGGGAGGATGCAGAGGTGTTGTTTAGGCGCGCACGGCGACAAAGGGGCAGACAGGTGAAACTGCCACCAGTCTTGTTATACTATGCTGATTCAGAGGGCTCTAGTATGTGTTGATGTATGAGCGAATGCCCCACCGACATGCGAGAGAATTCAGAGGGCTCTAGTATGTGTTGATGTATGAGCGAATGCCCCACCGACATGCGAGCGAATACGAGCTAAGAACATGTTCCCCGTGTTTCAGGGAGGGCAAGTTCCACCGCTTCCGTGACGGCATGCTGTACGACGACCCCCCGGAGTACTACGACGCCCCCGACCGCCGGTACCTCACAGCCGACATCGAGGTGCGTGGTGGCGCGTGTGGTGGCGGTGGGGCACAAGTGGGCGTCAGGGCGTGGTGGCGGCCGGGCGGTGGCGGCGCGGGCCTTGGGGTTGGGTGCTTTGGCGGCGAAATTGCGGCGGCGGTGTCGGTTGCTGGGTGGGACGGCGGGCTGTTGTTGCGGGGGCGGGCAGATACGTTCCAAGACGGGGCCTTGGCGTCTTCATTTCAGCACCTCGGTATCGTGAGCGCGTGGGGTGTGGGGTGCTGCATCCCCCTATACGTCGCTTCACACGCTTTATTAAACGCATAGCATCGCCTTCCCCATGCGTGTTTCCGGGTCACGACTACCATGCATCCCGTTCCACTTTACCAACTCTCCCCCCCCTCACGCTCAGGCTCCCGACGCGCCCGCGGGTTTCAACACGTGGCGTGAGACCGAAGACATGGTTCAGGTGGGCAGCGTGTGTGCCATGTGTGTGGGCCTGCGTGTGCATGCCTTGCAGCGCGGAAGCCAAGTCAGCTCATGGACCGGTGGTCGAAGTTCCTTGCAACGCCTTGTGTGCTCCCTGTTGCTCGGTCCTCGAACAGGTCCACCTGAAGAATATGCCGCCGCAGCTGCAGCAGGTGGGACTGGTCTGTGGTGCGCGCTGGGATGGCTGACGGTCGCAAAGGAGGACTGCGAAGAGAAGCGTGCAAGCTGTCTGTCGCCTGCTACGGCTTGGCAGCTTGCAGGTCCCAGGCGTGTTGCCTTGTGGTGCGTGCGCTGGCTCTCACACCCACACTGCCGACCGCACCGCCACCCACACTCCTGCCCGTACCCCACCCACCCACAGATGTACCGAGCCATGGCCGTGGCGATGGTGCTGAACCGCACCCTCATCTTTCCCACCCTCAAGTGAGAGCCGCAGCCCGTCAGCCCCCGAGTCGCTTTCCCTGCGGGCTAACTGGGGCCTGCACTGCCGCTGGGGCCCTTGCATTCGACGGAACGACGTCCCCGGTACACTCGCATCACGCGATATCGTACCTGGGTGACATACCATGGTGATAGACAATTTGTTTCGTGTCCCTCTTACCTGACCTCCCTTCAGATGCTACTGCTTCAAGAACTGGTTCATGTCGGAGCAGTGCCGCATCCCAGGCGACAAGGTCACGCAGTTCCCGCTCGAGTGCGCGCTGGACCAGGTGCGGTGCGGTGCGGGGCGGGGCGGGGGCTGGAAGGATGACGGGTGGTGAAGCGATAGAACTGGGGGCGGGCTGGAATGGAGGGCGGGGGCGGGCGGATGGGATGGGATGGCGGTGGAAGTTTTCCTCGCCGGGGCGCCTCAGGGCTGGCGAGCAAGTGTGGGCAGCTTTCTTGAAGCTTGTGCACAACTCCGCGCCTGCGGTCTGCCGTCCGTTAGCTCGAGCACGCTCCGCTGTCCATCTCGTCTGAAGTTTACACGCATGGAACCCCATCCTACTCCGCTCTTTCCCACTCGTGACACGCCGCCAGGTGTTCCGGCCCAAGGTGCTGTACAACTACCCGCCCCTCAACACCAGCCGCGGGCCGCAGGTGGGTCCCTAGTGTCATGGTAGGGGGCGGGCGATCGTGTTTATTGGCTGTGGCGCGGACGAGTCCTGCATTTTCTGTTGTTTTTCATCCAGTCTCCGCCTATAAGGTTACGTCCGCACACGCCTCCAACACACCAATAAACGTTGCCCCCTCCTCATCATGCCTCCTCACGCACACAGAACTTCACGTTCCGCGAGTACAGCATGCTGGACAACTCGCGCACACCCGCCGCAGTCAGGAACGGCCAGGTGCGATGGAAGGGTGGAATCGGACGTCACGTGCAACCCTACGCCGACAATGAGCCCCGGCACGCGGCAAGCACTATGCAGATATACCGCCCTGTCGATCGGTGGTCCAGCCAGATTGATTCTTGTCATTTTGCACTGCGGCCCATCCCGCCCCCGGCCCTAGGTGCTTGTGGTGCCCGAGGGAGAGGCGCCAGGCAACGCCACTGGCTTCGTGCAGGTGCGGAGATGTGGGAAAGGATGGGAATGATTGCTTGCGACGGCTGAATGTACCGGTTGGTTGGGTTTTGGAGTTTTACCTGATACGGCGGGAGTAATGTTGGCTAAGCTTTTCCGGCCGTGCCATACCTAGCTACAGTCCGGACCTGCTCGTGCCCTTGTTTCCTTCTGTCTTCGTTACCGCCGCCACATGGAGCGCCAATGGCGCCCTTCCCTGTTCCTGCATCCCTGCCCGTTCCTCCGCTGTAGGTGCTGTCCATCAAGCCCAACCTGAGGCAGGACGCATTGGTCAAGGCGCTGCAGCCCATCCATGTGAGCACCCAGGGCTTACTGCTGGAACACCCGGGTTGGTTTGGAGACCCACCCAAGGGCCCACATGGGCCCCCCGGCGTGTTCAGGGTTTTGGTGGGGTCAAGGCGGGTAAAACGGATGCATGCCTGTATGGCCGACAGTACTGAAGTTCGTAAGAAGTGGATTTCTATTGACTTTGCCCTAGGAGTGCCCCTCGTAGGGTGTCTGCGCTAGCCCACCTACTTGTACACACACACGCTTGATTGATGGTGATCTTGTCACAGCCTTAGACCCGCTGCCCACGCCTGCATGCCCCAACCAAACCTGACACTTCCTGGACAGGACGCCAAGGTGATCCGGCTACGCCACGTCATGAAGCTTTTTGGCGGCTTCGACGATGCGGTGAGAGGAGTCACGTGACGACATGCAGACCACTGTCCTCAGCCCACCTGCCCATGTAGTCCGTTCCCTGCCCTCGTGTACCCATGCCCAACCCGCCACCGTGAGCCCAACCTGCACCCGCTCCTCACTCATCACCAAAATCGCCCGGTGCATGCCTATTCATGCACCAACACGCCTGTCCACAGGTGCTCAAGGCATCATTTGAGGCGTTCGCGGACGCGGTAACCGCCAACTGGTGCTGCCGCGATGAGCCATACATCAAGAAGGGCCTGGCGCGCAAAGTCAAGATGGTCATGACTTGGTGAGATTGAGCTTATAGGAATGGTGGCAGGTGGGAAAATCAGGGACTAGATAAAGAGAGAGAGGGGGAGAGTTCGGAGTTGTCTGAGCCAGAACCGCGGAAGTAGTGGAAGCGAGCCGGAGCTGAGGGCTGGAACTGCAAGCACGTCCCAAATGGTGGGATCGGTCGGAACTGAAAGGAGGGCCGGGAACAAATGGTAAGGGGAACTCAGACCAAGTTTCATGGGATTCGGCTAAGCTGACTATTGCCAATCGGCGAGTGAAGGCGAGTGAAATGTGTGCGCGAGACAGTGGGGGCCGTGCCAGCCAAGTTGGCAGGCAGTTGGCAGATGGCATGTAAGACGGTGCATGCGGAATGGCTGGTTTGATGGGTGAGATTGGCACAAACGTATGGGGCGATTGCGGAAACCTGTTCCCCTAGTTGCATCCTCGACGGGGACTAGCATTGACGGCAGGCAGCGCCGCAGGCAGGGCTGCAGCGCCAAGCTCGCCGTATTCCTCATGCCCCAACAGCCCCTACAACTGGATGCCGGCAAGTGGCTGCACGTGTCCAACCCTGTTTTACTGGAGTAGATCGCATGGTAGGGTCCCAGTCCCCGACGAGTAAGGTTTGAGGGGGGAGGACAAGGGGTGTCAGCTGGAAAATGGGCTGAGCCCCAACATGGTCACAGGCTGGGTGGCCACTTCAAGCGAATGAGCTTTAGACGATGATCCGGCTCAGGGCTTAGGACTCGGTCAGCACAAGGCACGCGTGTCTGAACCCCACACGCCATCCACGCGAGTCAAGGGCACCCTTGCCACCAAGTCCAAGCATTTTGTAGCCCTCTAACGCACTGCAGACGTCATCGATGCCCGACACTCCTCAGGCTAGGCGCGGGGTGGGAGCGACCTCGGGGCTCCTCGGCGTTTCAGGAGGGGCAACAGACATGGCTGCGAAAGTTGTCACAAACCGGCGCTCTAGTTCCCCGCGTTGCTTACCGCCAACAAAGTTTGCTTTATAGGCCCTACAAATGCGGGCGCTTGCGAATATCTTCGCGACCTCGCGAAAGTCAATTGTCCATGGACGCGCAAAGGCACTTCTCGCTCCGCCCGAATTTTCCCTGCCCCCTACTTCCATGGAGTAGAAATAACAAATACTAATACGTGGCAGTCGCGGTTTGTGCCAGTATGATACTTTTTGCCGACGCAGCCAGCCAGCCAGTCAGCCAGCCAGCCACGCACGAACGCACGAACGCACGGACCGGGGTGTTTTGGGAGGGCTTCGCCCCCCCTGGAACGCTTCGCTGGGGTGGCTCAGCCCAAAAAGGTGGACTGGCGCCGACACGGCGTGACCGGGAGAGGGGGACGGGGCCGTTAGGGGCAGGGGCCAGGGGCCGGGACGACAAGTGTTCCCCTGTCAGGGCTGAGCCCCTCCACTCTCTGAGGCCGAACATCCTCATCACCCGGACATAGCTGGGGTCGGTCTGTACAGGCACATAGCCAAACCAGGTGCTCAGCAGTCGCACGGCCACCGCAGAGCCAGTCAGGACACCTACTGCCAATCAGGACACCGTACACTGCACCGGCCGGCCGGCCCCTCAGCCTGCGCTAGGCCGGAGGGTGGGAAAGATGCGTGGGCGGCGCATCTTGGGGACCGGGTCTGGTCCGGCATCTAGTCCGCCGGCGCATCTTGTGCCCCACGCACACGCATCTTGACTGTCTGGGCCGACCCCACCGGCGTATCTGAGTTGCGCCGCCCACGCATCTTGGGTACGTGGGCCGACCCCGCCGCTGCATCTCGGGCCCCCTGCACACGCATCTTAGGTATGTGGGCCGACCCCACCGCTGCATCTTGGGATCGCTTAGTGAAGCGTGATTACAGCGAAGCCGGTTGCTGGTGTCCACGATCGGTGCCGTGACCTGGGTTGGGTATGCAGGTACTAGGTGTGCCTGTGCCAGTCGCATGTGTGTGCAGCCAGTCCACCATAGTACATTTCTATTGATGCCTGGCTATGTAACACGCCTACTCAAGCATAGCTCCTTTATGGCGGTCCCTCGGTCGCGTGTTTGTCTATTTTCGGGCAGCTATAGAGTAGCACGGTGGCGAATGAACATCTGCTTTCCCACCGGTATCTTTGGCTAACATTGCTTGGCTTGGAAGAGGGCAGAATAGCTAAGATGCTGAAGCAGCCCCAGCGAACCATTGGTTCGCAGGCAGCTTTTAGCTCCCCGCTCCCCAGGACTTTATTGTAAATCATCATCTTAACCAGATCCTGCCAACTAGACCCTTGGGGAGCGCAGCCCTGATGATTTCGCAACTGGTCAATGTTGTGTCTTGTGTGATAGCTGCAGGCTCCAGGCACTGATGCATGCAAAGCTACACATTTGCCCATATGGTATAGAGATCGAGGTGCAGCGGAACAAGAGAAATCGGTTGCCTGGTACGGGCGTGTCGCACAAGCACGCGAATGACCTGTGGGGGCGGGGCGCCGGCTTATCTGGAGGGCTGTGCGCATGCATCGTAGGTGCTGGGGGTGGGTCTACTGGCGCATCTGTGACCCTCGGCGCGCGCATCTTGACTAAAGGGGCGGGGCCGCCGGCGCATCTTCCAATCCCCGCCGGCGCATCTCAGGTGCGGGGGGCGACCCCGAGCGCGCATCTCAGGCGCGGGGGGCGACCCGCGCGCGCATCTCAGGCGCGGGGGGCGACCCGCGCGCGCATCTCAGGTGCGGGGGGCGACCCCGCCCATCCACCTAAGATACCCTGGCAGCCCCCGCGCGCGCATCTGTAGGACCAGAGGCCCGGCGCACTTTTTCGGATTTCCCACCCTCCTGCTGGGCCTACACAGTCCTGCAGTGGTTGTACATTTGGACCGACTGAGCATATTCCAAGGGCGGGGCCCACCCCTGGCTACACTTTACCTGGGAGCTGACGGTGACAAAGCACCTCACCCGCACCCGCACCCGCACCCGCACCCGCACCCGCACCCGCACCCGCACCCGCACCCGCACCCGCACCCCCGCACCCGCACCCGCACCCGCACCCGCACCCGCACCCGCACCCGCACCCGCACCCGCACCCGCACCCGCACCCGCACCCGCACCCGCACCCGCACCCGCACCCGCACCCGCACCCGCACCCGCACCCGCACCCGCACCCGCACCCGCACCCGCACCCGCACCCGCACCCGCACAAATCAACCGCACCCGCATATAGCGAGGCAGCTCAACCGGACCCAGCCACCACGACGATCGTATTCCCGTAGTTCATCTTGCTCTAAGCATGTGGGCTGCCAAGCACGTTCTCTTATGTCAGCGGCATTTGGGCGGATTGAACAGCCCTGGGCCCATCTTTCGTGCGGAGCGATTTTGATTTGGACAAGTGTAGTTTTACAATAGCTAAATTTGGTGAGAATGTATCACAGTGGTGCATGCACCCAAAGGAGCTTGCGGCACCAAGTAGGCCTGGCTCGGTGAGCTTCACAGCCAGCCAGCTGTAGTCCCCAAGCCGAGTTGCATTGGAAAGCCGGAAATACTGCAAATTCTTTCCAATCATTTCTGGGCCCAAGCAGGTTCCACCCCCATGCAGCCTACTGAAAAAAGTATAAATAGCCTCGCCCCGCCCTTCAGGGCATAAACAAACAACCCAAGACATTCATACATTCACGTACTTACAGTATCACTACGCTGAATACGCTTACAAGTAAGGGATGCCGTCAAAGCGAGCTCGCAACTCAGGCCCTGTCAAGCCCGACGCAAAGCCAGCGCGAGTTGAGCTTCAGAAGGACGAGATGGAGTGCGCTCTTTGCAGCATTTCCATTGACAAGACTGACGACCACAGGTGCGCGAGCGCGACGTCTCACACAGCGCAGCGTGCTGAGAGTGTACTTTTGTGTCTGTCTGCATTTGGAGCCTTCAGCCAGTACCATGTTTATACACTGTTAGCATACAGTAGTAGTTTGCTCGCGCTTTGACTCTCGGGTTATTGGGAAGTGTCTCGATTTCGCTAGGTGCCTCGGCGATCTCGGCAGCCGGCTCCGCCATATCCTCGCCAAAGGTACCCCGCTTACAGCTTCATCTTTGTGCCTGTATAATTTCCTCGCAGATTGCTGGACTGTGGCGTCTGCAAGCGGGATGACATCTTCGTTCACGAGGACTGCATCTCCACGTATTTGAAGAAAGAGGGAAGAGGCCAGGCCCAAAAGGTAGGCCTGCTGGTTGGCGTGGCGTGTCTAGTATGCAAAGAGCGACACGGCGTGTGCGCTGTGTTTTGTGACAAGCCTGGCGGTCCCGTCTCACCCCGCCCTTTACCACCCATGCTAACTTTTCGGTGAATTCTGCCCCCCTCCCTCCATTCGCCCGCAGACTGGATTTAAGTGTCCCACCGTTCTTGGTAACGGCAAACCCTGCAAGGGAATTATTTCCAAGTCGCACCCGTATGTGGCAACAAATGAGGCAAAGAAGGAGAAGGCTCGGCAGGCTGCGGCCAACCCGCCATCTCCGCTCCACCCCGCCCCACGTGGTGCCTCCACCACGGCCAAGGGCTCTGTGGCGAAGTCCGTCAAGACCGCCATGTCCAACAGCAGCCGGCCGGCTATTGTCAAGCTTGGCCAAGGTGGACCTCCTCTTCGTCCCGCCCACCCCACCACCATGCTTGTGCTTGGCGACTTCCTCGCCCAACCAACACGTACGGCCCCACCACCAAATGTTCCGCCTCCCGTCACCGCTTCAGTCACCGGCAATGTCTGGCTGGCGCGTGTGCGTGAGGCTCACGCCAAGCAGCTGGCCAGCGCCTGTCAGGGTCAGGCTCAGCAGCCAAGCCAGGGCAGTAACGACGCGGAGGAGGTGGCTGGCTATGCCAGCGGTGAGGATGACCTGGCCTGGTCGTCAGCCAGCGGCAGCACTGCTGGCGGTGCTGACATCAGCACTCCCGGTGGCGCCCACTGCTTGCTGCTTGACAGCCTATCTCCTCAGTCATCACTGCTTGCCAGCCCTGCCACCCTTGGCTCAGCGCCACCTTCTCCCACCATGGAAAAGAACCTGGCTCAGCAGCTGATGGAGCAGGTCGCCTCTACCACCATTGGTAGCAAGGATGACCTCACCGCCTCCACCACCCCTACCCATGTCACCAGTGAGAACAGCAGCGCCATCGCTACCATTGCCATGGTCCGCAACCTCATCACCAGCGGTCAGCTGGCATGGGTCGCACCCGTCGCAGCTGAGCTGCAGGAAGTCATGCAGGCAGCGGCCGGAGGTGGTTCAATCCTCTTCTGCACCCTCATGGCAAATGACAGCAGCAACTTGGGCAGCTCTGACGACCCGATTGTGGCAGTGCAGCCTGTTTTTGAGCTGTCGCTCACTCCCCTGGGCCTGACTGGATGTGGCTCTGGCGACCTGACGCAGACCGTAGGGGTGAAGGTTGTGCGTGACGCACGCACGCTTGCCTGCTACAACCCAGCGGACTACTTTGGCCCTGGCTATAGCCTGGTCAGCTTTGAGGTGCTGGTGCATTGGGCTGGTGAGGCAGGGGTGGGATCAAAGGCTGTGGTGGCTCAGGGTGTGCCCATCCGGCGCAGCCAGATCCTGGCTGCTGGTGATGTGACCTCCACCTCAGCTGTGCTCAACTACCAATGCCAGCAGGAAGCTTGTGCCCAGTCCGCCTTGTCTGACTCGGATGATGAGTTGGCTCTGGAGCTGGCTAGCCTGTGTGGTTGCAGCTGCTGATGCCTAAGGACTCGAAAATGGCATTGTGAGACTTGTATAATGCACATGCCGAGTTGCCATGGTGTGGACTTGAGTACATTTTGCGGAGGTTGCCCCCTTTTCTCCAGTAGATGCGGGGGGCTATTTGCAGCTGTGCACATCAATAACACTTTGGCGATGTGGTGCCGGTCTGTGGCGAGGTCGAACATTAGGTTGTGTTGTGAATCATGAGGGGACCGGTGTGCACCTGGCTATGGTTCTTTGCAAGGCAGGGACTGTAGACTTAGCTAACATCTAACGCAGAAATAAAGCTGTAAACACAAGGGACGCCCAACAGCATTTCCCGCTCCTTTGTCCTAGCTTTTAACAGCAAATGTGTCAGTGCCTTTCCGGCAGGGCTGCCCGGAGGGTGGGAAAGATGCGTGGGCGGCGCATCTTGGGGACCGGGTCTGGTCCGGCATCTAGTCCGCCGGCGCATCTTGTGCCCCACGCACACGCATCTTGACTGTCTGGGCCGACCCCACCAGCGTATCTGAGTTGTGCCGCCCACGCATCTTGGGTATGTGGGCCGACCCCGCCGCTGCATCTCGGGTCCCCTGCACACGCATCTTAGGTATGTGGGCTGCCTGAATTGCATCGTCCATATATATTGTCCATGGCCTGGCGTTCCGCTACATATGCGGGCCCCACCAAGCCTCAGCACGCTAACCGTTTGCGTCATGCGATAGTTGCAATCTTGCAATCAGAGTATGGGCTTTGCATGCAGGGGTACTTGCGGCATCCCAAGTGCGCATCCCAACATCCCGACTATTTATCTCGCGCACACAAGGAACGCACTATCCTTTCGTGATGGCGCGTATTATGACAAGCCAAAGATTCCAATTGCATGGCACCTCGGTATCTCGTAGATGTATCCAGTATCTCGCAGATCGGCAGATGTCTTTTGGGCCGCCGCGTCTTCACAGCGTAGACAGGCATAGATGACCCCTCCCACACCTGGGGAGAAAGGCCCCAAATCCCTCAAACTGCGTCTGCACTTGCTGCCAAATCGGCTCCAAACCATCTTTACTCCGTAGATGCACCGCCCCAAAACCCAAATTTTTTCTCCGCCACAGCACTGGCCCATTTTTCTAGGGCCTGGCGGCGGAAGCCCAGGGCCTGGCGGCGGCGCCCGCGGCCCCAGTGGCAGCAGCCCAGGGCCTGGTGGCGGCGGCCCGGGGCCTGGCGGCGAGTGTGTGCATGTGCGGAGCGGAGGGGGCGGGCAAGGCCACATGGAGGAGGAGAGCGCGGAGCCGCCCAAAAAGCGGTGCCGGCACGCGGGCTAATATTGCTGCCCGGTGTCTTAGTTGGCGGTCCACGGGCGAGTGAGAGCACGTGATGTAGGCAGCATGAGTAGTGTGGCTGCTAAATCGTGCTGTGGCTTGACCGTCTGGATTAGCGACTGCGCACCCGGCTGGCAGTGCCTGCACAAACCGACCCCGGCTATGTCCTGGAGATGAGGTACTATCGAACACCTTCGGCCTCAGACGGTGGAAGTGGTGCGGGATCAGCCCGCTTTTCCCGTGCTTCACGGGGACCACCTCCCTTGTCTAGGACTCAGCCTTGCCCATCCTAAGCATTGTATCACCTTGCTGCATTCAATATTTCACTGAGCATGTAAGAGAGCTGACACACCATGCGTCCTTGCCCTCAGCCTGCCCGGCTGGTGGGAAACTGTGGGAAACAGCCCGGTCTCACCTGAATGCGGGTGAATGCACCGCTGGCTCCGTCACACCATTGGAAGGGTTGTGCTTGCCTACGGTGTCGCATTTACACGTGGCCTAACCAGGCATGCAATGGGTGCGAGCGTTGGCTGCGCGGGAAAGATAATGGGGCAAGTCGAATGCGGCACCGTCGGGAACAGGGGAGCCCGTTGGGGGAGCCCCCAGTGGGGAGCCCCTGCAGCACGGGCTGGCAGGGGTGCGTGTCAGCGCGCATGTGAGCCTAATAGTCCCGCGTATTATATACACAATCGGTACACTGGACGCACACAAGACGCATTATACCCATACGTTCACAAGGAAAGTCCCCCGCTCAACCTGCTCTAGTGCTTATCGTCATCAGACTGGCTAATAACCTGATAGATTAGGTTATTGATAGGTTGGAATAGGCTGGACACAGTTCTGACTGTGCGCTGAGGTTGCATTCTACGCTAGCTGGCTCGCGTCGATTGAACCGGTCTTCCACTTGTCGCTCTGGGCTGATATCATGGAGAGAAATTACACGGTAAACAAGAGTTTAGGAACATGGCGCTGGCCTTTTCAACAATCGTGCCGCTACACTCCGCGACCATGGCTCAGCTGACGATACTAAGTCCCCATATACATCACAGGGGGGATACTCCGGTGGTGGTCCACCCAGCAACCTCGTCTCCTCAGGCGAGTATGCGCATGTCCGCGGCCTCGATTTGCCGCGGGGCCACACCGCAGTCGACCCCGTAGGCCCCAACAGTAACAAAGCTGCTGCGTGGACTGAGATATAAGACTCCAGAGACATTGCCGCACTCCGAACGTCTACCTGGGTTTGCCCTTCCGTTCATCCAGGTCGGCGCGCTGGGACCGTGCGCACGGGTACGCCTGACGCGGGTCCACCTGCGGGTGGCTACGCGGGCCCAGGCGGAGGAGTGGATGATGGCGGGTCGCATCAGGCGCGCTTCGGCCGGCGAGCGTCGCCAGGCGCCTACCCCTCGGGTAGGTGCGCAGCGGCGTGTCACGCCGGCAGCCAACGGGTGGGGCGCAGCTTAGTGCCCCTGCGATGTAATGAGCCGTAGTCTAGACCAAGACAAGCTGATCATCCGTAACTAACAATATGGTACTCCTTAATCTATGTCCCGCCAAACAATCTGTTGCATTCAGGCGCGGGTATGGAAATGGAGCCGCCAAGGGGAGGGGCCGGTGGCTACACCCCATCAGCAGCCTCTGGGGCACCACGCGCCGGCATTCCGCGGCCCGGCCTAGGCGCCGGCGCATCCGCCGCTGCCGCTCCTACTTCGTCCACTGCAGCAGCGGCGCCATCGACAGGGGCTGGGGGAGCGGCCCCAAGCAGCAAGCTGTCAGGGCTGCAGCGACTGAAGGAGGCGGCGGCGTCCCGACTGGTCAGCCGCATCCCCAGCGCGGGGCGGAGCGCGCCAGGTACGCGGGAGAAGGGAACCGAAATTGTAGATACCAGCCCAAACTAAACCGAAGGGGGGGGCTCACGTAACGGGCGGAAAATTACAAGCAACATGTGTGAGCATGCAGCGGTTTTGCGGAGTACATGTTCAGTGGCAAGCCGGCCCGCACCGGGCCAGGTGGACCGGCGTGTGTAGCAACATTGTACCAGCCGAAGTCCCACTCACGCTTCCGCTTCTACCTTTGTGTGTGTTCCCGCCCAGAGTCCACCGGCTATGTGCCCTCAGCCATGACCCATCAGGCCCCCTCCCGCCCTGCGCCGCTGCGCGCCGGCTCGGGCGGTAGCGCCGCCTCCAGCTCCTCCGCAGCCGGCGGCCGCCCGCCTTCGACGGGCTCCTCAGGCTATGGGTACGGCTCCGGAGCCGCTGCTGGTGCGGGTGCTGGGCGGCCGGGCTCGGGTCGGAGCGCCTCCACAGGCGCAGCTCTGGGCGCCGGTGGCAGGGCGGCCGGGGCAAGCAGCGGGTACGGGTACGGGTCCAGTGGGGGCGGTGTGGGCTCCACCTCGGCGAGCGGCCGGCCACCATCAGGGAGCGGTGCTGCGTCGGCGGCGGGCGGGTCGGGGGCTCGGCCCTCAGCCCTTGCGTCGCTGGCAGCGCGGCGGCAGCAGGCGGCGGAGCCAGCGGCGGCAGCACCACCGCCACGCGCGCCGCCGCCAGCAGCCGCAGCGCCGCCACGTGGCCCATCAGGTCCCATCCGGGCACCGCCACCACCCGCTCCAGCTCCGGCGCCATCGTATGGCGGCAGTGGCTACGGTGGGGGTGGGGGAGGCTTTGGCGGCGGCGGCGGCTTTGCCGCAGGTGCCATCCCGCCAGGCGCGGAGGACCCTGGGCCTGTTGGGCCAATGGTGGAGTGTCCCTCGTGCGGGCGCAGCTTTAATGAGCAGGCCTACTCTAAACACGCGAAGGTGGGGGCCGGGGCACGGGTGGAATGCTCCAGTTGGGTTGGGCTCAGCTGGCGGTCTGAGGTGTTGGGCTTGGCTGCGGGGCCAAGGTGGCCCGGGCCGTCCATCTAAATTAGGACCACCACGCATGGTCGTGGACGGACAGGCCTCGCGGCTGGTGGCAGTCACTTGATACTACCTGCGCCCCAAACGCACTACCTCTACATTGACCAGGTTGTTCCCCTGCCATCCTACATTCCGATGCAGATCTGCGAGAAGGTTTTTGCACAGAAGCGCAAGCCTGTCAACATGGCGGCTAAGCGCCTTGAAGGTGAGCCGCCGAGCGAAGAGGCCGCGCATCAGCAGGGCAAGGATGGGGCTGCAACTACAGGCTCATCCACCGCGTTGCTCTCTTTACCCGTTGCTCAATGTGTCCGCCCGCATTTACGGACACGCGACCAAACCCCGGGCAGGAAAAGCCAACTGAGCATCTCCTCCCCTCGGCCCGATCTATCCATCTCTGGCGCATCATCTCTTACTCACCCACAGGCTCCGAGGCCGCCAAGTTCTTTGACGTGCGCAAGGGCGTGCCCAAGAGCGAGGCCAAGGCGGCCGCAGGGCCGGCCAAGCCGGCAGGCAGGGGCGCAGGCGGTGCGGGGGCGCGGCTGGATGACCGGCCCCTACCCGGGTCCAAGGTGGGCGCGGGAGGATACCGGTATGGGGATGGATGCATGCTCCTCGGTTGTGCAAACCCTTGGTGCGGGACAATCCATCGGCTCAGCGCCCATCCTCGCCGCGTCTCTGCTTGATTCCTTGTGAACGGCCGGCTGTTGTGTTGTGTTGTGCACTGGACGCAATCCGCTAGCACTCCCGCCCGCCAGCCCGCGCATAAACCACCCCGCCTCCGGACTTCCTCACGTTTCCTGCCAGGTACCCAAGTGGAAGGCGCAGAGCGAGCAGCTGCGTGCGGCCATGGCCGCGAACAAGAAGATCGCGGACGCGGCGGCGAGGGGCGTGGACATCAAGGTGGGTGTGCTGTGGTGGCGAAGGGTGTCGGAAAGAGCGGGAGGCCGAGTAGCGGAATGCAGGGTGTGGGCGGACACATGCTAGTTCAGGGAGAGCGCCCGCCGGCCAGGGCCCGTACCAGGGGCGACTGGAGTTCGTCGTCAGCTATCCGGATGATGTGTAAGGGCTGCGCGCTTTGCAGAACCATTACTGTGCTGGGGGTGCGTGAAATGTAAGAGCTGCTGTGGTCTTTTTCCCTTTTGGCCACATCGCGTGCGTGCAGGATGTCAAGTTCACGCCCACGCCCGCGGAGCAGGACGATCGGTGAGTGGCGGACTCGCGAGCTGCCAGTAGAAGCGGTGTGGTGCAGTGATGCAGTGGATGGGCGGAGGGTAAATAGTATGAGTATGAAGCGGCCGTGTTCTTGATTTGCTGCCTGTCTGGCTCACATAACGTGGTCAATGCGCGAGTCTGTGCGTGCTGCGTGTGCTTCTCATATCAACCCCAAGTCCAAGCATGCATGCCCCTCACCCGCACTCTGACCTCCACTGCGTCTCATTGGCCCTCTGTCTCTTTTTTCCTCCGTCTCTTCGCGCCACGCAGCGTGCCCTGCCCGCACTGCGGCCGCAAGTTCGCGGAGCTGACCGCGGAGCGCCACATCCCCAAGTGCCGGGACATCATGGCCAAGCCCAAATCCCTGGCGGCGGGCAGCGGCCGTGGCGCGCACACGCGCCGGTAGCTCGATAGCTTGAGCAGCAGGCGCGGGGCCGCCCCAAATGCCCCAGGGGCGGCAAGCAGAAGGCGGCGGCAATGGTCGCGATGTGGGACTGGGGCTGGTGGGGCCGCTTCTAGCAGGGTAAACGCACGGAGTCTGCAAGGACGGTGGAAGCATGATGCATCAGATAGACGGCGCCAGTGCGAGTCCACTTGCTCTCGAAATGCTTAGGTTACGTAATAGGGCTGAGGGATAGACGCGAGTGTGGTTGTGTTGCAACGGGCCTACAGAGGAGCGCATACCGCTGCATCTGACATGTACCCATGCACTCGTGAGTCATGAACGCAACCACAAGCCCCGGCCTGGAGCCCGGCACGCGCGATCAACACTACGGTAATCTTCCACACATTCTAGCTCCTCTCTCGCTCACTCATTTACTCATCCTTATCACGGCTACCGTGCTACAGCGCATGTCCGTAACAGCTACGACTTTTACCCCCATCAGGGGTGACCCCCATCGTTAGTTCTCCTAGCATAGTAAGGCGCATACAGGCAAGCCCCAGCATCGTGGTCACCAACATTCAATGCAGGGAACGCCGCCGCCCTCGGGGGCGGGCCCCCTTGGGTGGCTTGTGTGGAGGTGCCGGTGGAGACGGCGGCCTGCGCTTCTTGCGCGGCAGCTGGGGAGGGCTCGGGGCAGGTGGTGTGCCAGGCGGGGGAGGCGCAGCTGGTGGCGGTGGCCGCTTGGCGCGACGCCCAACGGGTGGGCTCACAGGCGCTGGCGGGCTGGCAGCTTGGTTGCCCGGGGGTGCGAACGGAGGAGGTTGCTGGCTCTTGCGATACTTGCCGCGGGGGCTTGGCGGGGGCAGCGCAGGCGGCATTGCAGGATTCGGCACTGCTTGCGGGACCGGTGGCGGCAGCATTGCCCCATCCGCCGCCGCACCAGCAGCAGGGGGCGGCGCGATGCCATGTGGCGGGTGGCTCGGCGGGCTGGGGACATGCTGCTGGTCCACTGCTGGTCCGGGCTCACTGCGACCCGGGGAGGTCATCACAGGGACTGGAGGAGAGGGCGGCGCTCCGCTGATGAAAGGTGCTGGAGACAGGGCAGGGATGATAACGGAGCTTGGGGGCGGCGACGTGCCGGTTGATGGAGATGGTGATGGCTGTGCGGGCGGCGGGGATAGCCGGGGAGGGAACGATGTGATCACGGGTGCGGGTGATTGAGGAGGGGATGGGCGTGGGAGCAGCGGCGATGGTGTAGCTAGAGGAGAGGAAGAAGAAGGAGGAGGGGATGCCGATGGGGCTGGCGACGAGGACGGTGCGGGCGATGGCGGGGTAGGGGGGCTTGGCGACGGCGGCCGCGGCGATGTTGGGACTGGCGACGAGGACGGTGCGGGCGATGGCGGGGTAGGGGGGCTTGGCGACGGCGGACGCGGCGATGGCGGGACTGGCGACGAGGACGGTGCGGGCGATGGCGGGGTAGGGGGGCTTGGCGACGGCGGACGCGGCGATGGCGGGACTGGCGACGAGGACGGTGCGGGCGATGGCGGGGTAGGGGGGCTTGGCGCCGGTGGGAGCGGTGACGATGGGGCTGGGGACGGCGGCGTGGTCGGGGTTGGAGAGGGTGGGCTTGGCGTAGGAGAGGGTGGGCTTGGCGAGGGCGGGGCAGGAGAGGGCGGGTTTGGCGAGGAAGGGGTCGGCGGGAGAGGCGAGGGCGGCAGGGGTGGCGGTGAGGGAGAACTTTGCTGACCGTCCGAGTCGGCAGACCCCACAACATTCATGTCCCCATCAGCAGCAATCTCGTAAGGCGACGGAGTGCCACGGCCCTTCGAGTCCTTGACGCAGATGCGCATGCCAACGACCAGGAAGCCACACTCGAGGCCTGCGTACGGTCAAGTGTCAGATAAACACACGGGCTTCTTGAAGACGCTGTTTATTTCAAGAAGTAGTAAGATCAAAGTGTAACAGCTGATTATTGCTCGCCCCATCAACCGTAAACATGCTGGGATACAAGCCACGGATACAAGAGGTTCCGGCTCTTATATATTACCTTGGTTGCCTGGCAGGTTGAGCAGCTGGTGTACCTTCAGTCGGTGCGCGGCGGCGATGCTGTCACACGTCATTCCCTCCGCCACCCAACGCCACGATAAGCATCTGCCTGGAATGGATTCTTCTATCAGTGTCCTCCGCACCGCAGGTGCGCCCCAGTCGGTGTCCGGAATCTGCGCCGCCAGCACTTCCAGGCGTCGGCGCCGATGTCCGGCGGTGGGGCCGCCTGGTGCAGAGGACACCGCAGCCGGCGGCTGGATGCACAGCCGCATGCCCCTGTCAATGCGCGTGCTTGCGGCTGGGCAGAGGCCTTGATTGATTTCGTTCAGGTACCTGGCATGCAAGAACGAATGGAAACGAATGGAGTGATAATCACTGTAACGTGCATGCGTTACATGCGTCCGTGTATTCTAGAATGCGTCGTGCATCGCCCGTGCATAACTAACTAGCTACACTTGCCTGCCGTCTTTGCTTCCTGCAACTGCTGGGGCACCGCTACAGCTACTGCGTGCCTTTCATCTGCGTGCGCGACCGCACTTTCCAACTCCACTCGCTATTTTCCTTCCCTGTTTGAACTGCTGGGCTGACGGCGCGCTGGGCTGGCGCAGCCTGGCTCGAGGTGTGACCAACTTTGTTTGTTTGCGGGTAATAGACATGGAGTTAAAAGAAGGCACTAGAAGGGTGTCACTGCATACCGTATGCGGCGCAGCAGACGTCCAAGATGCCATAGCGTCCGCCCCTTCCATTTAACGCTCCTATTCCATGTTCGCATTTCTCCTGACTCCCCCCTCCTCGCTCCCATCGTTTGCACCTTCGCTCCGCGCGCCCGCCTTCCCCTGCCTGCCCCCGCCCTGCCCTACCTTCTCCCACGGACGCCTCCCACCCTCCCCCTGCCCTCCTCCTGCCCTTCCCCTTGCCCTCCCCCTGCCCTCCCTCTGCCCTCCCCCTTCCCTTCCCCTGCCCTCCCCCTGCCCTCCCCTTGCCCTCCCCCTGCCCCTCCCCCTGCCCTCCCCCTGCCCTGCTCTCACCCTCCCCCTGCTCTCCTCCTGCCCTTCCCCTTGCCCTCCTCCAGCCCTTCCCCTGCCCTCCCCCTTCCCTTCCCCTGCCCCCACCCCGACCTCCCCAGCCATCCCCTTCCCTTCCCCTGCCCCTTGTGTTCTCCGTTGTCACCATAGGCCACGCTCTCCTCCTCGCTCTACTGCATGGTGATGGTTTGGTTGGGCTGGTATTTACAACCACCCTCCCTTCTCCGCCCCCCCCCGGCCCTCCCCCTTCGCTTTACCTGCTGCCCTCCCCCTTTCTTCCCCCCCCCCCAGCCCCCAGTGCCCGTATCTTCCTTGTACGCGTAGAAATTTGCGCCTCAAACGGCAACGTAGAAGCAGTGTGGGGCTTCTATGGCACCCTTCTACGGCGCGTAGACGTTTTGGGGCGCAAATGCGGGTTATTTCTACGGTTTTGGGTGGTGGTAGTGGGGTTTGGGGGGCTTGCCCCCTAAGAAAACGTTTTGAGCAAAACACGTAGAAGGGCAGTGTCCAGTCATCTACGCGGGTGTAGACACCGGGAGCCCGAGGGCATCTACGAGATACGGGCACTGCCAGCCCCCCTCTTGCCGTGCCCTCCTCTTGCCCTTCCCCCGTCTTTCACCTGTTCTCCGTGTGTATGCCCTCGCCCCAGCCTACCCCTGTCCTACAGTGCACGCTGCCCCGCCTCTGCCACCTCGAACACACCATAATAACCATTTCCCTCTATCCGTCCAACCTTCCGTTTTGCCCTCCATGCAAGCGCCGGGAACCCACCACTCTCCCAGCTCCGGCCGCCCCGCCCACCTGCCGCCCCGCCCACCTGCCGCCCCGCCCACCGGCCGCCCCGCCCACCTGCCGCCCCGCCCTCCTGCCGCCCCGCCCTCCTGCCGCCCCACTCACCTGCCGCCCCGCCCTCCTGCCACCCCGCCCACCTGCCGCCCCGCTCACCTGCCGCCCCGCCCACCTGCCGCCCCGCCCTCCTGCCGCCCCGCCCTCCGGCCCGCCAAAACCCCCGTTGCTTTCACACCTCAGGCTGAGGCCGTTGGACACTGCAATGCTGCCACACGTCTCTACACCCGTGACGGTGACGTTGGCGCCTGGCCAGCGGCGGGGGCACTGCATGCGCAGATGTGTAAATTGGTGCGTGCGTGTGGATGTGTGATTCATCACATCACTGCGTGCGCGCAAGCAAAGCATGGCCGTCCTTGCAGCAGGTGTGTGACTGATAAAACCTCACCGTAGCAGCAATGGTGGTGACAGGTGGCTGGACGGCGGTGGCTGCGCAGCGCTGCGGCACTTGCAGCACGCTGCCGTTGTAGGTGACCAGGCCCAGGCTGCCGTTGATGGCGGGGTTGGCGGCCAGCAGCTCGCGCAGCGTGATACCGTACCTGCATGCATGCACGTACACATGTCCATGTGCATGCATGTCCATCCCGGCATCTATCAAAAACCATCATAACTGCATGCTGGGTGCACTAACGTGTCAAGCATGTATGGTGCAGCAAGTGGGGGGGGGGATAATCTTACCTGATAGCAATATCATAAAATGACTGGTCTTTGCTGGGCGGGGGCTTGGGGCGACAATACACGTGCACAGCGCGGACGACCACGGCCCCTGCTGTTCCTGGGCTACTGTCCAGCAGACTGCTGACTCTGTATGTTTCCACCACCATGCTGGAAATGAAGGAGCCCTTGTCGCAGCTGGCTGTGCTTCCACGAAAAAACGTGACCTCTGACCCCGTGAACGTACGGCCGCTGATCATGCTGCCGCTATTCGCCGTGGTCCGCACTACAAGTGGGTAGCCCACCTGAACCCACGAACCATCCCGCGCAACGGCCCTGCTTGTCACAGGACTAACTAGCCCGGCGCTGCTGCTGCTGGTCGTGTCGCAATGCAGTGCAAATGCCGCTAGCCCAGGTGAGGGCACGTCGAGCCACGACCTGCATTCAGCAGCAGCCGGCGCCGGAAAGGAAGGCATCAACTAAATGCGCATGAATTCTAGAGATAGATACCTATCTGTCTAGGCTGGGGGGCAACATTATTAGCGACTTACTCTTCGCCGCGCACTTGCAGCGCGTTGAAGCCGTCTGGGCAGCGGAATTCCGTGCTGAAGCGGTTTGAGCCCTCCGCAAGCTCTCTGCCTTGCTGCGACGACCTTAGCATTCCCGCGGATGCTGAAGAGCCATCCGAGCACCGAAGGCCCAGCAGAGTGACATGCTCCTGTGGCCATGCATGCACAGTGCAGGTTAGATTTGTCAATAGCCACGGGTGGTACGTAGGTAGATGAAAGTAAGGCCCCCGCCCCAAAGCAGCCGGCAAATAAAGCAAGCAAGGAGGGCTTACCCGGTCACCCGCACTGAAGAGAGAGGTTACGTAGGCGTTATCTGGGCAGCGCAGCTCCTGGGGGGTTTGGGCGCTGCCCTCCGGCGGTGGGCTCGTGCCGGATGGCGGCAACGCAGAGCCGAGATAGATGCCGCCGTCAGTCACTACGCACAGCAGGGCGGCCACCAGGAAGTGCGTGTCAGCAGAAGGGTGTTGACAGATGACAGCTAGCTAGATGACCAGCAGGCAGGACGCGTACTTGTGGTAATGCTCACCTGGCGGCGGGTTAGGGTGGTCACCAAGTGCAGCGGGCGTCGGCATGTTCGCTTCACTGCCAGGCGCGGAAGGCGCAATATTGTTTGTTGCCCCAAGCAAGTGTGAGATAGAAAGGAAGCTGTCCCACACGTTCGATTTTACATCTTCAAGATAAACCGTAATGGTTGCTGGCTCAGGATACTGAAACGCCATTACAGGGCTGAGCCCCGCACGTAGTACGCGAGCGCCATACGTTGAAAGCAGCTCCCTGTTCACAACCAACCCCGCCAAAACCTGCACCATTATTATTGATTGGCACATGGATAACTATTAAGGCCTGAACAACGGTGCTTGGAGTAGATTTCTTGCGCACCTGACCAGGGGGGCATTCAGCCGAGGCAGGCATTTTCTCGAGTTGCGCATCAACATACTGGCATAAACTGCGACTGCCACGTATTAGTATTTGCTATTGTCTATTGCATGTAAATAGGTGGCAGGGAAAATTCGGGCGGAGCGAGAAGTGCCTTTGCGCGTCCATGGGCATCTTGACTTTCGGCTGGGGCGAGCATAGCAGCCCGGCAGACTAACAATCTATTCAAATATGCGCACAGCAACCCAATAACGACTACTGACCTATCAAAAAACCAAACACCTTCTACCCAGCTAACCCAGAGCTGCTTCTCGTTGGGGGTGTGGGGCTTGGCCCCTCACCCCTGGCAAAATGACAATTAGGTCCAGCACCAGGAAGGTGCCACTGCGCAGCGTGTGCCATGACGAAGCCACGCTCGCAGCCATAAATTTTGTTGTAGAGCAAGTCGCAACGCCATTCCGCGTGCGGCTGCTAGACTTCCTGCGGCACTTCGTCGTATGCCGAACGGACCCCACGTTCCGCTGCGAGGCCTGCGACAGGGAGTGGCGGCAGGAATGCGGAATGGCGACGCGTCGCTCTGGATGTAAGTTGCTGCAACTCTTGGGCAGTGCTGAACCCACTTCTGATGGACTCTTTGCACAGTGCGCCAGCAGGAGGTGGGGCCCCAGCGGCAGGAGGAGTTCAACCGGCGCATCCCTACCATCGACATCAACTTCCTGCAGAAGGCCCTGTCGCTACTCACCACGTCGAAGCAGCCGCGAACACGCCATGGCCTTCTGGACCACTTCTACCACGCCCACTTCGACTTGGGTTAAATAGTCTCGACCTTGACCATGACTGTCACTGACTTTGCTATGACTGCTTCACCAACCTCAGGGGCGCGACGCCAACTCGGCAACAAACATGCGCCACGCTCTAATTGAGATGCTGCTGGGTAACACCAGGCCTGCTGCATTGCGCCGTGGCGGCGGCGGCGGCGGCCCTGGGCCCGGTGATGGAGGTGGCGGTGGTGGCCCAGGGCCTGGTGATGGTAGCGGCGGTGGCGGTGGCGGCGGCCACGGCCCTCAGCCCACCAACAGCTGCCATGGGCTCGGTAGCTGCAGCGCGCATGTGTGTCGCGGAGGGGGCGGGCAGGGCCACGTGGAGGAGGAGGGCGCAACGTCGCCTAGAAAGCGGCGCCGGCGCACAGGTTGAGGCCTGCCAGAGTCTAATTAGTAACGTCTATGCGAGCATGGCGTGTGCGGTTTAGGTGGACTAGCGGGACGTTACTGCTGGACGTAATTTGGTGGGCGGTGCCTGGTCAAACCGACCCCGGCTATGTCCGGGAGATGAGGTAGTTTCGAAACCTTCGGCCTCAGACGGTGGATGTGGTGCGGGATCAGCCCGCTTTTCCCGTGCTTCACGGGGACCACCTCCCTTGTCTCGAGTTGCGCAGCCATGGAAACAGCTTGAGGTGGTCCCGTGAGCGCCGCGCCACAAAGGCGTCCCCGGACAGGACCTTCCCAAGCCCAATAGCCGCCTTCTGTTCTGGCGTTGGTAGTACATAATTGCTCGCGTACACACTGCGCAAATCAGTTTGGCCGCACGACGCGTTGACGGCCGCAACGAAGGCTGGATCCACTGGTTCAAACACATCGTATCCATCAGGCGGTGCTGGATCCACGCCTTCCCACCCAGCCACCCCCACACCCGCGGTGTAAGAGGTCCACTCGCCGGACGACCGGCATCGAAAGAACAGGTCTGGGTAGCGTTCATTTGGATTGTTCTGGCGGGCATAAGTAAGGTCATATCCATCCGGGCAGCTCCCTTCATCACGCCATGAAATGTAACGGTCATCTGTTGCGTTTTCCCCTGCCTGGCTGTATGCTTGCAAGGGCAAGTCAACGGGGACGTGAGACCCATCGCTGCAGATTAGGTACCGTGTCTGCGGACACGCGGCAACAGTAAATACTTGTTATGATCGAGCGCATTCAAGATTATTGGGGCATGTGCGTTGCGTTGCGTGCAAGCAAGAAAAGATGACGTACCGTTGGCAGGCCACGCTCGGCCAGTGCACTCCAGGAAAGACGATTCAAGATTGCCCTCTTGTCAAATCCCGACCGCGAAAGAGCGTCCCATAAACAGCTTGGAAGGTGACGCTGGCCTGCGAATGCGAGGCCGCGGAATCCAACCACGTATGCTGGCGCCCGACAGCTGACTTCGACGGTAGGAAGCCCAAAGCCATCGAACGTGAATGGCGTTGTGATCTTGAATTGCCGCAAGGATTCCACAACTGGATCTGTGGTGATCAAACGATATCATCAGCAGCATGAGCCAATGGCTGGATGGGGGTCGGCGGCTGGCGGCGGACGCGCGCCGTGGCCATGCACTTACCTAAAGCATACAACGCGGTTCTGGTTTCAATGTCCGAACATTCCATAAAGTACGCAGGCTTTGCTATGTCAAGACCAGGGCTACCAGTCTTCAGGAACGCAGCGCCGACTCCGTCTGCCCCCAAGCAGTATCGCCTATCTGAGGTCACGTTCAGCCACTGGATTTTAAGCAGGCCACGTGGCGTGACGGCCGAACTGCTCAAAGGTGCAAACTGCAGTCACCACACACAGTGACATGTCATGACACCCTAGCTAGAAACCTGTCACGCACAATCCGGCCCATTCAATGCATACAGTCTCACCTCGGCTTGGTCGAAATTTGCTACCTGCAGGATTTAGGCAATTGCTGGTAAGACGCCACCTACGCCATCAAAATTCATGAGGTGCGCTATCTCCGTCGGCAACCCTACTCACCGGTGGAGGTTTGGCCACCCCCATAAAGAAGTCCTCATTTGTGAACATCATGATATCAAAGAGTTGCCTCGCGTCATGGATGTCACAGAGCTCCAGAGACGCGGTCCTTCCAACAACAGGTGGTATCTTCACACACATGGCGCTGCCCACATCAAGGGACTGAGGAGTCTTATTAGTGGATGCCACAAGTGCTATGACGAACCTGCGGATACGTTTGTTATCAGAAATAAAGCCGCACGAATGCAGCCATATACTTGCCTTGTTTCCGTGGAGTTGGATATGACCCGCGGCGTTCCTTCCACAATAAACCATAACTGCATGTCACTCGCACCGCCATCTGGCCCCTCAGCTCCGATGAAGTGGACTGCAGCGCCAGCGTGAACGGCTGATGCAGTCATGAGGGCCCCGCGCATGTCAGAGATTGCGCGCCAAGCGCCAGCAGACCCTGCAACAGAACGAATCGGTACACGAATCTTTGAATTATGAATTGTGTGCTCGTAGGAAACACGTAAACAACGTGTACGCACCCATGGCACGCATCATCATCTGCTGCGGAGGCATCACATCTGCATTCATGCCTTGCGCATACTCACAATTCATTGGCGGAGCTTCGGGCGGTGTAGGCGGTGCAGGAGATGGCAACGGTGGCACAGGTGGCATAGGGGGCGACGGATGTGGTGATGGGGGCGATGGAGGTGCAGGGGGATCTGGAGGTGGCATAGGAGTTGATGGAGGAGACGGCGGCAGCAGTGAGGGCGCCGGTGCGTTGTACGGAGCAGGGGAGGGAGGCAGTGGCGGTGGCGCAGGTGCGTCGTACGGAGCAGGGGAGGGCGGCAGTGGCGGTGGCGCAGGTGCGTCGTACGGAGCAGGGGAGAGAGGCATTGGCGGTGGTGGCGCAGGAGTACCCGAAGCAGGGGAGGGAGGCAGAGGCCATGGGGCGGGTGCGTCATAGGGCGCAGGGGTGGGAGGCAGAGGCGATGGCGGCGCAGGAGTACCCGAAGCAGGGGAGGGAGGCAGAGCCGATGGCGGCGCAGGAGTAGCAGGAGTACCCGAAGCAGGGGAGGGAGGCAGAGGCGATGGCGGCGCAGGCGTACCCCAAGCAGGGGAGGGAGGCAGAGGCCATGGCGCGGGTGCGTCATAGGGCGCAGGGGTGGGAGGCAGAGGCGATGGCGGCGCAGGAGTAGCAGGAGTACCCGAAGCAGGGGAGGGAGGCAGAGGCGATGGCGGCGCAGGAGTACCCCAAGCAGGGGAGGGAGGCAGAGGCCATGGCGCGGGTGCGTCGTAGGGCGCAGGGGTGGGAGGCAGTGGCGACGGCGGCGCAGGCGTACCCGGAGCAGGGGAGGGAGGCAGTGGCGATGCAGGAGTGCCAGCAGGGTGCGGAGACGGAGGCTCGGTGCCTGCAGTTAGTAGGAGTTGCCTTTGTTTTGAGATGGCTACCAGAAATTGCTCTTGTAGAGCCTGGAGCTTGGCAATAGACAGTGCCTCAACCTGACCGCTGCCGTCCAGCAGCAGGCGCCGCCGGTGCCGTGTCGCCGCCACGACGGCGTGCTCCTCCCTCAACCGCCTGCCCGCAGCCCCGCCCAGGTCATAGGTGCTGGTGGCGCCTCCAGTAGCGCCATCAACTGAGATGTGGTACGTGGTTCCGCACTCGAGGGAGGGCAGAGGCGGCTTGGGCACGTTGCGCGTGCAGGGCGGCAGGTAGAAGGCGGTGTTTACGTCCAGCATTGCGTCGGGGTCGGCCTGCAGGGATAGATGGCGCAATGCATGCAGGGTTAAAATTGTAGAACTCCAAGTTAAGCAGTCGGCACGTACGTACGTGCGTACGCGTGCACGCCCTAAACACAATCCGTTCACGTGCGCATGCTGTTGTAAAATGTAAAACTCCGTGCACGCGCACCGCGATGTGCGTGTTGATACGCAGGAAGTCGTTCAGTGACACGCCATGGTACTCCACCAGCTGACGCACGGTGCGGCCGCCGCCGCCGCTTGAGGACACCAGCCCCATGCCGGAGCAGAAAGCCTCTTGCACCAGGTCGCCGCGCCGCTCGGGGGTTACTGCGGCAGTTCATCATCAGGGCGTTGATCCGACGGAACATCATGAATGCGCCGAGTTGCTTGAACGGATTCGTTCTCAACCATGCCGTACCTTTGTCTACAACCGGATATGTGGCGGAGTTGAGCAGCCCACAGGGGTTGCGCCCCAGAAGCGTGTCATCACGCGGCAGCCGCATGTAGCCGCCCTCGCCCCAGCCCGTGCCCCAAGAGTTCTGGACGATCCACGCGTCAGCTGTGAATGCATGGAGCAGTGAAGCAAGGTGGGCCACACGAGAGTCAAGGGAGAGGCGCGTATAGTACGCTATCTACTTATCTAGTGGGCAGATACGGAGTATACGGAGTGCGTTAGTGGTGATCATTGCATCCTCCATCTGTGCACCATCCATCCACCTACCTGTGTAACCAACGATGAGGACCGCGTGGTTTGACTTGCGGGGATCTGAGCTGCATTCTCCTTTGTATATGCCACCTTGGTATAACTGCCAGTCTGATGGGGCGTGTACGACAGCCACCACGGGCTGGTTCGATACCACCTGTCCAGTGTTTGACACGCCACCAGCAGCAGCCTCGCGCAGCCATTTTGGCACTACTGTCATGCCCCAAATCCACGCCCCCCTCACTGCATGCTGCTTGCCTGCTTGTCACTCCGCTACCTCACGCGTGTTTACTAGTTTGCCGATATGCTTGCTACCCAACCACGCACTCAGAGGCAGCGAGCAGCACGCAGGCAACCGTCATCACAACCATGCACGCACCTGCCTGAGTGCGAACTCAGTACGGGCAATAGTCTCCCAGCTGAGCACCTGTTTAGCCTTAGCCAACCCACGTGTCTCAGTGTACAGCAGCTTGGCGAGCTCGCTTTCAACAGCAGACTGGGGGCACTGCTCGGCATCTGCACCTGCATGCGTAAAAACATGAACATTATGTGGGCACATGGAATTTGAGGTGCTGCTCACGTGCAGGCGCAGGTGCACGCGACGCACGCGGCTTAGCGCACGCACGTATGCATTGGCGCTCACGCACGCACCTGCCACCATGTCAGCCCAGGCGTCCGCCTCCAGGATGCCCGACTTTATGGCGTACTGGTACGTCTCCGCCACCCAGCCTCCCTTGCACCCAGGAGTCGTCTTGTCCGCATTGCACAGCGCAGCCTGCAGCACAGCAAGCTCTACCAGACCGCTGCTGGTGCCGCCGCGTATGGAGTGGAGTGCAGCAATTGCATGAACCACCGCGTAGGCGTAGCAGGCGCCGCACTGCATCAGGTAGGTAGGCCGCGCCAGAAAGTGTGGGCGAGGGTTGTCACGAGACACCAAGCGTCTTGCGTAGGACCTCATACTGTTGAAACGATGCGAAAATGCTTCTTTTGTGCTCAATATTGATAAAGAAAAGCGGCCGAGCGACATAAACTCTATTTTACGCGACTTACCGAACCCTGGTCTTTGGGCTCACTTAGAACGTTCGGTTTATTCCTCCAATCTAATACTTCAGGAGGTTCCACCGTAGAGTATCTGCACGCATGCGCCACAGCGCGGCGTTAGCGGCGTTGACTTGTCGATGCAAAGATTCGACCACCGTGCCCGCCCTTTCATCCACGCATTGACCTTACCTGCGCTGAGAAGCATGGCTCCATGCAAGTAGCTTGTTTGTGGGCGGATACTCCAAGCCTGTGCTGCGCTCGACAGTTTGCGAGCGACAAACAGGCACTCCGCCAAGCAATAATAGAAAGATGAGAATAGGAAGCTGAGATTCCATTACTGCGCATGGCTTGGTGTATCACACAACAGGCAGATGTGCACTGACAGTGCTGGCGGTATGTGCACTGACAGTGCTGGCGTATATACATAAGCGGTAGCACCTTCGTTATAAAGCAGACAGCTGGTTATTTGCAGAAGGGCTCATTTTATTACGGAAATCCTGCTGGTCCTTGCGTACGTACAGTGGTTTTCGTTCGTTCTGTTTCCTAAATGTGTCGTGGCCTGCAGGTGGTCGTGCCGTGGGGGGGCTCACGTGCCCATCAAGTCCAAGTGTGCAACCACTGCGGGACAACCCGGGCTCACCCGTGTCGTGCCCATACGCCCAGCGGTGTCCAAAGCCCAATCGCTCCCAAATGCCTAAGAATGTTATATGTATGCTGTTGCAAGTCGTTTTGCACTCTTTCCCGGTAGTTCGGCTCGTCGCGACTGCCAAATGCCGCGACATTTCCCGACCTTGCAGCAGGAAGAGCATATTTGGCCAGCGCGCAGCATTTATATCCGCTCCCTGTGACTTGAGAATGACACGGCATCGGTCTTTGGGACTTAACAGGCGCTTTCTTGGGGTCCGAGCTCGCGAAATGCTGTTCGACAGAACCTCGCTGGGAAGCTCTAGACCATGCGCAATGTCATATTAGATGTATATATAGTATACCAAACTAGTTTATGTGGGCAAATGTGCGATTTGGCTTGACCGTGCCGACACGTACCCTCCTGACCAGCTGGCTAGCACCACGAAAGCCACGAGTTCTGCACGCTAGCGAGGTCGAGCCAAGCCCAAACTTGGTAACTTTCAAGTAGTTAACATTATATTACATTGTTTGAACGTTTTGCTGGCCCGGGTGTGGCCATCGGGGGGCCAAACAGCGGTCGGAGCCGACCCCATCGGCTGGCTCAGACCCCCGGCACGGAAATGGCTGTACGGCATAGGCGCACAGCTCGGACAGTGAATTTGACACGCCAGCAAGGTAGCGGACATCTGGGGCAAGCCGTAGGTAAGGTTAGATTAACTGTCCGAGCTGTGCGCCGGCATTTCCCGTGGCTTTGAAGTTGCCCCATGTTTTGGACACCGCCCCCGCCACGGGTGAGCCCGGGTTGCTGCGGGACAGTATGGGTGAGTCCACTTTGCGGGTCACGGTGACGGGTGACACGGGTATAAAGGGGTGAACGGGTTCGGGCTGAGTAGATGGATAGAATGGTATGTGGCCAACAACTCTTCCCTCCCAACGAGCAGGGACGTGACGTCAACTCCGCAACCAACATCCGGCACGCGCTGGTGGCGATGCTGCTGGGACACAAGCGGCCTGCATCGCTGCTGCCTGGCGGCGGCACGGGGCCCAGCAGCAGCGGCGACACGGGGCCCAGCAGCAGCGGCGACACGGGGCCCAGCAGCAGCGGAGGCACGGGGCCGAGCAGCAGCAGCGGCGACACTGGGCCCAGCAGCAGCAGCGGTGACGGTGCACATGTTGGTAGCGGAGGGGGCGGGAAAGGCCACGTGGAAGAGGAGAGCGCGGCGCCGCCCAAAAAGCGGCGCAAGCGCGCGGGCTGAGGAGCTGACTGGTGTCTAGGTAGCGGTCCGCAGTGGGGCGAGCTCCTGCTTTGGTGCCGCGACTGTTGGGCACCTAGGTTTGGCTTGGTGCCTGTTCAAACAGACCCCGGCTGTGTCCGGGCGATGAGGTAGTTCGGCCTCAGACTGTGGAGGGGCTCAGCCCCTTTTCCCTGACGCAGGGGAACACTTGTCGTTCGTTCTGTTTTCTAATGTGTCGTGGCGCTCCCCTGCGTGGCCGCGCTCGTATCAACTCGCGACGCCCGTAGTTCTGCCGCTTACGGGGCTTGTGCTGCTGGAAGGCGGGGCGCTCCTTGCTGAGCGACCCTGAGGCCGGGTCGGCACGGGGAAGATAAAGGGACGGAGAAAGGTGTTGGGACTAGGAGTGTCTGCCGAACTGGCAGCATGCCATTTAGAGTTTGCGGGGGCTCCCCCGCACTCAGGCGCCTGTCCAGGGCCTCCTGAAGCGGGTTGCGGCGGTGGTGGACCGGCGGCTGTCTCCGGCCAAATATGAGGCTAATGCACGCGCTCGACCGCCTGGTGTGTCCCTTGACATTATGCAGCTGCCTCCGGTGGTTGGGGGTGTGGGCCTGCTACCGTTGGTGCAGCACATGCAGGCGCGACAGGCGGGGTTGGCGGTGTGGTGTGTGCTGGGTGCGTGTGGCCTGCTGCCGTATGTCCCTCCTTGGACCCGAGTGGTGGTCGCGTGGCTTCGTCAGCTGTATGTGTATGGATGTGACGCCGCTGCGGTTGTTGGTGCAGGGGGGTGGCTCGGCAGTGTTGGGGCATCCCCTGTCCCCGGCCTGCCCCCCGTTTGTGCGTTTTTTAAGCTCTATGTCGCACTTGCCGCCGTTGTCTTTGGTGGCGCTGCCTCCACCCGGGGCGTGAGTGGCTCATGTGCCCTTGTGGGCTAACCCAGCCCTGGGGGGGGGGGGCGCACGTGGGAATGTGGCGTTTGCGGATCTGTACGCTCGTCCAGGCCTGTTGCGTGTGGGCCAAGTGGTTGATGCGCATGACGGCTTGGACGAGTATCGTGCGGCCAGTCAGCACCCTGGCCGCTGGGGGACACGGTTTGCTGAGGCTTTTGACGAGATGTACTTGAATAATGTGTGGAGGCGGGTGCTCAGGTATCGGCGGCTGACTCTACCGTCGCCCCTGCGCGGCCCGGCCTCCGTCCAAGATGCGGCGGACAGGTTTGTGGAGGCGGTCGCCCTCCTGCCGCCTGGCTGGGCGGCGGCCGCGCGCGCCGCACGGCTGGCGAAGGGTCGTGCCGCCACCCTGCCGCTGGAGGATGCAACGTTAGCGCGGGCTACTGCGAAGCCTGTGCGGCAGGTGGTGCAAGGGCTGGGCTGGATGCAAGAGGCCGGCCCGCCGCTGCTGCTCACGGAGTATACAGTCAAGGCGGGGACGGTGCTGCAGATGACGCCGCACTTTAGCGGCCCTGCGTGCTAAGCACCGGGCTTACATTCTGGATGCTGGTGTGTTGCCGTTAGCGGCCGGGGCCTTGTCGGGAACTCTGGCGCGGTTGTGGGGCCTTAAATGGGAAAACCAGCACAAAGAGGCGTTGTGGCGAGTGGCTGCGAATGCGTGCTGGGCTTTCCCCCTCCATGCGCGGGAATTGGCTGCTTGTAACGCAGCTCCGTACCATGCCTGCAGTGTGCGAGAATGCAGGATGGGGACCGGCGCCATTGGTTTTGGGAGCGTCGGGTCGCCCAAGCGTTACGGGAGAGTATGGGCATGGCTACGGGATGGCTTCCGGAGGAGGCTCTGTCTGCCTTCTCTCGTGCGGAGCCGTGGCTGGTGCGGCCGCCTACGGGCCTGCGCCAGCCGGTGTGGGACGTTGTGTGTCTTGCCGCTATGTCAGCCATCGATCTTGGGCGGCAGCGGGTGGTGATGGCTGGTTTGGCGGCGCAACAGACTCTGTCGTCGGCCCTGGTTCTTAGCATTGGCTTGGCTGTTGTTGCGGACTTTTGGGGACGTTTGCAAACATTTGTGAGCCTGGGTTACGGTATTCGGCCGAAGGGATGGGACACGGTTTCGCCTGGCCACCCATTCCTCGCTCGTGCACATGATGATAGTATGCTCCTGGTGTTGCCTCACGACTTTGAATCCCCGCCTCCGTCCCCTTAAATGGGCGTGGGGTTGGGCGGTGGGGTGCTGTTTGGTATTTCGCACGGGTGCCTAGACGCTGGCGCCTTGGCTGGTGTGTGTACTTTGCGTCACCCTACTGGGTCTGTTGCTGTGTGGGGTTCATCCCTGTCGTGTCTGGACTGTGGCCACGATGCAAACGGTGGGGATCTGGCGGGCCATGGCTTGGCTGGGACTCGCTGTGCGCGAAGTCACGCGGACTCCGACTGTGGGAGGGTTTGCTGCAGCTTCAGATGACCCTTGTGTGCTTGCACGCTCGGGCTGCAGTGCCTGTATCTTGTAGTTGCCCTTGGGCCCTCAGTGTCTACTACCGCGTAGATGACCCCTCCTAATCCTTCTACGCTAAAAATGTTTTTTGGGGGGCAAGCCCCCCAACCCCCCCCCCCAAAACGTCTACACTTCCCCTGATTTGCCCGCCAAAACGTCTACCGGCCGTAGACGTGCGCCCAACCAACCCCTGAAAGCTTC
Source organism: Chlamydomonas schloesseri (assembly GCA_016834595.1). Taxonomy (NCBI): domain Eukaryota; kingdom Viridiplantae; phylum Chlorophyta; class Chlorophyceae; order Chlamydomonadales; family Chlamydomonadaceae; genus Chlamydomonas; species Chlamydomonas schloesseri. Next base: position 44,790 of record JAEHOD010000059.1, on the reverse strand, counting down.
TACTTTTTCGGCCGAAAAAGGGCAAGTTTCTACGCGGTAGAAGGAAGACACAGGCACTGTCGGGCTGTCCCCTCTGTAACACCGCAATCTCGCTCAGCACCAGGGCTCGTATCTTAATGATATCAAGCTTTATCTGTTCAGTTCGTATTTAACTCATCAGGGCCAGGGCGGAAGAGACGTTACCGGCGCTGAGGGAGGGTGGTGGGCGCTTGGCGGGCGGTTTCAATTAGCATGCGCAGGCATGTTTGTAGTACTCGTGGTGCAGCGACAGCATCTACTGCCCAGCCTGACAGGCGAACGGTGGGTAAGGCAGCCACGTGAGCAGCGACCTGGCGCACGACCCCTGCGCACGTCGGGTTAATAAACGATGTTGCCTGGCGGCCTACGGTGTTATGCCTTTCCGAGCTCGCAGAACATATGAAATATCCGTAGAGATTGTATAATTGCTGTACCGCGGCTCTGTCTTGCTAGAATGTTTGAATTTCCTACCGGAGTTCCGACGGCCTTTGCTCACGTATCGAATCCTACTTGACGAGGCCATACTAGGTATACCCATTGCATAATTGAATATATTTGCCGGAAGAACAGCTTGATTCAGGCCGACTCTGGCGACCCGGTGTTGGGCGAACAGTACCCGGCCATTCCTTGCATGGGCGTCCTATCGTTTCCCCGACATGCTCATTGAGTAAAATGTCCTATAAGATGTATGCAGAAAAGACAGGCCAACAGCTGCGTGCTGCCTTGATCACGCCGGGGCCCGGGCATGATGCACCATAGTTTATCCAACTGACTCCAAAACGTCGTCCGTTTCGCAACGCAATCAATATATATCTAACATTAAGGCTTAAACCACTTGGTGCGCGCTTGTGAGCGGCTTGCAAATGGACTGTCCATATAGCGACGTCCTCGCTGTCTGTTCTCAAGCGCGCACTAAGTGATCTAGGCTATGTTGTTAGATATCTATTGATTGCGTTGCAAGACGGACGGCGATTTTGATTCGGCTGGACAAACGATGGTGCATCATGCCCGGGCGCTTGCAGAGTCGCCAGTAAAGCAGCTCAATCAATAGATCCTAGACAATAAAGCCTAGATCACTTGGTGCGCGCTTGAGAACAGACAGCGAGGACGTCGCTATATGGACAGTCCTTTTGCAAGCCGCTCACAAGCGCGCACCAAGTGGTTTAGGCCTTAATGTTAGATATATATTGATTGCGTTGCGAAACGGACGACGTTTTGGAGTCAGTTGGACAAACTATGGTGCATCATGCCCGGGCCCCGGCGTGATCAAGGCAGCACGCAGCTGTTGGCCTGTCTTTTCTGCATACATCTTATAGGACATTTTACTCAATGAGCATGTCGGGGAAGCGATAGGACGCCCATGCAAGGAATGGCCGGGTACTGTTCGCCCAACACCGGGTCGCCAGAGTCGGCCTGAATCAAGCTGTTCTTCCGGCAAATATATTCAATTATGCAATGGGTATACCTAGTATGGCCTCGTCAAGTAGGATTCGATACGTGAGCAAAGGCCGTCGGAACTCCGGTAGGAAATTCAAACATTCTAGCAAGGCAGAGCCGCGGTACAGCAATTATACATTCTCTACGGATATTTCATATGAAGGCGACATTACAGGAAGGGACAGTCCTACCAAGCAAGGGTGCCCCGCACCCAGGTCAAGAGGGACCATCTCAGGCCCGATAGGAAACCGCCCTCCCCCCAGTTGGCTGCCGACATTATAGAACCGTGCATTGTTTCTGCGCACAAAGCGTGTAGGGCGCAACACCATGAGTCAAAGATAAGCTGAGGTTAGTACAGTAACCGGGGGAGTAACCGGGCGGTTACGCCCATGTGAGGCGCTATAGCTTGTCGATATCATGATGTAAAGCGAAAGTATCAAGGTTATGTATGTGTTGCTCCGTTGAGCGGAAGTACAGAATGTGATATGCATGGAGTGTTCGGCGGAAACATCGCGATGTGCATGTCTATACATTCGTGGCATGTGTTTCTGGGGCACTACTAGTATCACATGTCCTAAGTGGACGTGTACATCGTCTGACCAAGACTATACAGGCCGACCAAAGGATCGGGGAAGCCAGAGTGCGTGATTCACCGTTCGTTTAGGAGCGGCGAAACATATTCACGAGTCACCAGTGATTGGTGTGCTCGCTACTTCATCAGCCAGCAAGCGCGCAGCGGACTGGAGACAGTCTGATCGCGAGCGAGGCTTGTGGCACCGCTATTGATTGCTGTATCGCTGTATCGCTTTATCGTTGTATCACTGTATCATTGTATCGCCGTATCGTTTCTGCGCCACGGAAAGGGGGTGCTTGCTGCAATTCGTGAGCATATCGCGTTTACTGAACCTGCGTATTGAATACGAAGACCGCACCAAAACAATGAACGGATTAGACGCTCGCCTACCGCGGTACCGATGTTGGAAACTGCGTATTCGTTATTGGGCAGAAACGTCGGAGCGAGAAGCGAACATCCATGGACCGATGGACTTGACTTTCGTCGGGAGTCCTAGCATAGCGCCATACCTATGAATCAAAGTTTGTGGTGGATTTCAATAACACGTACACGGCGCGATTGATAGAAGACCACCTCCGTGCTCAGACTCAGAGTTTAGGGGTGCGGGGCGGTCGGTATGTGTCTCGAGGCCCCGCACACCCCACATGCTATGACAAGGTATAGATGCACACGCAAGGTGCCGCTGAGCAGCGTGTGCTGCAACGCGGACACCGTTGCGTCAATCAAGTACCTAGTAGATTTGGCGTCCCCGTGTCTTGATTGGCGGTCCACGGGCGAGTGAGAGCACGTGATGTAGGCAGCATGAGTAGTGTGGCTGCTTTATCGTGCTGTGGCTTGACCGTCTGAATTAGCGACTGTGCACCCGGCTGGCAGTGCCGGCACAAACCGACCCCGGCCATGTCCGGGAGATGAGGTACTATCCAGGGGGGGGGGGGGTAGAAACCAAATCGCCAGACCCCATGCCCCGAAACCCCCCAGGACCCCCTTGGGAGGGACGACCGAGTCCCCCCTGGACAAAACCGTCTCAAAAAGGGGGTTATATCCCTCCATTTAATACCAAAGCGGTGCCAATCGACTCCTCTTGACGCGCTCTATAAATCCATGTCATCTGCGGGCCTGTCCCGCAACTTCGACACGCGCGGGATTCCATCCATTGAAATTCCCGCCCCACCCCCCACCACGTAAACGGACCCGTATCCACTCTCGAATCTTTCACCGGTTGTATAGATGCTATACTGACACCCGATTGGGGGTTATCAGGCCGTTCTGGGCCTCAAGTCCCTCGCCAGCCAGTGCGCATGTGTCAATGTGTGGGACATGTGCCGACATGTCCACGTCCAGGCGTCAAGTTGGACCTTCCCAGGGTGTAATTGTGCGGGGCGTGGCACCAAATGCATCTATATATCACATACTGCTGCGTTTGTGCCCCGTAAGACTGAGTTAGGGCATGTTGGGGCTCCTCCCGAAATCCCTGAGGTCAGGCTCCCGAAACCCCACGGACCCCTGGGGGGGACGACCGACCGTCAACTTTGGGGGCCCAGAACTTCCTCACCAGACACCCCCTGAAAAAACTAAAAGCACGTGCGTTATTATTTCGTTGAGCTCTATCGTTTTAGAGCATGGGGTAGGAAACTTTGTTTTCTACCCCCCCCCCTGTACTATCGAACACCTTGGGTGGATGGTTCAACCGCGAGTGAATAGCGTCATGGGACGAGTTTGCTCGAGGTCGTGGGTTCGATTCCCATACACTCCCCCGATTTCGGTCGGGATGAAATGCCTACGGATAAGTGGTCGGCCGGACGAGTTTAGGACTTAGTCGATGAGCCCGGATTCGGTCCACTAGGGCGGCCGCGAGCTCCTATAAAGTAAGAAGTATCGATCGATCGGGTGAACGGTTAGGCGGCAGAAGTCACGGTGGAGACGTTGGCGTGCAGGTGGCACGCCCCTGAAGTCCAGAGCAGTTCGCTCGTGACCCGGGTCACCAGGTCCTTCTTGTAACCATGCATTCTTCGGCCTCAGACGGTGGATGTGGTGCGGGATCAGCCCGCTTTTCCCGTGCTTCACGGGGACCACCTCTCTTGTTCAAAGCTTTTGTAAATCCACGGGACGGGACAGGAAAAGCTGGTCCCAAGCATTACCCCCAAAAGGCCAAAACAAGATACGAGCCCTGTGCACACAGCGCTACTCAGTTGCGGAGCTACCTTGCGGAGCTACCTTCCACGCACACCAGCTATCCTATCAGAAGGGAACAACCCTGCACAACTGAAGAGGACGTAAGGCCGAATGAGATAAGCATATATAGTTGCCCACGCTGACATACATACACAGTCACCATCGCGGCAGGTGCTCACCCAGTAACCGTGCAGGTCGGTTGCGGTGGTCAAGTGCGTGGGACGGCGGCTACCGTGCCTGGGGCTGCTAAGAAAGGCATGAACGTATACTGTAAGCCGGCGAAGCGTTTTTGCCACCGCAGACATCTGCGACGCATGCCTTTGCAATCCACGCCGTTGGCGGGGCATAATTAATTGGTTTCGCTTGCTGCCACCATGCTTGCGCACTACCTAGCAGACTGCCATCAGTGAGGAACGCATGAGCATGAGAGAGAGTGGGTTACATGCATGGCGGCTCCGCCAAACGACTCCCGCCGCTGCAATTACCGTCACGGGTCAGGCCACGCTGGCCCGGCGCCATCACATCCATACCATCCATATACCACCTGCTTAAAACCACGTCCGCAGCTTCCTTACATCTATCCCCTACATCTGGGCCACCTGCGCTCGCCTCGGTTATTAGGCCCTGCCCCGCGGCCTGCGCCCCGGCCCCACGCTGGCGTCCAGCCTTATGAAGCGGCCCAGAAGCCGCACGCCCTCAAACTGCTGCGCCGCACGGTCCTGTGTATTTGTGGGGTTTGGGGTTGCAAAGGAAGGGGCTTTATTATCGAATAGAAGAACGCTCCGGCAAGCCTCCTGAATTTAGCCCCCTAGTCGCAGCCCCTCCTCTCTTGTTCTTTGCGTCAACTCACCGCCACCGCCACCTCATCACCTCCGCCACCCACGCACCTTGTCCTCCTCGCTCTGAAACACCACATAGGCGATGCCCTTGAGCCGCCGCCGCTCGTCCATAGGCAGCCGTACCTGGGTGCCAGCACGTCGGCATGTGGGCAGCAGGCGGGCCAGCGAGCATGAGGGGGGAGGGGCATCTAAGGCACAACGAGGCGTTCTCTCGAGACGTATAGACGCGCGGAACAGGGAAACTCACGACACGACAGGAAGCAGACAGTGTATTGCACGCACGGCACCACACCCAGCAGCCAGGGCTGCCGCTCAGCCGCTTAACCCTATTGCACAACTAGCGGGTCCTGAAACCACTCTACCGACTGCCACACCAACCGCCTGTCAACCACCCGCGACGCATGCCCCCCCCCCCGCGCACCTGAACAACAGGGCCCGCCGCGGAGAAGGTAGCCAGCAGCGCCTCCCGCAGCGCCGCCTCGCCCACGGCCGGGTCAAGGCCCCTGTTAGAGCGGGTGGCGTGGGTTGGGATGTACACGCTTCTTAAGGAATGTACGAATTCGGGTGGGATTCGGGGTGATTAAGCGATCAAGCAGTTGTGTGCCTGTGGGTTACGTATCAGCAGCGGCACGTGCCTGTCCATGTCATAAAACAGAGGAAATAGCAATTGTTTTGCATATCCTTGCGTAGTCTCTACAAGCCGGTAACTCACTTGACAAATATGGTGGTCTCTGGCGTACCCTTGGGCTTCCAGCCGCCCGGCGGCGCCGCCACCTCCGGGAGGGGCTGCCCGGAGGCTGAGCCCCCCACCGGCGGCAAGTAGCCGCCCCTGCTACTGCCGGCAAAGCCACCGTTGCCGCTGCGGGTACTCACATCCCCATTCTCAGAATGTGCTGAAGCCGCCAAAGCAGTCGCAGGATCCGAAGCAGCTGGGGCGGTGCGGCGGCTACTGCTGCTCGCCTGGCCCAGTGGCATTATGAGCTCATCCAGCAGGCTCGCAGTAGCAGCCACGATGGCTGCGGCTGCAGCACCTTTCGGCGGCGCTGCAGCCGAATGCGACCCCATACGTGGGATGGGCGCGTCCGCTGACGCGGCCGCGGCAGCTGTGGCGGTAGCAGGGGGTGAAGGTGCGCCGCCCCGCACCACCTTACGGAAGCCCACAGTGCCCCCGGCTTGGACAGTGGAGGGCGCAGCAGGTGCAGAGGAGGCAGCGGCGCCGCCAGGGGCCGCGGAAGCAGCCGCCGCAGCCACAGCGCCACCTGCTACTACAGCCATGCCCGACTCGTACAGGTCTCCCAGTCTGCCCACGACAGCCGGCCGCCCTGGTTCGCCTGCTCCCCGCTCCCGCGGCTCTGACGCCGGGAGCGTTTGCAGCGTTCGCGGCGGGGGCGGCTGCGGACCACTATTTTGACCACCACCGGGCGAGATTTTGGGCGCGGCGACAGTCGTCGTCTGGGTCGCTGCAGTCCCTGCTTGCCTCAGGGCAGCGACCGCCGCTGCTGTTGGCGAGGTGGCGGCACCAGCAGGCACCATGCCCGGGCGTCGTCGCAGCCCGACCGACTCGAACAGGTCACCCAAGCTGTTGCTGCCAGCTGCTGGGGCTACTGCTGATGCGGATGGTGCGCTGCCGGCTGGTTTGTGTGGTGATCGGGGCCCGCGGCGTGGGGCTGACGGCGAGGGCCGGTGCTGGGGTTGCTGCATTTGCGCTTGCAGCTGCAGGCACACACAGGAAGAGGCCAGGGCAACAGTGAGCCACAACAGGTTCACGCATGCGGCATAGTCGTCGTGTTGTGCATGCGAAAGCCACCCCAAGTCAGAAGCTACCTGTCATCCCGGTGCCATCTTGGGGCTCCCGCCCCTGGTATCCGCCTTCCACCTCCACAGCCCTCCTTACCTGTGCTGGCAGCTGTGGCACCACATGGGGCGGCGGCACAGCACTGAACTCAAACCCGAAGAGTTCATCCTCGTCAGCGCCTGCAGAGCCCGCAACGCCCGCCCTTCGACCTGGTTCTTGCTGCCGCTGCTGAGGCCCCAACTCCGCGGCGCCTCCAGGCCCCGCGCCCAGCTCCGCTGCCGCCGCCAAGTCCAAGCGTGGTCGGCCGTGGCCGTGGCGGTGCCGCGGATGGCTGCCGCCAGGCATGGCGCTGCTGCTGCCGCTGCCGTTACTGCTGCTGACGCCGGCATCGCCTGCAGCCCGGGTAGCGCTGCTGCTGCCGTTCTCATTTCCTCCTCTTCCTCCTCCTCCGCCGCCGCCTCCAAATGCCGCGGAGAGGTCCGGCTCCAGGTCCCACACCTCATCACCCAGCGTGTCCACCCCGGCCACAGTGCCAACGCCAGGCAGCCCAACGCCGCCGGCATTGCCTCCTCCCTTTAGCAGCTTCGTCTCCGCCTCCGCCAGCGCCGCCTCCAGGGCTCCCGTGTCCACCGCCTCAAAACCAGCATTTGACCCCGCAGCCGCTTCCGCGCCCGAGGCGCGTGGGTGGTTCAAGCCACCGTGCGGCTGCGGCTGCTGCTGCTGTTGCTGGGGCGGGTGGATGTGCAGGTGCAGCGGCCCATGCCGCGAAAACTCATTTTGGTTCTGGTGCTGCTGGTGCGGATGCTGCTGGTGCTGGTTACGGCGCTGGTGCCCCAGCTGGTGGTGGTTGACCAGGGCGGTGTCCAGCGCCGCGCTGCTGTCCAGCAGGTCTGCCATGCCCGCGAAGGGGTCCTCCTCCTCCTCCTCCTCCTCCGTGGCCTCCGCATGTTCCTGCCCTGCGCCGGCCCCTTGCCCCGCGGGCTGGGCCTGCGCCCGCCATTGCTGGTTCTGGCCCTCCACCGGCACCGCTCGCCGGGAGGCTGCGGCCTTGTGGTGCGAGCGGTGTGGCCCGCCACCACTGTGGTGTCCTGGCCCGCCAACCATAGCCTCCTCCAGCTCCAGCGCCTGCCCCTGCCCCTGCCCGTGGCCCGGCGCCAGGTGCAGGTCCAGGACCTCCTGCAGCACGTCGTCAAACGCCACAAGCTCCGTGCGCCGCCGCACCCCACTGGCACTGGCACTGGCACTGGCACTGCCGTTGACGACGCTGCCAGCGCGGCTTGCGGCGCCGCTCACGGCCCCGGCAGTCATGCTCGCCACATCTGCCACAGCCGTTGTCGTGCGCGCGTTGGTTGTCTTGGTGCTGGTGGCCGCACTGGCGGTCGCTGCGACGCCCAACACGTCCCCATAATCCTCCTCCAATTCCAGCTCCTGCGCCACCCCCTGCAGCCCCAGCTCGCCCGCTGCCAACTCCCCCGCCACCAGCTCGTCCATCTCCGCGCCCGCCACCAGCCCCGCCGCCGCGAGGATGTCCGCCGCAGCGGTGGGCGGCGGCTCCTCCAGCACCTCATCCCAGCTGGCGGGCGTCTCCAACGCCACCGCGCGGAACGCGTCCTCGCTGCCGTCGCTGGAGATTACACATCATGGGTGCGCGTTGGTGCAGCAGCCGTAAGGAAGATAATAAAGTGACAAAACGGGGGGGGGGGCGGAAACCTCTCACTTCCGTGCCATTCCCGGCCGCGCTCATCCCCTCTTTCCCTTGCCCATGCCGCTTCCATCGCATTCTTTGTTTCCTCGCTCCTCCTCGCCGCCTCCTCCGCCCCTTCGCCTCCCCCTCCTCCGCTCCTCCGCCTCGACTCCCCCGCCTCCTTTCTCTGCTGCTCCCTCGCTCCTTCCCTCCCAACCTCTCTCCCTCTCATCGACCCCTCTCACTTGTACTTGTAGTATTCGTCAAACATGGCCGCCGCCCGCGCCCGCAGCTCCGCCTCCACAGCCGCCCGCACCGCTGCGGACTCGCTCTTAGCGGCGCGCGCCAGCCAGCTACTGCTTCTGCTGCCCTTGCGGCCCTGGCCGGCAGTCCTACTGCCACTGCTACTGCCGCTACTGCTGTCCGAACCAGCACCAGCGGTGGACGCGCCAGCGAGGGCAGCCGGTGTGGCGGCGCTGTTGCTGCTGTTGCTGGTGCTGTTGTTGCTGTATCCGCCTCCGCCGCCGCTGATGGAAGCGGCGGCGGCGTGGTCCGCTGCAGCGGCGCCACTACCGCTGCCGCCGCCCATGCCAAACCCCGAGCCCAGGATGCCCATGTCCCCAAGCACCGTGGGCGGGAAGAACGGGCCGTACACCTCCCAGTACGACCCGTCCATGTCATTGAATTCGTCGCCGTACGCCGCCTCTGCCGTACTGGTACCGCCGCCGCCTGCGGCGGCGTCCTTGGACCTGCGGCGGCGGGCGGCGGGCTCCGCCACGCTGCTCTTGCTGCCCAGGCTGTTGTTGTACACGCGCCTGCTACTGCCGGTGCTGGTGCTGGTGCTGGCGGGAGCATTCGCAGAAGGGCTGTGCTGACTAGCGCTGCTGCTGGCATCGTCAGAGGCAGTGGCGTCGCCAGCAGTGCTGGCGGACGTGCGGGGCGGCCTGCCCCGCCGGCGTGGCGCGGGCTGGGCGGCAGTAGCAGCCGCACTGGTTGGGGAAGCTGTAGCAGAGGCGGCGCCTTCGGGTGCCTGCCCGGTTGGGGAGGCTGCTTCCTCGGCCACTTTGCTGTCACCCTCAGTGGTTGCAGCTGGGCGCCTCCCACGACGCGCGGGCTGAGGCGCTGCATGTGCCGCCGCCTCTATTTCAGCCGCAGAGCCCAATTCCGCCACAGTTGCCGAGTACGTCTTGCGTCCACGCCTGCCGCTCGCAGCGGCGGGGACTGCCCCCGCGGCACCACCGCCCACAGATCGGTCAGCTGCGCCTTTTCTGGCGGTCCTCCTGCTGCTGCTCCTGCTCTTGGAAGCGGCCGCGCCTGCAGCCGCAGCCTCAGACGCCCCCTGCCTGACCTGGTCTGACGACTCTTCGCCACCGGCGCCATCAGAGGCAGCACCGGCTGAATGCAGAACGCCCGAGGGGCCTATAGCCCTAGCTTGCATGCGCCATCGAGCGGGGATCTGGTGTCCAAGGAGCGACTGCCTCGTGGAGGGAAAAGCTTTGCTGCAGCGGGAAACGGGATGCTGCGATGACAAGGCTGATGCAGCGTGCCTGTCGCCGCCAGTTGCAGCCAAGCCCGCAGTGGCTTTGCAATTGAGCCCATGATGGCGCAGTACGGCCACACAAACACCGCTTGCTTGCGGAGCCCCGGGCGCGGGGACGGACAACGGGTTGTCCCACAGGGCGGTACGCGCTGGCAGGTACATTCCGAGCAAGCTGAACCCAGATCCCGCTGCTCCGAGCTAATATAGCTAATGCATGACTTAGGGCCTGTAATCAGAGTGTCAAGAGCGAGCGGTCGAGAGGCGTTGTGCGAGTGTCAGCGGAAGGATGCCGTGTCAGCGATTCCCGCCGGCGCCCATGAGCGTAGGCTCGCTTCCCATGGTACGTCACTAGGGACCATGTTGGTGTTTCTTACGCAATGTTGTCACGGTGCGCCTCACCTTCAGGCTGTCTGCCGACGCACAAGACACCCTGAAACTTCTTTCTCAATTTACCGGCGTCGATTTTAGCTGACTTGCGATTATAGAAGCAATCAAGCATCAAAATGCATGTCTGGGCCCAAGCGAGCCTGGAAAAAACACGCTTCTGTTTACTAACCGACTCTGAGGCCGTCGTTGTTTCTTCCTATGTAATTCCACGTAAAATACCTGTTAATGTACACGGCCTAAATCCGAGGCAGCCTATCAAAAGGAAGGTCAGCGGCCAATGCAAACTGCGGTCGGGTTCTGGCTCTTCTCACTCCCAGCATACGCGACGGCTTTGATAATATAGATGTCAAATTATGTTCAGTCATAGGATAGCACTTCGGCAGGGCTTCACGCAGATTTCCGCGACCAACTTGCAACACTCGTGCCGCCGATAGTGTGGGCGGACGTAATACTCATAGAGTGATTCAAATAAGACAGTCTCGCTAAAGGTCTCGGGCCTTCGTAAGCTAACCCGGTTCCGATACCGTCGCTAGTTATTTGTGGAGTGGTCGCTCGCAAGTCGCCTCGTACTCGCTAGGAAATGAGGAAGGCTCCGTAATAGAGGGGTAGCCGCAGGCTGTTGGGCTCGTTGACCATATGTTGGAAGTGGGCAGAAATGCCAACTTGCGCGGTTGCTCCGACAACGCGACGCCACAGCCTGCAGCTGCGCTTCTGTGCGCTGGGCACCGAGTACGCCGGCAGGCGTTTACCGGCACGGCCGATGTCACCGGGTACGGTGGGGTGGACGGAACGTCAGGGCGCTGCGACGGTACCGGCGGTCACAGGTACGCAGCTCGGAGCAGCGTTGGCGCCCCGTCCTCTGGCCAGCGTCAGCCACATAGGCCTACCCAGGCTGGGCTGCCGCTGGCGCCCCATGCAGCTTGCAGTCGCCCAATGCAGCCTGCAAGCCAGCGGCGGCAGACGCTGCAACAGCTCTCGGAGTGGTCCAACCGCGGACGGAAGCGCCAGCTGCCGTGCGCCGGTGCCAAACACTGTTCCAACGGCAGGAGGCTGGCGCGTAGCTGCTCTTGCAGCTTCGCTGGTGGCGGGGCAACTGGCGGCAGGGCGACGGTCACAGCTGCTGCCGCTGCCGCCGTTGTTATCCGCACGCCGCGTTGCGTGCAACTGCGCCCCCCCCGGCGGCAGCGGCACCGCGACTTCAGAGGACGCGCCTGCTGGCAGTGACATCCAAATCAGAGACAGTATCAACAGCAGTGCTAATGCTAACGGCAGCGGCAGCAGTGCTGCATCAGTAACGGCGGCGGCGGTGCCGCAGGCGGGCGGGGCAGGCGGCGGGCCCCTGCTTAGCCGCACCACGGCGGTCACGGTGGACCTGGAGCAGCTGGATGATGCCCCTGGCAGTAGCAGCGGAGTCGCCGGCAGTAGCAGCGGGGCGGCAGGGCCCTTGACCGCCGGCGGCGTCGGTGCCAGCGTCGCGCCCGCCCTGGCCTCCACCTCGTCGAGCGGGCTGTGGGTGCCGGGCAGCCCGGTGGCAGCGGCTGCTGCTGCTGCTGCTGCTGCTGCTGCCGGGGGTAGCGGCAGTAGCATGGACTTGGCGGCGGCGGCGGCCGGCTTCGGCATCAGTGTGGGCGACCTTGCTAGGCTGGTGGGTAGGGTAGTAGTCGGTGGTGGTTGGGGCAGTGGGGGCGCTGGAGGTGGAGCAGGCGATAAAAGGCTGGCGCATATGGCGGCTGCTGATAAGGCCGGATGGGCGCATCTTCAGCCCGCAATCCGAAAGTCGCTCAGCTCACAAAGCGCTCTCACGGTGATTTCATAAAAGCCATTCAATGCCACCTGCCATGTCCAGGTGTCGTACGCCTTTGACCACGACGGCTGCCTGCCGCCCGGCGTCACCGCCGCCGCGCTGGCCACCGCCCTGCGCACCGCGGTGCCGGGCATCACCGACGGCTCCCTCGCCACCAGCACCGCACCGCCCGCCGCCCTACCAACCGCCACCTCCGCCTCCTCCGCCTCCTCCTCTACGAGCAGCACAGCAGCTACAGCTGCAGCTGCAGCCCCCTCTGGCCCCGCCTCTCCTCCGGTGGCGGCGGCGGACGCTGTAGCAGTAGCGGCGGCGGCGGCGGGCATTCCGGACCCGGCGGCGGACGGCGGCGCCGACGCGGCGGCGCGTGCGGCGGCGTTCGGCGTCAACAGCCTGCCGCCGGCGCACGAGGTGACGTTCTGGGAGCTGGTGGCGGAGGCGCTGGAGGACTTCACGGTGCAGGTGCGGCTGCAGCTGCGGGTGGGGTTGGGGGGTGGGGTGCAAGCAGGGGGCGTAGCCATCCATAGGATGATGTGCATCACATTGGGGGGTGGGAGGGAAGGGAAAGGGGTTTGTGTGTGAAGTGCATGTTGCTCTCTCGGCATGCACGGCACATAATTTTGGGCGCCGTTAGACTCCGCAACGCAGTTTCGGTTGCTAGCTGGTGCGGGTCAGAGAATGGGCGTGATGGCGCCAGGAAAATGGGATGTCAGGTCGGGTCAGGTCGGGAAGATGTAGCGAGGTGATAAAACATTTGGGGAGAGGCGGGGCGAGAGACGGGGGGGGGGGTAGTTCATTCCAGAAACCAAAAGCGAAACGACCAAGAGAACCCAGACCAGCCAGCCAGGGGGGGGCCGTGGCCGGTCACCTGCGGTATGGGAAGCGATGGGGGGGGGGGGGGGCACTGGCAGGCGGGTGCGGGGATGTGGGCCTTAGGCCAGACCTCCTGCGCGTTCCGCCACCATCCCTCCTGGACGCCTCACGCTCGCGCTGACCGTACGCTTATCGCCCCGACCCGACCCGACCCGACCCGACCCGACCCGACCCGACCCGACCCGACCCGACCCGACCCGACCCGACCCGACCCGACCCGACAGGCGCTGCTGGCCTCGGGGCTGCTGTCCCTGGGCCTGTCCTGGCTGGAGGGCCCGGCGGCGGGGTCGGCGGACTGGGTGGAGGGCGTGGCCATCCTGGGCACCGTGGCGCTGGTGGTGGCGGTGGGCGCGGGCACGGGCTACGCCAAGGAGTCCAAGTTCCGGCAGCTGAACGCGCTCAAGGACGACGTGCAGGTGGGCAGGGGAAGGGGCGCGGGGAAAAGAAGTAGCCGGGTGAGGGAACAAAACCGTGCGGGGTTTGACTTCCTGCTGCCGCAATGTGGAGTTTTGGCAGCTGGACGCGTTCCAAGGCCAGCGTGAGGCAAGTTTAAGCAAGCGGGGAAACTGCCCGGGTGCGTGTGCGTCTGGGACAGGTCCGTGTCATCCGGGGCGGCGGCCCGCCCACCCCGCTGCCAGCGCGGCAACTGCTGGCCGGAGACCTGGTGCTGGTGGAGGCGGGTGACATATTGCAGGTGCGTGCGAGGATGTGCGTGTGTGTTTATGTGTGTAAAGGGTTGAATTCAGGGGGTCAATCATTGCAGGAACCTAATGGGCCTTGACATCTCGCACTCGAGACACCTCTCACGCACGTAGCACCTTCTCCCGGCCCCCCGCCGCCTGGACAGGCGGACGGGCTGCTGGTGGCGGGCGATGAAATCCGGTGGGTGTGTGGGGTTGGCTCACTTGCTTTTGCCTGACGTGTCCCGCACTACTGTATCTTGCCGCCTCCTCCGGACGCACAGCCGCGCATGTATTATAATTCACATGCTGGTCAACAAGGACCCGCATGCACACACACAGGCTGGACCAGAGCCACCTGACCGGCGAGTCCGATGACGTCATCCGCTGCGCCGCGCCGCTGGCTGTAGCAGCCGGCGGCGGCAGTAGCATGGGTCAGCGCGCGCAGCCGCAGGCGGCGGTGACTGCTGCTCCGGCCGCGCCCGCCGCCTCCGTGGTCCTGTCTGGCAGTAAAGTGCTCGACGGTTACGGTCGCATGGTCGTACTGGCGGTTGGGCCGTACAGCCAGCAGGGATCCATCAACGCGATGATGCGCGGCGCGGCGGCGGCGGCGGCTGGCGTACGGGTGCCGCCGGCGACGGTGGCGCCGGCGGCACCCATGGGACCAACGGGCTCGGCGGCGGTATCAATGGACGAGCGGGCGGCGGCTGCGGCGAGCGGTTCAGGGACGGTGCTGGCACCAAAGGCTGGGCCTGGGACCAGCGGCACTGCTGCTGGAGGCTCGGCGGCTTCGGCAGCTGCTGCGCCCTCGGCGGCTGACGGCAGCGGCGCGCCAACGACTGCACAGCCGCCGCCCAAGTCGCCGAAGCCGCACCGCTCCAGCGGCAGCCACGCGCACGGCAGCAGCCACAGCCACAGCCACAGCCATGCCGCCCATGCCCACGCCGCCGGCGCGGCCCGCTTCAAGCGCAAGCGCACCACGCAGGGCGCGCGGCGGGGGCACCAGCTGGTGAAGCTGGGCGGAGTGGCGGCGAGCGGGGCCTTCGCGGCTGCCAGCAGCGTGCTGGCGTCAGTGACCTCACTGGCCAGCTTCGATGGCGATCTGCCAGGTGGGAATGAGTTTTTTTGATACTACAGGCCCGGCTTTCCATTTATGTCAAAGACTTGCACAGGGGATACCTGTGTTGTAAGCTGTGAAATCACTCAACAAGCAGTGACCCTTGTCCCACGCACTGCCAGGCATTGGCGACGCGGCTGCCAAGGAGGCGGCGGAGGCAGAGGTTGCAGTCAAGGCCGCCGCCGCGCAGGCCGCGGAGAAGGCGGCGGCGGCAGCTGCTGCCAAGCAGGCTGCTGCAGCCCCTACCCGCGACAGCACCAGCACCAGCAGCGGCCCGGGGGCCGAACCAGCAGCACCACTGCTGCTGTCAACTGCGGCGCCGTTGGCCGCTGCACCGGCGCCGGCGCCAGGCTCCCGTGGCCCGCGTGATAAGACGCCTCTGGGCACGATGGGCACCATGGGCTCGGTGGATTTCCCGACCTTGGGCTCCACCCCCCTGTCCACGCCCGGCAGTAGCGCCTCAGCTACAGCCGCAACCACCACCACCGACACCACCGTCACAACCACCATGGACGAGGTAGCTGCTACGGCCGCTGCTGCGGCTGGTAGGGCTACAGCCGCTGCAGCAGCCGCAGCCGCGGACGCGGATGGTGCTATTGCTGGCAGCCGGCTGCGCGCGGCAGCGAGGGCGCTTGTGGCGGGGCCGCCGGCTGGGGAGGGTGGTGCGGCTGCTGCTGCACCCGCTGCGGACGGCGGCAGCGGCACTGCTGCTGCTACTGCCGCGGCCGGGCCTCCTGCTGCTGCTACTGCCAGTGTGGCGCAGTCAGACAACGAGGGCTCGGGGCTGCGGGTTGAGACCTTCCTCATGCAGAAGCTGCAGGTGGGTGGGTGGGTGGGTGGGTGGGTGGGTGGTAGTTCATTCCAGAAACCAAAAGCGAAACGACCAAGAGAACCCAAACCAGCCAGCCCAACCCAGAGCGAGAGGTGGGTGGGTGCCTGGGTGGGCATGTGATGCTCTCACGTCTCTTCCACCTCCGTGCTCCGGCCTCCGCACCCAATATCCATGCCAATGAGAACCCTGTCTTGTCGGTATCATGCACTGCACAGGGCCTGGCCCAGGCCATTGGCGCCTTCGGCGTGGCGGCGGCGGGCGCGGTGTTCGCGGTGAACGCCGCCGCGCTCACGGCGGAGCTCATGGGCGTGGCGGGCGCGGTAGCGGGCGGCGGGCCGCCGCTGCCCGAGGCGGTGGACATTGTCAAGGTGGGGGCGGGGGTGGGAGGTACGCGTGGGGGCGGGGGGTGGGAGGTGCGCGTGGGGGCGGGGGTGTAGGGGCGCTTTGGAAAGAGGCGTGGGGGGTTGGGGATTGGCTGTACGGGCGTGTGGGGGCGTATGTCCTGCTTGCCTTGGCTTGCCGCCCCCTAACCTCACCTGCCATCCCCACCTGCCTTCCCCCGCCCCCCCCCCACCCATGCCCCTCCCCTCCCCTTCCCTCACTCCACCGACTCCCTCCCGCTCAGTCCTACCTGGACCTGGTCATCACCTCCATCACCATCCTGGTGGTGGCGGTGCCGGAGGGCCTGCCGCTGGCCGTTACCCTGGCACTGGCCTTCAGGTGGGAGGAGAGGGGAGGGGAGGGGAGGGGAGGGGAGGGGAGGGGAGGGGAGGGGAGGGGAGGGGAGGGGAGGGGAGGGGAGGGGAGGGGAGGGGAGGGGAGGGGAGGGGAGGGGAGGGGAGGGGAGGGGAGGGGGAGGGGAGGGGAGGGGAGGGGGGAGGGGAGGGGAGGGGAGGGGAGGGGAGGGGAGGGGAGGGGAGGGGAGGGGAGGGGAGGGGAGGGGAGGGGAGGGGAGGGGAGGGGAGGGGAGGGGAGGGGAGGGGAGGGGAGGGGAGGGGAGGGGAGGGGAGGGGAGGGGAGGGGAGGGGTGGCAGCAGTGGCAATGCGGGGAGGGCAGGGCGGAAAGAGGGGAGGGCGCGTCGCTGCGGTGTGGTTCAGGTGCGGTTCAGGTGCTGGTGGGGTGCGTTTGGTGCTTTAGGGATGCGGGGAGAGGACAGCAGGCGGAGGACACATCACACGGAGGAGCGGTGAGAAGTGTGACGACCGCCGCAACGGTGGTTCATCCGGCCCTGTGCATCGACACAAAACTGCAATTTGATCGTTCATCGGCTCTAGCCACACACCCATATCGTAATGTCGCCAATCTCTAACCCCCAGCCGCCTCCCCCCCCCACACACGCGCGGATCCGCTACGCAATTAGCGTCCAACGCATGCTGGCAGACAACAATCTGGTACGGCAGCTGGGCGCGTGTGAGACCATGGGCGCCGCAACCACCATCTGCAGGTGGGTACGGTGTAGGGTCGGTCCCCCATCTTCGTGTGCATACGATCCTGCAAGTAACCCTACCCACCCTCCCTCCTCACTACTTCTTGTCGACCTGCATCCACCCTTTCACAGCGACAAGACCGGCACGCTGACCAGCAACAACATGACCGTGGTGCGCCTGTGGGCGGGCGGCCAGCACTTTGGCGTCAAGCCGCTGCTACAGCCGGCTGCGGCTGCAGCGGCAGGCGCAGCGCCCAGCGCAGCTACCACCGGTGCAGGCGGCGCCAGCAGCACTACTGCTGCACCAGCAGGTGGTGGTGGAGGAGGAGCAGGAGCTAAGAGCGGCCCGGGGTCCCCTATGCCGTTTGCGTCCTTCGACAGCGTGCCGCTCAGCTCCGGAGGCGCCGCCGCCACCGGCACCCTCGCCGCCGTCGGAATGGCGCCCCGGCCTGCTGCTGCAGCTTCTTCCACAAGCAGCAGTGCTACAGCCGCTGCGATCGCAGCCGCCGCTGCTACAGCCGGTGGCGTGGCTGCACAGCTCGTTCCGCTCCCCAACATGGACGACAGCCAAGCCAGCATGACCTCCGTCAGTGACGCGGAGGTTGTAGCTGGCGCGGGCGGCAGTAGCAGGGCCGCGGGCTCGGGCTCGGGTGGCTCCGCGCTCCGAGGCCGCGTGGTGGAGCGGCAGGAGACGCTGCTGGCCGCGCTGGAGTCTGTGGCGGCCGAGGCGGAGGCGCTGGCGGCGCTGGGCGGCGGCAGCAGCACCGCGGACGGCGGCGGCGCCGCTATGGACGGCGGCGGCGCGCTTCTCAGCGGCAGCAGCAGCGGCGACGCGGTGGCCGCGTTGCGACCGGCGGCTACAGCCATGCCCCCACAGCAGCTGCTGCCGGGCCGCATCCGGGACCTGCTGGTGCAGGGCCTGGTCCTCAACTCCACCGCCTGCCTCAAGCCCAACCCCACCACCGGTGAGAGAGCGGCTGCTTGCGCCCCGAGCCGGCCACTGCGCCTTGCCGGCCACTGCGGCATGTGGGTGCGCCATGGTCTATCACCACCTTCTCCTCGAAGCATGCATGTACTCGGCTTGCGCATGTCCTTGCCCCCGTTACCCCCGCTGTGGCTCTGGGTTTCAATGGTAGGATTGGAATTGGTAGGCATCACCTACCCCCACCCCCAACCCACCTCGCAGGCGGCTTCGACCGCAGCGGCTCACCCACTGAGTGCGCGTTGCTGGAGCTGCCCCACCGCCTGGGCTGGGGCTGGGGCTGGGGGCTGCGTGGCAGTAGCAATAATACAGTCACTGGCCCAGCCACTGCTACTGCTGCAGCGGCAGGTGCAGCCACGGCGGAGTCAGCGCCAGCCAGTGCGGCAGCGGCGGCAGATGGGGTCGGGCGGTGCGGCTGTGAGACCGCCGCGGCACGCGACGCGGGCGCTCCGTGCAGCGCCACTGCAGGGAAGGGCAGCGGCAGTGCCAGCGGCAGTAGCAGCGCCGGTACACACATCCTGCAGCTCGTGCCCTTCTCCTCCGCCCGCAAGCGCATGAGCGTCGTCGTGGACGGACCCGGCCTGCCCGACGCATCACAGCTGCCCGCCTTCCTCGGGGGCGGCAGTAGCAGCGGCGGTGAGGGCAGTGGCAGTAGCATCGGCGGCAACCCGCGCAACAACCACTCGCTGGGCAGCAGCGTGGGCACGATGCAGAGCATGGAGATGGAGGACATGAGGCGGGCGAGCGGCAGTAGCAGTGGCAGTAGCAGCAGTGGCGCTGCCAGTGGCGACGGTGCCGATGCCAGCACCAACAATGGCCATAGCAGCAGTAGCAGCGGTGGCGGCGGGCCGCCGCTCAGCCCTGTGCGGGTGCTGACCAAGGGCGCGGCGGAGCTGGTGCTGGAGCGGTGTAGCTGGGTGCTACTGCCAAAGTCGGACGGGGCGGACGGGAGCGGCAGTAGCAGTGAGACGGAGGTCCGGCCGCTGAGTGCGGAGCAGAAGCAACGGCTGCTGGCCTCCTTCAGAGGTGAGCCAGCTGAGGCGGGGAGACGGGGGGCTTGCAAAGCTCCCAAACGCAACGCTTCAACTGCCTCAGCTGGGTTGAAGCGCCTCGTGTCAGATGTTGCTCCTGCAGCCCCTTTCTTGCCTGCGTTTCCAATTGTGCATCTGCGCAGAAAACTTGCTCTGGTCTTGCCCCCCCCCCCCCTAACATGCTTCATCTGGGTGCCTTGCCTTGCACTGCCACTGACTCTGTCACTGCGCAGGCCGCGGCGGCGGCGCGCTGAGGCTGCTGGCCCTTGCGTACCGGGACATGCTGGTGCCGCTACAGCCCCCGCCGGCGTCGCCCTCGGCGGCGTCCGCTGATGCAGCGGCTACAGCCGGCAGTAGCAGCAGCAGCGGCAGCCGGCAGCAGGGAGTGGTGGGCGGCGCAGCGTCCATGGGCGGCCGCAGTGAGGCCGGCGCGGGAGGGGCAGATGTGAGGGCCGGAGCGGCAGGCGGTGGCGGCGAGGCGGGCGCGGCAACTGCTGCTGCTACTGCGCCCACGGTTGCTGCTACAGCCGCATGTGCGGTGGCCGACACGCGGGCGCTGAAGCTGGACCCGGAGTACCTGGAGAAGGTACGCGGTCTGGCGGAGTGGCGGTTGGGTCACTGCTGCAGCCGGGTTGTGAAATGGTGCTAATGGAACGGAAACACAAAGATGCTGTCCTGTTCGGCGCGGTCGCGATCATGCTCGTGGCCGATGGTCGGTGCCGGTTGGCTTGAGTTGCTGTCAGACTTCTGGACGGACCCCTCACTCTGCACCTAGATTCTTCTCCGCACCGCCTCTTCTCTCTCCCGCAAGTTCATCCTTCCCCTTGCTCCCTCTCCCGCTGCCACATTACTTATTCGGACCCCCCCACACACACACACATTGGGAATTGGGTGAATGAATGCCCCCTCCGTATACACGGATCATCTTAGTGACTACTCTATTAGGCAGAAAACTATTCAAACGGAGGTCGCCGTCGTCCGCCGGAGCCGACTACGCTTTCTGGTCATCGGTACGCCTTCTGTGTCGCAACGTCTGTTTACATCTCCCCCGTCATTAATTTAACATGCATGGACCCCCTCGACACACACACGTGCCCCTCCCGTCCTCCCCACATTCCGTATTCGCCCGTGCCCTCTGGGACAGGACCTGGTGCTGGTGGGGTTGGTGGGACTGCAAGACCCTCTGCGGCCCGAGGTGCCGGGGGCAGTGGCGGCGTGCACGCGCGCAGGTGAGAACATGGAATCGGTAGGGGGAGGGCGGGGCGTCACAACACGAATGCACTTGCTTCACAAAGTACCTAAAATGTTGTTGCAAGCCGCTGTCGCGCCTTTTGCACGTTTCCTAAAGATGCGTTCGCTGACGCTCTCCACCACGCACACTTGTTCCTGCCCGACACACACTTACCCCGAACACGCAGGCATAACGGTGCGCATGGTCACGGGAGACAACGCCACCACCGCCGCCTGCATCGCGCAGCAGGCAGGCATCCTGCCGCCCGCTGCCGACCCCGCGCGCCTGGTCTCTCGCGGCGCCGCCACCGCCGCCGCCCTGGTCGAAGCGGCCACATCCACCGCCCAGTCGGGCGCCCTCGCAACCGTCACCGCCTCTCCGTCCTCCTCCTCCTCTCCTTCCACTGCACCCCCCACGCCGCTGGTGCTGGAGGGAGCCACCTTCCGCCAGCTCGTCACCTCCCCCAACTACCCCGGATCCCGCCTGCCCATCCCTGGCGGCGGCGGCGGTCCAGGTGGCGGCGGCGGCGGCCCAGGCGGTGGCGGCGTGGCGCCGCCGGCGGTGAACCGTGAGGCCTTCTTGGCGCTGTGGCCGCGGCTGCGGGTGCTGGCGCGCTGCAGCCCCGGCGACAAGTTCATGCTGGTGACGGCGGTGCGGCAGCTGCGGGAGGAGGGCGCGCTGGAGGAGGTGAGGCGGGGGGGGGGGGTGAGGCGGTCGAGCAAGGCGGTTGAGCAAGGCGCTTGATCAAGGCGGTTGAGTGTGGCGGTGGAGGCGGTTTGGGCCCAGCGATGTTGAGGCGGTTTGGGACGACAAAGGTAGCAAAAGTGGTAGATATGTCCGGCGGAAAGCCGCTACGAGCAGGGTGAGCCCGCACCGCACTCGTATCACGTTCAAAACTGCTCTGCCCACTGCCCCCTCGCCCGCACTGCTGCCCGTCCGCCGGCCCCCTGCCTGCTCGTCCGCTTGAGTGCTGCCCTTGTCCTTCGCTCTCCCTGCAGGTGGTGGCGGTGACGGGCGACGGCACCAACGACGCCCCCGCGCTCACGGCCGCGGACGTGGGCTTCTGCATGGCCAGCGGCACACCCATCGCCAAGTGAGAGGGCAAGAGGGTACAGGGCGGAGAGGGTTAGGGGTGGGGGGAAAAGGGCCGGGGACTTGCGACGGACGGACGCCGAGGAGAGGAGGGGGGAAGGAAGTAAAGAGACGGTCCCAAATGCACGCGCGCTGCATCTTCCCTTCACGCCCCTGTTCCCATCAATCACACGGCTTACCCGCCAACACGGCTTACCCGCCAAACCGCCAACAACAGGGAGGCCGCCGACATCCTGCTGCTGGACAGCTCCTTCGCGCCCATCGTGGCGGCGGTGGCGTGGGGCCGCAACGTGTACGCCTCCGTCACCCGCTTCCTGCAGTTCCAGCTCACAGCCAACGTGGTGAGCGCGCGTGCGCGTGTGTTTGTTTGTGCCGAGCGTTGGAGGGGAGCGCGGGGCTGTGGTGGGGGGAGGTTGATGAGGGTAGGGGTGGGCGAGCAGTCGCACGCGCCGTTGCACTCATTCCCTCATTCCCGCTCGCCTGGTCATGGGACACCTGCGCGTCTGCCCGCCTCCAATGCAGGTGGCGGTGGCGGTGGCCGTGGGCGGCGCGGTGTGGCTGCGCGCTTCTCCACTGTCGGCAGTGCAGGTGGGATGCTGGACATGGCGGCGGATGTGGGTATCGGGCTGTCGGGGTGTCGGGTGGGTGGCTGCCTTTGTTGTGGCTGCCGGGGTGGGGACGGTCATAGAGGCCGGGCAGGTATCGTGCGCACCGGTGGCGTCTCCGCGCAACCCTTTGCCACGCTGAAGCGTGATGGTCGCACATTATCTCCGCGCCTTGCCAAGCCTCGCCTCACCCCGCCTCGCCTCCAGATGCTGTGGGTGAACCTCATCATGGACTCCCTGGCGTCGCTGGCGCTGGCCACCGAGGCGCCCAACGGTAGGTGCCGGCAGGCCACGTGCGATGTGGGGCTAGCGCCGGCCCAGGAGTGCAACTGCTCAAGGACCCACCCCACCCAGTGCGTCAGTCAAGGACATCATCGAGTGGAGGGAGAGGCCAAGTTGGTAACCCGGGATCGGAACTCGAACCCCGCACCTCACCGCCCCCCCCTCATGAAACCCCTTTCTTATCCATTCCTCCACACAGAGTCAATGCTGCGTGTGCCGCCCAACCGCCCTAACGACCCGCTCATCACGCCAACCGTCATGAAGCACATCGTGGGCCAGGTGGGCGGTAACAGGATTGAGAGGGTGAGGCAGTACCAAAGTACGGTACAGAACAATACTGTGCGCAACTCAATTTCATTTTCGGAACAACCACGCACATCACAGACATGAGAGAGCGCATTTCGCCTGGCTGCCGATCCCCCTCCTAACAATCCTAACTGACCGACTATACCTTTACCAACTGCTCGCAGTCCATCTTCCAGCTGGCCGCCCTGTACGGCATCCTGGTGGCGCTGCAGCACTACTCCTCGTACGGCATTTCGGACCTGGAGGCGGCCGCGGCCGCGGGCGGCCTGCAGGCGGCGGCGGCGGCGCTGTTCGGCCCCTCCTCTGCGGCTGCAGCGGCCGCCAGTGCTGCTGGCGGCGGCGGCCTGGTGCCTGGCGGTGGTGGTCTGGTGCCCGCGGACACGACGCTGGTCTTCAACGCCTTTGTGTGCATGCAGCTGTTCAACCAGGTCAACTGCAGGTGAGGAGGGGGGTCAAGGTGTGAGGGCAGCTGACGGGACTCCGGGGACAGATTGTGGGAATGCATGTGCAGCATGTGCAGCATTTGCGGCTTGACGACTCAACATCACGCAGCTGCGTCAAGGCACATTTTGGCATCTGGTTCCAAAGCGCGCAATGTTCCCCTGCTGCTGCCGCTCACCACCCTAACAACCCAGGCGTGTGCGGGACGAGGCGGACGTGACGGAGGGCCTGGCGGCGCATCCGCTGTTCCTGGGCATCGTGGGCGCGGAGGCGGGGCTGCAGGTGGGTGACTGGGCGGGGCTGGGGGGGGGGGGGGTTAGGGGGCAGAGGTGATGCGTGTGAAGGTGTATGATTGGCGGGGGTGCCATAGGCGGTATGTTGTGGAGCGGGGTGCTTAGCAGGCGAGGGTGGCAGGGAAGGCAAATGTGGAATAGGGCGGCAGCTGGACCCCACACACCACCTAGTACTTGAGCGCCCCCCATGCCGTCCTTATCTTCTCACCACACACATGCCAGTCCCTCCTCCTCCTCCTCACCCGCTCGCGCGTTTGCATTGGGTTTAGTTTAGGCTGGTATCGACAGCCCGCCAAGCATCGGTGGTTTGGGTTTCGCAATGGTTTGCTTGGTTTTGGGTCCTGGAATACGGTAAACTAACCTCCCCCCTCGCCCTCCGGCACTTCATATATATACATATATGTATATTTGACCCACACCGTCCGCATGGATGGCTAACCCCCCTCGCCATCCTCCTCCCCTCCCCTTCCCTCGCCACCCTCGGCCAGGCCGCCATCGTGCAGTGGGGCGGCGACGCCTTCTCCACCTCACCCCTATCGCCCGCGCAGTGGGGGCTGTGCCTGGGGCTGGGTGCGGGCGTCATGGCGGTGAGGGAAGGACTGCGCCGGCTCAAGGTGTAGCAAGTGGTATGTGGTAGGTGTGGAATTCGTTAGGTGGGAGGTTGCCGGTGCAGAGCTAGGCAGAGGATAGGGCACGGGGAATGCAGGAGAGGGCGGTTCATGGATGCCGCTGATGGATGCTTTATGAAGTGGTGCCGAAAGGGAAGGGGCGTTGATAGGGCGAGGGCGGTACGGGATAGATTGCACGCATGGTCGTTCGTACGCTGATGCCGGGCACGCCTGTGCGGGTTTGGGGTCTGGTGGCCGTCTGGCATCAATTTAAAGTTGCGAATACGTAATATGGATTGCATCCACCCAACAACAATTAACGCATGGCTGCGCACGTGAGCTGGGCGGAGCTTTGCATGGGCTACTGTTCGCGGGTGCTGCAAGTTTCTACTGGCATTGCACGTGCTAGGTGTCCGTTCCGAGTGAGCGGTTATGCTTTGCAAACAGCGTCGGGGCGCACGTATGAAGGGTGGATTGTCGTCGTAGCAATCATAACACATATTGGTGAATGTATATCTTGTTAGGAGCAAGGGCCCCGCGGGTTAGAAGGGCGCCAAGTGTGAGCAAGAAGTCTACTTGACGTGCAGGCCAACGCAGGGGGTGCAAATTTCATGGGTGGTGGTCCCGTAGGGCATTGCTGCACCTCCGGACACACGATGCTGTGCTCATCTGCATCTGCACAATTATGCGTCGAGCAATAAGCTCGGTCTTTCTTGAAGTGACTCATGGGACGCGCGAAGATGGAAGGTGCTGTGTGAACAGGATTGCAAGCGGAAGCTCCAATGCCCCTGGGCCCCCGGTGTCTACTACCGTGTAGATGCCCCCTTCTGATTTATCTACCCGAAAAACTTTTCTTGGGGGGCAAGCCCCCAAAACCCCCCGAAATTTCTACCCTCACCAAAACGTGCCAAAACGTCCCCACCAACCCCGGAAAGCTTCTACGTTTTCGGCCGAAAAGGGGCAAATTTCTACCGGTAGAAGGAAGATACTGGCACTGGGAAGCTCCGTAAACTACACTGATTGGCCCCGGTGTGATGCCATGTGCCAACGCCGGGCCCTCTTACTGCCACTGTGAATGCTCATCCACGCGTTCACGTTGGTGTAGTGTGACATAATGGACAGTCGGCTGTGTCGGTGTGTGTAAGTGGGGTGTGATGTCTAGGCTTGGGCCCGGTAGGCTCCATTGCGCACGCTTTCGTTGTTACCCGTCTGCATTGCGCGGGACAGGGGATCCCCTGGCGCGGGATGCTTCTAGCTGGCACAGCGTGACTGCGTGCGCTGATGCCAGCCGTGCGGCGAATAACGACTGATGAACGCTCGGACGTTGGGATTCAGATGGGTTTTGAAACATGCCTAGTGCTGCCGGACGCCCGCATCACATCCGCCGCATGTAACATATCTGGCTCATGAAGTGAACCGACATGACCTGCCAGCATATTCTTCG
The DNA here is from genome assembly GCA_016834595.1 of Chlamydomonas schloesseri. Taxonomy (NCBI): domain Eukaryota; kingdom Viridiplantae; phylum Chlorophyta; class Chlorophyceae; order Chlamydomonadales; family Chlamydomonadaceae; genus Chlamydomonas; species Chlamydomonas schloesseri. The sequence goes on along the minus strand of JAEHOD010000059.1, from coordinate 19,299 downwards.
TGCCGCCCCAGCCAGAACTCGGCATATTTTCACGGGCATTGTTGCATAACGCGATGTTTATCACGAGTCCGACAGAAGGATGCCCCACTCGGCCCCCCCACTGCAAGAGGCCAGCATCCGCTCGTTCCCACTGGTCCTCACCAGAGGTTAGATAGCGCCAATACTCTGTACCGTCATCATGGTCATGCAGGCAACATTGCCTGGCGCCCCTAGCCGACACCTGTGCCACACGCGCAAACTCTGCTGCCCAACCATAATGCGTGCAACGGACGGACGCACCGCACTCATCCGCGACGTCATATCCGCATGCTAGCTCACAGTGTCGCTCATTACCACAAAGGTGGCACAGGCACAGGCTGCTGCTCACCCTCGCAACAGAGGCCACTGCCCTTATACTCCGCCCACTTGGCCCTTCGTTCACCCGGCTATGTTCACGCCTCGCCCATCGCAGCCAGACGCTGCCCACATAAAAACAATCTCCCGTCTGTCAATCAGCCTCTAACAACGCTTTTGTATTAACGACGATGCCCTGGCTGCTGCTCCGTGCTCCAGCCATCCCGCTCCACCCCGCTCCACACACAAAACTCTAAGCTGCTGAACGGCGGCTCCACCGGCTGCCTCCAGCCGGTTTCCTGCCTGCTGTGTCCGCCTCCTCCTCCTCCTCCCCCGCCGCCGCCTGCTCCTAATACCCCGCCTGTTCATTTGGCGTTGGGCGGCGGCGCGGCCTTGAGCACGTCGATCATCTGCTGGATGTCCATGATATACCAGTCCGCCTTGGCCGCCACGGCCTGCCGCACCACCACGCCGCCGTAGCTGGAGGAGTGGATGGATTGATGTGGATGGCGGGCGGATGGGGGCGGATGGGGTGACGAAGGTTTGGGGAGGGACGCAAGACATTGGGGGCCAGAGAGGGCAGGGAGGGCAGGAGGTTAGGGAACAGGCCGGGGGATGGGGATGCAGTGGCCGGCATGGCGGCATGTGTGAGGTGGGATTGCGGTTTGGTCGTGGCAGGCTCAAGCTCCGGCAAGTACCCTGCGCGTGCCGTGCCTCCTGTTGAAGCGCCTCCTACACATGCCGCCATCAGCACTGCCCCCCACACCCTCAGGCTCGCCCCCCTTTAAAAGTCATGTCTCAACAACATCTGCCTCTCCCTCACCCAATGAACAGGCTGGCCGCGCCCTCCGTCCGCGCCTCGGCGTCCGTGGCGCCGTCGCCCACCATCACCACCTCCTCGTACCCGAACTTCTCCTGCAACGGATGTGTGGGTGGGTGGGGGGATTGGGGGCGGGTCGAGGAGTGGGGGGTCGTAATGGTAGTTGAGGTGGCAGGACAGGTACGCCGGGATGGGGGCGGGTTGTATTTCGTTACTATTCAAACATCAACCACTGCTCGCCCGTAAGCCATGGCACCCGTTCCACCGCTGAGCACGCTGACACGCACAAACCCTACCCCCGGCGCCCCCCCCCGCACCTTGATGTGTCGGATGGCGGCGGGCTTGCCGCCGCCGCGGCACGTGAACTCCGACTCATCAAAGCCCGCGTAGCGACCGTCGTGCTGCTTGCACGAGGCAGTACAGGCGGTGCAATACCAGGCATGTGCACGTGAGTGAGGGGGTGAGAAGGGGTTCGTTGACGGTTGTTCGTGGTCAAACGCATGCATGGTTGGCACGGCAGGGTCCCTGCACAAGTCCACCCAGTCAGCCGCGCCACACGCAATGTTTTGCTGCTGCATCCATCGCCTGGCCCCTCACGCCTGCCAGCCCCGAGCGTCTCTACTGCCATCTTCATCTGCAAAGCCCGAGCAGGTTCCACTGTAAACGCCCGCCGCCCCTAACCAGCCCCATTTCCCTCAAGCTCTCCTCACCACACACGATGGCCTACGCAAAATCTTCCCCCTTTCTAAGCATGGCCACTCGTTTGCTCGGTCCCTTCCTTCCAAACCCCTCCTGCCCGCAGCCCCCTCCAAGGCCCCAAGCTATGCCTGTCTAACTCACGTCAAACAAGATGGAGTTGGCGAACACGTGCGACAGCGGGATACCCAGCGACTCAGCCAGAGGGTGGATAATCTGTGGGTGCGTCAAGACGTGTGTTTGTGTGTGCAAGGGTGCGTGAATTGTGCGGCCGTGGTGACACGGGTGTCGCCATCACGGGTGCTGGAAAGGGGGCTGGTGGTGGCTAGCAGGCAATAAAGGTACGCCGTGACGTTTACAGGCAGCAAGTAGGGCTGACACACAAGCCAGAACCCCGCAGGCACCCATCAGGCCGACCAACCTCCCCAAAGCGGATATGAGCCCCGCCGCCCTTCCTTTTGTACAAGATGCCGCTCATAGACTTGCCTCCCCCTCCCCTCCCCCCGTTTACCCACTACCCCAGAACGCTCTTGCCACCTTCACCACTTCTGTGTTCCTGCTCTCCCGCCCCGAGCCCGGGCGGCGATTTAGTGGACGGGGCCGCTCGCCCGTCCTTCACGACGTTCGGCCTGTATCCATAAGTATCTATGCCTTACATTTGTCGCTTTTGCCTGTGCCTCACTCGCTAGTTTGGTTTGTGGTTCAGAACGGGCTAGTATTTACAAACCCCCCCCCCTGCCCTCCCGCTCTCGTCCTCAAGTGCTGAACCCAATTCGGCCCGCACCTGGCGGAAGCCGCCCGACACCAGGAACACCTCCTGCCCGCGCGCCTTAAGCAGCGCCACCAGCTCAGGGATGCCTGCGTGATGTAGGGGTGGCTTCCATGACGAGGTAGACGTAGACAGACGTTGCAACACACGTTGGGGGGTTACTGGTAAACAGTCCCAGTGAGAAACTCCCTCCCTCCCTCCCTCCCTCCCTCCCTCCCTCCCTCCCTCCCTCCCTCCCTCCCTCCCTCCCTCCCTCCCTCCCTCCCTCCCTCCCTCCCTCCCTCCCTCCCTCCCTCCCTCCCTCCCTCCCTCCCTCCCTCCCTCCCTCCCCTCAATCAACCGTACAGCAGCTCGCGCCCAGCTTCCACCATTACTCACAGCGCGGTTGTTTCCACACCCGCCGCCCGGTGGCTATTCCCCCCTCTTCTTATTGACCCACACAGACCTCGTGGATGGCTCCCCCCACCCCACCCCCCGCAAGTGTCAAGTGTTCTCCGGTATCAGCACAGGCCACGCTCTCCTCCTCGCCCTCCTGCATGGGTATGGTTTCATTGGGCTGGTATTTACACCACAACCGCCCCCGCAAGCTCTCACCCTTGGTGATGCGGTGCGGGTGGTCGGCCAGGAACTGGTCCACTGCCTGGCGGCTGGGGTGCATCACGCCCAGGCGCGTGCGCAGAGCCTCCTTGAATTCCACAGTGCCGCCCATAGCCCTGGTGGGAGGAGGCAGAAAGAGTTATGGGGAAGCAGGGGCTGGTGGAAGGTGCAGGCGGGGTTGGGGGAATGCATTGTGTTGGGGATGGGGGAGGGGGCGGGCAGGGGCGCGGCAGCCCACACGCCATAGCTGGTTCGCTTGCATCCCACTCTGGTGCTGCGAGTGCGGCTGTCTCTGCAAATTCTGCAGGGACAAAGGCATCAAGGACGCAGGGACGCCGCGGGAGGCGCCTGCCTGCCCTCCCTGCCTTCCCCTGGCGGGTGTCAATGAGCGTGCCGGCGCCTCCTCTTTACCCCACATTCTAATCCAAGCCCCACCCCCTTCTCTTCACGCTCGTCCGCCGCCATCTCAACCCTCCTCATCGCAACCCCCCTCGCCCGCATCACACCCACTTGGCGGTCAGCGCAGCCACCTGCTCGCCCACGCCGAGGTAGGCGGCCAGCTCATCGATGGACTCGTCCTCGCAGCTGCGGGCTCGTAAGTTTCAGTCACACCAATATCAATTTAGGTCCCTACCGTATCGATATTATAGTACAATGTGGGCCGCAACCAGTGACATCTGCGCAAACACGCGAGTTTGCTTGTAGCGAATACTTACAATGTGCTATCAACGTCGAAGCAGACAGCCTGTAAATAGACAGCATTTGAGGCTTCAGGCCTTTTAAAGCGTGAAGCGTGTCGGCGGACAACATATCACGACTTGCAAGCGCTGCCTACCTCAGCGTGCCGCAGCTTTTGCGCTACATCAGGCTTGAGCTCCATTGTGCTGACTGCAAAGGATAGCGATACCGTCGCAGTTCGGATTGGCGCGCGCGATGGAAAGCCCTGAGTTTGCCGAGCTTCTTCCACTCACTTGGTTGAGCTGCTGCGGATCGCACACGCACAATGCGACAAGCCTTGGACGCCTTGCAAGGCCCGAACACAGCAGGGCGGTGCAGCAGCATTTTTACCACGACTACCTAATAAGTTATTACCTATTACATACAGGCTGAAACTTAGAAACATAATCTAGTTTGGGCGGCTGGCGTATGGCCACCGACACAATTTGCGAGCTGAATCCAGTTGCGGCCCTTCAACAGCTGGTGCTGAACGTGCAGACAGTGGAAAGAATCTTCACGTTGTCCTTCCTTGTGCGCGACAACCGCGTGGTGCTGGTGGAGGACGAGGAGCGCGGTTGGTGTGTGCTAGGATACGCAGCGCGAGCGCAAGCACGCAAGGGCGCCGCGATAGGGTTTATGACCCAATTTTTTTCCAGAAATTTCGCGCCTCATTCCCTGACAGCTCCAACGCTGTTTCTACTTTGGATTTCCGGCCCACCCTGCGCGCAACGCACGCACTTGTGTCGCGCACGTGCCGGCCGCCAATGCCAGGGCGCCTGGGCGGCGCGGCGCGGTGGGCCATGTTCGAGTTTGCAGCATTCCATACACACCCAATACGCATATTGAAGCGTGACCCGGCAGGCGGTGAGCGAATGAGTTGGTGAGCACGGGGGGCACGCCGGCGGGGGTGTTCGGTGTGTGGCAGCCCACACAGCGGCCACATACGGGCCGCCGCAGCTGCAAACTCGAACATGGCCCACCGCGCCGCGCCGCCCAGGCGCCCTGGCATTCCATACACACCCAATACGCATATTGGAAGCGTGACCCGGCAGGGGGTGAGTGAATGAGTTGGTGAGCACGGGGGGCACGCCGGCGGGGGTGTTCGGTGTGTGGCAGCCCACACAGCGGCCACATGCGAACCGCCGCTGCTGCAAACTCGAACATGGCCCACCGCGCCGCGCCGCCCAGGCGCCCTGGCATTACATACACACCCAATACGCATATTGGAAGCGTGACCCGGCAGGCGGTGAGCGAATGAGTTGGTGAGCACGGGGGGCACGCCGGCGGGGGTGTTCGGTGTGTGGCAGCCCACACAGCGGCCACATGCGGGCCGCTGCTGCTGCAAACTCGAACATGGCCCACCGCGCCGCGCCGCCCAGGCGCCCTGGCATTCCATACACACCCAATACGCATATCGGAAGCGTGACCCGGCAGGCGGTGAGCGAATGAGCGAGTGAGCACAGGGGGCACGCCGGCGGGGGTGTTCGGTGGGCGGCAGCCCACACAGCGGCCACATGCGGGCCGCCGCAGCTGCAATCTCGAACATGGCCCACCGCGCCGCGCCGCCCAGGTGCCCTGGCATTCCATACACACCCAATACGCATATTGGAAGCGTGAACCGGCAGGCGGTGAGCGAATGAGTTGGTGAGCACGGGGGGCACGCCGGCGGGGGTGTTCGGTGTGTGGCAGCCCACACAGCGGCCACATGCGGGCCGCCGCAGCTGCAAACTCGAACATGGCCCACCGCGCCGCGCCGCCCAGGCGCCCTGGCATTCCATACAAACCCAATACGCATACGTTTTTTTGAGGATTCATCCTTACAGGATTGAACGGAAGCGTGGTTTCTGTGGCGGTGAGGGGGCAGCCGCGCGGCTTGCTGTGGCGGCCGTGGTCGGGCTCGGCGTTTATGGGCAGTTGGGTAGGCTCTGAGGAGCCATAGGCACCTGCTGCCGCGCCGTTTAGGTGTTGGAGAGGCGGCGCCTGTGCGTGCGCACCCTCAGGTTTTTTCCTCTTTTTTTCTTTCCTTTTTCTTTTGGCCCTGTCAGGGTTCTGGTCTTGGGGTCCAGGCTGTGTTGGGGCTACGTGCCCAGCAGCAGGGGGGCAGTGCGTCTGCCTCCGTCCAACTCTGTAAGGAAGAAGTATCAAACAAAAAACACAGCGGCCACATGCGGGCCGCTGCAGCTGCAAACTCGAACATGGCCCACCGCGTCACGCCGCCCAGGCGCCCTGGCATTCCATACACACCCAATACGCATATTGAAGCGTGACCCGGCAGGCGGTGAGCGAATGAGTTGGTGAGCACGGGGGGCACGCCGGCGGGGGTGTTCGGTATGTGGCAGCCCACACAGCGGCCACATGCGACCCGCCGCAGATGCAACTCGAACATGGCCCACCGCGCCGCGCCGCCCAGGCGCCCTGGCATTCCATACACACCCAATACGCATATTGGAAGCGTGACCCGGCAGGCGGTGAGCGAGTGAGCAAGTGAGCACAGGGGGCACGCTGGCGGGGGTGTTCGGTGGGCGGCAGCCCACACAGCGGCCACATGCGGGCCGCCGCAGCTGCAAACTCGAACATGGCCCACCGTGCCGCGCCGCCCAGGCGCCCTGGCATTCCATACACACCCAATACGCATATTGGAAGCGTGACCCGGCAGGCGGTGAGCGAGTGAGCGAGTGAGCACAGGCGGGCACGCCGGCGGGGGTGTTCGGTGGGCGGCAGCCCACACAGCGGCCACATGCGGGCCGCCGCAGCTGCAAACTCGAACATGGCCCACCGCGCCGCGCCGCCCAGGCGCCCTGGCATTCCATACACATCCAATACGCATATTGGAAGCGTGACCCGGCAGGCGGTGAGCGAGTGAGCGAGTGAGCACAGGCGGCACGCCGGCGGGGGTGTTCGGTGGGCGGCAGCCCACACAGCGGCCACATGCGGGCCGCCGCAGCTGCAAACTCGAACATGGCCCACCGCGCCGCGCCGCCCAGGCGCCCTGGCATTCCATACACATCCAATACGCATATTGGAAGCGTGACCCGGCAGGCGGTGAGCGAATGAGCGAGTGAGCACAGGCGGGCATGCCGGCGGGGGTGTTCGGTGGGCGGCAGCCCACACAGCGGCCACATGCTTTGGGTGCGTGCCTGTACAATGCCATGGTTAAGGCATTTGGCCCTACGCGACCCGGCAACCTGCAGCCGCAGGAAACGCCATGGTGGAACGCGGAGTGTGCTGACGCACGCGCCGAGTTTGTACGGGCGAAACTGGCGCTGGGCAGGCCGGTGGTTAGAGAAGGAGAGGCATGGCAGTCTTTCCGCGCAGCCAGGTCAACTTATGACCGGGCGAAGCGAAGGGCTAAGGCCGCCTTTGACACCCAAGTGATGCGGGACAAGGTAGCACGCTGCCGCGCAGATGCCCGACTGCTTTGGAGGATGATTGAGGGAAGGACAACAGAGCAGTGCCCCATCACGGCTGATGGCTTTCGTGACCACTTTGCGCAACTCCTGAACGAGGGTGCTGGCAGCGGCTGCCCGACGGCTGCTCATGAGATCCTGGGATCAGGAGGAAGGATGGCAGAGGACATCCTTATGGCATCGGAGCGCGCGAGTCTAAATGAGATGCTTAATAGTGAGATTACACTAGATGAGGTCACACGCGCGCTTGCGCGTCTACCCAACGGCAAAGCCACGGGGATGGAGAAAGTCCCGTCGGAATGCTACAAGTACGCTGAGAAGCCCAGTGAGCCTGACGCTGAGCCGCCAGTTCCGGCGCTCAGCCGCGTGGCACCATTAGTGCAAGTGTTGTTTAATAAAATTTGGAGTGAAGGGGCCTACCCGGAACAATTCACCACCACTGTGTTAACCCCAATTTACAAGCGGAAGGGTGACACCAGGACGGCGGGGAATTACCGGGGCATTGCGGTGGGAGGTGCCCTGGCGAAGTGTTATGCATCCATCCTGCTAGAACGACTAGCCAACGCTGGTGAAGAGTACGAGTGGAGGCATCCGGCCCAGGCGGGTTTCCGGCGGAAGTTTGGTACGTCACACCATCTGTTTACATTACGGCATCTCATCAGCAAGCATACTCGAGGAGGCTCGAGCCCGCTCATTGTTGTGCAAATAGATTTTGAGAAAGCATTTGACAAGGTCCCACGGCCACTGCTGTGGATGCGGCTAGAAGAGCGGGGTGTCACGGGCACGATGCTGGATGCGATTAAAAAAGCTTACGAAAGGGTGATGATGGTTGTGAAGGCTGGAGGCACACTCAGCACACCATTTGCAACTACACAGGGGGTGAAGCAGGGATGCCCACTTAGCACTGAGCTGTTTGGTCTATTTATTGAAACGTTAGCCGAGTATATTGACTCAGAAGATTTAGACGAGACCACTGGCTCCCCGGAGATCAACTGGTGGGGAAACTGGTGTCACTCCTAATGTACGCGGACGACGTGTCCCTGCTAGCCACTACTCCAGAGCGGATGCGGCATCTGCTGTCGCTAGTTGATACTTTTTGCCTAGCTTTTGGAATGAAAGCAAACGTTGCCAAATGTGAGAGGCTGGTGTTTGCAGCCAGTGAGGAGGTAGCTAGCGCGGTAAGCACAGAATGCCAGGGGCTGAGGTTAGCAGGGCAGCCGATCCCCGCGGTGGACAAAGCACGATACTTGGGCCTGGTGTACGGGCCCGGTAGGGCATTTGTCAGCTGCAGGGAGACGCTGTGCGAGTCCGCGCGCAGGGGTATGTGTGCACTAAACACTAGACTAAACCGTCTGCGCATTTTCGCGCCAGACATCCGCATGCGCTGTTTTGAAGTGCAGATCCGCTCCATCCTTTCGTATGGCTGCGAGGTGTGGGGGCCAGACGTACTAGTGGAAATGCTAGACGGAGGGCCGCCGCCACGGCGCAATGATAGCAATAACCTGGCACAGGGGCCGTTTGAGGCATGCTTGAGAGACGAAGCAGTGAAGCTACAAATTCAGTACATGCGCCAGACTGTGGGTGCCGCTAAACCGTCACACCGGCTTTTGTTTGCCGAGCTAGCCCAACTACCGCTACACTTTTTCATAGCGAAGCAATGTATGGGCTTCTACAATAGGATCTGCGCACAAACCAGGAGTCTGGCTTTCGACACGCTGGTAGATGAAATTCGTGACGCATGGAGGAACCGGGCGAGTGATGGGTGGTGTGCACGTTTGTTTCGTTTCATAGCAGCACAAGGCATTGACGTCTGGAACTGGCCAGGGACACATGAGACGAGGGAAGAATGGAGGGCCAGTACACCCCTACCCGACGGGCCTGCCCTCTCCACCTTCAGGGAGCACCTGATGCGGGCGTGGAGCCATGAGCGGCTGCAAGCAGACCCACACGCCTTCCCCTCAGACGGCAAGCAACCAGGCATTCATATGTGCAAATATAAGCATTGGATGGGGCTAAGTGCGACGGGCGCCGCGCCGCTGGTGTTACATGACCACTGCCGGGCTTACATCACTGTTGCGCGACACAAACTCCTGATGCGATTTCGTCTATGCTGTTGGCCAATTACTGCTAATCGCGCATGGGATAGGCCTAGGGAGGAGAGGACGTGCCCGCTGTGCACAGCGAACGAAGTGGAGGACGAACACCACGTCCTGATGACATGTACGGCTTACGACCAACTAAGGACGGACAGCGGCGTCGATTTTAGCAAGGGCATGCAGGAAGTGATGCGGAATGCGGACCCGGCTAGGCTTGCTGCGCTGCTCGACTCCATATGGGAATTTAGGAGCAGGAATGTGCCCCTTGCGAGGGCCGGTCAAGAGAGTTGAACAATCATAGTTTACTAGGCGTTATAAGGGTCACCCCGGCCCGGGCCTTCGGTTTTCAAGAGGTTGGAAGACACGAGAAGTGTGCACCACCTTGTAACCACACACACACATGCGGGCCGCCGCAGCTGCAAACTCGAACATGGCCCACCGCGCCGCGCCGCCCAGGCGCCCTGGCATTCCATACACATCCAATACGCATATTAGAAGCGTGACCCGGCAGGCGGTGAGCGAGTGAGCGAGTGAGCACAGGCGGCACGCCGGCGGGGGTGTTCGGTGGGTGGCAGCCCACACAGCGGCCACATGCGGGCCGCCGCAGCTGCAAACTCGAACATGGCCCACCGCGCCGCGCCGCCCAGGCGCCCTGGCATTCCATACACACCCAATACGCATATTGGAAGCGTGACCCGGCAGGCGGTGAGCGAGTGAGCGAGTGAGCACAGGCGGCACGCCGGCGGGGGTGTTCGGTGGGCGGCAGCCCACACAGCGGCCACATGCGGGCCGCCGCAGCTGCAAACTCGAACATGGCCCACCGTGCCGCGCCGCCCAGGCGCCCTGGCATTCCATACACATCCAATACGCATATTGGAAGCGTGACCCGGCAGGCGGTGAGCGAGTGAGCGAGTGAGCACAGGGGGCACGCCGGCGGGGGTGTTCGGTGGGTGGCAGCCCACACAGCGGCCACATGCGGGCCGCCGCAGCTGCAAACTCGAACATGGCCCACCGCGCCGCGCCGCCCAGGCGCCCTGGCATTCCATACACACCCAATACGCATATTGGAAGCGTGACCCGGCAGGCGGTGAGCGAGTGAGCGAGTGAGCACAGGGGTCACGCCGGCGGGGGTGTTCGGTGGGCGGCAGCCCACACAGCGGCCACATGCGGGCCGCCGCAGCTGCAAACTCGAACATGGCCCACCGCGCCGCGCCGCCCAGGCGCCCTGGCATTCCATACACACCCAATACGCATATTGGAAGCGTGAACCGGCAGGCGGTGAGCGAGTGAGCGAGTGAGCACAGGGGGCACGCCGGCGGGGGTGTTCGGTGGGCGGCAGCCCACACAGCGGCCACATGCGGGCCGCCGCAGCTGCAAACTCGAACATGGCCCACCGCGCCGCGCCGCCCAGGCGCCCTGGCATTCCATACACACCCAATACGCATATTGGAAGCGTGACCCGGCAGGCGGTGAGCGAGTGAGCGAGTGAGCACAGGGGGCACGCCGGCGGGGGTGTTCGGTGGGTGGCAGCCCACACAGCGGCCACATGCGGGCCGCCGCAGCTGCAAACTCGAACATGGCCCACCGTGCCGCGCCGCCCAGGCGCCCTGGCATTCCATACACACCCAATACGCATATTGAAGCGTGACCCGGCAGGCGGTGAGCGAGTGAGCGAGTGAGCACAGGGGGCACGCCGGCGGGGGTGTTCGGTGGGCGGCAGCCCACACAGCGGCCACGTGCGGGCCGCCGCAGCTGCAAACTCGAACATGGCCCACCGCGCCGCGCCGCCCAGGCGCCCTGGCATTCCATACATACCCAATACGCATATTGGAAGCGTGAACCGGCAGGCGGTGAGCGAAAGAGCAAGTGAGCACAGGGGGCACGCCGGCGGGGGTGTTCGGTGGGTGGCCGCCCACACAGCGGCCACATGCGGGCCGCCGCAGCTGCAAACTCGAACATGGCCCACCGCGCCGCGCCGCCCAGGCGCCCTGGCATTCCATACACACCCAATACGCATATTGGAAGCGTGACCCGGCAGGCGGTGAGCGAGTGAGCGAGTGAGCACAGGCGGCACGCCGGCGGGGGTGTTCGGTGGGCGGCAGCCCACACAGCGGCCACATGCGGGCCGCCGCAGCTGCAAACTCGAACATGGCCCACCGCGCCGCGCCACCCAGGCGCCCTGGCATTCCATACACACCCAATACGCATATTGGAAGCGTGACCCGGCAGGCGGTGAGCGAGTGAGCGAGTGAGCACAGGGGGCACGCCGGCGGGGGTGTTCGGTGGGCGGCAGCCCACACAGCGGCCACATGCGGGCCGCCGCAGCTGCAAACTCGAACATGGCCCACCGCGCCGCGCCGCCCAGGCGCCCTGGCATTCCATACACATCCAATACGCATATTGGAAGCGTGACCCGGCAGGCGGTGAGCGAATGAGCGAGTGAGCACAGGCGGGCATGCCGGCGGGGGTGTTCGGTGGGCGGCAGCCCACACAGCGGCCACATGCGGGCCGCCGCAGCTGCAAACTCGAACATGGCCCACCGCGCCGCGCCGCCCAGGCGCCCTGGCATTCCATACACACCCAATACGCATATTGGAAGCGTGACCCGGCAGGCGGTGAGCGAGTGAGCGAGTGAGCACAGGCGGCACGCCGGCGGGGGTGTTCGGTGGGCGGCAGCCCACACAGCGGCCACATGCGGGCCGCCGCAGCTGCAAACTCGAACATGGCCCACCGCGCCGCGCCGCCCAGGCGCCCTGGCATTCCATACACACCCAATACGCATATTGGAAGCGTGACCCGGCAGGCGGTGAGCGAGTGAGCGAGTGAGCACAGGCGGGCACGCCGGCGGGGGTGTTCGGTGGGTGGCAGCCCACACAGCGGCCACGTGCGGGCCGCCGCAGCTGCAAACTCGAACATGGCCCACCGCGCCGCGCCGCCCAGGCGCCCTGGCATTCCATACACACCCAATACGCATATTGGAAGCGTGGCCCGGCAGGCGGTGAGCGAATGAGCGAGTGAGCACAGGCGGGCACGCCGGCGGGGGTGTTCGGTGGGTGGCAGCCCACACAGCGGCCACATGCGGGCCGCCGCAGCTGCAAACTCGAACATGGCCCACCGCGCCGCGCCGCCCAGGCGCCCTGGCATTCCATACACACCCAATACGCATATTGGAAGCGTGACCCGGCAGGCGGTGAGCGAATGAGCGAGTGAGCACAGGCGGGCACGCCGGCGGGGGTGTTCGGTGGTTGGCCGCCCACACAGCGGCCACATGCGGGCCGCCGCAGCTGCAAACTCGAACATGGCCCACCGCGCCGCTCCGCCCAGGCGCCCTGGCATTCCATACACACCCAGTACGCATATTGGAAGCGTGACCCGGCAGGCGGTGAGCGAGTGAGCGAGTGAGCACAGGGGGCACGCCGGCGGGGGTGTTCGGTGGGCGGCAGCCCACACAGCGGCCACATGCGGGCCGCCGCAGCTGCAAACTCGAACATGGCCCACCGCGCCGCGCCGCCCAGGCGCCCTGGCATTCCATACACATCCAATACGCATATTGGAAGCGTGACCCGGCAGGCGGTGAGCGAATGAGCGAGTGAGCACAGGCGGGCATGCCGGCGGGGGTGTTCGGTGGGCGGCAGCCCACACAGCGGCCACATGCGGGCCGCCGCAGCTGCAAACTCGAACATGGCCCACCGCGCCGCGCCGCCCAGGCGCCCTGGCATTCCATACACACCCAATACGCATATTGGAAGCGTGACCCGGCAGGCGGTGAGCGAGTGAGCGAGTGAGCACAGGCGGCACGCCGGCGGGGGTGTTCGGTGGGCGGCAGCCCACACAGCGGCCACATGCGGGCCGCCGCAGCTGCAAACTCGAACATGGCCCACCGCGCCGCGCCGCCCAGGCGCCCTGGCATTCCATACACACCCAATACGCATATTGGAAGCGTGACCCGGCAGGCGGTGAGCGAGTGAGCGAGTGAGCACAGGCGGGCACGCCGGCGGGGGTGTTCGGTGGGTGGCAGCCCACACAGCGGCCACGTGCGGGCCGCCGCAGCTGCAAACTCGAACATGGCCCACCGCGCCGCGCCGCCCAGGCGCCCTGGCATTCCATACACACCCAATACGCATATTGGAAGCGTGGCCCGGCAGGCGGTGAGCGAATGAGCGAGTGAGCACAGGCGGGCACGCCGGCGGGGGTGTTCGGTGGGTGGCAGCCCACACAGCGGCCACATGCGGGCCGCCGCAGCTGCAAACTCGAACATGGCCCACCGCGCCGCGCCGCCCAGGCGCCCTGGCATTCCATACACACCCAATACGCATATTGGAAGCGTGACCCGGCAGGCGGTGAGCGAATGAGCGAGTGAGCACAGGCGGGCACGCCGGCGGGGGTGTTCGGTGGTTGGCCGCCCACACAGCGGCCACATGCGGGCCGCCGCAGCTGCAAACTCGAACATGGCCCACCGCGCCGCTCCGCCCAGGCGCCCTGGCATTCCATACACACCCAGTACGCATATTGGAAGCGTGACCCGGCAGGCGGTGAGCGAAAGAGCAAGTGAGCACAGGCGGGCATGCCGGCGGGGGTGTTCGGTGGGCGGCAGCCCACACAGCGGCCACATGCGGGCCGCCGCAGCTGCAAACTCGAACATGGCCCACCGCGCCGCGCCGCCCAGGCGCCCTGGCATTCCATACACACCCAATACGCATATTGGAAGCGTGGCCCGGCAGGCGGTGAGCGAAAGAGCGAGTGAGCACAGGCGGGCACGCCGGCGGGGGTGTTCGGTGGGTGGCAGCCCACACAGCGGCCACATGCGGGCCGCCGCAGCTGCAAACTCGAACATGGCCCACCGCGCCGCTCCGCCCAGGCGCCCTGGCATTCCATACACATCCAATACGCATATTGGAAGCGTGACCCGGCAGGCGGTGAGCGAGTGAGCGAGTGAGCACAGGCGGGCACGCCGGCGGGGGTGTTCGGTGGGTGGCCGCCCACACAGCGGCCACATGCGGGCCGCCGCAGCTGCAAACTCGAACATGGCCCACCGCGCCGCGCCGCCCAGGCGCCCTGGCATTCCATACACACCCAATACGCATATTGGAAGCGTGACCCGGCAGGCGGTGAGCGAGTGAGCGAGTGAGCACAGGGGGCACGCCGGCGGGGGGTGTTCGGTGGGCGGCAGCCCACACAGCGGCCACATGCGGGCCGCCGCAGCTGCAAACTCGAACATGGCCCACCGCGCCGCGCCGCCCAGGCGCCCTGGCATTCCATACACATCCAATACGCATATTGGAAGCGTGACCCGGCAGGCGGTGAGCGAGTGAGCGAGTGAGCACAGGCGGGCACGCCGGCGGGGGTGTTCGGTGGGCGGCAGCCCACACAGCGGCCACATGCGGGCCGCCGCAGCTGCAAACTCGAACATGGCCCACCGCGCCGCGCCGCCCGGGCGCCCTGGCATTCCATACACACCCAATACGCATATTGGAAGCGTGACCCGGCAGGCGGTGAGCGAGTGAGCGAGTGAGCACAGGGGGCACGCCGGCGGGGGTGTTCGGTGGGTGGCAGCCCACACAGCGGCCACATGCGGGCCGCCGCAGCTGCAAACTCGAACATGGCCCACCGCGCCGCGCCGCCCAGGCGCCCTGGCATTCCATACACACCCAATACGCATATTGGAAGCGTGACCCGGCAGGCGGTGAGCGAGTGAGCGAGTGAGCACAGGCGGCACGCCGGCGGGGGTGTTCGGTGGGCGGCAGCCCACACAGCGGCCACATGCGGGCCGCCGCAGCTGCAAACTCGAACATGGCCCACCGCGCCGCGCCGCCCAGGCGCCCTGGCATTCCATACACACCCAATACGCATATCGGAAGCGTGACCCGGCAGGCGGTGAGCGAGTGAGCGAGTGAGCACAGGGGTCACGCCGGCGGGGGTGTTCGGTGGGCGGCAGCCTACACAGCGGCCACATGCGGGCCGCCGCAGCTGCAAACTCGAACATGGCCCACCGCGCCGCGCCGCCCAGGCGCCCTCGCATTCCATACACACCCAATACGCATATTGGAAGCGTGAACCGGCAGGCGGTGAGCGAGTGAGCGAGTGAGCACAGGGGGCACGCCGGCGGGGGTGTTCGGTGGGCGGCAGCCCACACAGCGGCCACGTGCGGGCCGCCGCAGCTGCAAACTCGAACATGGCCCACCGCGCCGCGCCGCCCAGGCGCCCTGGCATTCCATACACACCCAATACGCATATTGGAAGCGTGACCCGGCAGGCGGTGAGCGAGTGAGCGAGTGAGCACAGGGGGCACGCCGGCGGGGGTGTTCGGTGGGTGGCAGCCCACACAGCGGCCACATGCGGGCCGCCGCAGCTGCAAACTCGAACATGGCCCACCGCGCCGCTCCGCCCAGGCGCCCTGGCATTCCATACACACCCAGTACGCATATTGGAAGCGTGACCCGGCAGGCGGTGAGCGAAAGAGCAAGTGAGCACAGGCGGGCATGCCGGCGGGGGTGTTCGGTGGGCGGCAGCCCACACAGCGGCCACATGCGGGCCGCCGCAGCTGCAAACTCGAACATGGCCCACCGCGCCGCGCCGCCCAGGCGCCCTGGCATTCCATACACACCCAATACGCATATTGGAAGCGTGGCCCGGCAGGCGGTGAGCGAATGAGCGAGTGAGCACAGGCGGGCACGCCGGCGGGGGTGTTCGGTGGGTGGCAGCCCACACAGCGGCCACATGCGGGCCGCCGCAGCTGCAAACTCGAACATGGCCCACCGCGCCGCTCCGCCCAGGCGCCCTGGCATTCCATACACATCCAATACGCATATTGGAAGCGTGACCCGGCAGGCGGTGAGCGAGTGAGCGAGTGAGCACAGGCGGGCACGCCGGCGGGGGTGTTCGGTGGGTGGCCGCCCACACAGCGGCCACATGCGGGCCGCCGCAGCTGCAAACTCGAACATGGCCCACCGCGCCGCGCCGCCCAGGCGCCCTGGCATTCCATACACACCCAATACGCATATTGGAAGCGTGACCCGGCAGGCGGTGAGCGAGTGAGCGAGTGAGCACAGGGGGCACGCCGGCGGGGGTGTTCGGTGGGCGGCAGCCCACACAGCGGCCACATGCGGGCCGCCGCAGCTGCAAACTCGAACATGGCCCACCGCGCCGCGCCGCCCAGGCGCCCTGGCATTCCATACACATCCAATACGCATATTGGAAGCGTGACCCGGCAGGCGGTGAGCGAGTGAGCGAGTGAGCACAGGCGGGCACGCCGGCGGGGGTGTTCGGTGGGCGGCAGCCCACACACAGCGGCCACATGCGGGCCGCCGCAGCTGCAAACTCGAACATGGCCCACCGCGCCGCGCCGCCCGGGCGCCCTGGCATTCCATACACACCCAATACGCATATTGGAAGCGTGACCCGGCAGGCGGTGAGCGAGTGAGCGAGTGAGCACAGGGGGCACGCCGGCGGGGGTGTTCGGTGGGTGGCAGCCCACACAGCGGCCACATGCGGGCCGCCGCAGCTGCAACTCGAACATGGCCCACCGCGCCGCGCCGCCCAGGCGCCCTGGCATTCCATACACACCCAATACGCATATTGGAAGCGTGACCCGGCAGGCGGTGAGCGAGTGAGCGAGTGAGCACAGGCGGCACGCCGGCAGGGGTGTTCGGTGGGCGGCAGCCCACACAGCGGCCACATGCGGGCCGCCGCAGCTGCAAACTCGAACATGGCCCACCGCGCCGCGCCGCCCAGGCGCCCTGGCATTCCATACACACCCAATACGCATATCGGAAGCGTGACCCGGCAGGCGGTGAGCGAGTGAGCGAGTGAGCACAGGGGTCACGCCGGCGGGGGTGTTCGGTGGGCGGCAGCCTACACAGCGGCCACATGCGGGCCGCCGCAGCTGCAAACTCGAACATGGCCCACCGTGCCGCGCCGCCCAGGCGCCCTGGCATTCCATACACACCCAATACGCATATTGGAAGCGTGACCCGGCAGGCGGTGAGCGAGTGAGCGAGTGAGCACAGGGGGCACGCCGGCGGGGGTGTTCGGTGGGCGGCAGCCCACACAGCGGCCACGTGCGGGCCGCCGCAGCTGCAAACTCGAACATGGCCCACCGCGCCGCGCCGCCCAGGCGCCCTGGCATTCCATACACACCCAATACGCATATTGGAAGCGTGACCCGGCAGGCGGTGAGCGAGTGAGCGAGTGAGCACAGGGGGCACGCCGGCGGGGGTGTTCGGTGGGTGGCAGCCCACACAGCGGCCACATGCGGGCCGCCGCAGCTGCAAACTCGAACATGGCCCACCGTGCCGCGCCGCGCAGGCGCCCTGGCATTCCATACACACCCAATACGCATATTGGAAGCGTGACCCGGCAGGCGGTGAGCGAGTGAGCGAGTGAGCACAGGGGGCACGCCGGCGGGGGTGTTCGGTGGGCGGGCAGCCACACAGCGGCCACATGCGGGCCCGCCAGGCAGCTGCCAAACTCGAACATGGAGCCCACCAGCGCCGCGCCACCCAGGCGCCCTGGCATTCCATACACACCCAATACGCATATTGGAAGCGTGACCCGGCAGGGCGGTGAGCGAGTGAGCGAGTGAGCACAGGGGGCAACGCCCGGCGGGGGTGTTCGGTGGGCGGCAGCCCACACAGCGGCGGCCACATGCGGGCCGCCGCAGCTGCAAACTCGAACATGGCCCACCGCGCCGCGCCGCCCAGGCGCCCTGGCATTCCATACACATCCAATACGCATATTGGAAGCGTGACCCGGCAGGCGGTGAGCGAGTGAGCGAGTGAGCACAGGCGGGCACGCCGGCGGGGGTGTTCGGTGGGTGGCAGCCCACACAGCGGCCACATGCGGGCCGCCGCAGCTGCAAACTCGAACATGGCCCACCGCGCCGCGCCGCCCAGGCGCCCTGGCATTCCATACACACCCAATACGCATATTGGAAGCGTGGCCCGGCAGGCGGTGAGCGAATGAGCGAGTGAGCACAGGCGGGCCACGCCGCGGGGGTG
The DNA here is from genome assembly GCA_016834595.1 of Chlamydomonas schloesseri. Taxonomy (NCBI): domain Eukaryota; kingdom Viridiplantae; phylum Chlorophyta; class Chlorophyceae; order Chlamydomonadales; family Chlamydomonadaceae; genus Chlamydomonas; species Chlamydomonas schloesseri. The sequence goes on along the minus strand of JAEHOD010000059.1, from coordinate 868 downwards.
TTCGGTGGGTGGCAGCCCACACAGCGGCCACATGCGGGCCGCGCAGCTGCAAACTCGAACATGGCCCACCGCGCCGCTCCGCCCAGGCGCCCTGGCATTCCATACACACCCATTACGCATATTGGAAGCGTGACCCGGCAGGCGGTGAGCGAAAGAGCGAGTGAGCACAGGCGGCATGCCGGCGGGGGTGTTCGGTGGGCGGCAGCCCACACAGCGGCCACATGCGGGCCGCCGCAGCTGCAAACTCGAACATGGCCCACCGCGCCGCGCCGCCCAGGCGCCCTGGCATTCCATACACATCCAATACGCATATTGGAAGCGTGACCCGGCAGGCGGTGAGCGAATGAGCGAGTGAGCACAGGCGGGCACTGCCGGCGGGGGTGTTCGGTGGGGCCGGCAGCCCACACCAGCGGCCACATGCGGGCCGCCGCAGCTGCAAACTCGAACAATGGCCCACCGCGCCGCGCCGCCCAGGCGCCCTGGCATTCCATACACACCCAATACGCATATTGGAAGCGTGGACCCGGCAGGCGGTGAGCGAATGAGCGAGTGAAGCACAGGCGGGCACGCCGGCGGGGGTGTTCGGTGGGTGGCAGCCCACACAGCGGCCACATGCGGGCCGCCGCAGCTGCAAAATCGAACATGGCCCACCGCGCCGCCGCCCAGGCGCCCTGGCATTCCATACACACCCAATACGCATATTGGAAGCGTGACCCGGCAGGCGGTGAGCGAGTGAGCGAGTGAGCACAGGCGGCACGCCGGCGGGGGTGTTCGGTGGGCGGCAGCCACACAGCGGCCACATGCGGGCCGCCGCAGCTGCAAACTCGAACATGGCCCACCGCGCCGCGCCGCCCAGGCGCCCTGGCCC